>CM034148.1:665861629-667061629 GCA_019776745.2 Taxus chinensis
AAGGTTATTTTATCCAATCTACTTCTTATAGAAACTTTGAGAGAAACAAACTACACTAAGGATTGCATGGGCTATGGACCAAAGGAAGACACCATAAGGAACTACATAAGATTTATTAAAAAATACCCAAATCAAACCTAGAATGTAGGGAAGACTATGTAAAAATCCATGGGCTTATTTTAAATATTAGGTGAGGAAAACATTTAGACACTGCATAAAAATACATAATCTTGGAAGTAGTGTTTAAGGAAGCACCCATTGAATAGAAATGGAATGTCCTCATTTTTAGGATCTTGATTTGGAAGGTAATGTTGCTTAGTATTTCTAATACTTGGAAGGGACCAAGCCAAAAAAAATCAAATTTATTTTGAAGGCTTCAAACTTAGTTTTCTTGTCCAAATAGTATTTTTCGACCTCTTGGTGCTTACAAAAATGAGCTAGGGATTCATCTCATTTTTCATCCAATTGCATTAGGATAAGGATTCTATCCTCAATTTTTTTCATTATATCTTAAGTATTCTTGCATGAATTTTAGTGTGGGATTTTTAGGTTCGCTAGAAAGATAGTGTATAATCCATTAACTAATTAATAAGGGGTTGTGCCTAGCACAAAATTGATTCTTTTCCATTTTGAACATAGAGCACATTCAATTTTATTATGTAAATCTCTTGGGTTTTATCTAAAAATATTCCTATTTATAGGGTAAGTGCACGGAGTCGGGGGCCAAATGGTGGAAATTTTTTATTTAAAGTAAAATGTGTATGCGGTTTGTAAAAGCATGAATGCACTTTTAAATTATAGGTCCATTAATTTCTAAACCTAAAGTGCATATGCTTTATAACACATATGCACAATAACGTGTACATGTTCCTAATATTTAAGTATAATTTTTCATTTATTATTCTTATACTTTATTATTTCTTGTACTTTAAAGTATAAGAAATAATAAAATTATACTTTAAAGTTATTTTAGTAAATTTAAGAAATTAGGGTCACTCTGCACCTTATGGAACTAGTCCCACATCTCCATGAGTCGCAATTTAGGAGATAGTTTTTCATAATCTAATATGGTCAGTACATAGGTACTTTTCAGGATTTCAGAATTCATTCTAAAGCTTTTACAATATAAATTCTACAATCTATGTCTATTTTAGGAAATAATATTATTCTTGTTTAGGTTTTAGGAACTTTTGAATTGTTTATGTGATATTTTTAGGAGTTTTAGATGTGTCAAAATTATATTTTATAAACCTCGGAACTCCCTAAGGTAGTGACAGTTTCTCGAATATATGGACTCATGAATTTTCCCATGAATGTAGATTTGAAGCCCTAATTTCATCTTGGAATCATGGTAGAATCATGTATTATGAATGAGTACCTACTTTACAAGTTTAGGGCATGCATCTTTAAGTGGACCACTCGATAAATACTCACAATCAAGAATGTAAGAGAGTGACCTTGGTTCCCATATTGCAATCATGCAAATTCATTACCTCTCCCATTTCCCATAACTTTGCACGCTTCACAAATCCCCACAAAATATGTAACTCCCCTCCATAATAATCTCCACACACGCCCAATCAATGTCATCATCACTTTTGGATTCCATCACACCTTTCCCAATTTGGTTATTTTTAATTTTGAACCATTTCCACTCCAATGTTACTTTCCAAATTTTTCCCTCTCACTCCTACGCCACCATTCACTCTTGTGATTACCTCCATCCCTACAAACCTTGCATTTATAGTTCCGTTCCCTTTACCTATCACTATCTGGTCTAAAGCAATCATGGGGCCTAGTTTAAGGTATGAACCAACCAATTTTGTGGAAATTTTAGCCAGAGCAAGGTCGTTGGATATTTTTTAGAAATCAGGGTGGCGCGACTTGATATTGGATTATGAAGAATTCAATGTAAAAATGACAGAGGAATTCTCTAGAAATATGGAAGAAGGATACTCCATTGTGTAAGGTAATAAATTTCCCTTCATCCCAACTACAATTAGTCATCTTTTAGGAATAGTTGAGGGAGGTTTAGCAGTAAGTAACATGAATATGTATGCTGAAATTATTAAAAGATTTTCAGTTGGAAAGAAGGAGAAAGTGGAATTGGTAATAAACAATAAGGTTGAATCAAAAGGCATAGAAATAATCACCCTTCTTGAACCGTGGGAAAAAGTTTCCAAATGGCTAATAAAATACTTCACCTGCCAAGGGCAATATGAAATTGTGGTGGACCATGTGTTAAGAATGTTAATACACCTTCGACATGGTCAAAATAAACCCCAGTATAAAATCAATTTACCTTATTTTTTATATGATTCTATTTGTTTTGCTACAGAATAGTTTCATTGGGGTGCCTCTTATTTAAAGTTCCAAGGTTTAATTCATTTAATTTGCAAGCATCAATTTGTTAAAAAGAAACATGAAATTAAGAAATGGATGAATTTTCAAAAGCAATGTACCTTAGAGTCTAAAGTAGTTCTGGAGCAAACACCCTCAGCCTTTGAAAGACCTAAAAAGCACCTTAGGACTTCTAGGTCTACACATACCTTGCATGAAATGCAAATTGACAATCCTCCTTCCCAGGAAGAACAAAAAGCAGTGACAATAATGCAAACCTTGGTAAAAACCCCACTTGTGTCTCCTCATAAATTAGTATCATCATCTATTACTGATACAAAAAATGAAATAGAACATTCCCTAGCCACATCTGAAGATTCACCTATAATAGACAAAGGGAAAGCACTTATAGCGGAGGAAGAACCTAGTTCTCCCCTGAACCTAACATGGTTTTACCACAAGTATTGTCCTTGACCAAAATTCAGTTTGAACTACAAGTGGATCAAGAAAGAATCGTTCATCTTCAACTACTTCTTAAATCCAAGGAAGCCAACTTATCTCAGCTAGAGACTACTAAAAACCAATAAATTCAACAGTTGCACCAGACCAGAGGACAACAAGAAGAGGTAGCTCTTCAACTCCAGAAAGCCCTGGCAGAGAAAGATAAAAAAATCCACACCCTTTAGGTCATAACAGAGGAGATCAACACATATCTTGTAGTTTTGCAAGAAAATAGGAAAGAAACAGAGCATGCGGTCATGGAAGAACATACAACTCAGACTGAATTTTTCTTTCCTCAAATTGTTGTTTTAAAGGGAATGGTCAAATGGATGGAAGAATGTTACAACCTCATGGCAATTTCTAAGGAGAATAAAAATTTGAAGGAGGAAAACAAATTACTCAAGGAAAATGTGATTATTGTTTTTCATTTATGTGATCAAGTTATTTCATGTAGGCCTCCTTCCAATTTTTATGCATTATTTTTGACAGAACAATTTTTCAAATGGCAAATATCCAGGGCCCGTGTTATGCAGGAAATTGAGTTTGATAATGAAAAATAGTTTTTGGTTGCATATACATCTGAGAATGATGTTGAAAAGAATTTGCTTTGTGGATTTTTTGTTCACAAATTTCTTCTCCCTAAGAATATTGAGATCCCTATAAATTTTATGTGGGAGAGGTACAATTAAGAGCGTTTATTTCTACTCTCAGGCACAGGGTGAATGGAGGGATCAAAGGGACACATTTATTCAAACAAAATCTACAATTGACCTCTTGATGAGGCATGATCTTCCTGTCCCCATTCGGTTCTTTAACATATTTAGGTCACAAGTATATTGTTTACATCTAGTGGAAAAATACACAAATATTCTGAAGACTTGTGTCAAAAATTTCAGGGAACGGGTCCTATTACCAAAATTTCCATGCAAAACATTGCATAGCACTTGACTATTTTTTGAAAATTGGCTAAAATTAGCAAATTTCTAAAATA
Organism: Taxus chinensis; assembly: GCA_019776745.2. NCBI lineage: Eukaryota > Viridiplantae > Streptophyta > Pinopsida > Cupressales > Taxaceae > Taxus > Taxus chinensis. The sequence goes on from CM034148.1 coordinate 665,865,462, forward strand.
GAGGCTTGCTAAAATGGAGGAGCTAAAAGACAATAGGATAAAGCAAAAAAGACAAAAGGATAAAGTAGAAAAGACAAAAGAGAAAAGTCAACAAAAGACAAAAAGAGTTTGTGTTTATTTTGAACACTTGCACGTTTCAAAGGGGTAGAGTTTCTGTTTGTTTTGAACACTTACATGTTTGAAAGAGACAAAGGGGTGAATAAAATACTTATTTTATTCTTGCATGCAACAAGGGGCAACCTATATATATGGGTTGATTTTTTGATAAAAGGCACACTCTTCCAGTTGTTTTGTTTTGGAAATTCTAGCTTATACTTGCATCTCTGAATAGAAAAGCTCCATTTTCGCCTTCTCATATCGCTGGTTTTCCAAGTATTCATCGTGTTTATCAGGGTATTGTACTGCTTTGTTGTGGAATCTTTTCCCTATACTATTGTCCCTTGCCTAAACCTTTGAATTATTTTTGTAGATTAGCTTAGAGTTGTGCATGTGTGTGGATCTATATATTTTTTGTATGCAGTAATACATGTGTGTGTCAAATCATTGGTGTACCACCTCATTTTATATTTTCCGCATTCCTTCTCACTTTTCCTTGTCAATTTTATTAGTTTTTAGGTGATTCACAAGGGAACCATCCCACTCTGGAGGTTCACCTTAGTCATAGGTTACCCACGATCTTGGGGTGTTCCAATTTTGTCAACAGGAGAGAGAGTACACACACCATTCTCTATCTAGGTGCACTTCTAGGTGACAATAGGTACTCCCAACATTCAATGTAAACTTCCTTGCCTGTCAAGTAAGATATCAACTTCTTGCAAACCTTACAAGAAAAAGGAGGTAATTTCACCAACCAACTTCCGTTGGTCACTTAAAAGGGCCAAGGACCTCTGTAAAATTATTCTCAAGCTACAGGAGAAATGGATTGGCATGTGATATATACCTCCATTGGTGATTGCTCCAGTACTACAGTGGGATTCTACAAATGATCAGCCAACAGGCAGTTACAACACTTGGAGGAAATTTTTCATTGATTACTTAGGGTTTTGTAATACTTCATTGGATGAAACTTAGAAAACATTTTCCAATGAATATAATTGTTTAAGGATAGTGAAGCGACTGAATAGGTAGCAGGAGGACCTACTTAGCTTTAAGTCTGGGGGAGTGATGAATCCTCATTTTGTTATGTTTAAACCCATGTGAACCTCGTATTATTTTGATATCATATTACACGATGTATAATGTTGATTGTTTATAATTAATACTTTACTATGTTTTTGAAGGAATTATTGTGCATATGTTTGTTATTTTTATTGTGTTATTGCTTCCTCAAAAATGGCTTAAATTAATATTTTAATGAGCATTAACAATACATTTGGAAAAGCATATGTTGAGTTATCATAGGAGTAAAAATGCACTAACATAGGACTCAATTGGTGGACCAACACATGACTCGCCTTATGGTGCTGAACTTTCCTTTGTATTTAGTGCAGGATTCGTAGTACAACACCAAGCTCATCTAGGTCATCAACTCTGAATTCCTTTAAATAATGGATTTGCACAAGAAGATAGATAGTTCGGGCTACTGTTGATACAATTGTCAACACAAAAACATGAGCATGAGAAGCTATCACTGCCTCAACCTACATTCATGAGAATTTTGAGGTTCAATTGTTGGGAGACATGATGCGGCCAACATCTAAGGAATTATTATCACCACGATTCTTTACAATCAATCTAAGAAATGAAGAATCTTCCAATAATTGACTCTCTCAAAGGAGTCAATCACGGACCTCCTCTGCGATTAGCAAGATTAATTCTAGTTCAAACACCTCAAAGACTACTTCTTCCACAAATGTACTCCTTAAAATAGAGAGTTATTGTTTTAGTCAACATTTAGTTAAGTAGATGCTAGTTATTGAGAATAAACTAATTCTCTCCCACGGGAACTAGGATTGCTCTAGTATAAAAGAGTTAATGTATTTAGATTTATCGGTTCAGTTCAGTTAGTTGATTTATTGTAAAAGCATACTCTTTCAATAAAGATTGCAGATTCAAGGGAAAAATTTGTGTGACTTTCATCCTTACACCTGATCGAAAGGAAGGGACAAGGGCCACTCCTCCCCAATGAGAATGGAGATTTATTATTATTTTCTTTCTGTCATCTTTGATGCATTTACCATTTCAACATTAAACTGTATTAAAAATATTTAGATTTTTTCTTTAGTATCCCTTACTTTTCATGCATTACATTTCATAATTGCAGTCAATTATTATTCAGTTAATTTTGTTATTAAAATCATGTTGAGAGAAATTCCTATTGTTCCCTTTTTTGCAAACAACCATGAACGTCACCTTCGATTGACAGATATAATATCATTAAAGTACGAGTATCAATGACGCTCACCACTCTTCCCAGCCATAAGAAGGCACTCCAAAACTTCTTAGGGAGAATTAACTTCATCAAGAGGTTTGTTCCAAACTTTACCAAACTTGTTAGGTCATTGAAACTAATGCTAAAGAATAATTTAGCTTTCAAATGAATCACTGAAGGAAAAACATCTTTGAAGCCATTAAGCAAGCAAAAACACAAGCCCCAACTCTCATTAATCCTAATTTCACTAAGGATTTCACTTTGTATGTTTTTGGTGGCACATAAACAATATTTTCCATATTGGTACAACTAGATGAAGAAGGCTTAGAACAACATGTTGCATTTTTAGCCAAAGTCTAGAGGATTATGAGGAGATATATTCATTTCCTAAGAAACATGCATTGATTGTTATAATAAGATTGAAGAAATTCAGACATTTGGTAATCCAACAACAAGATCCACCTAATGGTCTCCCATGCTGGTGTGAAATATTTTCTTCTAAGTAAGGATATGAATGAAAAGATGGGTGGTTGGATAACCAAAGCAATGGAGTATGACATTGAAATTCAAGTGACTAAGTTGGTTAAAGGCAAGGGGTTATGCGAGAAATTGGTTTCAAACCAACATGTTGATGAGGAAGCCATACGCATGCTCCAAGATGGTCAAGAACAGTCAATCAATGCTCCGCACACCCATTGTTGGACCAAATATGTAGTGCACTTTCTCCAAATAGGCCAATGCCCCCAAGGTTTAAGGAAAGCCAAAATGAGGTATTTCAGAATTCAATCCATTGCCTTCGTGCTCATTGATGGAATCCTATTTAGGAAAGATGTGAATGATGTTCTCATGAGATGCATTAAGACTGATTAGATCTAGAGAAAGTGTTGCATGACTTTCACGATGGAGAAGTGGGAAGCCACTTTGCTTTAAGGGCAATAGCTCTCAGGATCACGAAAGTTGGTTACTACCGGCCTAGCCTTTTCAGTGACTGTTATGCATGAATCAAGAAATGTAAGAAATGTGCCTTCTTTGTAGGTAAATAAAGACTAGAAGCTCTTCCACTCCACCCCGTATCTGTAAATCAACCATTCATGCAATGGGGATTGGATTTTATTGGAGTAATAAATGCACATTCAAGCTTGGTTCACAAGTGGATTCTCACAGCCACCAACTACTTCACCAAATGGACATAAGTGGTTGCATTGAAAGAAGTAAGTGAAGCCAACATCATGGACTTTTATGAATGTATTGTGACCAGGTTTGGTGTCCCTTCTACCATCATTTCCGCTAATGCTCTAGTTTTCCTTGGCACAAAGATATCTGATTGGGCTGTAAAAAATGGAATATACTTGAGTACCTCTTCAAACTATTACCCCTAAGATAATGGGCAGACTAATTCCACCAACAAGAATATTTTGAGGATCATAAGGAGGACTTTGGATGATAATCAAAGGACTTGACTTACAACGTTAAAATCAACCTTGTGGGTTGATAGAATCACTCCCAAGAGATCAATTGGTAGCTCCCCCCCATAAATTAGTTAATGGAAAGGAAGAAAGGTTGCCAATATCTCTCGAATTACCAGCCTTAGAGTTCATCAGGAAGATAGAATTGTTTGAGTTTGAAGCCATGAAATTCAGGTATGCATAGCTCACGGAGCTAGAAGAATTGAGAAATCAAGTAATGCAGACAACGGAGAGAGATCAAGCTCATATTAAGAAGTGTTTTGACAAGAAAGCAAGGTCCATGATTTTCCAAGAATAATATCTTGTCTTGAAATGGGACCAAGACAGAGCCAAACCAAACAAGCATTCAAATTTTGATGCAATATGGAGTGCCCCCTACATGATTTCAAGTTGTAAGTCAAGCAATGCTTTCCAATTATCAAAATTGAATGGAGAGGAGCTGCAAATCCCAGTCAATGGGATCTATCTCAAGCATTGCTATTGAGGGAAATACCCTCCCTTGTACATAATATATTAGTTTCAATTCCTCCAAGTTCTCTCAGCATATTGTTTTTTTAGTAGTGTAGTTTCAAATTTTGTAAATGCTTTGCACAGTGTTTTGTTTTCTTTGGGTGGCTTTGTTGTTGCACAATGTTTCATGGAGGCTCCAAAAAAATTATGTTGCAGGAAGAGTTTCAAGGTTTCAAGGATCAGTTGCAACATCTCCTAAAACCAAATGCAAAACAACTAAAATCAACTTTAGGAGTAGATCAAGGAATTTTAGACATAAAATTCCATGATAGATTGCATGCATTTGAGATTGGGAGTGTTACTACCCAATTTATCATGGTTTCCCTAGAAAGATGTGGTGGAAAGTCAAATTTGAGACAATTTTCCACCCTTTTTAAAAATTCTATTTTAAACAACTCTTAAGTTGGAAACAATCAGTTCAAGCAGTTCTAGATCAACTCCAAGTCCAAGAAATTCCTTCATGAAGGCTCAGGGGTAAGACTTTCAAGTTTTAAACTCAATGTTTTCAGGCCAACTCCATTCCCAATAGACGTTTCAAGGTCATTTATCTCTTATCTAGCAAACATATTACTCCGTCGAGTCTCAAAACTATTATCCAAAATACCCCCCGGGTTATTCTAATAACTTGCATTACTGTTTTGGATTTGGACACGGTAAATTGATGAAAATTGGGTAAGATCAATGTTGGCGACACTCCAGTCCTATCTTGCCAACCCCTTTAATTTCCATACTTAGCCAATTTTTCAGGTTTTGGGACCAAAATGGGAAAAATTCACTCTTTGTCGGCTAAATAGGATATTTTGAGAACATAGGGAATTGTTCCTTTGTTCCATGTGTTCTACACATGGAACTGTTCCTTTATTCCATGTGTTCTACACATGGAACTGTTCCTTTATTCCTTGTGTTCCACATAAGGAATTGTTCCTTTGCTCTTTGTGTTCCTCAATAGGACAATTTGGCCGAGTGGGTTGAGGGGGCACTTCATTGCAAAAAAGGAGGATTTGGAGGGAACAAACGGAACAACTCCTTGGAGGCTTGTGTTTGTTGTATAACCGAAATCAGCCACAAGAGGGTTAAGGGCATAATCAAGCGATTCAGGTCTTTTGAGCACCAATGGAACAATGTCGACAAGACTTGATTTCACCGATTGGGAAACTTAAGTGACAATGAAGTGGGTAGAGGGGGACAAATTTGGGTAAGGTGGGAAAAGTGGGTAGTGTGGGAATAGACAAAATGTTACCACGTTCTGTCGATTCCCCGATAAGCCGACATAGTTGAATAAACGAAAGGGGGAGCATAGTGGACAAGGCGGTCGGGAAAATTGGGTAAGTCCGTCCCAAGTAGCACATAAGGCACGGTTCCCCCTTCCTCAGGTACTCTGACCAGTAGATTCATCCGTCATAACACAAAAGTGATTAAAGTGACATGTCCTGACTCACAAGGTGCTTCGTCAAGTTCCTCCCTAGATCTTGAGCTTCAAACCACCATAACTTTCACTCCACAACTCCAAATACTACAAAATTGGACTCGTTGAAAAGGTCTCATAATGATCTTCACCATGGAAACAAAAAATATAGAATTTAGTGGTGTTAAGTGGGTGGAAAAGAGGAAAAATAATCACAACATTAAAATAGCAATTCTAGGTAGCTTAACTACCATATTTGATGAGGTATGATGCCCATTCCTTCTCCTACAAGCAAGAAGACATGGGGGAATGGCCTTGACAAGGTACCCATGCTTATTTTTAGGCATTCAATGCATGTTGTCTGTGGTTGAAGGTGGAAATTTGAGTTTCCTTATCTTTTCCTCCTCCTCTCTCTCTCTCTTATTCATCTTCTATATATTGTAAAATGATGCCCATTTGTAAAGGTTGGACCCTCTTGGAATGCTGGTGCATCATTCTACAAGTGTTGCATATGTATTTTGAGTTGCATGCCTTAGATCTGGATCTTTGTAGGGTAATTCTTGCTTTATTTCTTCACTATAATGGGTTGTTCATTTTTGTGAAGTAATAAAATATGTGTTTTGTGGCTATTCTCTGCCCTAGCATGTTGTAGAAACAAAATCACGTACTTTGGATATTAATTAGTCCAGGTCTCATACTACTCTTTATATAATTTTTGAGTGAAGAAAGTACTAATTAACCCATGTCCTTTGCCCATTTTACTTTGTTTCTTGTTGTCACTGCCGACGTCCTGCACGTACTTGCCCATTATGTTTTTGTCAATTTTACGTCATTCTACCCATGACTAGGGTGCCCCAGGCACCTTGGTCCCATTTGGGGCACCCTGATCCTTTTCCCAATTTACTTTCATCTTTTGGGCACTTCTCTAGCCGTTTGAGCTTTCTATCTTTTTGGTGGTCAGCCTCTTTGGGGTTAATTATGAAATTAGAATAAGAGAACCATATAAATATAAAGTTATGAGACCATAATGATGGACCAAACACTAGTCATTACTATCGTCACCTAAGGTTGCATCCATCTAGCTCCATCACAAGGGACAAGGCTGGTTCATCTGCATCACATTGCATAGGAGGAAAGTTTATTCTTATCCATCCACAATCTATTACATTTCTACATCTAGTTATTGATTGCTACTTCACAAAGTACGACCAACAAAAGAACACCTAGATCATGATTTGCACATAGTCACTTAGAACTACATTTGGGTCTGAAATGTAGTGCAACACTCAATTAGTAACTCCACCATTGTGGGCACTGAGGACAGTCTGACCCCTTCATATGCATATTTATTTTTTTAGGGTTTTGATGTTTGGCTTGGGGTTTTGCAGGTTTTCCCTTCATCTTTGATTACCAATGACATCTGACGCAGTGCATCAAAACACACGCGACATGCATCGAAGACTTTAGATCATCTAGCGACCTTGCAAGTTTGGTTCCTGGACCTCCTACACAGATCAAGGTGACCAAAACTCAGACTAGGGCACCCTAGTCCCGCCAGACAAATCGGATCAACACTTTTCTGAGTCTCGGCACAGTCGTTTCCTCCTCATGTTTATTCAATAATCTTTGCGACACAGTCCAACAAGCTCATTGAATCAACTAAGCTTTTTCCAACTCTCCTTGCTTATTAGGATTTCACATTTCTACTTTCTTGGTTGCTTGGGTTATTTGTTTTATTTATTTAGCTATTATTTACTACTTTGCATAACATCTAGATTAAAATGAATCAGGTATTCATATTCCATTTTAGTTTAATCACATGTGTTTATTGCATTATTTTGCCCTTGTATTGCATTTGTGGTGTGTTGCACATATTTATTTTCTTTTGTGCTTCCGTGGAAATGAGAGTTTAAATGTTGTTTTGGATTGTGACACTCATATCTGCCCTCTCCTCCTTCATTTTCCTCCCATTTCCACTCATTTGAGAGTGTCTTTCCCCCTCTTCTTGGTGATATCACCTCTGCTAGCTTAAGATTTCCTCTTTTCATGCACTCTTTCTTCTCCTGGTCACTTGGATTATAAAAATATGATTAGATAGTTGCATTTCCAAGCATAGGAATAGTTTAATATTATGATTAGGTAGAGGAACCACCCTTTTGTGGAGGTCTATCTCTAGTAGTAAGTCCCACAACTTGAGAGACAGTCTCTAGTAGTAAGTCCCACAACTTGAGAGACAGTCCCATGTTACCCAAAAACATTGATTACTCATCTATTCATTCATAACAAATCAAAGAATATTGTTTTTAGGAGACAACACACCATTTTAAAAAATATCATTCAACCCACTAATATTTAAATGGTTAGCTCAATCAATGGTCCCATAGACCTATAGAACTTGGTCTGTAATTAAACCTATTTCTTTTCATGGGTGCTAAGGGAAAATCATGGCAGTCCATTCCCCAATAAGACACCATTTGACATAAAATTAAAAAATAAAATTTTGAAGAACACGTGTATGCTGTACATCCGTTCATTCCACGCTGAAACACAAAACTTGCGTCTGCTCTTTATATCCGTTCATTCGGCACTAAACGTTACACAACTTTAATCTCAATCTTGTAAACAACCTGTTTACACCCCAAAAAGGAAACCCGCCGTACCCCGAGAAGCTTTTCAGAGAATATACAACGTACACGTGTTGGGTCAACATCTATCCACGTCACCTTGATGTCCACACTTGTGGGGCTGCAAAATAAGATCCAACAACAGTCGCCTCCCAGGTCACTCCAGACCTCTCCGATTTGTACGTCAGGAGTTCGATTCCCTATTCCCACAGTGAACGAAGTCAATTCGAAGAAAATGAGCATAGTTTGCTTCTCTTACGGCATATTTGCCGCCAGGCATGGAGCGGTGCTGCACGGGCTACTAATTTTACAATATAAATAGGACTTATAACGTTACCAGAGCAGGGTTACATGAAAGGGGTCGGTTGGGTTAGCCTAGCTTAGAGATGGCGTCCATACACATACAACCAGCTTATGACGCGTTGAAAGCTCCAGTGCTGTATAGGAAATATTGTTGTGGATTCTCAAGGATTTCGGTGAGGATAGTTATATCAAAATCCAGTTCACGTGGTAGGAGTTTTCTGCATAAACGGAGTAGCGGTACCTTTTTTCGCCGGTCGTTTAAACGGCCTTTGGTAGTTTCGAACGCGGGACCAATCGGTTCGCTGTTGGACACCGGAATTCAGTTGGTGAAGAATTTGAAGCTTTCGTCGGAGTCCGTAATTCCCACGGTGGCGGAGGACTCTGCTTTTTTCGTCTATCAGGATTTTGCGGCAAATTTCATGAGCTCGGTAAATTTTTTTGATCTATTTGCAGCGGCTTTAGGTTTTCTAGCAGGATTGGCGGTCTACAAGTCTCGCTTTGGAAGGGGTTGGCCGCAATTGGCCGCAGGAGGAAGGTCGCAATTTGCAGGGGATTGGGTTCTGTTCACAAGCCCCACGCCTTTCAGTCGCTTTGTTGTGCTGCGTTGCCCTTCAATTTCATTTCCTGATGGCTTAGAAGATGTTAACGAAAGATTAACGAAGGATAACGTGCATTTTGTTAAGCTGTCGAATGGAACAGAGTTGTCTGGATATTCTTGTAAAGGAAAAATACCGAATAACGTAGGGGATTTAAGGCTAAGCGATGTTGTTGATGAGGGTGCGGAGGGGGGATTTTGCTATCAGAGAATGTGTGTTAATGTGGAGGATGGAGGTGTGATATCTTTGGATTGGCCTGCAAGTTTGGACTTGGCCGGGGAGCAGGGGCTTGATACCACGGTTTTACTTGTGCCAGGAACAGCGGAGGGAAGCAATGACGAATCTGTTAGGTATGCTTTACTCTACTAAGATCAACTGAAACACTCAATTAAGCCCAATTAGATGAGCAATTTACACAATGCTGAGCTAGAGAATTGTACTAATGTTGGAGAACTTCAGAAGATGATTTTAAACATAGGCAACTGTGTTTTCAGTATGGGGTGAAGCAGTGGGATTGAAGTGAAACTTATGCTATATCCGGAACTTCCAGGGTCCCATCTATCCCTGTACTGTTTTGGCCCAAGCCTGCTTAACCATGGAGTTTTCCATACACTCATGACCACTCAGCTTGCTGCCGGCTTGCGAAACCTCTAACAAGCAGTGTGCAACCATTAATAGGTAGAGCTCCCTAGCTCTTTCATTTATATGCATTTGTTGTTTCTGCAGTGCATCATTATTACATTATCGCATGCTCTGGGGGCTATGATTGACAATATGCGATGGTTCATTTCTCCAGTTTCAATCCCAATACTTCATCCCTGTGAGCATATAAACTACGAGTCTAGATAACTCTGATCCGCCGCAGAAGCACGGTATTGAATAATAATGCACTGCAGCAACGCCAAATGTATATAAATATGATTTTAAATAACTTTGAAAGTTCAAAGTGGTTAATCTGCAATGGTTATGATGGCTCAAACTGTATATATAACTTTGTGTGCCTCCCTTTCCAAGTAATTGATGAAATTACCTAGTAAAGATTCTAATCTTTGTAATTAGGTTTTAGCTTTAAACCTTTGTACATGTGCTTGGCTTTATCCAGCTAGCATTTACCATCATCATTGTACATTTATTTAGTTAATGCAATTGAAGGGTATAAAGTATCAGTTTGTCATGCCTCTGTTTTCTTTCTGTTTGAGTGTTCGTTTCAGAACTCCTATTCTATCTTCTGAGAAGGGCATACCAGTAATAAAAATTTAATTTCATTTTCATTTTCAGGGGTTTTGTATGTAAAGTGCTTCAGCATGGTTATTTTCCCATTGTGATGAATCCACGTGGATGTGCAGGTTCACCTTTGACCACGCCAAGGTAAGATCTCCATGGCAGTTCTATTCATTTGTCAAAAATTGCATCTTTGAAAGACAGAATTAGAATAGAATAGATTAATTTTATTATTGTCACTGGATGACCGTAATGGATTAAGTTACAATAACATCCACATAATATTTCTGCAAATGTAGGGCATTTACATCTTAGCTTAAAGTGGTGTAGCTTCCATTTACATCATATTCACCTGTGCATGACATATGTAAACTTTAAATACTCTTTTTTTATGCTCTTAAACATGTGTGCTACATTTAGCCACTTGTTTAGCGGCCAAACTCAGTGGGCTATGTAACATTTATATACATTGTTGTAAGCAGCTTATCTTCCATTTGCATTAAAGCTATCTCTATATGACATATGTAAACCACCAATTCTCTTTTTTTGATGCTCTAAAACATTTGTACTGTATATAGCCACTTATTTTGTGGGAAAAATCAACAGGCTATATGTGATCACCACTTCCTTATTTATGAGGGTTCTGGCAATTAAAATTTTCAATGACCAGAAGTTCTACAAACCTTACAATTTTCTATCTTTCTTGAAATTTTCATGTATTAACATTAAAGACTATGGTCCCAACTTTTACCAACCGTAAGTATAACCCAAAACAAGATTCGGTCATCAACCCTATGTCCTAGATTCTAGGAGATGCTAAATAGTTCACCCCCTTTTTGATTTCACTCTTGAAGGGGAATCAGATACTCTAAAGAATTATCTACGATTACGTTTTATAGGTATAAACACAGGCTTAAAAAGAAGAAGCCTTGATTGGAAACTTTTGTATTCATATCAATTTATATAATTTCCCTTAAGTTGTAGTATGTTTTGTTTCTCCCTTACATGAGTCTTGTAGTATGGAAAAGTAGTATTCACAACCAAGCTATGAAATAAATATACAAAATACACAAAAATTGTACTAAATTCTTGAGACTTTATTCATATAAACATAACATGTTCAAAAGAGATTCTCCATTGTAGACATCAATACATAGTGAGAAATACATGAGAGAGCTCCTGGCCTATGTAGCTGAACTCATCAATTACTAAAAATATATTTTTCTGAGAATTATGTTGGTTGGACAATGTCCAACAACCATCTCTCATATCTGACTCAAGTACTAGCTGTAACTAACAAAGCATCAAATATGCTCGTACACACAGTTGGAACAGATATATGCTAATAATAATTAATTCTCATACTTGATTATACATAACATGTACATGCAATAAACAAGTATATACTATGGTACACTAAAAACAGTCTTGACATCTGCCCTCCTCACATCGACTTGCTGGTGTCCTTGCTGACTCTGTGGCTCTAGGAACTGGCTGGGGGTGTGTAGCATCCTGAGTAAAAGAAGGGTAAGTTGTGGTAGTAACTTTCTTAGGAATCTGATGTAATGTCTGCTCCAACTTCACTGTCATGATTGGAGCAGCAGTTGATGCAGAGAATCCCCGGAGTGTACAACTGTCCTGAGCTTACGGACCTCCATCTCAACTGTACCAGTCTACCCTGAAGCCGCTTTGCCTCTCCAAAAAAGTAGCCTTGCCTTGGTGTTGTGCCTTGCCCAAGGCTACTCATGCCTCCTTGTTTTCCGATCTCTATGTATCCAACGAGGCCTCAAGCTGTTGTCACATGGCTATCTCTGCATCTAGAGCAGCTTGGAGCTGCTGTTGTGCCTGCCTTGCTGTTGAAGGTCTCAAAGGGAATTTTCCTCGCCCCTGGAATCCTTCATCAAATTGGCATTTATTTGCATCAATATCCCAACTAATACATTTGCTTTCAAATTTATTTTGCTGAGTTCTACATTCTGAATGACTTTGCATAGTCACGTTCTATTTTAAATCTTAAAAATGAAAAGATACATAGCTCAGTGAAAGGCTTTGAAACCGATGTCTCTCTCTGAAAAATGAAAAGATACATAGCTCAGTGAAAGGCTTTGAAACCAATGTCTCTCTCTGCTATCTTTCTCTGTAACATATTTTGACTTATCCATCTCATCATCCTCACCACCCTCATCCAACTCATTACTCACATCCTCAGGCTGATGCTGAGTTAGTGTCATGTACTCCTCATCTCTTCCCCCTCTAATGGATCTCTTGAGTGACGCTCATACTACTCAGATCGTGGTTCTTGAGGAGATGCAAGGGGTGGGTTGGGAACGATTAGCTCTACGGGCATAAGTTCGTCCAGAATATCTGCATCTCCAACCTATTTCTTTCAAGAGCTATAAAATCTAGATAACCATCATGTGGTATTGCATCATTCCCTTGATCCACTGTAGTGACTTTGGTAGATTTTGAGGGAATGGCCACTGACAATGGTTTAAAGTTTAAACTCAAGTCCACTCAACAGTAGTAGCAACTTGAGTATATACAAAGGAGTGATCGCTAGACTCGACTGCATGGTAGAGATTTAGGCTGGACTAACATTAAAGATAACACACTGTGTATAGAAGAAGAAACAATAGCAGGGAATGTCCCTTGGGGAGTACCTGTACTTGGGACTTCTCCGAGAATGCTGAGAATGCTCCAACTGAGACAGCTGTACTAGCTGGGGCACTGTCTTGCAGGGTACCTCATCATCATGTGAACTTGATCCATATCCTTCATTGTCCTCACTCTCTTCATCATCCTCCTCTGCCACCAAGCCAATCTCACAATCCTCATGCTTCAATAGCCCATCAACATTTACTGAACACCTTTTGCAAGATATCAGCCATAACTTATCCATGGATCACTAGCTATTTACAAATTACAATCTATAGAGGAGTGCTTGGTGGTCCACATAAAACACAAAAGGATTTATTTGTAGACAAGTGTTCTAATTTTCTGGACAGTGTATATGATCCCAAGGGCTTCCTTCACATATAGGTGTGTACAATCAATTACAAAAATTGATGCATTAGCATGGACATGGGAATCTTCGTTCTAGTTTGGGTAAAGCCAGAATAGATGCAGCTGCACTGAACAGCAACACTCAATTCATCAAAAGTCTTTTGTTGCTTGTGCATCCACTTGAGCACTATTTCTTTCCTGGTCAGCACATCTAGTGGGTATGACATTTGTGCAAAATTCTTTATAAGCCTTTGATAGTGCCTAGTGTGACCTAGGAAGGACTTGATTGCATTGGTACGTTTGGGTGCCTGCGTTTGCACCACTTCTTGAATGTTATCTAGATATGACTTCATTCCGGTTCTGTAGACCGCCACTTCTTGAATGTTATTATATACAGAAAAAAGCATAACACAACTTGAAAACATATATCCATACTTATAGCTATATGTGATATGTATTATACACATACACCGTAAGAAAAGCGGGGGTACGGGTACAACTTACGGAAAATGGCGATATATCCATTACAAATCAGGCTACAGTGTTTTAAAAACCGGTCAAAACCGGAACCGGAACCGGCCGGGTTTTGACCGGTTTGACATTTTGAAATCACGAACCGGCCTGCAACTCGGATCGGGCCGACCGGTTTGGGCTAAAACCGGTCAAAAACCGGTCTGGTTTTATCCTGAACCGGCCGAGTCAGCATTTCTTTCCTTTTTTGGATTTTTGGTATGAAAAAACACAAGTATAGAATAAAATTTGCCATTTTTGGAAAGGGTCCGGGAAGATGTAGTAACAAAAACTTGCATGTGCCATAACTTTCATTTTGTGGCTCCGTTTCAGGTGTCGTTTTCTCTAAAAGTGCATATTTTCTCGAGCTCTACGCATTGATGGCAATATTTTTTCTTATTTTCATAAAATCTATTTTTGCACCTTTTTGGACCAAGCAACTTCTTGCAATCTTCTGAACGAATCATGAGCTTTGATTGCTTGTAGACAAACTAGTAATTAAAATTACTGGATAGCTTTCCAAAACTCGGTGAGTATTCTCCTGTGCTCGGAATAATCGTCCCACCTACTAACTTGGTCGCCGACTTGCTTATTCAAATGTTGACTTCACATATCAAGTTATCAGCAGATGCATAGGTTTTTTTTTTTGCTATTTTAAGAGTCTTTTTTGTGTTTAAACTCCAATTTGCGCATCCTCAGACACAAGACTGAAGACTATCGTAAAGGTCCCAACAAAAAGAAAGCATTAATAGCAATGAAAGAAAACGCTGCAAATACATGGTTTTGGCTGCAAATTTATGTTTTTTTAAAGAAATTTGAGTATTTTTTTAAGTTGCCGAGTATTCCCGAGTATTGGCCGAATATTGCCGAGTTTTGTTTTTTTGGGGTCTGCCGAGTATTTGCCGAGTGCGAGTATTCCAACTATCACTATATACATGAGCAAACTTTGCGTATTTTGTGTGTAATTGTTGGCATCATGGTTTCTAATTTTTCAAATATATTTCTTTCTTTAAAAATGTAATTTTTATGTGTTTTTTAGTAAACCCGGTTCATAGAGTTTGAACCGGTCCGGTTCCGGTCCGGTTCCGGTTCCGGTCCGGTTCCGTTTCCGGTCCGGTCCAACCCTCGACCGGTTCCGAGTCCGGTTCCGTGATTCAAATATGTAGTTGTGTGGAAAACATTATTTCACGTTTCATTTTTTGCAGTTTTAGAATCTTTTAACCCTAAACCAGTCACGGATTTGAATGTATCAGATACAGCCCATATATGAGTATTTAAATACGTCTAGATATGGCATCCGGGCTGCATCCTGGCCATATCGTATCCATATATGATATGCAAATACAGGTATCTAGGCAATCTGACAACTCTGATTATCTGGGTACAACCTAATCAATATCATGGTGTAGGTCGACAATTGGTTCTATGCTTATAATAGTCTACAACCATCTAGTGCATCGCATCTTTGAGAAACTGACTACAGGAATTTTCAAAGTCTATCGAGTCCCTCTGTGACTAGTTCATATATGGTCCAAAGAAGTAATACCTCAAGGCTTTGACCAAAATGAATGTGGTTATGTAGAGAGGCCAACTTGGGCCTAAACCCCCAGAAGTTTTTGTTCATAGTTCTGCAGGAAAAACTGTCACATCATGTGGTCCACAGAACCGGAATGAAGTCAATGTTTTTATAAATATCGCATCTGCATTAGGGGATCTTGGAAATTTGCTGTATGGGTATCTATTTCCAATTCTTGGTGTTGAGACTTGGACTGTGGGAACTGATTTTCAACTGAAACTCAGACTCGACTAAAAAATTCACTGTTTCAAAATATAATATATAAGGCGATTTTGATGGATTTTAAATCTTTAATTGTTCTTTAATTTTGCTGTTTTTTTGGCAGATTTGGGTAGCCTCGGTGACAACTCGCTGATACTACCCCATCAAGTTTCAACACCATGGAACTTTACTTGCGACACCAGAGTTTAGCTATTGATAAAAGATTATATCTCATTTCCAGGCACTTCCTCTAGAATGGAGTCGGTGAAGGAATTGGGAATGGATCCTTTATAACAACAAAATTCAAGCTCTTGGAGTCAACACAGATACATATTTGGTTAGACTCCTTCAAACTGATTATAATGGGTGAATCGTGAAACTCTACGTAGCCGATATGGCTTGCCCCAAGCCTTGAACCCAACCTGAGCACATCCCCGGCATGTGGTACGGGTACAATACCCGTTGTGTATGTCCAGGACGTACCCACAATCTAAAACGCATTTAATTTTTAATTTTTTTTTTCGCTTTTTCAATCAAAAGTCAACATAAAAAAACAAAAAAACATAATAAAAAACTAATTCTAACCATAAAAAGTAACTCAAACACAAAAAACAAAGACAAAATACCACAAAAGACGAAAAAACACAAATGCAAAATCCATCCTCTCTTTTTTTCTCTTTGCATACTTACTTTCCCTTGTTAATCTAGGGTTGAAGCTTCATTAAACTTCATTGCAATTGTATCCCTAAGGTGATAGAGGAGCCCATTTGCTGCCAAGGTAAGTTTCTGAATCTTAAACTCTTGTTTTTTTTGTTTTCTTTCTCGAGTTGTAGAATTTTTCTTTTATTCTTTTTCTTTTTTGTGATAGTTTGCATGTTTGTTTAACTTGCAACTACATTTTTACAATCACAATGTCAACTAGTTCTGGGTCAGTGGGTCATGACCAATGTCATTTTCAACATGATGAACAATCACTACTTTGGAGACATGTGACAATTTTAAGTTTGGTTACAAGTGGTAGGGGGGGCCAAATGGAGATGCAACTGGTGCAATGTTATGCACCATAGTTCATATAGTCGAGTGAAGGCCCACCTATGTCACAGACCTAATACAGGTATCAGAGGATGTAAGGGGACACTTTTTGTTCCGTTGTCCAAAACACAAATTCTTGAATTTATCAAGGAGTAAGAGGAAGAAGATGTAACCCATACCATAAAAATAGGTTACCCTTTATTAAAGAAAGGGTGAAGATCAATTAAGCCACCAATGGCCCCACCCGTTGCTAGCAATTCTATTGTAGTGGCCTCGAGACATCCATTTTTTCCATCACCCTCCACATAGGATGAAGATACTTCTTCAAGCAAGAGAACAAAAGAACCATTGGAGAGGCTTTTTCAAAACAAGGCGAGAGATCTTACAGATGGGCATATCTCTTTATGCTTGCACCCCAACAGATTGTCCTTCAATGTGGTTAGGTCACCATATTAGAAGGAAATGATAAGAGTAGTGAATGAGGACACAAAAGGTTACCAAGTGCCAGGGTATGAAAAAGTTTGCACCACCCTATTGGCCAAGGAGAAACAATATATTGACGATTCATTGAAGCCGATTAGGGATTCATGGGCGGACATGGGGTCTCCATCGTTTCAGATGGAGGGATGGAAAGATGCAAGCAATTGGCCTCTTATCAATGCGGTTGCAGCGTGCCTTAAAGGGGCAACGTTTTTGAAGGCCGTTGATTGTGAGGGATGTGTGAAGGATGGGGAGTTCATTGTCAACATCCTCATCGAATCCATTGAGGTGGCAGGGCCCTCAAAACGTTATACAAGTCATTACGGATAACAAGAAAAATTGCAAGGCCACGGGGATGTTGGTGGAGGCGAGGTATCCACACATTTTTTGGACACCTTGTGCTGTCCACTCGCTCAACCTCATGCTTCAAAAGATTGGCAGAAAAATTCTGTGGAGCTATTGAAAGGTACTTGTAAATTTTTGATTTTAATTTTATTTCAGTAAATTGTAATTTTTTTATGTTTTTAAATTTGTTTAATATCTAGTATCTACTTGTAGATTTTTCTTTTCATAAGTTTTTAATTTTTGTTTTGTTTTATTTTTCCAATAGGTTGGTGAGACAAGGTTCACCTCTCACATAAGCGTCTTGAGACGACTTGTGAAGGTGAAAGAGGCACTACAACGTATGGTCATAAGCAACATGTGCCGTGTATGGCAAGAGTCAAGCAAAGAGCATGCCCAAAGATTGAAAAATATGGTCGTAGATGATGATTAGTGGGGTAGTGTAGACTATTTGGTGAATATCACGGAGCCCATCGTGAGCACGATTCGTTTCACAGACATGGATCATCCATGTTTGGGAGAAGTATATGACGACATCGACTCAATGATTGAGAAGATAAAAGCCACCATTAGTGCAAAGGAGTAAGATTTTGAGGAGAAATTTTTCAAAGAAGTGCATTCAATCCTCATCGATCAGTGGAACATAATGACCACCCCACTACATCTTCATGCCTTTGCATTGACTCCTTGATTTTATAGCACAAAGATCCTTTATCTGCCAAGGAGGGTGGCACCATATAGGGACGTGGAAGTGGCCTAAGGGTTCAAGTTGGCATTAGCTAATATTTTTCCCGATCCTGAGGTAGAAGACATTTTTGACTAAGTCTGGGAGTTTCATTACCTTCCAAGGTCAAAGACTTGGTGCCATGTGGGTCAAATACAAGAGGGATGTGCATATGTGGTGGCACCTCCATGGCCAAACAATACCAATCGTTTAAAATCTTGCAATTAAGGTTTTGTCGTAGGTAAGTTTATTATTTTTTTGAGTTTTTAAACTTTCATTTTCTTTGAATTTTTTTTGTTTAAAACTTGAATTTTAACTTTTACCTTTTATAAATTTAATATAGGTTGCAAGTTCATCTTCTTGTGAGCGGAATTGGAGCACATACAACTTCATCCAATCATAGAAGCGCAACAAGCTCAGAGCAAAAAAGGCCTACGACTTGGTCTACATACATTCGAACTTGTGTCTTATTTCGCACAAGAAGCTAGAGTACAATGAGGGGTTGTCAAAGCATTGGGATATAAATCTAGAGGATGTTGACCTGAATTCTTTCCTTTCACACCAATCATTGTCTGACATCGACTCTCCTGGGAGGCATAATATCGTTGACAGGAGTGGTAGTCCTTGTGGTTCTAGTGCACCACATGATGTTGATATTGATGCTCTCGATGAAGAGCAAGATGACTATGAATATTAATTTTGATGTAATTAATTATGATCAACACACGACATTTGAGATATTTGATTATTATGACATCTGGCATTTGGACAATATTTTCATTTTTGTGGTTATTTTGTTTTTAATATGCATACGAAATGGTTAATGTTTCTATGTAATGTCCCCTTTTTTGACATTAATCCAAAATAAAGGATTCATTGTCTTTCCTCTTTCCGAAGGCAAGCAATGGATGAAAAAGGGAAGATTGTGGATTATCCTTCAAGTTTCCTTCATTCATATTTATGTTTTTATCTTTGTAATTCCCATTATAAGGGGTTGGCTAGTTTGATGCATTTTGAAAGCCAAATAAAAGATTATAATGATTTTATATAGGCCGGCCTTACCTTTTTGGCCTTTGGTGCCATGTTGGGGATATAAAAGAAGATTAGAGACTTCATTTGCATATATCTATTTTTGGGAATTTTATCTAATTTGGACCTTTGGGCTGTTTGCTTATTGTCTTTCCACTTTTGGGCGAAAAATCCAATAGTGTGGCTTTCCAAGAAGGACGAAAACCCTTCTTGTGGTTGGTTGGAGGATGAAAACCCTTCTTGTGGTTGGTTGGAGGACGAAAACCCTCCATCCTTGGTTGAAGCAAGTTGTATTGAAGACCTTTTTGCAGATTTGAGGCATTGGAGAATAAGGAAAGAGATCTACAATTATTTGCATGCATTTTAGAGCCATTTCCTAGTTGGAGCGACTAAGGTTTGGTGGTGTTTGAGTTCCTTCTAGGGCACAAATATGATCTTTAATTTCATATTTAGATTCCTCATAATTTATAAGGCCAGAATCTCTATTTTGGTAAATTTTGGCGAATTTTGGCAAAGGTTTACTATTTTTCCTAGCCCTCGGTTTTGGCTAGTCTGCTGCTGTTCTAAATAATTAATTCCAACTGTGTAATCTGAGATTTTGTCCATCTTTTGATGTATTTATGATTTATTAATATTGTCGTGGCTAGAATAATTGTTTTGTGGCATTATTCATCGATTTGCTTAGTGAAAAGTGGACTTAAATTCCATAAATAGTTCACTGCCCTTGAAGATTTGCTAATTTCAGATAATTTTCAGTTTGCTGATTTAAACATCAGACTTGCTAATATTGGGGTTCGAGTTAATTTTCCTACTATTTCAGTTTTCCCCCAAAAGGGATGTTACAGTGGTATTAGAGCATGGATCTTCAAAAGCCTAGAGTTTTAATGGAAGAAGGCAACAAGGGTTTGTTATACTACCAAAGAAGAGGAAAAACAGATCAACCTCAAGAACCCAAATTTGATAAGTTGACTGCAGGGCAAGAAAAATTGGCCAACATAATGGCCCGGCTGATCCATACCTTGCAAGGCTCTAATGGTGGAATAATCTCTTCAAGGGAATTCATTCATTCTCCGTCACCCAAAGGAAGAAACATCGGTACATGATATGAAGAGTATAGAGTTCTTCCGGAGGAGATCCGTGATGCCCTACCTTTTGCAGAGTTCGTAAAATTGGAAACAGAAAGAGTGGGTATTGGAACTTGGTCCAGACCTCGAGGCATGCACAAGGTTCATGGGAAAAAAACCCCTACCCTAGTGGAAAAGAGCCCCATCTTGTTGATAGAGCAAGGAATGGCTACGGAGTTTGTTGGAGAAAGGACCAAACCTCTAAGTGTGCTAGAAGAGGATGGGCATGCCTATTGCTCTAAGGACAAGAAAGGGGATGGTATATTGCAGCAGCTGGTTATTGAGAGGGAGCAACTCTTGGAAGGATTAGAATCCTCCAACCCTCTTGCCAAGGTTGATCTCTTGACTGGTGTTCTTAACAACAACTTAGTGACACGAGGGTTTGATGAAATTGTGGAACACGAGCCAAGGAAGGAGGACCACTGTGAGTATACAATTCAAGATCTGCATCTTGAAGGAAAGGGAGCCATTAAGGATAAAGATTCAACCTATGAAAAGAAGCACGGGGAACAAGGGAATGAAGATAATGATGGAAAGATACTAAGCAAGTCCCAAGGAATAAAGGTAATTGAACATATCGAGGATGTCTAAAGGTATGAAAGTGTTCTAAAATCATTTCTTTCTTCTACTCTAATTTAGTTTTGTTATCTTGAGCCATTTGGTAAAAATATGACATTGTTCAGGCTCTATGGCAAACCATGGCAAGTGGCTGTACATGTGGATCAACAAGCTAAAAATGGGGTTATAAGTGATGAAAAATCTAAACACAAAAGGAAAGATGAAGTGGAACTTCCAAGGGAAGATGTTATGAGGTGCACACATGAGGCAAGGGCATTTCCGGGTGTTCATAACTGCTTTCAATCCGTTGTAAATTCCAGATCAACAAATTATAGTAAGTCATATGATATTTTATTTGATCATGTCAAAGGACTATTTCATCATTATGTATCATGGCCATGCTTGGGTGATCATATCTATACTAATGAGGGGCAAGGTTGGGAGAAGGCTCTTTGCCAAGGGCTCATTATACATCTTCCAAGCAATAAAGTGGTTTTTTATGACAACCCAAGGATGATTGACAGAAGAAGTGGGATGATGAAGAGTTACATAAATTGCTTGCATCCTTGGAATCCGGGTATACCCTTGAGGCTCAAAGAAGGTAAAGGTAAAGGTAAAAATTTCAGTTTGTATTTTTCTCCTTGTTTATGGAAAGGAAGGAATTTGAAGGAAAATGCTAGCATGACACGTTTAAGGCAACATAAGAATTCTGATTTTCTTTTCTATGAGTTGCTAACCCATGGCTCCATGAATGAACCAAAAGAAATATGGGACAAGGGAAGCAATTATGATAAAATCAGAATTCATGGGAGTTTTAAGAAGGCTGATTTTATTAAGTTTAAGGCCAAGATGTCTGCTGATTTCATTTGTAGGCCACTGTTTCCTAATTTTTCAGCATACATAAATCAAGTTTCAGTCCCTACATTACTCATGAAGTTGCCATTCTTTGTGAGAATTCAATTTGTTGGTTGTTATACCATGATTATAAGACCGAGATTGCAAAAATCAGGTTTAGGGCTGCCACTAACCGCCATGAACAACAATATGTTTTCATTTTTGAAGAGCATTCCATCATGAAATGATGAGGGAAGAAGATCTCAGCTGAAAGGAGGAAAGAAATCAGATTATGATGTGCTATTTTCAGACTTGAACATTCTGATTTTTGAAAGAAAAATGCATGATTACAGTTGTTTTGGGACAATGTTATTGACGTGTTGGGAAGCCACCATTTGGATGGAAATGATGAAGTGATGTCAAGCCACGGAAGGAAGCTGACTATCGTGTCTCTAAGGCACAATGAGGAAAGTATAAAAGTGTTGTTAAACACTCTTGTTTTATTTGATATGTTTGCTTCATGTGTAGGTACATCAAAGAAGAAGCAGTTGAGATTCATTTGGGATCTGGGTACTTACAATTGCTTGAGGACAAGCAATTTCGGGAAGGGAGGACTGTAATGTCCCCTTTTTCGACATTAATCCAAAATAAAAGATTCCTTGCCTTTCCTCTTTCTGAAGCCAAGCAATGGATGAACAACAACAGATTGTGGATTATCCTTCATTCATATTTATGTTTTTATCTTTGTAATTCCCATTACAAGGGGGTCAGCTGGGTTTGGTGCATTTTAAAATCCAATTAAAATATTATAATGACTTTATATGGGTCGGCCTTACCTTTTTGGCCTTTGGCGCCATGTTGGGGATATAAAAGAAGATTAGAGACTTCATTTGCATATATCTATTTTTGGGAATTTTATCTAATTTGGACCTTTGGGCTGTTTGCTCATTGTCTTTCCACTTTTTGGGCGAAAATCCATTAGTGTGGCTTTCCAAGAAGGACGAAAACCCTTCTTGAGGTTGGTTGGAGGACGAAAACCCTCCATCCTTGGTTGAAGCAAGTTGTATTGAAGACCTTTTTGCAAATTTGAGGCATTGGAGAATAAGGAAAGAGATCTACAATTATTTGCATGCATTTTAGAGCCATTCCTAGTTGGAGCGACTAGGGTTTGATGGTGTTTGAGTTCCTTTTCGGGCACAAATCTGATCTTTAATTTCATAATCAGATTACTCATAACTTATAAGGCCGGAATCTCCATTTTGGTGAATTTTGACAAAGGTTTACTATTATTCCTAGCCCTTGGTTTTGGCTAGTCTTTTGTTGTTTTAAATAATTAATTCCGACTGTGTAATCTGAGATTCCGTCCATCTTTTGATGTATTTATGAATTATTAATATTGCCGTGGCTAGAATAATTGTTTTTGTGGCATTATTCATTGATTTGCATAGTGAAAAGTGGACTTGAATTCCATAAACAGTTTGCTGCCCTGTGAAGATTGCTAATTTAAGATATTTTTCAGTTTGCTGATTTGAAAATCAGACTTGCTAATATTGGGGTTTGAGCTAATTTCCTTTTTTTTTAGTTTTTCCCCAAAAGGGATATTACATTCTAATTTATGATTTATTAGGCTATAATTTCTATATTTTTAATATATTTATTTGTATGGACGTACCCAAGGCAAAAAAAATTGTTGTACCCGCGTACCGGGTACTTCGTACCGATACCCGAATCGCACATGAACTGACTACTTAGGATACCCAATGTTAGAAGCTGTGAACATGGAGAGAATGAAGAGAAACACGAAAGCACACAACACACAAAGATATGTGCATGTTCAAACATTTTATTATGCTGAAAGAAGTTACATAGTAGTTGTGGAAGTTCATAACCGACCATTAGTTAATAGATAACTAATAGTTCATTAAGTGCTAACTAATATTTTTTTAATAAATTTTTGGCACTACTTTCATCTCTTAGACGATGAGTTAAGTCATGCCACCGTAGAGATTTGGTAATCTTTCATGATTGGATTTCATTTTGCTAAAAATTGTCTTATTGAACAAGTTATTGTGCCATCAGAGAAATGTTGGACTTGTATCTTAACAAGAGTTACTTTCTAATGTAATCTTTTCCCATAATGGTTCTATCCGAAAGTCCACTTAGGTTCCTTCCTTTTATACCTTCTGTAGTAGCAGTCTCATTTTGCTAATTTATGTTAGCTGTCTTACCAAATATCATATTGAGTCCCGCCTCAGCAATATTATATGTTTTTTCCTTTTGTGCCTTTTGTAGTTGTAGCCTTGTTTTGCGACTTGATGTTAGCTATCTTACCAAATATCATATTGAGTTCTGCCCCAGCACTATTATGTGTATGGGCATCTTTTGTATCTTACCGTATCCTAGTAAAGGAAATGCAGGCTAATAGTGTTATGATTCCGATCATTATTTTTACAGTTATGCGTAAGGCGGTTTAGTTTTGGCTACTTATCCTATTAGTATTCAAAAGAAGGTTCTGTTCAACTGTTCGATTTTATTGATATGTGTGACCTTAATGAATGGCTCCATCAGACCTACTTCTGCGTACCAGCATTGGCTAATGTCGCTTTTCATTGAACACATTGTTTCCTGGATGAAGCCTCATTGTTCCCTTCTTCAGTGGGTAGTCTAAGTTCTGTGGAGCAGTTGTAACCAACTACCAGCAGATATGCAGAAGTAATGAATAGGATCGTGTTTAAAGAGTTAGTGGTTACTTCCCTCTTGTGTCAAAACTTGAATAATATATGTACTTATTGATTCCCTTTTCTGTTTGATTCTTTGTACATGGCAATTCTGTAATATTCTGTTCTGATTATAAAAAT
The DNA here is from genome assembly GCA_019776745.2 of Taxus chinensis. Lineage (NCBI taxonomy): Eukaryota > Viridiplantae > Streptophyta > Pinopsida > Cupressales > Taxaceae > Taxus > Taxus chinensis. The sequence continues at coordinate 665,890,229 of CM034148.1, forward strand.
ATGGTGGATATCACTTTATTTTGCCCTGTAGTATCCATTATAATTTTCCTCAAATTTTTCAAAGTTAATAATTTCTTTGCTTATTATCGTCTTCTCCGATGAACATAATTTACTTCTTTGAATTGTCCAACGATTCATTAGAATTGTTTTTCCAGTTATATATAGTGGTTGCTTCACTCTTGTATCAAAACTTGAATAATATATGTACTTATTAATTCCCTTTTCTGTTTGATTCTTTGTACATGGCAATTATGTAATATTCTGTTCTGATTACAAAAACATGGTGGATATCACTTTATTCTGCCTGTAGTATCCATTATAATTTTCCTCAAATTAGTCTAAGTTAATTAATAATAATTTCTTCGCTTATTATCTTCTTCTCCAATGAACAGAATTTACTTCTTTGAATCTTCCAATGATTCATTAGAATTGTTTTTCTAGTTATATATATAATTTTGACAACTAGGCTTTTCATTTCTAAGGAGAAGTTTTTTTGAATGGCTGTATGAACTTCACTTGTAATGGTTTCTCATACAGAAATATATTTTGCCACCAAACAACCATATTAAAAAACTTAGGAAAAGAGACTTTGAAACAAGATTTACAATCAAGTAATATATTTTGCAATAAAAATGGGAAAATTTAGTGCAGGATTTGACATGATTCTTTTATGCCACTAAGCAATTAATTCCTACATTTTTAATGATTCCCATGTATGTATGCATGAAAGATCTCTACCTGTGGAGGAATTTTATATTCTTTCTGCCAGTAAACAATTAATTCCTACATTTTTAATAATTCCCATGTATGTATGCATGAAATATCTCTACCTTTGGAGGAATTTTATGAGACCTGTTAAACTATTTTCTTGCAAGTCGGTTCTTTAAGTTTACCTTCTTGTTTTTCTGTATCCTTGATTCTGATAACTGTGGTATTATTAAATTATGGTTGATATCCAGTTACTGTACTTTTTCATTTGGAAGGATTTTTTCATGTTCATGTAGGTGTGATTAATTTTTTTGAGATGTTTGAATATTTTGAATGTCCAGTAGGCAGTTTTACTGGTCTGGTCTTTTCAAATCTTTTTGCATCATGGTGTGGAAGATACCTATTTCTCTCATATGCATCTCTTTCTTTTCCCCACACACGTGTGCACACATTTATTGATGGTTGTCCATTACCGACTTCCTTGGCTTAGTTCCAAATGTAGCATGGGAAGGAAACAGATTTACACTGATGTTGATGCCTTTTCCATTATTTTGGTTTCTAAAACTGTTTTATTTGAGCTAGCTTGCTCCAGGATATGACACAGAGGGTCGTGTAAAATGGTTTATTTTCTTATTTCACTTATTCTCCTTTACAAATTTAGCTTCTATATCATTAAAGTTTCTCTGTATCCATATAGCTAATGGAAGCATAGGATTTAAATTAAAAAAACTAGTGAAAGCTACATTGGAAAGGAGAGACTATGAACATAAATATTCACATCTATGATGGATTGTTTCTGTTCGTTATCCAGGTTATTTACAGCTGCAGACAGTGATGATATTTCTGTTGCTGCACAGTTCATTGCGAGGTTAAGGCCATGGACTACCTTGATGGGTGTAGGCTGGGGATATGGGGCAAATATGTTAACTAAATATCTTGCGGAAGCGGCTGATACGACTCCTTTAACATATCTGCTGTATGTATTGGGAATCCATTTGACATTGATGAGGCAACTAGATCATTGTCTCATCCTTCAAACCTTGATAAGAAACTCACGGAGGGCATGAAAGATATCCTCTATCGTAATAAGGTTAGCATTTTTCTAAAATTTGTCACACGAATTGTGTAAAGGAATTAATTGCATTTTGATATTAGCAAAGTTTTTATTTGGAAGAGTTGATAAGCCCTCATTATTTTCATATTTTATATTGAAGCAAAGTTTGAATGTTCCAATAAGCTTGTTGTTGAATGTTTCAGTTCTTAAAATTGCCCCTTTTTTCGTTCTTAACAGGAGAATTGTTTTCTGTTGTTTGGGGGACTAATACGTTCTTTGATCATAGGCTTTATTCCAAGGGAGAAGAAAACAATTTGATGTAGCAAGTGCATTGTCAGCAACTTGTGTGAGGGAATTTGAAATGGCAATATCAAGAGTTATTCACGGTTTTGACACGATAGAGGCCTTCTATACCAATGCAAGTTCTAGGGAAATTATAAGCAGAGTGAAGATCCCAACATTATTTATACAGGCAAGTTAAAATTTAGACCACTTTCCTTATATTCTAGAAGACTTACAAGATGATGATGATCCTAACTTTTATTATGATGTATCAAGTGATCATGATACTAAGCCAAGTGCTCTTGATGATCTAGATCTATTTTGATGTAACAAATATTTTTAATATTTTGATTTGAGCTGCTTTAAAAGTTCAATTTTCTGTCCAATTTATCATGGTTTTCATGTTTTGGCATGTTATTTTATATATTATGAAGCTATTAATAAATATTTATTTATTCTAACATGCTAGTGTATAAATATAATTAATTTAGAGATAACAAATAATAATTTTTTGCATATTTCTATTCTTCAAACTCAATCATGATTTTTCTTTCCGAATTTTATCCATTGGAAAGTCTATTTGAATTTTATTGTCGAGGTACATAAACATGAACCTTGAGACTTAGGTGGTAGTTGAATGATTAAGAAAAATGTGCATGCTCATTTTATATAAGAAATTCATTAGAGGGCATTAAGCAACAATTTTATTCTTCACGTAAGTTTGGGTGCACCTTGGATTGCTTAAATCGATTGTTTCAGATAGGGATTTAATATTTCTAGTCAGATTTTAGAGTACATTGTGGGAAAGGAGGGATATCAAGTTGAAGAGGTCTACTGCTTTTAATCCCTGAGCAGATGGTCAACTTGAAGCAGTAAGTAGAACATTGGTGTAGCTCTTGAGGATATATAATATGAAGCATCCAGAAAATGGGACAAGAACTTGGCATACATTTAACATTCATACAATTGGGCACTGCATACTTATAGAAACAGATCTCCTCTTGAAACTTGTTTTGGCAATTTACATCTGATCTATTTGATGTTGCATATGGATAGTGAAAAGAAGACGATGATGAATTAAATCCAGTAGTGATAAGGGCTGGAAAATTTATTTACAGGATCAAGCAAATCCATCTCCAAGTGCCAAAGAAATTCGAGGAGTCTCAAACCAAGTATAAATAATGCCATGACCAGCATAAAAGGGAACTTCATTTCCATGCTGGGGATAACAAATGGATTTTCTTGAGAAAAGATTGGCTCCAAGTTCAAAGCAAGAAAGTTGAAATTGTTGAGGTATGGTCCATTTGAGATCATAGATTAAGTCGGAGACCACGCATTTAAACTTAACTTGCCTTCCTACACGAGGATGTATTAAGTTGTGAATGTAGAGAATTTGTGCCTCCATGAACCTTCCATATTGAATGGGGAAGATGACGGACAAGTAATAACTTCTATTGAAGACTTTGCACCCAATTCTCAAGAAGAGTTGTAGGACATAGCACTTTAGAAGAAGGCTAGAGCTACAAGAAGCGGAGAATAAGAATAGTGGCAGGGTTGTTTAAAGGGGTAGATACCAAGCAAAGCAAATATGGTACTCAAGGGAAAATGTGTGGTGTCCCCAGATTTCACTCTGAAATTTGAGACTACCCCCATGTTAAAAATTTTTGTACTTTTAAAATAGCGGGTCGTTTTGTGTTTTTATTGCCGGAAGATGCTTGTATTGCGTCAAGATATTCCCAGTGAATCATAGGAGCCAATTTTGATAAATACCCAGATGTTGAAAATCGTTTTATCCCTTCGTCAAGTTTTGTCTGCGGGAAAATTTTATTTAATTATTTAGAGCCCCATTTGAAGTAAATTGTGCTCCGATTTAGCCCTGTTGAAGTTTCACATGTCAATATTCACATATACCAGTAGGGTTTTCACCAGAAATGGATCTTAGGCTTTGTTTGTGACTTCTGACAAAGTTTTTCGTTTTTTTATTTTTCTCGTATTTTTCTCTGTGAAATTCCCCTAGGTCAATTCCTTCGCTAGTACAGTCTGTTTTCTTGCCTGGAGTATTTAGAGATCATCTACGACCGCCATGCCAGAAGGAATCAGCCTCAGGAAGTCAGGTTCTCTTTAAAAAGATGAAGTCATGCACAAAAAAAGCCTCTTCTGGACAAGTCGCATTTTTGGGAATGGATGGATTTAAGCTGCAGTGGGATTTTTGGTTGCAACAGACAGGTGGGAATTTTGTACCTTCCTTACAGGGTACTTTTCCCATGAAGGCAAAGTCATTTAAGTTACAATGGGAAAATTAGAGGCAACAGGCAGGCAGAAATTTCTTACTTGCCTTGCAGGGTGAAAATTCTCATCATAAAATAAAAGAAAATCACTTTAAGGCATTGATGGGAATTTCTTACGTGCCTTGCAGGGTAAAAAATCCCATTATAGAAGTCAAACAACTTAAGTGGATCATGGGATTTTTGGAGCTGCAGTGCAGGGTGAATAATCCCATCAAAGGTGACTTTTAAATAAAGAAATCAGCGTTTGCCAAAAAATGTGACCCCTTTGGGAATAAAAGAATAACTTTAATTGCATTTATTAATTGTTTTTATTCCTAATTTTGGCGCCCAAGGATGAGGAAAAGTCAACGGATGAATAGAAGTCAAGGAAGAATGGAAGAAGAAAAATAAATAAATTTAATTTATTTATTGCAGCCCCAAAGCATGCTAAAAAGTGCGACCCATTTGAGGAGAAATAATACTTTTTGAAGTATTTATTAATGGATTTAATTCCTAATTTTGGCGCATGAGGTCAAAGCATGATGTGAAGTCAAGGAAAACTGAAGAAAGGAGGCTAAAATTAAATTAAATTAATTTATTTAATGGCAGCCTTGAAACATGCAAATTTTGGCCCTGAAATTATACAAAAAAACATGAATATTAATTAATTAATTGTCGGAAATAGGAGAGGCAATTATTAATTATAGAATGATGAAGGTTATATAAACATGGGCTGCCATAATGATGAATTAATTAATTTTTTTAGTAAAGGAGTGCAGCCCAGACAAATTTGGCGCCCAAAGGAGCAGGAGTTTTGTTCAAAAAAGTGTTTTTCATTGTCGAAAAGCTTCAAAGTTTGGCACCTAGGGTTGGAAGAGCTTGATTTTATGCCTGTGTAATTATCTGCAAATTGGTACAGGTGCTCAGGTGAAGTTGAAAATATTTATACTTGCTTTGCATGCAAGCAAAGCCTCAAATTTTAGGGCAGCGGGCTTTATAAGCAGATTTTTATTTTTATGATAAAAATCAAGTGTTCATGTTCCGGTTGTTGTATTTGTCTGAATTAATTGCAGGTATTCATTACAGGTGCTTATATAAGAGAAAGGAAGCTTAAATCAATGTCAGATACATTGAATATATCTTCCGAATCTGAAGAAATCCCCAGATCTGCACCAATTGTAAAGAATTCCGACCGAATAAAAAGAAAAAGAGTTGCTCAGACAAAGATTGCTCCAGCCATGGCAAAGCGGGATGAATGAGAAGGATCGGCGGAGTCATGCATATCTTTCAGATTTGCTGAAGTCAATGATGCAGACATAGGCCCTGAACCTATCACCGATTTAATTGTCAGATCTGCACAGATTGATCCAATTGCAATGGCTTCCGACAAAAATTCATCCTCTTGTTTCTGATGCAGCCTGCAAAGAAGTCAGTGCATGGAGAATTCCTTCCAGGATCTTGTGCATGTGCTCCCAATCTTTCAGTTGAAGCCTTCATTGAATTTGCATTCACCTGGAGTGCTTTCCAGAATTTTTAATTGCTCATATGCAATTAAAAATAAAAATGATGAGTTATTTACGGCAAACATTGCACTGATGCATGTACTGGAGAATAACTACAAAAGCTTCAAGGATAAGAGGGAAGACATGTTAGCGGCAACACCCGTAAGGAAAATCACAGTCAATTGCTTCCAGATCCAGTTTAGTGAGAATCAAAGGCAAAAGAAACTGCATGCAGAATATGAAAAAGAGCAAGACTGCATCTTTCCTCTTTCTTCTTCTTTCTCTTATTTTTTTCTACAAAGTAATTGAGCGATCAATTAAATTCTAAAACTTAAGTGATTGGTTTAAAAGCCATTACTTGAAGAAGTCAACTACTTGGAAATAGGTGGCAGACATGCAAAATAGAACGTTCTATCTTCAGTTGCAAATCATGCATGCCATACAAAGAGGAATTCCAGGAGGGAGATTGCCAATTGTTTCCTTTACAACTTCCACATGTGCCAGTTCACTAAAAGCTTCCTATTTGTAATTTCCCCTCTACATGCTATAAGTAGAGGAAGAACCTACAGGTAAAGGATCAGAATTTGTAAGCAGCATTCTTGTGTTCCAGACTTTGTGCTAAAAAAACCCCTGATAGTTTTTCGAAGCAAAGAAATAGAAAGGAGCAGATTTCCGGAGAACTTTGTGTCGACGGTGCATTTTGTTTCTAATTTTTTGTTTTAGATCTACTTATAAAATTTATGTTATTCTAGATCTAGATTTGAAAGCTGCCTTTGTTTATAATTCTGTGTGTTAATATCTATTGGTTCTGTCTATGTGCATGCAATCAACTCTGTAATCTATTGATTGGGTTGCACATCTTCCCTATTTCTTTCCTATGTTTGTATTATTTCCTTTTTCATCAAATATTTCCTTTCTTTAACCGCTGTTTACTTGCTTCAAAACTATACAACTATGGTTCATGAGCTGCATGGTTAAAGTAATACCCACAAATAAATTAACATATTTAACTGACAAATCTTACATGGGAGCCTCACCGGTAAATGAGGGAGATTTATCTCATGACTGCCTAGGTTTTCAGCTATGCAGCAAATCTAGCCAACAATGTGTGAAAATCATTTCCACAGCTTGTGAAGAAGTAAGCTTTTGGGGATCAAAAGCCTCCCAAATTGGGGGGGCATGATCCAAAATCAATCAATCAATTGTAAAAGATGCAAATACTCCAAACAAAGATGTCTAAACACAAAAAACACCTCAATGGAGCAAAAATTAGCCAAAAAATGGAAAACTACAAGAAGGAAAGATGTCTTGCTGGAGTTTGCACGTGTCACTAAGGGGAAATACCTGAAGCTGTCTCCACCGTTGACAAGTCATTATAATGGTACAAGGTTGAAAAGAAATAGAGAAAAACTTAAACATGGCGAATGTAGCACTTGTTGAACCCGCCATTGATGAGAAGTGCCAAACCTTTCTGGGAGGGGTTAGAATCCATTTGAGTCCATCTATATATATTTGACACCCATCGAATCCATCAAAGCATGTCTAGAAAGAGACAACTCTGTTTTGATGAAACTTTGAGTTCTAGGACATGGCAGGAGCAGTGGCTCCCGACCCAGATGGTTAACTTAGTTTTCCATGCTGTGTCAACGGAAAATTGTAATTGTTTCATCCTCTTGGCTGCATATAAATTCAGGCATTGGATTCATAGTTGATAATCTAGAGAATTTGCAGTTTGGAGTGCATTGTAGTCTGATTTTGTAATGTGGAGAGTAGTGGAAAGCTGTAGGAGAGTTGTTGTGAGTCCACAGTGGTCCAATTTCCCTATTCCCGATTGAAGGATTGGAATTAAGAATAGAGGCACAATCCGATTCCATTCAAGCATTTGCCTACATTGGGTTTCTCCAAGGTAATTGTAATGTCATATTTTTGTCTTAATAGTTTCAGTTCGTTCCATGTTTTCCATATATTTCCATTTTTTTAGTTGATGCTCAACAAATATTTTGAAAAGTATTCAATTTCTTACAACTTTTGAACATAGATTTTGAAGTATGGCAGTAACAGTTTATTTTTTGTCATTAATCAAGCACAATATCTGTGTCTGTGAATTTTCCATTAGAATCTCTATGGCAATTACAGATCACATCTAGCCTTTCTATAACTACTAGGATCAACATCTCATCTTTCATTTGAGTATCATTTTTGTTAGCAAGAAATAAAAAGGAAGATTTATCATAAGGCATATTCTCTTTTTCATCAAAGAAAATGTCTTTCAATCATACGTTGACATTTACTAGAATTATAAAACCTATATCTTACTTCCTTCACTATACCCAGGACATACTTTCTAGTGTTGTATTCTTAACTTCATTCCTTTTTATCAGGAATACGTTAGTAAATATCACAACAAAAAAGATGATGATATTCAACAAAAGGTTCCTGTTCACTCCACAATTTAGGAGTACATTGGCTACAACTTTAATTGGAATTCTGTTTAGTATATCAATAACATTATTTAAAGTTTCATCCTAAAAACTTACGTTTATTTATTTATTTTTTAAAAAAACACATAAAATATTATTTCATAAGGAAAATATTTGTACAATTCCGACTATGCTAGGCATGGAAACTATTAGTCCAATCTTGAGCATTATGAGACAAAATAAACTTAATAAACATCATGAAAGATTATCACCTAGCCATTTTCATTGCAGTTTTTTTCTCGAGTTACTCCTTTTTCTTGAGGTGCATAGTTATGGTATAATTTTCTAATTTCATGTTGTTAACAATTGTTTTCCTAGTATCACTTTGTTTGTTAACAAGGATTTTACAGTTTTGAAACTTGGAGAAAGGATCACAAGAAATTATCATACTTGTCACCTAAGATTGCATCCTTTGCTGAGGCCAAACTCAACACCTCAGTGAAACATTGGAATGTCCCCAATGTGTGGGACCTTTCACCTTGGGACAAACCTACGAAGAATGCTGGTTCCTCAACTAACTACTCTAATGCGAACACTACTCTTAAGCTAAGCTAATGATTGCGAGGGGAAAAGGGGAAGGAGAAACGCATGAAATAAACTAAGAAAAAGGGGTGGTGATTGCACCAAAATAGAAAGTGGATCATTTTCCCTGAGATGGAAACAAAAAGACAAATACAAGGCCAAGAGGGCGGAAACAAGCCACAGTTCACCCTGCACAAACCCGACTCCCATTCCACACATTTAAGACAAAGAGAAATGAAAACATGCAATTATATCTTACACACATCATGCCATTAATGATCAAAGAGGTAAGAGGCACAATAACACAAATTAAGGGCAAATATTAGCCACAGTAACAATATTTTATTGATAAGAATATACACAGTCCATTACATTAATGGGGGAAGGCACTGAGTGCATTACACAAGTCTTGATCAGAGATCTTAAACTCAGTATGTTAAGCCACCATTTGGGCATGGTAACTTTACATTCGGGAGAGGATTATTACAATGAATTCTGAGTTTTATATAGAGAAAGAAGAGAAGAGAAAGGTTTAGAAAATCTCCACAAATCAATAAGATCACCCACTTCTCAACCACCAAAAGAACAATCAACATTAATATGCACAAATCAAGCATGGGCGCCATAGCTTTCTTGGATGATGCAAAATTAGGTCAGCTCACGCCAGGGATGCTTAGGACAATTCAATGTTGGTTGTTGGGAGTGATTTGATTTGATTTGGGTGCCATATGAATGAAAAAACAAGCTTGAAATGGCCCAAAACTCTGTCGCAAGGTTCTCCTTGATCTCTCCATTATTTTCTCTAAAATTGATCCTAGATTGAAGCTTTGATCAAGATATTTCTAAAGATACCACGTGTAGGTGAACAAGATCTTTGGATCAAAAGATATGAGCATTTGAAACAAGTCCAGAATGTGTTCACAGAGCTTAGGGTCAGAACGGGCGTGGGCTCTTTTAACTTGATTTTTTGATTAAAAAACATGCCTGAAGGGGTCCTCAACCACTCCCATCATGATCTAGTTTCTTAGAGCTTTCCAACAAATCCGATATTGCGTGATTTAGTGACCTTGATCAAAAGATATGATCATTTAAAGATCCCCATGCCGCTTTTTGCAGATGACACCCATGGGGCCGTCAAATTTCACCTCTTGATCACTTTGGGTTTGAAGTGTCCTGTGAGTGGTCCACATGGACCAATCACAACCCTTCTGTGTTCACGAGGTCATTGGGGTTACCTTTATGTTCTTGCTTGAGCTTGCTGATCACCTTTGGCATGTGGCAATTTTTGATTGGTTTTAGGCTGTCCTTATGTTCTCGGGGATTTCTACGATTTGTTTGGGCCTATTTATGATCTTTGGCACTATGGTGACCTGTGATTGGTCCTAGTGGACCATTCACATTTCTGCTCTGCCTTGGGCTTCTCGAGGTTGCTTTATGCCTTAGGTGATCGGGGTCGCTTTGATACTCGGGCCACGGGGCCACGTGTCACCATTGCTGAAATTCGGAATCTCTTGCCATGTTGGAGTCTCAGAGTCACTTGGGGTTCTTTGATTCAATCGGTGAAAATCCTCGGGTTCTTGGGTTCATCGGGAACTCGAGAACCAAGATCATTGGCTGCCTGCCTTCACAAGAGTCTGAGTTTCGGAGGTGTCCGTCATTGGTCCACGTGGAACAATGACGGACCAATGTGTTCACGTTTGCTCGCCCCCCCCCGAGACTTAGTTGATTTTGCGACCAACCCGACTTGCCTTTGGATTCAACTCGGTGACCAACTTGATTATCTCGGTTCGTGACCCAACTCTGCCCAACTTGGCTTGATCTCATGCAAAAGTGATCCGCAGAGCCTTAGCTCCACTCTTTCTTTCATTCCACAATTTTGTGCAACTTTGATGCCTTTTTCCACGGCGTATATTCTCCGCGACTTTCACCTTTCAATTTGCGGATTTTCAATTGACCCGCGGGTGTAAATTTCCCCACGGACTTTCATTTGTCTTGTGGCTTTTCTTTTCGTGTGGGTTTTTTTTTTCCGTGATACAATGCTCCCTTGATATGCGGCTTTTACATATTTTTAGCAACAAACCCTCCATGGTTTTTTCCCTTTAATCCGCGGATTTTCCATTTCTGCGGTGCACTTCTCCCTTGATCCACAACTTTTACATATTTTCCGCCACCAACACTCCACGGTTTTTTTCCTTTGTTCCGCAGATTTTATGTTTCCGCAGTACATTGCTCCCTTGATCTGTGGCCTACTATTTCTTGTGGCTTTTCACCCAAGGCCAAAACAAGGCAAAAAATGGGAAGTCCCTTTGGTCTTCCTGTAAGAGTTAGGGAGCAACCAGTTAAGCAAGTTCAAAGAACCTGAAGCCACCTAAGTCTAGAATTTGAAGTAAGTTGTTTAGATAAGCATGAGTTTATTCGACAACAATACTTATAGGCTATGTTTCTACTTTTGATAGATTCTTAACACATTTTAAAGAAGTTGGCCCAATCACTTGACCCATCTTGTAGATAAAACTAGGATAACTATCTAGAGTGGGAGACTTCTCATTTTCCTTCATTACTAACTTCCTTTTATCCAAATCTAACTTCCCAGAGAGGTAATTCCTATTAGAAATTTTTCTATCTTTTTGATAATATCTTGGTTGAACATAACAATATATTGCAATTTGACATATGACATGAACATAATAACAAAAGTAACTTGCAAATAAGTGTGGAACAAAATAGATAAATGCAATATAAGTGAAATGAAGAGCATAATACTGAAATATATGGCTGAGCTACTTGAGAGGGCAACTTCCATGATCCTTACAGTGAGAACATGATTCATAATACGACGATCAAATACTCGAGCACTACTTCCTATGTATACCATAAGTAGGTAATGGGGATTCCATACTCCAATTACAATGCCCAATACTATATGAAATATAGAAATTATCAAATGAACAAGTCAAAGGTTATACATGCCACAAGTCACCCTACACATATCTCCAGATACCCATAGGTTGAGGGCATAAAATGCCCCACTCAAACATGCGTTGTTCTCAACATTGATCAACTGTGAATGCATCTGCATGAAGGCTTCATTTTCCCATGTCAAATCTTCCTTGAGCAGGTTCGTCCACTTGATATATTCTGTGATCACCCTAGTTTTCAACGTCTTAATTTTTGCCTAGAGAATTACTTCACGTTCCAAGATTATTTTTCCTTCATCTAGTTTTGGTAACTCTTTCTGGACTGGAATCTTCTTGCCAATGACTTTCTTGAAACAAGGAACATGGAAGACATGATGTGTTTTTGGTGATTGAGGTAACTCCAATTCATAGGCCATTCTACCAATCCTCTATAGGATCCGATAAGGACCATAATACTTCAGAGAGTTTTCTTAATCCTTCTTTTTCCAGCTTCAACAACATTTGCTTTAAATGGTTCCAACCTCAAAAATACCCAATCTCCTACTTCAAAATGGCTTTCACTCTTGTGCTGGTCATCATGCTGCTTTATTCTATTTTGTGTCATTGGTGGGAACTCTTTAAGACTAGAAAGTACTTGTTGGTGTTGAATGTCCTCTTCTACTTCTCCAACCCTTGGTTGTACTTTAAACTTGGATTATATGATGGATGGAGGATGATATCCTTATAATCATAATTCCATAAATGGAAACATTTTTGTATGGAAAGAATTGTCATACCACCTGTTGCTAAAATGAGCTCACAACCTCATTTGGGGCAATTGAGTTGTGTTTTCCTTGTTTTCTAATGCTTTAATACTTTCATGGTTTCCTTTGATTGTGTTTTAAGTTGCAGGAGCTCTTAGCAGTGTGTGTAGAGGTCTGGGAACTCCATGATTTCATTCATTTGGCGTTTCTCCCCAGTCTTCTGCCTTGCATGTCTTCACATTCATCCTCTAGGTGGGGTTGGGGTTTTTCTCCCCTTTACAATAATGTTTGGGATGTGTTCTCAGCTGGAAGAATTTAAATCAGTGTTCATAGTCGGACTTACATAAATCAGAGCTCTCTGTTGTGTCATAGTTTGCTTTAGAGTGTTTTGAGCTTGTTCCATGAATCCACAGTCGATTTTGGGGCAAATTTGGGAGTTGTAATGTGTGCATAGTGGTCTGGAGAGAACTTTGAGACCCTCAACCGTGTGTATGGCCTTTAGCAGAGCTCTTTTTAACATTCATTTGTAGTGACAATTGCTCTGAAGGATCAACAATGGTGCCCGCTTTGTATTTTGGTTTGAGGATTTACCCCGCATGCACAAGGAGGAGAAGGGCGTAAGCCTTAAAGTAGAAAAATGTTTTAATATTTAAGGGGAGCAAAGGCTCCACTTTCCCCCCCTTTTTTGGCCAAGCTTCAAATTGACCAAGGCATATAGGTGAGAAACGATGCCACTGGGATTATGCCACCCACAACATGCTCCGAGATTGCGCCACGTGGCACAATTTTGGAAGGTCGAGCACCTAGGTCAAAATCAACTGAAGGCACAAGAGAACTTGAAACAAAATCAAAACGCGAAACCCTATAAGTGGTAGCCACGTGACACCAATGACGGTTTGCCACATGGACCAATGACGAGCATGTTGAAAGTTGGGTGATAGTTCAACAAAGGCAAGAGACATAAGCAGAGTAAGGAAACCCCTGCAACTTGCAATGATATGAGGAGGACGTGGGATTGACCAATCATGGGTTACTACATGGCATAAACTCAGAACATGAAATGGTGGCACGTGGCACCAATCAGACGGTCAACATGTGGCACCAATTTGTTTATTCCCCGGCAAGGCACAAAATGAGATGAGAAGCAAGCCAAAACTCAAGAGAGCTTATAGTCAATAAGGAGATGTGGACATGGGGGAACAACTGACTTTGTTACAATGATTGTATAGGCAGTCTTGAATCAGACAGGCGGCTAGGGTGTTTGCTATGCTAGATTTGGCGTCCTCATAACCATTATAAGCAGTTCACCAGCATAGAGCAGCCATAGTCAATCAGGGCTTGCGACGTGGCCCAATGAGAAAAAGGGAAGCACCACTATAGTTTAAAAACCAAATTTTTGTGTACAAGCTTTAATTGTGCGAGCAAACAACACATCTCTGCAATTTTGGCCATATTTTTTAATTGGGGCCACCAAATCATGCAAAATCGGTCTTGTTGGAAAGAATTTTTTATTGGAAAGCTCTCAAGAAATGCTATTGAATGTGACACAGTTTTGGTCCCTCAGCCTTTGTGTTTTTCCAAGCAAGTTTGCATTCAAAGCCTCTGCAATAGGTCGTATTTGACATAAATGTGAGATTACGAGGTGGATTCAGAGCTCAATGGAGCTGTATTTCTTGAGCCCAACACCTTGGTAGAGTAGTGCAATCTTGCTCTACACTAATGCACCATGCCCATTTTTTTAGAGATTTGAGATTTGACATTCTTCTGGTAGAGGCTTTTGTTGTTGGGAGTTAGATTGGGGTGTTTATTGTCTGCAACTGCATTTTTAGGTGCGGATTTTTTCGGATTCCAAGGATTTCAACTTCTACCTCTTTCTTTCTTTTCTTCTCCTTGTCTGTATAAAATTTAAAGGCATTTCATTGCAAAAGTTCCTCTCCTTCTCGAATGAAAGGCTACTCTAGTTGTGAGAGCCAAATAGTTTCTAAGTGTTTAGCCTCAATTTCTCATTCCCACAACTTTTCTAGCGCGTCTCTCCATGTATGTACCAAACCGTGCAAACTTTAAACAACAATATAAGGTTGATTGTTGACCCATTACAGCCCTTAAACACCATGTTGTGTTTTGTTATCTTGCCTTTTGATTCATTTGCAGATATAGTGCGCGTGCGACTTTTATTTGCAAGATTTTGATTCACTCATGTTGTCAAAACTTAAGGGAGAGTGACCCCAATTTCTTTGGTGCATCACCAACTTGTTTTGTCCTTCTCCTTTTCCCTTTTCCACTCGCAAGTGTTAGCTAGGATATAGCTTAGTGTTAGTGCAAGCATTAGAATAAATTAGGATAAGAGCCAAATTTCTCTAGAGGTTTGCTTTTAAAGTAGCCAAGGTCCCACACTTTAGAAGCATTCCCATGTTGTTGTCTGAGGCCCATGGTGCACATTTTTTTTAGACCAACACCACCATTCTGATTATGGCAGCCAGCTAAGCCACTGGGTTTGTTTATAACAAGTAAAAAATGAGATAACCCTCTGAGCACTTGTTGAAAACCTCAGCTTGCCCATCAAATTGGGGGTGATATGAAGAGCTACATGCTAGTTGAGTTCCCAAACAAGAGAATAAATCAGTCCAAAAATTACATGTGAATATGGGATCATGTTCACTTACAATAAACCTTAGGTTACCATGTAGCTTTTGAATAGTATCTATATATTTTTTTCCACCATGCTTGCTCCAAATGGGTGCGACAAGGTGCAAAAAATGGACATATTTTGTGATTCTATTTACCACCGCATGATGACATTTTCCCCTTATTTTGGCAACCCCATGATCAAATCCATAGAGACCTCTTTCCATTGGTGGCTTGGAATAGATAAAGGTTGCATCAAATATCGGGTCTTAATTGTCTCACCCTTGTTTTGCTGACACACCAAACATTCTGCCACAAATTTCTGCACATCACCTTTGAGGTTTCCCATAAAAATCCTGCTTGACCCTATGATAAGTCTTCAAGAAGTGAGTCTTGAACTAGGAGTTGTGGCAATGTTGCACCCCTTATGCTAGGGTGCGTGTATCCATGTGCCGGATACAAATATGGGTATGACATGGTTCAGATATCGTACCCAATCATATCTAGATATGAACCCCAAGAAATGGGTTGTATCAGATACAACTGACTAAAGTCTGTAGGCCAA
Organism: Taxus chinensis; assembly: GCA_019776745.2. Classification (NCBI taxonomy): domain Eukaryota; kingdom Viridiplantae; phylum Streptophyta; class Pinopsida; order Cupressales; family Taxaceae; genus Taxus; species Taxus chinensis. The sequence goes on from CM034148.1 coordinate 665,905,895, forward strand.
GTGTAGCCGTATCTGATTCACAAGCTTAATAAATCTAACAGAGAAACCTCTCTGATTATATAGGCTCAAATAGATGCAAATAAGTGGGCAATATGATGTGGCAATAATGCACTATCAGCATGCAACAAGTGAGGACATGGAGGTGAGAGTGTTGAACCGCATGTTTGCTTCAAGCTTTCACGAAAGAGTATAGGACAACTTGGAAGATCTTGGGGTTGATTTGTTGCCTTTGGCTTAATCTCCCCCTTTGCCAAAGTATTCCTGTTTGAGATGAGATGTTGTAGGTGAAGCCGAGACAGGATTGAAAAGCTTTCTAATAGATCCATGGTAGAGGATACCCAACTTACAACCTTGGCATATGTCCTGGGAGTGTGTAATCTTCTATTCTTCAATTCAAGTGATTCTTGTTGTGAATAATATTAAATTTGATGAAGCTCATTATTACCTTATTTGTTAGTTTATAATGTCCACCGGGGAATTTTCTGTACATAGCAAATGCATAATATGAGCATATCCAAGTTTAGTCATTATCAGGGGGCCTACGGAAACTAGGCTCGAAGACATTCTTCATACACATGTCGTATTTGTATCCATGCAACTCTATATGCATTTTGTACTAAACACCCTATGGTCTACGGCACGAGTATTGGCTCGCTTAGGTTAAAAATAAAAAGAACTTGTCCTTGTACCAAAGGCTGAGGATGCTGCACACAAATATATATATAGCTATATATATAGGGCATATTCAAGTGTATCCTTACCATTGGGGCCTAAAAGTGTAGTCTAGGATCCTTATCCACATGAAAAAGTATGTTGTATGGATGCAACTCCTTTCGAGCTCCTCTAGAACCTTATGCTTGCGGCTGATTTCAGGATTGCAAAGAATTTCAGCTTGTGATTGTACTGAAGGGAGTCACAGGCAAAGTGATTTGCAAATTGTGACGAAGGTCTGCATTGAATTTGTTGCATGAGATGTCAAGTATGTTGATCAAAAATTAAGCCACTCAGGTACCTGTCTCATCGACCCAAGACCCTGTACTCTTGACATGACCCACGCCAATCCCAATCTGAGAGGTAATCCCTCCAACAGAGTGTCTTGACAAAAAAATGCTCCTATAAAGCATTTCTAGTACACGATGCATAGAAGTCATGCGGGAACTATTAATAGTAACCCATTTGAAAAAAAGGGCTCATGATATTTTTGGTACATGAAAAGAAGTTTAAATTGTCACACTATCATGATCAAGGTCTGAACTTTGAGGTGAATCCTGCACATTAGAGCGTGAGCCCTGACATATGAAGCACAAGACAAAGAAGAACATAACAAAGATCTTTATCATAGGAAGAGGGCAAGGAGTAAATTCAGAGCTTTAGAACAAAGAAGAATCTTAAAAAAATAACGAGGCCCGCTTAGGTAGCAAAGGTCCACAGCCCCATATCAGGCCTCAACGCATCAGAGCTCCAGTGAGCAGGTACAATTTTTGGTGAAGGTTGGAGTGAGTACAAATGGAGTTGTGAAAATGAAGCCTAACTTCAACATTTCGGTTGTAACTTGCTAGTATATCTACATCTACAATCATCCATGAGAAGGCAATCATTTTCATGAGAGTTGTCAGTGGTGCTGCTATGCTGCCATTAAAACTTGACAATTAGTATGGCTGATAGATTTGGAACTACAAATGCAATCACTATGAATAGGTTCTTGATGGCACTAGAAGAACAATTACCACTGAACATATTATGGAATCAAAGTTCTTGTTACAACTACACCTTATTCTCCATCATCAGAGAAGATGCATCAACCTATGGACTCCACCTTGTCGACGCCAAACAGTGCAGAGGAAGACATGGTTTTGCATCAAGCTGATCACTATCTTGAGAGTCATTTAGGACTGTATTGACATGATAGACATATGGCTTTCCCATGTGTGTCCAGTAGTACAAGTAAATCATTAGAGACATTCCTACTACTTCATCTCTTCTAAAAATAGTTTTGGGGATGAAACATGATCAAGGGAGGCAAAATGTTTTGGCATCTAAGGGGACTAAAGGGCATAACTCCAAGAACAGCAGAGAATGGCCTTGCATGTTTTCTAAAAGCTGTATATCTGGGATTTTCCTCAACGGAATCCCTTGATTCTGATTTAATATCTTGCATCTAAGATATATGGCTTGGTAAACATAACTATTTCCATGTAATTTGATCAAGCAAATCATGTAATTGCATTTGAATCGGAAACTTATGCTTTGTATGGTGAACTTCATTTATCAACTTTGTAGTCTGAAACACATGCACTGTTTTGATGATCCTGCTTGCTCACCAATGTCATTGGAAGCATAATATGCCACATGGACTGACAAGATATAGTACACATACTTGTGAACATCTTATGTACCATTCTCTCATCATTTAAATGGTCCTCGAGTTTTGAATCCACATTCTATCCACCTAATCAATTTTACTTGACACTATTTTTGTCATTTACCTAAAACAAAAAATCATTCAGTAAATTCATTATTAGTACATGTTGTGGATGGGCGGAGAAAATGCTCTGTCATTTTCATATGTTTATCACTTTGATTATTGGTTTCTTTTCGATATTTTTGACAATCCATCATTAATTCACATGCTTCCATGGTATAACAACTCCATTCACGTTTTGATTCTGTTTTGCGTGAATAAAATACAGGGATATGGAATTTTTGGTCTTTTACAGATAGTCACTAACATGTGTAACTTCCTTGTTTGGACTTGATAATAATTTAGGTCCTTGCAAGCTAAGAACAGGATTTCAACTCCTCAATCACTGTAAGTATCACTCAGTATTATTCTAAATCCCGTCATCTTTGGCTATTCTTTCAAAAGATCAATCCAGTTTATTTTATGTGGCCTTGAGGATTCTTCTTCCTCAACTATAAATCAACGGTCTTTCCTTCATAAATCATCCTGGGTGCTTGATTTGTTCAATAGGGTTTATTCTGTCTAATTTTGTTATGTGAAACGAGGTTTAATCATGGGGTCTTCTCCAAAAAAAAGCACATAGGTCATCCTCAGAAATCAGGAATTGATTATATTAACTGATGCTGGAAGTAGCATTTAACACAAAAACCATTCAGAAAATACTTCTTGCCTAAGTTTGCCTGTTGCAAATCTAAAAAAAACTTCACGTCAACCATATCCAACATGAGTAGCAGTTAGGTCAAAAGCAATCAAGTCTAAATTGCAGGCTCCATATCTGAGGCTATGCATTAGAACTTCAAAAAAGACACAAAATTTGAAAACTGAGACCAAACCTAGTTGTGTTAGATGGCCAATCCATTCATGTAATCTCCGTGGTCTACATTGCATACCTATGATTCCAATCATGTACTGGGCTAGCTAGCTCGTGGATCCTGATTCTTCTTAGCCTCTCAATGTTTTGTTGATATTATAATGTATATGGAGTTGACGGACTCCTGTTGCAGATTTTGCACACATTCCCCTTAGTGATGTTGACCTGCCAATGCCTTGCTGGGATGACCACTAGTTACATTTTGAGTAGTGATTTTGTGCCTATGTTAGTAGCCTGCCACAGCCTTAGCTGGGATGACCACTCCATTATTATTTCGGTAGAAGATCCCCTATATATATGAGGTTAATCACCAGCGATGGGATACATGTATTGTTGGCATAGTAAGTGAGGCGTATTCCATTAAGCTTGGAATCACATGGGACGGTGAAACCATCCTGTGTGAGGTAGATCTTGCACACATTGACGTGAGATGCTTCTGGAATGGTTTTTGCCTCTAAGGAGTATTGCCTCCCATTGTGCCAAGTGCTACTTTCAATAGCTGTAATTTCTTGCTTTCCTCTAGCTCAATATTCGACTCATTTTGGGCATTTTGTTTAGTAGTAGGGCCCAACAAACATGTGTTGTCTGATGCTGCTTGAGTCTGCTTTCCCTTAATATTCTTGCATATAGCTGTTCCTTAGAAGTCTTCTCGTTAGTGGAATTCAATCATTGCGAATTTACTACCATGTGGCCTATTATCTCTCACTAATACCACTACCTAGTACCCAGTCTAATGTATATCTACAATGGCCTTAGTAGGAGGGTTAATGAAGGCTGCTTTGCTAGTGGGTTGCATCTCTGACTAAAGTTACATGCTAGCATGGATATTTGTTTACGAAATTGCTAGTCCAGGGTAAAACAAGCTGAAGAATGACCAAGTATTAGTCTATCGAAATGGGAAGATGTAGGGATAGACTAAAATCCTCCCAGTTTTGTAATTTAGTGTGCTGTCATGCCAAGAATTCTTGACAAACAAATCTGGATTATTGGTATCAGAGCTGTCCATTCCATGTTTGTATGTTAAATCAAATATGGTTAGACTACCATAGTAAGGCGAATGTTCTCGAGATTTCTCGACCTGTTCGGATTATCTTGTATTGAGGGTTTCGGATCATATATTGTTCTGCGCATGGCATTAGATTAGGGATTGTGAGTTACACTTCTTCAAATTTCATGCTAGAGGAAGCCCTTCACATGAGGTAGATTGGAGAATTCATGAATAGTGAACAATTTTTTGTTGTCCACTCCTTTGAGTCAAAATGCCTAAAGCATCCGCCAAATCATTGACCTAAGGCCTTCCGGGGTGTGACATTGAGATTATTGGTATCTTTTTATATTGCATGTACCTTACTTTTCACTCTTACTCAATGCATTTCTCATAAAATAGCAGCTATTGGTGCATTAACCTCCTTGAGTGCATGCCTGACAGGGGCATATTGGGAGCGGAGTTCTACCTGGTTGATAGTACTGTGGTACCAGCCATAGTCATTGTGGCATCTAGCCAGTGTAATGTCCCTTTTTGGGGGGACTTCCAGAAAATGATTCAAAGCTGATGAGCTGTAACTTAAAACTTTTCAGATTTTTAGTGGGCTGCTGTAGATGACTGAAATAAATCATGTAAAAAACCCTTAACTGCTGCCAGCAAATTATGTCCTTCCTAGGGCAGCGACCTCCTTTTTGGGGTTTCAAATCCACTTCAAAGGATGCCCTGAACCTCGCTGAAGACACTGTGATCCAAATCAAGCTCAAATTGCTGATTAAGAAACCCTCAGCAATTACAATCATGCTATTAGGAAATCTGATTTTTAATGCCCTACGGAAATGAAGATATGAATTTTCTATAAACTCTTAACCTACAAACATATTTTAACAAGCTTGGATAACTTTACCTAGGATCAGCTCCAAAATTCACGAATCTTGAGATATTGGGGCTTCAAAAATATGACAAATGCAAATATCAAATTAGCTTGCCCAAACATCCACCAAAACATGCCAAACCCGCCTTTCAAGCAATTCATTGCTCTTGGAAATGCCCTAGAAACCATGCAAGATCACTCCAAATATATTAAGAAATTATTATTTAAGCTCAACAATCAATTGGTGAAGGAATTCTAATTTTTGGAAGCCTATGAATGCTGGAATGAATTTCCTTCAAACCCTAGTTGTTGCAGAAATAAATAAACATTTTTCAGATCTGATTATGCATGCCAATACCCTCCAAATTTCAATGAAAAACCAGATTTCACCCTTATAAATTATATGCAATGAGATGATGTAATCCAAACACATAGAAGACCCTGGAGATACTTCAAAACACCATTCAATGCTGGTCTGCCCTTTTTAGAACAGCCAAACAATGTACCAAATCACTCCACAAATGAGTCGCTCCACTTTTAAGGGAGCCAATGTTCGCATCATTAACAAAAGGAAAGCAATATCTTCAATATTCGACCCAAAGAGCTCCTTAGGGCAAAGGCTGGAATTAATATAACAACAACAAAGAAATCTCATCAAGAGGGTGGAGACTCCCGTGTTGAAGCCTTCCCTAGACTTGGTGAAGGGTTTCGTCCTCACACAAGACTTCTTCAAGGGTTTTTCGTCCTTAGGAGAGGAAGAGAGATGCTTCACAAACAATCTTTCCAAGAGATAAAAGAATTCACATGATCATCAAATGACCTAGTAACCTCCTTTTATAACAATAAGGGGTGCTATATCATAACTTATGGCCAACCTTATAATAAGTACCTTTTAAGTATCTAATTTGTATTTGGAGCCTACATGCTCAAAATACTTTATATTCTAATTAAATGAGTCCATCTATTGGAGCGCTTGGCTTTCCAATAGGAATACATGATAATAATGAAAATATCTATTTAGAAAAGGTCATCCAAGTCTTCCCCTTGCTTCTTTCCTTAAACCCATAGGGAGGAGAATGTGTTAAGGTCTTCAATTCCGCTAATCTCCAAAAAAGGACATGACATCCAGTTCAGGGTGGTGCACCCCATCACAATGGTTCCTAATCACTATAGGCTATGTGAATACTCTTGGTTGTTGACTGCTTTCATTTCAATCCACCTTTGTAGGATCTCTACATGCATCCACATTTTTGCATTTACAATCAGGTAAGATAATGTCCACATGCACTAATATCATTGGAGGAGAAAGTAGCAATGTTTGGATTTGTATAGAATATGTCAATTCAGCATGGATTTGATTACTGCCCTCCTGCTTATTGGATCAAGTGCATCACCTTGCTGAAGCAAGATTCTTTTCGTCCCAGAACATGTTTGCCACACCTAGTTTCTCTTACAATCATTGCACACTTGCCTTTATACAATTGTGAGGGTCGTTTTACACCTCCAAGATAGTCACCATCCCGCTCAACTATAATATTGGGTAGAATGTGGGTGATCCAATGACCAAGATAATGCCTCCCAATAGGATTAGTGGGGGAATACACCGATTGGAGTACCCACACTTTTTATGGCAACATTATTGTCATATAGCATCTCTTTGCCATTAGGTCCACTGCTTTATCTAAAATGTAGTATTCTAATTAGGAGCTACAACACACGCTAATACCTCACTGCCATTGTCATGAGAAATAGCTATATACTTGCCATTCCACCAACTTTGAAGCCATTAACTTCAATTTTCTTGGAGGAAGAGCACATCTTAATACAAATTAGCAACAACTGTCATTCTAGATACCCCCTAGCATTCCAGCTTAGGAGTTTCAGCTTCATGGGAAACACTCATCAAGTCCTTGTTTGAACATTGAAAAATAATTTGCAGTACTAACAGCCTTTAACACCTTTTGAAAGAGAAGAGCCTGATGAGTTTTTTCTTATTGTTGTTATTTGTTTGGGCATGTCTTTATTTTGGCGCAATATGCTATTGCTTCTGCTGTCGTATTTTGGCGCAATATGCTATTGCTTCTGCTGTTGTATTTTGGCGCAATATGCCATTGCTTCTGCTGTCTTATTTGGAATCCCTTGTCAAACACATGAACGGACCCTTGATTGATCGAAGATGTCGCATGAGCTTCTGAGACACTCTTGCTAGACACTCATTCCCACCCAAACAAATGACAGGAATAAGGAAAAATTCGTCAGACATTTCTCTTTCAAAAGTTGTTAGACTCTTAGTACTATGCAAATCATTTTTCCAGTGCTCAAACAAAGACTTGATGAGTGGAGCTTGTGAGACACTCTTGCTAGACACTCATTCCCACCCAAACAAATGACAGGAATAAGGAAAAATTCGTCAGACTTTTCTCTTTCAAAAGTTGTTAGACTCTTAGTACTGCAAATCATTTTTCAGTGCTCAAACAAAGACTTGATGAGTGGAGCTTGTGAGACACTCCTGCTAGACACTCATTTCCACCCAGAATGATCAATGATAGAAGCATTCTTTGATACCTATTTGGTCTTTTTACTAGTTTTTACTTGCCTCCCTTCACACTCATCTGCAAACAATTTGTTCATTCCAGTATTTCTTATAGGTTTGACAATGGGACAAATTTAACAATGTCTTCCTTGTATAACACACCTTATTTAATTAAATGAGAATAAAAACATGTTAAACAATTAGGAATATTCAGATGCAAAACCTTTTTGGGATGAATACAATTGAAGAGTTAGATCTCTCTAGAAATCTAAAATCTGCCTTGAAATATTCGTGTCAACAGTCAACACACACTCACACACTAGTATTTGTCTGTGATGAGTGTAAACCTCTCTTGCAACTAACAAGGAGCCAACTGAAAGGCCGCAGTATCTTCTCAATACTGGTTTAAAGGTTACATAGGCAAACGGAGAAACTCTATCCACTCAATGGCGGGAAGTAAATCTTGGACTGAAGCTTTTGTACCAATGTTCCACATAACTGAGTGCTTCATCAATCATCCAAATGCCTTTTCGGAATACTTCTTGTGTCGCTTCTTCCTAGTAAAGGACAAGTCACGACACGAATATAGCCTACCAAGGCCCCAAGAAAATTCCAGCTTCTGGCCTCTAGGCTCCCAATTTTCAGCATACCACATATAAAGGTCCTTTTTAAAAGGGATTCATCACATTTCAGAGTGTGATTCTGTCCACTCACTTCTTTTTGTATGATTAGCTTTGTATCTTTATGTTTATATATATATATATATACACACACACACATGGAATAGCTTTTCAATAAAAAAATGTAGAGAATAACAATCCTATATTTCAGTTTTTCAACAACCATTTTGATCTCCTCATCTTCCAAATAATCTGTATCAACAACCACAGTTGAGCTTGATCTTGTGTCATTCAGTATTGAGGATCTCGTTGACAATGAATAACAAAATCTGGATTAGAAAGACAGTCCGACAAACAAAAATGACCATCCAATCCTCAACTTCGTTTAGGTTAAACTCTTAAGTAAGCATATTCTTACAAGTTTAGAATTAGGAATTTAGAAATCCCATCATTTTAAAAATTGAATTTTAATTTGTTAAGTTTGGTGATTATCGAAAAGTATTTTTACAAATTTCTTAAGACTGTATTTTATACGTAAAAAAAAACTGTTTTATTGAAATTGAGGAAAATTTTAATTGTTAAATGCAAATTAATTCTAGATAATTTTTGACAAAAACACTCAATGATGAAGACTGGCTGCTATTTTTTGTCTGCCTCTGTTTTTGACTATCTTCCGTAACTTCCTCAGAGCGAGGACAGCTAGAAGGAGTTCTACTCGGTTACCCTTTGGTATGGTGACAAGCTGTATGACATAGTACTGTTTATTTTGTCAATCTATCTCTTTCTGCTTTTGCCGATGCAGGGCCATGCCCTTCAACCTTTGTTCAGATTGCCCTTGTTTTCCAATGGGGTGGAAGACCATGATTACCACTTTTTTCATGTCCGAGCCAAAGAGGGGCCTTTTCAACTTCATTTTGTACACCTTCAACTTCTGTGATAAGGGAATTATTGAATGAAAAAAACTTTAAGTTCCATGCTTACGCAGGTTTGAAATACTGTAAATCTACTTCAGGGTCATCATTTTCTAACAACAAACACTATCTACCACATGAATCCAAATGAACAGGAATAGGAAACATGAATATAAAGTAGTATGTGATGTTGGAAATAGACTGTCTCTTGGGGAAGATGCTCAGATGTTTGCCTCTCTAGCTTTCATTGGATAGGATTTTCTACGTAACTTAGTTGCTTAGCTGATCTAATTCTAATGTTCTTTGGTGTAAAATAAGACGCATTCCTTAAAAAAAATAAAAACTATATGGAGTATCTGTATTTTAGGGTAGATTAAAGGCACTAAACTTATTTATTTTACTAGTTGGATTACTGTGCTTATCCCTTACGACGGGTTTATGCCCACAGACCTTTTATAATGTCTTTTTATATAACATTTACACTGGTAGGCGTTTTTCTACTTCAGGTTGAAATGCCATTATGATGCCTAAAGATGCTATATGTTTGGACTATATGACAATTCTCTTTTCTGCTGAAGTTTGTGTTTCATTATCTGGACTACAAGTTGTGAATCAACCACTAAGTGGTCCTGCTTCATATTTTTGAACCTTTTGTGGCTCATAATACTGTTAATTATTCATGCATGGTTGTTTAAGTTTATTGCTTATGAAGCTATTACATTGATTTATATGAGTCCACTTACAAAAAATATTGTGTGCCTTCATTAATCTTCAACTTCATGCATGATTTTTTACGTTTATTGCTTATGAAGCTGTTATATTGATTTTATATTAGCCAACCTACAAAAATATTGTGGGGCTTCATTTAAGCTTCAAATTCTGATTGTCTTTGAAATATGATTAGCAGAATGATCACGTTGTTGCACCAATCTTTTCTGTTCCCCGGGATTCCATAGAAGACAATCCTTTTACAAGCCTTCTCCTTTGCTCTTTGATGTCAGCTGGACATGCTATTTCAAATGGACAGAATCCTACCATACAGTGGTGTGACAATCTTGTGATAGAGGTGATTTATTAAGTTCTCACCAAGCAACTTTATCCAGCTTTTTAATTTGGTGCCTTTCTGAATTAATAACTCTTTAAAATGTCTTGTAAATTCTGAGAAACAACAGTACTTGCAGCTATCCATGTTGATTGAAATTTGATGTAAAGTTTATATTCCTGGAGACCCAAGGCAACCATTTTGTTTATGTAATTAGTAGTTAAAAACTTAAAACTGAGTCTAGATATGTGGAACATGAGGAAATAATACTAGATGTAGCTTTAGCATTTCAAAAAATATAGTTGACTTACAGTAATGCAAGTGGTTCACTATGCTTTTATCACGCTACGCGAACCACTTGCCCAAAGAATGAGGGCGAAGTCTAAAGAGCTTCGCCTGGGGCAGGTGAGTGCCCCCTTCCCGTATGACCGGGTCCCTTAATTGATGAATCAATTGAGTGGTTCATTACGCTCACCCCTTCCCCTCCACCTATATGGCCCCAGCCCTTCTATATGTATATAGATGGGCATAGACGCCTATATAGTTTCTGGGCTGCCCCTGGAATTTCTAATTGATTATGGGTTCCTCCCCCCAATTCTGAGCTAGATCCTTCCCGAGATAGCTATTCACAGTCTGGTCTATGGTAATGTCTGAGGGAAAGAATAATTTATATTGCTTTAGAATTGATATTTGTCGAATGCGGATTGTGCCGATTTTGGGTTTGCATCTTTTTTTTTACTGAGCAGAAAACTGCAATTCTTCCATAGGATTAGAAAATCGACAGGAGCTCTAAAAAACAGCAATGCTTGTGACCAAAGACGCAACAACTAAAGATATGCATTAGTAGAACCAACAATGTGCCTGATCTAGTTAACCCTAGCTAACATTATTGAGAAATTGATCTTCTACTTCTTTATTCCATCAATGCATAGCATTCATCATAAGCATCAGAGTAGACCAATATCATAGAGAGACAAGACACAAGATTTGGTAGGGACAATGAGTACGGTCACTCTCACATCACTTTATTGCTTGTGTACAATTCTTGGTACCACTGCATAACATTAAGGGCTTATATTCAGAAAATTACGATTTTTCAAAAAATTTAGAACAGTGTAAATGGCTGTTCCAAAGGGCTTCGGTGCATTTTTGGAGCTCGGAACAACCTCGTCATGGGGCTAAAGCTATGTAGACTTCTAGATAGTGGGTCAAATTTTCTGGAAATGTAAACAATTCTAAAATTGGAGCATACCTGGAAAATTTAGGACCATTGCAAGGTGGCCCACTCTGGATGGCTATTATTAGCAATGTCAATTTTAGGAGATCACCTCTTTTTAGGATTTTACCTATTCCTAGGCCTATGCATGATGACGAATGACTATTATTAATTTTGATTACCTTTAAATAAGATTCATGTTCGCATGCCTATGCATGTTGAATGGATATTTCTAGCTTTGTTTAACTTTAAAGCAGTTTACTATTACCAATTTTGTTTAGCTATAGGACAAGGGTTCACCCTATTGTACGCAGAGTGGATAGCAAACATCTCTTCCACAAATATTGCTTTCTTTTTAGAAACTCTTATTGTCTTGCAATAAAACTTTGACATTTTGTACCGTTGCAAATCCGTGTCAATTTAGTTGATAAGAGTTTGCTTTATTATAACACACTAATTCCTAATAGTTGGTGTGTTGTCCCTTGGATTGAATCCTCAATAGATGTAATAACCCCACCTACATATAGCTCCTTGTTAGGGTAGAACTAAAGTGAGCCCAACCCCCCTTTAAGTGGCCTGAGGTACATTAGGTCCAAGATGTACCAAATGTATTCATATATATACATGTACCTAGGGATAGGTACACACTCGTCACGCAAGGGTCACCACACAAGCTTGGCAAAGTTGGCATGTTTTCTCTTGGATTGAATCCTCAACATGGATAAAAAATAGATGGCATAACCTCATCTACAATAGCTTCCCGTTAGGGTAGAAACGAAGTGAGCACGGCCCCCTTTTAGGTGGTCAGAGGTACATAAGGTCCAAAATTTACCAAATGTATCCATACACATGTATATGTACCTAGGGGTAGGCACACACTTGTCATCCAAGGATCACCACACAAGCTTGTGACTCATGTGACTAAAGCCATGGATTAAGGAACTACTACAAGTCAGGATAGCTGACTATTGAGTTTGATACTAACATCCCTCAATCTTAACTTAGAGAAAGTCACACACGTCTCCATTGCTAAGAATGATTGGCCCCCTTGAGATTGTAGTTGGGATATTTTTTGCAGTTTTTTCATGGTTCAATATTGTTACTCACACTTTGAAGGTCTTTTGGAGTGGTTGCATTGTTGTCAGAGTTATGGAATTGTACCTGTATCAATTGCATCCATTTCCAAGCCTAGAGTGTGGATTGCACAACTCATCCTCCCTCAAGATAGTCTTGACGGCTATAGGAACTTGAAGAAATGCAGAATATCTATAGGTCCATTAGGTACAAACCTCAAAAGAGGTAGTTGTAGATGTAAGAGTGGAAGCATCCAATCCACATAAGCAAAGGCTGTTGGAAACTCGTCATATGCAAAGCCTATTTGCAATTCATCATCTACAAGCCTACTTGCAACACATCATTTGCAAATATTTTGACAACTCCTCATAATGATCAACCAAGCATGTCAGCAACTCAAGATCAGTGAGCAGCATAGAAGAACCAATCCTGCTAAATTGAAACCAATTCATCCCAAATAGTAAGGATAGTATCATTCCCTGTAGCAAGGATAGCAATCAGATTAGCCCAATTATCTACACACGATAGTCACCAATATTCATTTTTTCCACAAATGAATGGCTGGCAATCAACCTCAAGAACATATGTAGCCTAATGTCACATCATAGACCCAATTAATACAATACATCATCTTGCAGGAACTTGATACGAACATAAGTAGACACATGACCCCTTCAAGCAAGAACAGGGGGTCCATAATAAAGACATGAAAGCATGTCAAATGAGTATGATGATGCCCTAGGAGATGAATAAGTTCCCCACCAGAACATGAAATCCTTTAGTGAAGCTCAAATTTTGTCCATTATCAATCATTTCTCATCATAGTAGGCCTAACGAGCATTCAAGATCAAGCAAAGGATGGTCAAGTGTATGCACATGACCATCCATCCAATCTAGCACTATGAGCATCAATGGCGAGGGCCAAGAGGCGTCACTATTGGTGATATGCACATGTATGATCTCTAAACAAATGATAAAAAAAAGCTCCTTACTCTGTCATCAATCTATTCATAATCAGTCCGTGTGACAAATACAAAGTTGCAGTCGTGTCAATTCTATCTCCTGAAGTGTTGAACACTAGATCAAAGCTTGGAATTCTTCCTCTCCATAATTTGGCCTAGGGTGCCCTCTTATTTGCAAAATAAGCTCTATACAGAGTGCTTTGAATGATCCTTCCTACAAATTGAGGATGTATGTATGACATACGGAAAGGTGAATTATTTTCTGTGGGCAGATCCCTTTTTAGATGAATCACGCTAACTGTTTTTCTTCAGGACAAGTCATAATTGGTAAAGGCTTGTGGCGAGGAAAAAATACTATAGTGTACTCAGCTGAAATAGGCGCACCATCATTCTCTTGAAAAAAGTTCTATGCTCTATGTTCTCTCGTCTGTCTATTGAAAATCAGTATGTGTGACAAATACAGAGTTCTAATCATGCCATTTCTATTTCCTGAAATGTGAACGCTAGATCGAAGCTTAGAATGCCTCCTCTCCATAATATGGCTGAGGCTGCCTCATATTTGCAAAATGAGCTCTATATAATTATTCCTTCCTCCAAAGTGAGGATGTATGTATAACATACTGGAAGGTGAATTACTCTTCACGGGCAGATCCTCTTTTATTGATGAAGTATGCTTTAACTTCTTTTCCCCACGAGAAGTCATAATTGACAAAGGCTCTTGTAGAGTAACAAATACTATAGTGCACTTAGCTGAAATAGGTGCACCATCATTCTTTTGATAAACCAAACTGACTCGCTTGGGCATAAAGATAGGCTGAACTTTATCAACAATGCCTTGGCCATGCTCACCTAGTCCTCCTCCTGTATATCCCAATCGCCACATTAACTTTGAACCAATACCTTTTGTGCGCTCCTTGTTTATGAGGATACTACACTACCACAAAATATTTCTTACAAAATAGTACATGCATACAACATTCTGGCATAAAAGATTATGATTGAAGTCATTGCTTTTTTCAATAGATAGTGCTCAATACAAGTTATTCGGTACATGTAGGACCTAGTACTCACACCTACCTTGACGTAGATCATTCTGTTTAAAGACAAACGACTCAACATTTATTGATTTACACAGCCGTCAACAGCCAAACATAATCAACAAGATTCATTTCAACTATCTAATGCCAACAATACAATCATTAACGAATAACAATGCCAACTACTAAAATATGTAATTACTAAGAAGCTGAAACCCATGACCATACTAATATGATGGTCTACAATATCCCCCCCTTGAAACAAGTCAAATTCCCTTTGGACACAATCCAAACACATGTCAAAAATAACAACAAAGAGGGAAAATGAGATACAAAAGATATTCCTGGTAAAGTGAATGCTGTGATAAAGCTTGCTGCTGAAATTCTTTTCATCTTTTGGAAGCAAAAAATCCGAATTTTTTCAGTACACTTTTCTCCACTGAAGGCAACCCTGCAAATCGAATGATGGAAATGGAGGGGACTGATATTAAATTTTTATGTGGCTGCATGGTGCTTTGTAGACAGTTAAAAGGTTAACTATAAATAAATGTGACTGACATGTTTCATTAGTGTTTTGTTGGCATTTTGTTAGAAGATTAATAAGATTTTTTTAATGTCGGTTGTAATAATTGTTTGAACCGTCGACCATTGGACCTTACCTTTAAATAGCATCAGGAATATAGGGGTAAGGTTTCTTGTATAAGGTCTTCCCTGAAGTATGAAGATTGGAATTGAGGAATGCAAAGCTGCCATCGTTTCATAACTTATTATGTACTTGTATTTTCTATTATGTGTATGTTGTTATTGCTAGTTTAGTATGTTAGTAGACTATATCTTTACTACATTTTGGCGCCGTTCCTTTCAAAAAGAACTCGTATCACATTGCACAGCCGTGTAGGGAAAAGCCTTCTTGTCAGGCTCGTTGCTGGAAGAGTTTCTCTTCCACTCAGCCCCCGTTCTCAGAAATAGGGGAGCTTGCCGTGAGGCCTCCTTATGGCTGGGTGGAGAACAACGCTTTTCACTAGGAGCATTCCTTGGACACTCTAACCCTTTGGGCGGGGTTGGTATCGCTGAATGTAAACAACAGAGGGTCTTTGTTGCTCAGTATCTTTCGTGGGGAGGAGTGACACAACCTAGGTCCCACTGCTGGGTGCACTATCAGACTTGTAGAAACTGGAGTCGAGGGGTGATTTCTGAAGAATGCGCTTGCCCCTGACCGACTTGAGCAAGGAACTCTTCCAGTTTAGGAAAACTAGGAAAAATTGCACACAGAAGTAAGTTGGTTGCCAATCCTCTTGACAACCATTCTTATAAACAACATGGAAAACTAATGGGCTCATCTATCCAAGAAACTGTCAAAAAAATCAGCAAGAGGAAGAAAAACTTACAAAAAGACTTTTGGGAACTGTGGGATCTCTTTATACGAGAGCAGGTTTGGGAAGAAGTTGCCAAAACCCAAGTACCATCAGATTTGAAGGAAACTTGGCTGTTACTAAGGATGTAGAAAGACTACTTGACAACCTTCCATGAATTCTTGCCAGGCTTTTTATATTATTGAAAAATCTTTGAGCCACTTGTGAGAAAGAGATTTGAAGGCAACAAATGTTGCAACGGTACGAGGCAAGGAAAGTTGGTAAGAGGAATGATTGAACAAACATAAAGGACAACAAGGAAGAGTTACAAACTAGAGGAAGTTGAAACTTGGATATTTTTTCCAATATTGGAAAAATAAAGACGGCGATGGTTACAAGAAGCAACCACTTCAAGAAATAGAAGGCAGGAAAGTAGAACCCCAATACCTAGCCCAAGTCGAAGTGTAAGCAAGAGCTGAAGCAACAACCAAGAGAGGGTTCAGTCGGCACCAACACAAGTGATTGAGCACTCTACACCTCTCTCTACAACGTAGTGGGAGGAGATTGGTAGGCCTCTAGGGATACGGTTGGGGAGTTCCTGAGCGGGTCCAATGGAATCCATCGAGGACGACAAAACTCAAACCTTCCCTTCATAGAGAATTATTCATTTGGATAAAGAGATTGAAGATAAATTCGTCAAAAAGGAAGAACAAGCTGCATATGATTCAAACGTACGTGGTATTGAAGAACTATTGACTGAAAATCTTTCTCCAAATACTCCAAATCAAAGGGTTAATAGCATTGAGAGGGAATATGAAGGTGAGCAAGACAAAATATGGATAATTGTTGAAGGATAAGCTGGTACATATGTGTTTGAGAGTGAAAAGGAATGTCTGTCACAAACTGCCCCAAGGAAGATTGTATTTGGTGCGTCACTTTAAAGACCCCACAACCATGGATACCCACTCCCAAAAAGAAAAGTTTCCCAAATTCAATGGAGACGGCTTTGAAGACCTCGTGTGGTGTAATGACCCCTTAGGGCAAAAATAAGAGCAATTTGGATTCTCTAGAAAACCCTTATGATAAAAAGACAACAATCTGATTTTCCTTCAAAAAACCCTTATGAGAAAATGATAGCAGTATGATTTTTTTAATATATTAATGCAAAATCATTAAAATAAGAACATCCGCATGTTGGGAAACATAGATAAAGCCTCAAATGACATGGATTTGATTGAAAAATCAGATTTACATCTAAACTGAATTTTTCTCTTTTTATTTCAAACTGAAATTAAATTAAAAGTACGTTCATCAGGGCATTGTAGTATGTGCATCACTATCTGTCAAGGTAAGAACGAGACAGTATGAGCTTACAATTGAAGACTCAAGGATATGTGCGAAAAACTTAAGGAGGTAGTCGACGAACTCAAGAAAAGATTGGTCATTGAAGGATTGGTTTCCTCACCAAGAAAAATATGAAGGTGGTCCCACATTCGTCATATGAGAATGCATTGAACAGAACAATGGACTTTGAGAGAGAAAAAAATCATCCTTGCTCACAAGGAGCGAAGATGAGGATTTCGATTCCAATGACATTGAGCCAGGGTTTGTACGAGCTCTTCAGCGGGATATGTTTCAGATGATGAGAGAGTTGAAAAAAAGACAAGGAAAAAGGGACTTTTGGTGCACTAATTGGAAAATAGAAGGGCACGCAAGGACCATCCAAGAAGACTATTTTGTCACATTTGTCAAATCAATGGCAATGACTTAAATAGCTACTCGTTCAATTTAGAAAACAAGAGTGTCAAAGTCATCCTCACCCAAGGAGAACTTTCAACACCACCTACCACCCTAAAACAACCCCAAGGCAATATAGGAGCATCATTAGGGCCATCACCTAGTGGATACAGAAACCAACAAGACAATACAAGATGTCAAAACAACACGGGGTGAGGTGGTAGCTACATCCAATACGATGACCAAGGTCGACCGATGACTCAATATTAGAAGTGTAACCGATGAGACCACTTCGCAAGAGATTGTCCCACTAATCAAGTCAACATTAGACTTTGTGCTCTTGGTGCGGTCTAGGGGTTCATACGGATGCCAAGTGTCTTAAACAAGAAAACATCAACATGATTGATGCAAGAAGCAAAAAGGTGATGACAATCACTAGACGCCAAGGAAAACATGTAAATTATTTAGATCCATGTATGGAGAAAACAAACATGGCTAAAGCGAGAGTGGAGGTAAAACAAGCAATGTGGGAATAGTAGAAACCTTCCTAGGAAAGTACAAGAACACCAACCAATCGGTTCGGGTCAACCAAAGAGATTTTGAGGCAAGTGTTGCAAACCATTGTTTCTATCAAAGTAGTTGACATACGACAAAATGTCCTAGAGCTTAGGAAGGTCTTAACTGCTATTGTACAACACAAATTACAACACAGACTTGTGACACACCTTGTCTCTGTTGCAAGAACAACAATGAGAACAAAGGGGGGAGAGTAAATGAAGCCCATTGACGAACCTCCCTGGTTAGGAGACTAAGTAATTGACCAAAAGCTGCTAACAATGAACTTAGCTCAAAGGCTAGCTATGGTCCACAGAGATTTCGCGGTTGAACCTATTCGATACTATTATTGATGCTGGTTCTACAGTGAATGTTCTTCCACAAAAAACTTGGAAGAGCCACTGTTTGGCTGTCAACATTCCAGCTTGTAGGAGATGACTAAAACGAGGGTGTTAGGAATCCTCATGATGCAAAAGGTAGTCATCAAGGACCAACCATTTATACTAAATTTTGTAGTCATCTCCTTGAAGAAGGTCATCTCCTTGAAGAAGAAATCCTATGATGCTTTACTGGGCCAATGCTAGTCAATAGTTGCCAAGGAAAATGAGAATCGGAAGAAAAACCTTCTCTTAGTTGAGAATAGAGGTTGTAGATACATCATAGACTTAAGGAGTCAGGTGGACAACAAATACATTTGACGATGACTCGTCAGAGATTGATACAGATAAGATAAGATAAATAAATTAAATGTCCAATGAGTGACCACAAAAATAGGTCAATGGGACTGTACACATACAAAGAGGAGGCAATAGCCTAACAAGAGAACCAAAAGGTCCCCAAGAACAACAAAACAAGAGAAGAGGGAAACGAAGAACGAGAGAAGAAAAGAGAGAGAAACCTGGAAAAATCCTGTAGAGGACCACAAAACCTAAACATGCGGAAGAAGAGAAGGAAGAGGAGACAAGAGAGGAGATCCCCTCATCTAACATTCAAAGTTGATTGGAAGAAACTAGTAATGTGCTGAAGCTCGATATTTGAGGCTGTGAGAGATCTGGAGTTCTGATGCCTGGATGAGGGATGGGCCCTCCGTGCATGTCCGGTGGATCTCAAAGGCCATCTACGAGGAAAGGGCCTCGACTTAGTACATGTCTGAACATCCCTACTCTGTGAAATAGTGCCTCGGGTTCGGACTGTCTCGTTTGGGAATCAGGATTGGTATCCTCCTGCCACTTGGAGCCCTTCCCAGGAGAGAGCACTGTAAAGAAGGAAGTGATCTGTTGAATTTTCATCTGTCTAGGTGGCTGAAGGGTCTCTTCCTGAATTTTAAGAGCCTCCTGCAAATAGAGAGCAAGGCACCTCTGATCGTAGTATCTGAAGAAGTTCGTGAATGTCAGATGCTCTTTGAACATGCAATGAAATCTACCTCTGATCTCATAGTAAATAGGGCAACAAAATATGAAGTGCTCTTCCGTTTCAACCTCCTGGAGGGAGCAAAGCTGACAAATCTGCTCGGAACGGTCATGGAGGAAGAACACTAACGACATGTGAACCAAGGTTTGATAGAACCAAATAAAAAGTTTCTATTGGAAATACACTTATGCTTTGAGGATGAAACAAGTTCCCTCAGTGGTCTCTTCCATTGATAAATGAAGGATCACGAATTATTTCAACTATAGTGTAACTTTGATGAGATCATGGAAATAGAAGAAAGTGAAGGGTTTGTGTAAAACACTTTTGAACCAAGAAGTGGACATCATGTTGGGAAAAATCTAAAGTATATGGCTTATAATCAAGAAGAACCATCTTCATTGTGTCCAACCTACGCTCTAGAGTTCACTGAATCGAGTGGATAATGCAAAGATAAATGATTAACCTATACACCACTTCAAGGGGATAGCAGATATGAGGTACAAAGAACCAACAATAGTCAATGTGAACTTTGGATTTGATGACAAGCCCCAAACAATCACGATGGTTGACAAGTGAGACTTGGTGCTGTAGGCTGCAGTGTTTCGGATTTTTATGGAATACAAGGATGTGTTTGCATGGACCTATAAATATTTGAAGGGACCACTAGAGATGTACGCACACACAATTCCATTAGTTCCAGGATCTTAACAAAATGGAGGGTAGTTTATAGAATGGACCAGAATTATGCTACCAAGGTCCAAGATGAGATCGAAAAGATGCTAGTGGTAGGTATAATCTTCAGAGTTCAAATAAGCGAATGAGTGTCCCCGATAATAATCAGCTTGAAGGAGTCCTAACAAATAAAGACGTGTCGAATTCAAAAATCTAAGTGCAGTTACTATTATGGACCCCTTTCCAATCTCATTTACAAGTTCTCTATTAAAGGGAGCAGTCGGATATCAAATCCATTGCTTTATTAACAAGTTCTCAGGCTTTAATCAAATTAAGACTATGGGGGAAGATAAAATGAAAACCATTTTTTTTAGTGGAGGACAAAATCTATGCTTATAACCGAATGCCCTTTGGGCTTTTCAATGCTCCTAACATATTGCAGAGGATCTTTCTACACATCTTTGACAAAATGGCCGTTGGTAACTTCATAGTTTTTTTGGATGATTGGTCAATTTACAACAATCAAGGATCCCACTTGCGGGCCCTTGCGAAATGTATGATATGATGTTGAGTGGAAAATTTGCCTTTGAATCCAAAGAAGTGTTGGTCCATGGTCCTGCAACACAAGTTTTTTGGGCATTTTGTGTTCAAAGTGGGATTGAAAATGGATTCAGTCAAGATCAAGGGTAATTGTGGAAATGGAAGAACAAAAGGAAGTTACTAGGGTAAAATCCTTCTTGGGCTATGTCGGGTATTATAGAAATTTCATAAAGATTTTTTCTCAAATCTCTCACCCCTTGGACATCCTAACAAGGAAGGGGAATTTGCTCGTATTGTCCAATGAATAAGAGTAAGCATTCTAAGAATTGAATGTTCAATTGATTAGTGCCCCTATACTTTTCTACCCAGATTAGGACAAGGAGTTCCATGTCAATGTAGATGCCTCTATTTATGTGATTGGAGAGACATTAGCCCAAGTTATGACCCAAGGGCTGGACCAGTTGGTGTTCTATGCAAGAAGACTCATCTCCAATGCTGAGAATTACAATATCATGGAATGGTAAACTCTCAGTATGGTGTATGCAGTCTAGAAGTTTGGCATTACCTATTGGCTACCTCTTTTACTTTTTATGTGGACCATCAGGCATTGTTGTACTTAGTCAACAAATCCATCATTTAGGCCGGATAAGAAAATGGTTGATCTTTTTATAGGAGTTCACATTGAAGATCATTGTTATACGAGGGAGGAGTTATGTGATTGTAGACCAACTGTCTCGGATAAAATTAGAAGAGCCAACGGAGTGCGTCAATGAAGATTTCCCCGAAGCTCACTTATTCCAGATTGCAATTATACCAAAATGTTATGAGAATATTGGGGATTACTTGTCCTTGGCATCCTTTCTAAGGGATATGTAATCAAGTGAGACAAGGATATTGACATTGATGTCCCGTATGTTCTAGTTGATAAATGGGTGGTTATATAAGATGGGACTAGATCACATCTTGCATCGGTGTGTACTCAAAGGGGAAATTAGGGATGAGCTCTTAGAAGTGCATGAAAGACCAACAGGGAGCCTCATGGGACATGATGCCACTACAAGGAAAGTACTTTTGACAAGACTTTGGTGGCCAACACTATGCCATGATGCAAAGGAATTGTCGATGGAATACAATACTTGCCAACATTTGGGAAACCATTGCAAAGGGACTTCATGCCCCTCTAGCCATTGTATCTAGCTGGCACAACCCCAAAAACGTTTTGAAAGGTGGGGCCTGGATTTCATAGGTCCTATAAAAATAAGTAAAGTTTACCATTGCAAGTACATCTTGATGGCCACTTAGTACTTAACCAAGTGGGGTGAAGCAAGCACATTGCTAGACAATAGTGCTCTAAGCACAACCAAGTTCATTTATGAACAAGTGTTTACCACACAGAGGGGGACATTTCGTCAACTGCGTGATGCGGATGATGACTTTGGAGTTTGGTATTTTTCATTCACTATCATGTCCATACTATCCATGAGCTAGCGACCAAGCAGAAGCAACAAAGTGTTAATATCTTTTTATTCAAAAGTCGTGTGGTGTAGAAGGAAGTGATCAGGAGGTTCACCTACATGCCGCATTATGGGCTTATCGACTAGCATATAAATTTATTATCAACCATACACCCTTCCAACTAATATATGGCCAAGAAGTGATTGTTCCTATGGAATATCTAGTACCAAGTGCATGGTTGGATGCACATAATAAATTGGGGGATGACAAGAGCCTTAGAGAAAGACTGTTGCAATTAAATAAACTAGATGAATGCCGAGCAACGACATAGTGGGCAACTGAGGTCACACAATGAAGAAGGAAATACTACCATGATAAACATTTGCGATGGATGAACATTACAGTGGGAAACACTCGTATTAAGATATAACAGGATGTGTGAAATTAAGCCAAGTATGTTGAAAGTTTTAAGGTTATGACCATTCAAAATTATAGAATTTTTTGATAATGGTGCAATCAAATCAAAATGTATGAGCAAGGGACCTATTAAAGACATTGCTATTGGCTCAAAATTTAAAGCTTTGTAGAGCGAGGGCGAAGATTATAAATGTAATAGAGATGAGCCCCACACTTACAAATAAAACAATGGATAAAGGGTGCAATCTAAATATCGATGAAGTCAATTTTCTAGAAAGTAATAAAAGGGCGTTAGATGTGGTCAAAATTAAAAGGTTGGCGTTCAAAAGAGCATATAAGAGACTCTACAACCGTACAGTCTTATCCCTCCCCACTGTTCAAATTCCTCCCATTCTAGCTTCTGTTTGACCTCCCAGATCATTCCTGTACGATCTGTAGGTTGTTCAACCTCCCCAAATGTGTGACCTCCTGTTTGATTTCCTCCACTTTAGCCTCTTGTTTAAACTCTCCCAAATTTTGTATGATCTCCCACTTGCCTATTATATGATCTCCCATGCCTGTTATATGATCTCCTATACTTGCAACCATTTGACCTTTGCAGGCAATCAACCCCGTGTATGTAATATCCCTTTCAAGGGCTGAAACTGAAAAAGAAGGAAACCACACAAACCCAAGTGAAGCAAAATATGATTTTTATAACAACATCTGTAATATTCTTTAAAACCCTAGGGAGAACTATATAGGAGCTTAAAATTTACCAAATAACCATGCACAATAGTTGAAAAATACTTCTAAATAATTATTTCAACCACGACAATCAATATCCATCCAATTGGCAACAAATAAATGAAGAAAATCAACAAAGATACACTTCTGTAATTAAATCTGTAACAACAGGAAAATTACAAACAAAGGCTGAAAATAGTAAATAAACCCCTCTAAAAATCACCAAAATGTAGATTCCGACCTTATAAATTATGGAGAATCAGAATATAAAATCAGATAGGAATTATGTGCCCTAGAAAGCACCAAACCAGCACCAAACCCTAGTCGCTCCCCTAGGGTTGAGCTCCAAACATCATGCAAAGCCTTTGTAATCCTTCTTCTTGATGTCTCTGATCCAAATCAGCAAGCAAGTCTTCAAGAGATGTCTTCAATTCACCCACATGGAGAGTTTTTGTTCTCCACCAAGCCACAAGGAAGGTTTCTGTCTTCCTTGCATGCCATACAAGAGGGTTTTTGTCCTCAAGTGGAAAGGTATTGAGCAACTTGCCCAACAAATTATAGATGTAAAATGCACCAAAAGATGGGCTCCAAATGAAGTCCTTCAATCCCTTTATACTCCCTGCTTGGCGCCAAAGGCCAATTAGATGATGACTGACCTCTTAAGCTTCACTTTATCTTTTATTTTGCCTCATTAATTCCTCCAAACCTAGCCGATCTGCTTCATAAAGAAAAAAACACTAAAAAAAAACATTAAATCTAATTAAAAAAACTGAAATGAAGTGCAATTGCTTTCCTTGTTCATTTATTCTTCTTCGCTATGGAAAGGGAGTGGTAAGAAGCCTTCATATGGTATTAATTTGAAAAAGGGAACATTAGAGTCTTCTTGAATTTGCTTTCCCTCAAGCAAACGCAGGCTTGGCTGATCTGAAACCTTTATCACCTTCATATTCTCAATATGTAGGGCAATATCACCTCAAGAGAAAGGAAGTGGCTTTCTAGACAAATCATTTGCCATCTTATTATTTTTATACATTCTTTTGAAGGATAATTCGTTTCCGTATGGGCTGAAAGTAAAAAGACGTGCATACCTTTTTATATCAAATGTACAAGCCTCCCATCTTGGAACCAAGAGTGTGAGCAAGCATTTCAAATGCCTTCTTTCCAAGTTTTGAAAATGTACATAACACACCTTCTCAAGATGATCTTCCTTAATGATGTTGTAATCTATTCCTTCCAAGAAAATACACAAATCATCTTGTGTGCAAATAGAAAACAAAGTATGGTAGTCATGAATCCCCAGATTTTCCACCCAACTTGGAGCTATGTTGTTTGAAGTAGTTGTTTCCTCCAGCTGAAACCATTTACCACTATATTCCCATGATTTAGTGGCTTCATAATGAACACTCTTATACGAATTTTTTTGATAAATATTGTCAAACATTTTCGACAACTCTTTCAATGTCACTTCATCCAGAAATGTTCGTGTTTCCTGTTCTTCTAATAAGAATACGCAGATTTTATCGAGCCACCATTTGAAAATAATTTTCAATTTATCATTTTTTGGTCGAACCGCTTTTTTCCGATCGAACAAATGAACAACGTCCAAATTCCTTGGTAAAATGGTCATTCTTTGATTTCGATTCTTGATACTTTTCAAATCCCTTAGTAGAGTTGTCCAAAGGAGGTAATATCCACGGTGATTTAAATTGACTCATCACCCCATGGAATGGCTCCGCTCAGTAAAGGATCATGTATTTCTGGAAGGCACTCTCCACTTTTGGTTATCGAAAATCTCAATCTTTTGTCTATCACAATTTCAACAGGAAATCCATTGCTTACTCGGTCTTCAAGCTCTTTGAGCTGTTCGGATATGGAAACAACTCATAATCTGATTGTATCAAAATAAGCAATTTAAATTCTCCTATAAACATATTGGGTGACTGGATTTGTGCATGCCCCACTATAATTATGTTCTTCCAAGGAGCTGATATATGAAGAAGAGAACCATAATGAAATTTTCTCAAAAACTGAAACCATTGCATCCTGCAAACAACAGTCACTACAGCTGGCTTAATTTCAAGAAAAACATTACATACCTTGCACCTTCCCATGAAATTTGACAACTGTACTATGTTCTTTTTGCAAGGCATTGAAAATACTATTGACATTGGTGACCTTGAAGCCTCCAAAATTAATCATGCTCAGCCCATGCTTAACTGTAAGTTCTCCTCTGATTAATTTATGAGCGGTGGCATTATTTACAAGCATTACTATTCCATGGCCAAATAAGAAACCAATTATTGCCTGGGAAAGTCGGTATGTATGAGAGCTGAACCAAAATGCAAAGGTGCGAGTTATTCCCAGACACCCGAAGATGAAATTATAAATGAAATTGATCTTGCAATCAGACCTTCCCCTTTTGAGGCCTACAATGTTACTAACCCCACATATGCTAAAGCAAATTTGGTATTGCACCCATGCATCCTTGCCCCCTTTGCCACACCATTCACTTCTTACCTTCTTTCTACTTGGCACAAGTTGATCATGAAAGTAAAAACATAACAGTATCATGGAGCGGAGCAATGCAACATAGTCATTATACCTGCCCGATTGTGCATAATGAAAACTGAACTGTTTTGACATATTGGTAAGTAATGGAACTGAAATCTTTTTGGGCCACGAGCTGTCCCTAACCTTCTTACAACTCAGAATTTTTGAGTTAGAATCAGCCCTCAAAAAATACTTCAAAGACACCTTATCTTTGTGGACTTGCTCTTCCTTAGTGTCATTCTCAAGGGTTCCTTGCAAAACTGATTGGTCTTGCGGATTGTGTAGGTGAAAACATGGAAGCGACATAAGAAAGAGTACATAGTTATCATTTCTTCCCAGCTGTTTATGATATCCATAATTTTGACATGGTACAATGATAGGCAATAAATCTGAATTGTCTCCTTAGGTCTAAGGCTGCTTACCTTCACTTTATCATTTAGCTTCTTCAAGCTAGTAATGGTACTCATGTATGGAACTTTATTATGGATGAATATATTGATAATTCTCTCACGTTTGACTGCTGTCGATAACAGTCGAGCAGCTTCACCCATTGCTATCCTTGATCCCTCATGGAGAATTTCTTCCTCTCTCCTTGGCCTTAACAATTTGTTTAGTTACCCTCATTGCATTCACCATTGTGACCCCAAAATTCTCTTCTCTATACTCATGCGTATCAGCTGACTTATAGCCCAAATGGACAAAAAAATTGGTTACCTTTACAAACATACCATTGTTTTTGGAAGGGGGGTAGGTTCTCACCAATTCCATCTTGGGCCCATGTACATATAATGGTCTTCACATCTTCAACAAGTTCAGAGGTGTACAATGTGTTTACATCCCATTACTACCAAGCTTTGGGGTGTATAGAGGTGCTCAACCTTTTCCCTTTTTCGAAAACAACTCCAGTAAGCTTCCAAAGCCTATCCTGCACACCCCAAAATTGGATTGTCTTGAATCCGTTGGGTTTGTATCAAATCTTATTTGGGAAAGGGAACATTACATTTCCAACCATCCCTTTTTCTTCACCCTCTTGCTCATCATGCCTCCTTTATAACCCTAAATTCATCACATGCCAAAATAACATCAGTGTTAACCAAACAATGATTATTAATTACCTCATAATGTTGTTCCTCCAGAAGAATCATGGGAGTTAAGGCTGAAGCTTCATCAAGCTTTGTAACCTCTTCTTGCCTTGCCAACATGAAAGGGCCCTTCTCCTTCGTCTTAGTTTCAACAAGTGAAACTCTTTCCTCCCTAGCTTCATCCATATTTTCTTGACACATGCTTAGGACATCTTCATGGTTCTTGCCTGAAGACATGTGTTCCATCAACTTGCCTCCGATTGACTGTTGTTCCTAAAAATCCAGCAAGCGGATTGTCAATATTATCGTCCAGAAATGGGGCTCAATCCACCAATTCTTTTCCACGATGCGGTGTATCATATTTCCCTTGTTCTTTGGGCTCATGCTCCTTGGTCTCTTCCAAAAACAGACGTCCATTTACCCTGGCTGTCCTGAAAATCAGTCAATGGTTCATACTTAGGAAAAATGATACGTACTTTCTACCTCTTTCTTTGGTGATTCCATCTCAAAGCCCTCCTACAAATCTGATTTTTCTTTTTCTTCTTTCAAGAGAAACCCCATTGGGTTCGGCTCTTTGGCACTTTCTTGTGGTCTAGGGTTAAATCCTAACATCTTCTTCCATTCTCTAGCTGTTCCATTGTTGGAATCATCATGTGGAGAGTGCCACCATCACCAAGGCATGTTGAAGACACTCCTGTGGTACTCGAGGTCTAGGCTTGGGCCCACACCTACCCATGCTTACCCCTATAAATTTGACGAACGAGATAACATCACGGATCTCCTTTGAAAGAGCCCTAGAAATGTTGTGTCCCATTGGATGTCGTGTTTTCACCTCCGCGAAGACTTCTTTCTTTGGTAAGAACCTAGGTCGCCATTCCATGTTTGTATTGTCATTGCCTTGTACGGATACCCTTAGGCTGGGAAGACCGAAGCTCTGATATCATTGTAATTTCTCTTTTAAGGGCTGAAACTGAAAAAGAAGGAAACCACACCAACCCAAGTGAAGTAAAATTTGATTTTTATAACTATAATATTCTTTAAAAACCTAGCAACGAACTGTATAGGGACTCAAATGCACCCCGCACCCTAAAACCATGCAGAATAGCTTGAAATTACTTCTAAATAATTACTTCAATTACGGAAACCGATATCCATACAATTTGCAACAAATAAATGGAGAAAATCAGTGAAGATACACTGCTGTAATTAAATCTGACAGCAATAGGGCAGCCATAAACAAGGGCTGGAAACAATAGATAAACCCCTCCAAAAATAGCCAAATTATGATTTCCGGCCTTATTTAAATTATGGTGAATCAGAATATAAAATAATATATGAATTATGTGCCCTAGAAGGAACCGAACCAACGCCAAACCCTAGTCGTTCTCCTAGGGAAGAGCTCCAAAAATCATGCAAAGCTTTTGTAATCCTTCTTCTTAGTGTCCTTGATCCAAATCAACAAACAAGTCTTCAATGCACCACCATGGAGAGTTTTTGTCCTCCTTCAAGCCACAAGGAAGGTTTCCGTCCTCCTTGGATGCCACACAAGAGGGTATTCGTCCTCAAGTGGAATGGTATTGAGCATCTAGCCCAACAAACCAAATGTAGATGTAAAATGCTCCAAAGATGATTTTCAAATGAAGTCATACAACCTTTTTATACTCCTTGCTTGGCGCCAAAGGCCAATTAGATGAGGACCGCCCTCTTAAGCCTCACTCTATCTTTAAATTTTCTTCTTTAATTCCTCCAAACCCAACCGACCTACCTCATAAAGGAAAAACACTAAAAGAAATCATTAAATCTAATAAAATAAAATTGAAACGAAGTGCAATTCCTTCCGTTCACTTATTCTTCGCCACAGAAAGGGAATGGCAAGAAGTCTTCATTTGGTAATAATTCGAAAAAGGGGACATTACAGTGTATCCATCAAGTCTTATTAGTCAGCCTTAAGCATTTGTGAGCCCATATGACCTGCTTCACCTTTGTTTTGACCCACCCCATTAAAAAACCCTACACCATTTGACCTACAACAAATCAAATCGATCCCAACAACTAGATCAATCAAGCTTGTTGGCTTTGCGAAATTGAAACGCCTATATATAATATGCCTCTTTGCATATTATCTTTATCCATCACAATAGTAAAGGAAAAAAACTGTGGAGAAAACAAAAAAGTCAGAAGGCAATAGAGAATTCGGGATAGAAGATTTTCAATTTTAGTATGAGAAGAACAAAAGGGTCCGTTAATCAATCTTTCAACCTTGGCATACACAAATAAATCATAGGTAGGATTTGGTCAAAATAGTAAATCCAAGGATCTTAACCAAGCATTGGCATCAGTTAGCAGGTAAGGTTTTGTAATTATTCATAAATAAGTAAAGGCGTAATTAATTCAACAAGTATGAAATATAAGGACACAAACCCTCAGCCTCCTCCAGGTGTAATATAATTTACAATGTGGTAGAAAAATGCTTTGGAAGTTGCATTTAATAAATTTGGCAGTTAGAGAAGATAGGATAATTCCTAGGAAAAACACTTTCCCAAACCCCAAGATGGTGCAAACATCTCTAATAGAAAATAGTTCAAAATAAAGCGTAGTAGTGAGTGGAAAGAAGCAGAAAGGGAGTGATTTGGAGAGAAAACTAAAACTAGTGCTACAACTACTCGGAAGACTCTCACTTGGGAATGCCTACTAACTATTGATGCATGAACTTGGTGGGCAAGTAAAATTGACACAAATGAACTTAAGGTAGCTTTGTGTAGATGTTGAGTAAATAGAATCTTATAAATGCTCTGCCTCTACTTCAGTGCCAAGGGATTTGAGCCTTATTTGGCAAACATGGTGTCAAGCTACAACAAGGATGAAAGATCCCTAGATGGATCCTCCTTGTACTCTATACTGATTTTTTAATCAAGCAAAAACAGCAAATACAGATTTCTGTGTATTTTATGTAAAATCCCTAGTGCAGATCTAGAAAGTGCGACTAGGGTTTAAGAGAGATAACAATGTAAATCACACCAAATAAAAATACTTCTCATTTCTAATGACTGCCCAGATATTTGGGGACTGAATTACATAAAAAACTGAACTTATTACAGTCCAAAAATGACCAGAAAATCAGATCTGAAGTCTGATATTATTCAGATTGAAAATCTTCAAAATGCACTTCAAAAAATGATAAAAAAGTACAGCGATCAGATTACAATATGATGGCAAACATTTAACAAATGTTTTTGGATAAAAATACCTCTAAATTCGCTGTTAACTTGCTTATACTGGCCGACCCAACTGCTGGTTGAAAATCGCTGAAAAACATCTGTCAAATCTTCTCATAAACATGGCTGAACTGAATCTAGAAATCTGATGAATACCACTGGAAATTTCTGAGTGAAATCCCCTCTCAATCCCCTGGGGTTTTCGTCCGCAAGAGGTAAATTCACAAGGGTTTTCGTCCTTGGAATTTTTGATAAAAGCTCAGAGCTCTTAGCAATGCAAAAGATGATAATAAAAATCTGGATGCCCCTTATGCAAGTCGACTTGTTTATTTAAAGGGAGATCAGCCAACTACCACCCTCAAATCGGCCAATCAAAATGTTTCATTCTCCTATGCTAGTCGCATTTTCCTTTTTTAGCTGATTGGCACGTTTTCCCAAGAAAAGACTCCTTAAGGCAGGTCGCACTTTCCCTCTTCTAATACAAATTTTTAATGGCATTTTTGACATTTTAATTTATTATTAAACTTTATCATTTATTATATGTGCTTTTTCATAATATTATTATTTTTTTAGAAACAATAGCACAATATAATAAAGTAATAAAGTTATGTCACCCTTAAAAACTCCCCTTTGGCCGTCGGGTAGACATCAAGGGGCCAAAGGTCTTCGCCTAGGCTTATGCGGGCAGAGGGGACATTACAGTCCTCCCTCCTCGGAGTTGCTTGCCCACAAGCAACTGTAGCAACGCAGGGTGCTGAAGAATAGACTCACCCTCCCAAGTGGCATCCTCCAAGGGTAAATCTTTCCAACGAACCAAGTACTCCCATATCACCTTGTTCCGCAATCTTCTCTCCCTCCAATCCAGAAGTCCCTTAGGAACCAAATCCAGTCTTCCCTCATCATCCAAGGGGGGTAACTCTACTAAAGAGGTCACATGCTGTCCCAATGCCTTCTTTAAGCAAGATACATGGAAAACATTGTGTATCTTACTTTCAGAAGGTAACTCCAACTCATAAGCTACCTGTCCAATTCTCCTCACCACCTTGTATGGACCGTAGAAGCGAGGCTTAAGCTTCTCCGCTCCACTCTTCTTAAGAGTACTCTGTCTGTAAGGCTGGAGTCGTAGAAAGACCATATCCTCCACCTCAAATGATCGCTCAATCCTGTGCCTGTCTGCATACATCTTCTGCAGATTTTGGGCATGCTGCATATTGTCCTTAAGAGTTTTAAGGATATCCTGGCTGTCCTATAAACACTCTCGAGCCTTAGGAGCTCTACTATCCCCAAATGCCATATCCACGAAGGATCTCGCGTCATAACCGTACAAAGCTCGAAAAGGGGTCATCCCAATGGACATGTGGTACGTAGTATTGTAACAATACTCGCACAAATAAAGCTGCTTGACCCACACTCTCTGCTGCCCTGAAACATAGTTGCGCAGGTACCCCTCAATCCACTTATTCACAATCTCCGTTTGCCCATCTGTTTGCGGATGATAGCTAGTGCTCGGAATCAACTCAGTGCCTGCCAACCTGAAGAGTTCCTGCCAGAATGTGCTCATAAACCTGTTGTCCCTGTCGTTGACAATATTTTTCGAAAGTCCATGTAACCTGAATACCTCCCTAAAGAATAAATCAGCCACCTGTGGTGCCTTAAAACTCGTGGGGATGGCGAAGAAGTTCTCATACTTAGTCAACCTGTCAACTATCGCATAAATGCGATCATAGCCTTGCAAAACTGGTAGTCCTGTAATGAAATCCATAGATATACTCTCCCACCTCTGCTCTGGAATAGGTAAGGGCTATAGTAAGCCTGCAGGGAAAGTATGCTCTGACTTGTTTTGCTGACAAGTCATACACTCTCGAATATACTGTAGAACATCCTCCTTGAGACCCTTCCAAGAGAATCTCTCTCTAACCTGCCTGTATGTCTTGAAATAACCTGGATGTCCTGCTAATGGAGCATCATGGAGTGCATGTAGAATCTTCCCCTTAAGCTTAGATTCAGGTACCAAATAAATCCTACCCTTATAATAAATCAAATCAGAAATTACCTGGTAGCGCCCATCTTGAATTTTGCCATACATGATCTCACATGCTAAGGTGTTCTTTGAATACTCGACCAACAATTGAGACTTCTAATCTGCAGAAATTTCACTCATAGAATATAGGACAGCAACATGGGGTCTCCTCGATAGTGCATCAGCCACAACATTCTTCTTCCCTTTGACATACTCGATGTCAAAATCATAGGCCTGGATCCTGCTGACCCATTTCTGTTGCCTCTCATTGAGTTCCTTCTGCTCCAAGAAGTACCTCAAGCTGTTATGGTCGGTCCTCACTACGAACTTCCCTCCCACCAAATATTGTCTGAACTTCGCCAATGCATGCATGATGGCAAGCATCTCCTTGTCATAGGTGGAATACAACCTCTCATTCTCCCTCAACTTCCTACTCTCATAGGCAATGGGATGACGGTCCTGCATCAAAACTGCACCAATACCTGAGCCCGAGGCATCACACTCTAAGATGAATGGCTTAGAGAAGTCCAGAAGAGCAAGGACTGGACATGTGCTCATCACCATCTTGAGCTCATCAAATACTATATGTGCCTCATCTTTCCATCCAAATGTGCCCTTCCTTGTGAGATCTGTCAGTGGTGCAGTAATATCTGAATAACCCCTCACAAATCTCCGATAATATCCGCATAGCCCTAGGAATCCCCGCAACTCTAATATGTTCCTAGGCGGAGGCCAATCCTGCATAGCCTGTATCTTCTCCTGGTGGACCTTGACCCCATTGGCCCCAATGACATGTCCCAGATACAGTATCTCAGTAAGTCCAAACTCGCATTTGGACATCTTAGCAAATAGAGACTGAATCTCCATAATGCCAAGTACCTCATCTAAATGCCTCAAATGATCCTCCCATGTCCTACTGTAGATCAAGATATCATCAAAGAAAACTAGCACGAACTTCCTCAACTGTTTGTTGAAGAGATGGTTCATGCATGACTGGAAGGTGGCAGGTGCATTAGTGAGACCAAATGGCATCACCAAGAACTCATAATGCCTGTAGTGACATCTGAATGTTGTCTTGAGGATGTCCTCCTCTCAAACCCGAATCTGATGGTATCCTGATCGAAGATCAATCTTTGAAAAATAAATGGCCCCATGCAATTCATCCAAAAGCTCATCAATACGAGGGATGGGATACCTGTTTTTGATGGTCTTCTTGTTGAGGGCCCTATAGTCGATACACATTCTCATCGTCCCGTCCTTCTTCTTTACCAACACCACCGAAGAAGCAAATGGGCTAGAACTAGGACGGATATGCCCCATATCAAGAAGCTCCCTGATGGTCCTCTCTATCTCATCCTTAAATTTCTTAGGATGACGGTAGGGTGTAGTGATCACAGGCTTGGCACCCTCCTCCAACTCTATGACATGCTCAAACCCTCTGTCTGGTGGTCTCCCTGGAGGAATATCACCAAAAACCTGCCCGTGCCTATCTATTATGGTCTGAATATCTGTATGCAACTGTTGTCCACCATCTGGAGAAGATTTGGATGAAATGAAACATTGGGCTGCCCATGCAACCTCTCCATGACTGATAATAGACTCCATCCTATGTGTTGAAACAACTCTGGGTCCACCATCCGAAAGAGCTCGTAGCACAATCTTCTTCCCCTCTGACATAAACTC
Organism: Taxus chinensis; assembly: GCA_019776745.2. Classification (NCBI taxonomy): domain Eukaryota; kingdom Viridiplantae; phylum Streptophyta; class Pinopsida; order Cupressales; family Taxaceae; genus Taxus; species Taxus chinensis. The sequence continues at coordinate 665,939,892 of CM034148.1, forward strand.
TATCTCCATTCATCTGAAATCCTGCACATACCTCCCCAGAGACTGAAGCCACTGAATTCCCAAAACTGCATCTATCTCTCCAAGTCCAACTATGTAAAAATCATCTGTCAATGTGTAGTCTCCTAGCTGGATACTAAGCTGTGGAATTCGTCTAGTGCAGCTTAGTGCAAAGCCATCTGCCACTCGTACACTGAACCCCTCAAATTCTTCAACCTGTAATCCCCGCTTCATCACAAATCCCTCATCAAGGAAATTGTGCGTAGCACCACTATCAATCAAGCAAACAACTCGTTGGCCCTTAAGTACTCCTTTCACACGAAAGGGATGATACCTAGGGACTCCAGAAAGTGAAGCAATAGTACCTGAGCCTGATGCATCTCCATCTCCTAGCTCTACCTGTGGCTGCTCCTCATGTGCACCATGACCATCGTCCTCTGCATCTGTATCTGCTGAAGAATCTGTCTCTGCATCCGAGATAACTTCAATAAGATGCACCTTGCCTTTCCCAAGGCAATTGTGCCCAGGCTCCCAGTGATCTTTGCAATGGAAACAAAGTTTCTTTCTTCTCAATTCATTCCGAGTCTCTTGATCCATCCTAGGAGGGGGAACACTCTTTTGCTGAGTAGTGGAACGCTGAATCGGCTTGGAGCTTGTGAAGGGCTTCTTACTAGGCTGGTAAGAAGTGGGAGTGGTCTCCAAATCTAATGCTGTCTGGATAGCATCATGTAATGTAGTAGGCCTAAGGGCCTTGACCAACCCTCTTAACCTGTCATGCAGGCCCTCAATAAAAAGCATTACCACACGTCTCTCAGGCATCTCGGGAACCATTACTGCAATTCGCTGAAATTCGTTGATGTAAGAATCAACATGCCCACTCTGTCGTAGCTGTGCCAAATCCCTGTAATATAGCTCCACATCTTTGCGGTCAAATCTGGCAATCAACTTCTCACTAAACTCCCTATATGACCGTAGTAAGTCATGTCTCTGTGTGATAAGCCCATGGTGCCACCAATCATATGCCACTCCCTCCAAGTGAAGAGTAGCAAACTGAATAGCCTCCTGTTCCTGCATAGGTTTGAGAGTGAGGTATGTATCAAGCTTGTGAATCCACGCCCTAGCACTAATCTTTCCACTGCCATCGAAGGTGGAAAGGGTCACCTTATTGGTAACCTGCTTCAATTCTCTGTTTTGCTGGGTCCTAGGCCGTTGTGCTTGCCTAGCTTTTAAGCTCTCCCTTTTCCGCATACAATACTGGTGGAGGGGAAAGGCGTTCCGTACCTCTTCTGGTAATGCTCTCCACTCATCATGAGCTACCATTACATTATCTTGAAAAGCTATGTCTTCAAGTGGGTCCTCAACTAATGGCGGCTCCTCCCTTGGTAGGAATCTAGGTTGCATAGGTCTATCCGCAGTCCTCGTGGGTCTCCTTTCCTCTGTATATCTCCTATCTCGTGGAGGGGAGCCTCTTACGCTGCCTACTTCTGTAGGAACCCGGCTGTGCCTTCTGTGGCTGCTAGCTAAGGATGCAGATCTTTCCCTTCTATCATGCCGATTTCTTGCCCTATCCATAGTCAAATTCTCCATCAGCTGTCTCATGGTCTGAATCATTTCCTGATGGGAATCGATCATTCCGCTGAAAAGGGCATCCGGATCAGGCCGCTCACGTCGTGGAGGAGTGTGTGCTCCTTCTCCTCTATCCATGATACCTTCAATATTCAGACGTGCCTGACTCCTTGTATAATATCGGTGTGGCCCAACTTCTGTAGGCTGCATAACAAACCCAAAACCCTCCAGGTGGGAGGATTGATGCTCTGATACCACTGAAAGATCCCTAGATGGATCCTTCTTACACTCATACTGATTTTTTATCAAACAAAAACAGCAAATACAGATTTCTGTGTATTTTATGTCAAATCCCTAGTGCAGATCTAGAAAGTGCGACTAGGGTTTAAGAGAGATAACAATGTAAATCACACCAAATAAAATTACTTCTGATTTCTAATGACTGCCCAGATATTTGGGGACTGAATTACATAAAAAACTGAACTTATTACAATCCAAAAATGCCCAGAAAATCAGATCTGAAGTCTGATATTATTCAGATTGAAAATCTTCAAAATGCACTTCAGAAAATGATAAAAAAGTACAGCGATCAGATTACAATATGATGGCAAACATTTAACAAATGTTTTTGGATAAAAATACCTCTGAATTCGCTGTTAACTTGCTTATATTGGGCCGACCCAACTGCTGGTTGAAAATCACTGAAAAACACCTTCAAATCTCTCTTAAACACGGCTGAACTGAATCTGGAAATCTGATGAATAACGCTGGAAATTTCTGAGTGAAATCCCCTCTCAATCCCCTGGGGTTTTCGTCTGCAAGAGATAAATTCACAAGGGTTTTCGTCCTTGGAATTTTTGATAAAAGCTCAGAGCTCTTAGCAATGCAAAAGATGATAATAAAAATCTGGATGCCCTCTTACAAGTCGACCTGTTTATTTAAAGGGAGATCAGCCAACCACCACCCTCAAATCAACCAATCAAATTGTTTCATTCTCCTATGCTGGTCGCATTTTCCCTTTTGGGCTAATTGGCACATTTTCCAAAAAATGACTCCTTAAGGTAAGTCGCACTTTCTCTTTTCTAATACAATTTTTTAATTGTATTTTTTTTGACATTTTAATTCATGATTAAACTTTATTATTTATTATATGTGCTTTTTCATAATATTTATTATTTTTTAGAAACAATAGCACAATATAATAAAGTAATAAAGTTATGTCACCCTTAAAAACTCCCCTTTGGCCGTCGGGTAGACATCAAGGGGCCAAAGGTCTTTGCCCAGGCTTATGCGGGCAGAGGGAACATTACAAAGGACATTCGTTGTTCCATTATTTCATATGGAGACAAGCATGTGAAAATAACCTACATTACTACTGATTTTGCATGAGTGTTTGGGGCACCCTCCAATGGGTTGACCCTTAGCAAGGTTGCCAATCTTCATTTAACCACCACATAGAAAAATCCTATTTGTCCAAAACTTGTGCATAAAAGACTTGACCAAGGAGAGATTCAAATCATGTGGGAAAAAGGGCATAGGGGAATTGAAAGAATGAATCTGGTAAATGAGGAGCGGCAATGTGTTTACGATGTGATATGGTGCTGCCTGTTAGAAGCCTCGAAGGCATTAGGTATTACCAAATGAATGACTAGAATACTTGCTAAGGCTATCAAAGGTGAGATATATAACTGGGCAGAACTTGTTAGCAAGGGTTAATGAATTCCTATCTTTGTCATGAAAGGGATTCTACATGACCCAACATGCCATTGGATTATTCTTAGATGCAGTGTTCAACAGGCTACCATGGGTGAAGAATTCTCTAGTGATAATTTCTATGACCTAGCTTGGCCTTCTATGTTCCATTGGGAACATATGGGTTTCCCCTTGGAAGAACACATTGAGTGCAAAGCTTCAACAAAGAAGAGGAAAGTAACTTGGGAATAACATGCTTTGGAGGGAGAGGGGCATGGGTTTGAAACAGAAAATGAGGACGAAGAGGAAGGAGATTGAGGTGGTCTTTACCTTAGGTCCTATTGTACGTTGCTCTCTTATGAGCACATAGTCAACACTCATATAGAAAATGATGGGCTTAAAAAAAAGAGGAGCAACAATTAGAAAAAATGACCGCATGATTTCAGAGGACCACTGAATATGGAGGTAGAAGTCCTTATGAGTCCATTAAGACTAACTCAGGTCTAGGAGTCTGTAGGGTGCATTCAGAGATCAACATAGGGGCACGCCTAGAAGACTCATAGGTAGGGACCATGGATTACCAGGTACAGGATGGGACTATCGTCATATTGTTCCCTAACCTAGACAATGGGAATCCTTATGAAGTCTTATCTTACTTCTTGCATACTGTGGGACCCATGACAAAGGCACTCTATGGCATCTATAGGGTCATAGAACCTTTAGAGTTGGTGAGTGGTCCGACACAAGTGAGGATGATACTGGATGAAACAGACTGTATTTAGAAATTTATATTGGAGGACAACTATGTAGATTTTACATGAATATATATATATATATATATATATATATATATATCAGCCAGCTAGGGGTGGCCTGCTCAGGATCTTCTCGAGATGCATGTTTAGTGGATGCCCACAACAGTTGCTCATATTGTTTCCCTCCCCTGTCCAAAATGTTATCAAGTTATGAGACATAGAGCATTCATACAAGTGCCAATACTTGTTACCTCAAGCTTCCATGTGTGAGCTACGACGGTTGCAAGGCAAGAAGGATAGTGTGAGTAGTGACATGGAAACTTTGCGATAGGGGGTAGGGGATCAGTAGGTTTGGTTTCAGTTGTAGCTAGCCTAGCAAACAAAAATCACACAGGCACAAAGTTAGAGGGTGTTAGAATGTGAACAAGAACTAGGGAAGGTAAAATCCAAATATGAGCAAGAGCTACATGAAAGTTAAGCCAAATTATAGATAGTGGAACAAGAGGTCCTCAAGGGTAAAAACAAGATGCAAGAAGCAGTACACATGGTGAAGTGGTCACGGGAGTGTGAGCTTGCAGCTGCCAAACATCTTCAGCAGTAGACACCTGAATTAATCATGTGTGGCCATCCTCTAAACCTTCAACTCTTCCTTATTATGCAAGAATGAGAAATCCTACTATAACAAAAATGAAAACCATTGAGTGGTTGGGAGAAGTAGCTACCATTATTAATCATGCTTGGCCATGAGATTAATTTTGAGGCCACTATAACAATTATCCTTGAGAAGAAAGAAAACAAAAAATTGATCTTTTTCGCTCCTTTTTCTTTTTGCAAAATCAGCCCCTTCATAGCTTTCCCACTCATCATGATTTCTTGCATTCCTTTCTGGGCCAAGTGGGTGTTTGGGTTGACTTTCAACAAATTGTAGCTTGTCCTCATACTTAGACATAAGCATGACTAGTGGCCTCTCTGATCTGGATTCCAAGAGAGCTTGGAACTTGATAAGACAACCTTCTTCAAGGAAGCACTAGTGTTTCCTTCCTCCTCTTTGATGGATTCAATTCATCGTCTTCCTTGAGCTCCTTTTCTTTTTGCTATTAATTGTTAAAGAGAAAGCAATCCTGGCCAAAAGAAGAGATCAAATCCTCACCAATATTAAAAGAACTTTTCTCCTCTATTCTGAAATATCCCTTATGGGATACCACTCAAAAACCCACAGTATATATATATATATATATATATATATATATATATATATATATATATGGCAGCAAAATAAATTTCTGATTTATTGCAGAAAATACTCAGAAAATTGCAGTGAACTAGTTTTGATTTTAACTCACAAAATACTTGTTCAAAACCCTTGAAAATTTGCAGAGAGCTTGCTAATAATAAAACTAACACTAGGAAAATATTTTGGGAATTTTTTAGATGATAAATCACTGCCAGAAAATTATAGAATGCCCTAGGCAACTGGAAAACTTCAAAAATTAATATCTCTCCAAATACAAGTGCAAAAATTCTGAAAATTTGGAAATAACTTCTATTAATAATGTAAACGAAACTCCAACCTCCAGATCCGGTAGCCGCACTTGGGAAACCCTCCAAAAATAGCAGCAAAATCCAAAAGTGGGTCGCCACCCTAGAAAAGAGGCCAAAAACCCTCTGAAAAGTCTTAAAAAATGGTGCCCAAACTTGCCCCTATCGCTGCAGCCAACAACTGATCTGAAACCCTTGATCTTTCTTCACAAAAAAAGGCCTAAAAATCCTCAAAAACCCTCCTCTGGAAGCTCTAAAAATTATCTCTGTAAAACAACCCTAAATCAGCTCTTAAATGACAAGCTAGGGTGGATCTCTCACCACCGAAGTTACGGTCCCTGTGGGATCTTACTCCATAAGCTGAAATTTTGCAAGCAGCAGTTGCACAATGAGAAAAATATGAGAGTATGGAAGTATGAGCTCTAACACTCCCCAAATCTCCTTATATAATTTCTCCATGCAACAAGAGACCCAAAAAGGCCTCAATCGACCCCCTCTAGAGATAATCAAAAATCATAAAGTAACTTAAGTTACTTTTCCCCCTTCAAGTCGCCATAGGGACATAAGTGACCCCCAACGAAGAATTATAACATTAAAGTGTTATGAGGTCCCCCTTAATGACAAAACATAACATCTAGGCCCACCAAGCCAATTAAAATTCATGTCAATGCAAAATTATAACAAATAAGCAAGGTGGTAGCGAATATCCATACCCAATAGCTTCCTGAGTCTTTAGCCCCTCAGGTATGACCAAGGCTAAGACAAATGAAAAACCCCCTAGGCCAACTACTCGGAAATGGGGACATTACAAATCCTCCCCTCCTGAGAAATACTTGACCCTAAGCATTATCCTGTCATGTTGCAGAAGTTGAATACCGCAAAGTAAGTTTCTCCACCTCACCCTGTAGTCAACCAAAAATCGATGTGATATAAAGTAACCGAGAAACCCCATGTAGTCATCATGACCTCCATGTCGTATAGAGAACAATGTTGTCTGTGAAGTAAAATGATGCCCAAACCGACTCTCTACTGGTACCCACATTAGGACTGTCAATCTGTTCAATCCATGCCAATCTGATGCCATCATCATGTGACCACTCGCTACCTCTCCAATCAACTCCTGGGTATAAAAGTCCATTTTGAATCCTGTAGGATCCCTTGGATCAACCTGTGAAATGACTTGTATACACACAAAGTGTGCTAACTCTCCCACATGACCCACACTCGTGTGAGAGTAAGTCTCCTCATAATGTATCTCAATGTGTCCCGTGGGGGGAAAATCCCAAGACTCCAGTAAATGGTCAACCGACAATGTTAACTCTATATAGTTCACCTCTTGTGATGAGTGTGAACCTACTGAATAACCAGGTAACTGAGTCAACTCCGTCCCTCCACTGACTAGCACATGGGTGAAATGCCCACCGTGCCCAGAAGCAGTGAAGTACATAGGAGTGTTATCCCATGTTGACCTAGAAAATGGTGAACCTGTAAGCTCTGATTTGTCATGACGACAAACCGTACATCCCTGTATGAAGTTGAGGATATCCTCCCTCAACCCATGCCATCTTAACCTCTCCGATATGAACCTGTAGGTCTCGTTGAAGCTCAAGTGTCCAGTCACGGAAGAGTAATGCACATGTCGCAATATCTCCATCCTCAACCATGAATCTGACACAAGGTACAATCTACCCTGATAGAAGATCATCTCATCCTCCAATCTGTAGTTGTCATCCTATATGTGACCATCTAAAATCTCACAAGTGTGTCGGTTCTTGGAGTACTCAACAAGCCAATGAGATCTCCAGTCTACCGAAACCTCCGATAACCAACATAATGATAGACTCGGGTGATCTGAACCTGTAACCCCAATCTCTGTAACTGTCTCATGTGCAACACTACTAGTCACACCCACATCCATGACTCCACTCACCCTGTCATCTGGAGTCAATGTCTCCATCATACCTAACTCACTCCTGACTCAACATCATCCAAATCACTCTCTGCATAAGTCATCATGGTGTGCTCTGTGTCAGCAACAAACAATCCGTCGAAAGAGGAGTCATCAAATATCCCACTTGTCTTACTTGACAAAGTGGATGAGCTCCTAAGGATACTCCCAACTCTCACAAGAAAAGGAAGCAAACTGATCCTCGTATCCTGTGTAACCATCATGAGCTCTAACTCCATGGTCCCATCCATTGAACTCCACATCAACCAACAATAGTGAAACACCCCGAAGTGTTCTTGAAGAATATCAAACCAAGGGTGATGACACAAAGATGAATCCCAATCAATGGGAAACAAAACGCAATACGGGGAACTCAATCTCCCAATGCAAGGCCAAAGCCACCAACTCCTTAGGCTCTCTCTAAACAACAATGGACCAACCAACAAGGCCCTTACCAGTAATGTAGAATCTCCTGCAATCTGGCTAATGTTGTCACTAGTCTCATACATGCCCCGATATACCTGAAATGTGCTCAAAAACTCAACCAGGAATAGCCAACCCCCAGAATGAGGCTCATAGCCAACAAGTATGACTCTCCTAGTCGGATAAGTCATCATAAAAGGATGAAGACATTGGAAAGTCTCCACACTAGGATCCAAATCAACACACTGTACCTGTCCTCTCTCTAAGCACCTGTGATTTAAGGCTGCTAAACCATCACCCTCGGTTCCCAAGAAATAACTAGAAAACATCTCCTGTCTAATCATAGTAGGGTGTAACCACCTCGACCAAACATTGATGGAAGAAGGTCCAACCATCTCATGGCAATAACGTACCATGTCTGATGATGTATGCTCTAGTATTGGCACAATAGGTGCCAACACAGTGTCTTGTGGCAAGCATGGTACACTCCTCAATGCCATCATACCATCCTCCACACTATGGCCCTCCTGAATCACATGGTCTCTGATCACATCTATAGTCATCTCCTCATTATTTGGCTCCACACCGTGACTCACCATATTACAACACTCAGTAACTGAACTCTCCTCATGCAACGTCTCAACCACGTCACCTGTTTGATCATGTGGCTTGTCCTGTGTTTGATGGTCTCTCTTGGGCTTGCTACCAATCTTCATCTTGCAATAATCTAGGAATGGCATATTATCTCTGAAACCCTTACTCAAAGATTGGTATTTCCTCCAACAAGAATCCTCATCAATCACCTATGTTGGCTGCCCTACTTGTGATGTTTCAAAATCTTTCAAGAAAGAGGGCTCATGAAGACTAAAAGACGTGTTAGATGAATAGAGAGATCACTGCCTTGAATCATTGCTCTCACATTTTTCCTTATTGTCCCCAGATCTACTCTGATTCAAATTCTGAGTGAGCTGGCTCAAATAAAGGTTAGTGGTTTCCTGTTGTTTCACCATGTTGATGAACATTTTTTTCATAAAACCCACATTGAGATCTTTCCGATCTGCCATATTCTAACCCACCCAACAGGAGGAAGAACAACTCTGATACCACTGAAATATCCCTTATGGGATACCACTCAAAAACACACACACACACACACAATATATATATATAGTATATATATATTGGCAGCAAAATAAATTTATGATTTATTGTAGAAAATACCCAGAAAATTGCAGCGAACTAGTTTTGATTTAAACTCACAAAATACTTGTTCAAAACCCTTGAAAATTTGCAGAGAGCTTGCTAATAATAAAACTAACACTAGGAAAATATTTTTGGAATTTTTCAGATAATAAATCACTGCCAAAAAATTACAGAATGCCCTAGGCAGCTGGAAAACTTCAAAAAATTAAATCTCTCCAAATACAAGTGCAAAAATTTTGAAAATCTGGAAATAACTTCTATTAATAATGTAAATGAAACCCCAACCTCCAAATCCGGTAGCCGCACTTGGGAAACCCTCCAAAAATAGCAGCGAAATCCAAAAGTGGGTCGCCACCCTAGAAAAGAGGCCAAAAACCCTCTGAGACTTATGAGTCTCAAAAAGTGGCGCCCAAACCTGCCCTTATCGCTGGAACCAACAACTAATATGAAACCGGTTTGATTTTTTTTTCATGAAAAGGCCAAAGAATCCTCAAAAACCCTCCTCTGGAAGCTCTGAAAATGATCTCGGTAAAACAGCCCTAAATCAACTCCAAACCGATAAGCTAGGGTGGATCTCTGCATCACCGAAGAATGCCCTGCTAGCTAGGGATGGATCTCTCACTTTTGAAGCTAGGGTCCCTGTGGGATCTTACTCCACAAGCTGGAATTTTGCAAGCAATAGTTGAACAATGAGAAAAATATGAGAGTATGCAATTGTATGAGCTTTAACACTCCCCAAATCTCCTTATATAATTTCTCCATGCAACAAGAGACCCAAAAAGGCCCCAATTGACCCCCTCTAGAGATAATCAAAAATCATAAAGTAACTTAAGTTACTTTTCCCCCAAGTTGCAATAGGGCATAAGTCCACCAAAAAATTATAACATTAAAGTGTTATGAGGTCCCCCCTTTAATGACAAAACATAACATCTAGGCATACCAAGCCACTTAAAATTACATGTCAATGCAAAATTATAACAAATAAGCAAGGTGGTAGTGAATATCCATACCCAATAGCCTTCTGAGTCTTTAGCCCCTTCGGGTATGACCAAGGCTAAGACGGATGAAAACCCCCCTAGGCCGACTGCTTGAAATGGAGACATTACATATTCACAAAGGCTCTCTCCAAGCATCCTCTGCCATGCAAGTTCTTCCATTGGGAGAGGTTTCTTTATCCTTCGCTTCATCTCCTGTGGTGACAAAAAACTCATTCATGGTCATTTCTTTTTTCAATCAGCTCCTCGCAGCTCAACTGTTTTTTCTCTTGTTGGAGGAAAGCGCCATTGTTCCCCTGTTCATCGTAAAAGTGATATATTGGGTTTTCTATCATTTTCTCTATTGGTCTTGTCGAGGCTGAATCAGCATAAGATAAGATTCTTTGGCTTGTTGCAGGCATGTAGGAGGTGGTTTCTTGGCATAAGGAGACCTTTGGATGTCTGGATGGCTTGCTGGTTTTGTAACACTAAGCACTTATTGGAAACTTTTGCAACTAGGCTTTTCATCTCAGCCAGTGAGTTTGTATTCATGGATTCAGCTTGAGGATAATAGGATGGGATAATGACTTTCTCTTATGAGATTTTGGGAGCTGGGATAGTATGTAAATCAGAAACAGAGTAGAGGGTATAGGAACAATTTGACCTACTTGTATAGGTATGTTTCAGCCTGAATGAGCAAGGTCAAAAGCTTCATGAAGAGTACCTCCACACAGATATTGGGTTATGAGAGAAAAATTAGATTGTAAGGATTTCAAATAATACAAGAATTTCATACCTGGTACCAGCCTGAATTCAGCAGGTTTTCCTAGTCCTCTTAAATATGAGGTTGAAATTCGTCATGTGCTTAGATGCTCAATGAGAGAAAGCACATCTACATTCTCTTAAGCTACTTATGCAATTTTTCTGCTAGCTCATCCCATGTTGAAACTAAGTTTGAATCCAATCCCCTATATCAATCAAGAGCTTTCTCTTTAAGAGAAGAAGCAAGAGGCCTAAGGGCTACAACTTCCTCTGTAATGTAGTGGACTGCGCAATAATGTTTGCCACATCTTGAATGGATGGTCAATGGGGCTTGTGGAACCATCTCCACTGAATGTTGGAATGGTAAGTCCTCCCAGAATTCAAACATTCATTGGACATGGTTCCACAAGCCATTCTATTGTTGCAGCTGTAATGTACTCCCAGAATTCCATGAAACAAAAGGCAAAGCTCTTGGTGAGCCATGACATTGATTTCATTACAGAAAAAAGAAAATTTAGGAATCTAGGCAAGAAATTTAAAAGGGGTTAAGGTCTGCAACTTTGAAAATGAGGGTCCTTTTCCACTGGAGTCGTCAGGTGATTGGAGATGCATTAAAAAGGAAAAATAACTAATATTTCACCAAAATGTTGGCTCCAAAGATTTATATGATGGGATATTTTCATAAATTTCTCAAATTAAAGTGAAATCCCATCCCACAAGACATGCCAAAACTGTTGGTGTCTGATTGAAATGATGCCTGCACATCAAACACAACATGGGATGCTCTACCAGCATGGGACTGTTCTTGAAGAGCAACCTCCTGAGACAATTAGCTGTGTTCCTACTCTAGCGCTAATCTAAGTGCTCTAAATGCACGGAGGTAATCTTTTGGGGAAAAGAGTTAGAACTAAGAAGGATATTTATAAAAAAGAAATGGACAGCTATACACCAGAAAAGAAGTGGATGTTGCTGAACTTTTTCTTTTCCTGAATACAACACACTATTTCTGAATACATATGAGATAGGTTGAAACACAATGTACGAGCATAGGCAGAGGTAAGAAGAAGCAATAGAAATCTGAGGGTAGACAACCAAGATTCAGGCCAACTTTCAAATTGTAGGGAAGTATACACAATTACAAATTTCCATCCAAGGGTGTGCCCTCTATACATATACAAAATTAGGGGCCATGACGCCATATTACAAAATGAGGCCCAAATGGGTCCAAGAAGAGAGATAACAACCACCACCTTTACAATGAGGGAAATTTTCCATTTATAGAATGAAAAAGAGAGTTCAAAGGATAGGAAAAAGAATAATCAATTCCATCTGCTTATTGCCAGAAGTGGAGGAGAATTAAATTGGAAGATCTGATTTTACCCATTTGCTATTGTTCAGCTGCAAGCAAATGGTTGGAGAGGATTCTGGGCTAATCTCTCCAGAACCTTTCAATCAATGTTCCATGCTATGCATAACTCTTTGTACCTGTACATAGCTGCATCCAACATTGTTGTTGATCGAATGCCATTTAGCTTGCTTCTACAGTTCAGTTTTTATATAGTTGAAACTAGTTTTGAAGGAAAGCTGTAAGGTAGTAGGGTCTCATGGGGGAAGACATTGAATAAGATGGTTGATGGCTGTTAGTTAGTTATTCTAGTTAATATTCAGGACTTTCTTATAGCTAGCATTGATACACGAGCTACTATGATGGTGTCATGAGCCCACTATCTTCCAATTAGCTCTAGATTTCCAATTAGAAAACCCATAGCTCTATTAGCATGGAGAATTAAACTAGCCCGTAGCTGAATTAGTGGTGGTGCAAGGCAAACTTAAGTTTAGATAATTTAACTTGTGGTTGTCCAGAAAAAGTCAGCACTTACAAGGAATATATTCACTAGAAAGACAACTTATGCTCTATGCCTTTGTTTGACAATCAAGGTGAACATTAGCTAAATGCTTCGACACTCAATTGATTATTTCAAATAATATTGTCTCTTAGGGGATGTTGCTTGGTATGAAGTGTCTTTCCTTGCTAGTCACGCCCGCATGAAATGTGACAATTATAAAAGTAGGGGCATTGTGACTCATGTTGGGCAATCACTTACTTACAATCACATCCTATGTTTTGTCATTGTGATGTCGTTAGATTTATTGCTTCAGCTTTTAGCATCCCGCACGGATGAAAACCCTTGGCTGTTCGCCAGATCTTGGTTTTTGACAGAAAACCCTCTTGGTTTCCAAGGCATGGATTTGAAGACAATAACCCCTATTGTCCATAAGAGTGATTTGTTACCCAGTTATCGTCAATTTGTAGACTCAAAGTATATTTCGAAGTCGTTTTCAGTTTGCTAGCAGTGTGAGGTAGTTAGTGATTATAATAGCCCTAAATAAGCTATTGCTACAGTGACTATTACTAGGCCGTACTAAGATGTTTCAATCTACCATTTCAGACTTTTGTGACATTTAAGCCGGTAAGCCAATTTTGAGCATCTATTCTTCATCGTATCAGAGTCGGTGGAATGCCATTTCTAGCCAATCAATTCATACATATGAAAAGAACCATTGTACAAGCACATGTTCTACCCTTAGAGGTCTGTTGTTTGTAAATGTTGTTCATCGCACAATAGTTTTCCCTCGGTGTGGCCTTAGGTCTATGTTGGCTGTTTTTTTTTGGTACAACTCGTGTTTTCCAATTTCGGCATTTGTCTATTAGTGGTCAGATGTGTTTGTTTTCTTGTTTTATCTCTATTTTCATCAAATTCACTACAATATCTCTTCTTGAATATTAGTATTAATTTTAAATCATTGATTAATGTGGGATGTTTAAATCCATCTAGGTTTTTCCAATTGTACAGATTTGTTCTCGAACACTTATGTGATTCAATATGGGCCGTCCCATTGCATTATATGTTATTTTCATACTAAAATTTATTGTTTGCATTACATTTTCTATATATGTTTATCATGCCAAGTTTTGCATCTTTTTTGTTTAGCTTCTATTGATATTTGTGTCCACAACTTTTTCTTTCAACTTTTTAAATTGAAACCATAGTTTGCATACTCATACTCAGCAAATACCCAGAAGACCAAAAATATTCAACTCAGTAAATACTCATGTCAAATGAGTCTGGAAAATATTGGGGGAAGTGTTTTCTATTAGATTTGAATACAAATAGAGCACAAAATCACATCATCATGTGAATACAGACGAACCAAATGATAACTGTAATGAATTTTATGATGATTGTCATTTACAATTCATCATCATAATTTGAATGTCCATGCAAGTTACAAATTACAATTAACTATAAAATTTCCTCTTCCCCGTTCTAGTGAAAAAATTGGGGAGAGGGTCTAGTGAAGTCTAGTCCTTGGACTTGGTTGTGACTTCTCTCTCCTCCTAGAAGGTTGTTGCAATTGCGACTCCACCTTGGTACTAGACGACAATGAATCCTTTGCCTCATGTTTGACATCATTTAGAATGATGCTCATCCAAGCCAATCCCTCCTACATTCTGCTATACCTACATCCTTCTATAGCTTGCCTTCTCGAAATCAGCAATCTCAGTCCTTTGTGAGCATATGGATCTCCTCTTTTTGTGCAATTCAGTCATTAGTAGGGATCAAACTCAGCCAAATCAATAGGCTTCTAGTGACGTGTCCTCCACCTTATCTTGTGCGAAACCAAAGATTGTATTGCACAAAAATTAAGGCATTGAGCCATGATCATTGAGTCAACTTATTGCTGCGTTCTTCGTGTGAATGACCTCAAACAAACTACTAGTTGTGTTTACATCCAAAAACACTACAAGGCTGAGAGAAAATTCAGAAGGGCTAGCTTTTGAAGATTCAGGGTATTTCCACCCTAATCTTCTCAACAAGAACTTGCAAACAAGATATTCAAAAGTTTGTAAGTAATTAATAATTGTAAATTTATAACTTTTAATATATCAATTAAAGACTCTAGTTTTTGTTTTTTAGTGTCTCGGTGGATCTCCCTCGTATAGCCTAGTGGTGAAGAAAAGAGCATCCCCCTAGCCTGCTTGTAATTTTACAACTCTAAAATAACGTGGTCCCTTACCTCATCCTCAAGTGTCATCCTCTCAATGCATGTCGAGAGGCCCTCTGTAACCTCGCCACTAAATATTTATTAAGCCATTAGATAACAAAAACATGGGGTTGAGATAGTACCACTTGTTGTATGAACGAGTTGAGTGGAGTTAATTGTTTTAACTCCGATCAATCGAATCTCAAATAGGACTAAATCTAACTATACCCCCTATAAAAGTTTTGGATGGCCTCTCTGGCCATAGCCATGGCCTCTTAAATGTATCCCATTGGGTTTGGCTCTCTGATCCACCCAAGCGTGAATTCCTCGCTAAAGGATCCAACACCTATCCAAATAAATTAAATTTACAAAGTTACAATTAAAGTAAATTATTAAATAGTAATACTTTTAAAAATTGAAAATAAAGGAATTGAGCTTGAAATTTAAATTGAAGTTTGAAGTTATCTTGAAGATCTCTGCAACTCTCTTCGCAAAGGCATCATAAAAAAGTGTCTTTGCGAGCCCTCTCTCTCCATCAACTTTGTTTGAATATGTTGAGACTAGTCCATGCTTGACTCCCAAATGTCTACGTTGATGGTGTCAACAAACTGCAAATACTTTGCAACGTTAGGAAGTTAGTCGCAAACCTTGGTGACAACCGCAATTGCACAAGTTGTTTCCCCTTAGAGTGATGTCTTATCAAATTAAGAACCCAAGGGTGATTATAAATGTAATTTTGTGATGTTTCTGGCATCTTCTACTACCGGTGTCACACAATCAAATTTGCCATATGTCCTGCAAAAAGAAGGTCAAGACAATGGGCTACGCGTAAGGGGTCTAAAAGAGTGATAGAATGCTCTGTCCTGAAGCAATTTCCTCAACTACCACATATATTGTTGCATTGTTAGTGACAACTTGGACAACATTTCTGATGCCCTACCTCATAAGACAACCTCCTGCAATATGACTCTCAAATTTTATGCATTCTTTGCTTTGTTAGAGGCATCAATTGACTTCAAAAAAACCTTCTTTTCTTCCATTTGAATCCATTCAACAATTGATGAGGGTGTGGTTTCTTCCATCTGTCCACCCATCTGAAAGAATGGTGCATTCAAAATTTCGTCACTACATTTTTGTTCTTCTAGAATCGACTTTGCATTTGCATCAATATTTTGGAGCAACCTCCCACTTAAGTCTCTCAGAGAGGGTGCCTTGTACCTTTCCCTATTACCGTCAATTCCATCACCAAATATTCCCTGTACGGGATCTTTGCCACTTTGAAGGGAAGGTGGTTGTAATACCAACATTTTGCACCCGCCTTATATGCTTCTAGGTATAAAAATCTATGTGATATGTTCTTTTCTAAAACTGGATGAGGTGGATGTGCCTCGTATATGTGGACCACGACTAGAGCCCAAAATATTTTCCATATCTACTTCTATTTCCGATGTCGTTCCAGGAGTAGCATCTGCTGCTATGCTTACTTGTACCCTTGCCGTCTCTAGTTTATTCTCATCCAAAAAAATCCTACATCTCTCATCTTGCCTCTTCCATGGTATTGGGATACAACGTGATGTTGTGGCAAGAAATGCATGTGATATGGTACTTGAGGTAGTTGATACCTCTAAAAACCTTCTTCAAAAAGAATGTGTAAATCACACTCCCCTAAGACGGTCCAGGTATGTTATACTTCCAAGTGGTACTACAACTTCTAGCGGGACAACTAACTATTGATGTTAAGTTTGATGTGGAGTTGGATAACATTGTATGCTAAACCTACAACATATTCAACTACAAATTTTTTTGAAAACAACATTAAGAAAAACCTAAACCGTAAAGTTGTAAACCTCATGTATAGGGGGAAAAACTAGCAATTTTTTTCGTAAATCATGAAAAACTAGCATGAATCATAAATAAAAATTGTGGGAATGAAATGGAATGCATGTAAATTGTGTATTTAGAAACCTAATATTAACATTTTAGAAAGAATTTACATGCTTGGTAAAACTTGGAAATCAAAATTCCTCAAATCTGCTCTACAAATCCACATTATAAACTCACTCCAATTCACTCAAAGGTTGCTCAAATGTCGTGTGATTAGAATGTGTGGGGGTGGAGCTTAAAAATAAGAATGTTCAGCGTTATGAATAGCAAACCGCGTTTTTTCTGTGTGTTTTGCATATGGCGAGTTTGTGATTAGAACTCACTGACTACTCCTGAGTAATTACCATGAGTTCTCACATAGATCTCACCCAAAACTCAGTCACTGTAGATTCGCGAATATAAGTAAAAAAAATATCACTGAGAGGAATATTTCTCGATTACTCACAGACTTGCCAAGAATGTAAACTATGATTGAAATAACCTTTTTTGCGAGCTTTCTTCATCTCCTAACCGATTATCTATTACCACCCTCAAGTTAGGTACCATGAATTCCTTAGGAACCACAACTTCGTAACCATGCATTAGTTGAAAAGGTGTAAATGTCATTACTTGTTTTAAACATGGCTTTGTATGCCCATATAGTGGTGGGAAACCTTTCGTCCCAATCCTGTTTTTGAATGCTGCATTTTTATGAACTGTTGCGATAATGAACTTGTGAGAGGCTTTGGCTTGTCCATTTTCTCTAGGGTGGTATGCAGTGGACTTACTAGGTTAAATCTTCAAATTTCCATCATTTCCCGTATAACTTTGGTGATGAAGTACGTACCTCTTATACTAATTATTCTCAAACTGGTCTTGTTTTAGTAGAGCAGTTTCATACACCCATCCAATGTGAACAACTTGACTATTGATGCCCTTTACAGCTTGTGTGTCATCTTACATGCATTGTTTCTCAACTTGAATGTCCAATTCTTTTTTCTTGTTTGCCCCAGTGACAACTAACAAAATTTATCCTCTTCTAGTTCAACTTCAACCATATTTGTTTCCGTCAGGCATTCTTTTTTATCGTGGTCATTAGGTCTACATTGATGTTACTTCTCCTTCCTTTGGATCAGCTATTGATACTTCAAGTTGGCCAATCTATGCCAACAACTAGTTGAGATTTGAGAACTTGAGATTTGTTTGATGCAAAGCAATGTCTTTCTTGAGTAAGCTATACATTGGCGTAAGGTAAAAAAGGCTCCTTTGGTTTGATTGTGCTCTTCCTTGTGGTGTCCAAGCCTGAGCCCATAGGCTGCCTTTACCTATGTCCAACTCTCAGTTGTGTGTTGCTCCTTGGAAATGCGCAAAGCTAGCTTGGGCAAGCTTTACACTTCCTTGTAGGGACTGCCATCTTCCTCGCATCTCCTTTTGTGTCCTACGCAGCCCTTGCTACTTCCTTGACACACCCCAAACCACACCATCCATGCCCACCCTCTTCTTGCACTCTACACATCACACTCCCGTGCTTCTTGACCTGCTCCTTTGGGTTGGGCACCCCTCTCCTAATATTAACACTCCTTCCCATGCGAATGGAGTTCACTTATGCAATCTCCAAAGTACCACTCACCAAGGCTCAATCCACAAACTCGGTTCTGCCCCCTTTTGAATCACCACCAATTACAGGTGGTTGTCTACTCAACATAGCTCAAGATTTTATGTCATAAAACCATAATCTCAAGAGGTATGAGAGAGCTGGAATTTTTAAGTACAAAAACGAACGCCAAGATGGTCGATTCATAAAAATGTAAAAATGAGACTAATTTTTCTAATGAGATCCTTTTGGAGCAAGTTTGGTGAAATTCGACCCATCAACTATAGTTGCTTCTTTAAGTTTTTTTGCCAAATTCTTACTCAAATTTCAGGCAGAAAAATTGAGGGGCAAAATGTTGAATCTAATAGAAGTGCCTAAATACAACTTGTAACGATTTTTTGCTCGGATCCCAAATCTGCGAACGGCTTGGCAAGATTTTTTTGAAAATCCCAGAATTAGTGTTTTATGAAAAAAAAATAGTCCTCAATTACTCCCAAACCATGAGGAGTTAGGGCCTGATTTCTTAACCCTACTCTCCTTATGACCCGATCAACCACTGGCTGGAACAGAGGGATGCAAACCAAAAAAATGAAAAGTGTATGATAATGGAAGTAAAGTTGCCAATTTTTAAGGAGTTACTAAACTTTTAGGATTTTTTAAAATATAATTTAGTTTTTGAAATTGCTTTTCTCAAATGATGTGGATCTAATCCTAATTGATCTTGTACTAAATCTGCTATAGAACAAATTTATCAATTTTGGAGGGTGATTTGTATCATCAAGTGCACCCGTTCCAAATTGCACTCTTATAGGGTAATCCACAACAACCAATACATTGTGTGGTAATGAATTTTATTTGTTCTTGGGTATGATGACGAGAGGACCATAGTCCAAACAAAACTCTAACCAACCTCAATGGGTTAGTCACCAATGCCATTCAAACCATGCTAGATTTCAAGAAGGAAAATTCAAAATTGCATTCAACCACCAAATCACCTTTTAGTACTGCTACAGAGGTTATATTCTCCTTTCATCTTCTTTAAATCATCAATCTAACATGATTAGAACCTTTAATAATAATCAAAACTTCATTTTCTATTCATTTACCTTATTGTCCTTGTCACTAGCTTGTAGCCCTTCGTAAAGTCAAATCTTGATGTACAGAACATCTTTCAAGGAATAAAAGCTGACTGTCAAGATTTTGAATACCCTTTAAGGGGGTTTCAATTCATTCCAAAGTTTTCAAAAACTCAATTAACAAGTCAACTCATTTTATTCTCTCCCTACTGTTTCCTATTAGCCCTTTTTTGTAGCCCTGAAAGTACTCAAAGCTTATAGCTCAGAACAAATTACCATCTTTCATGAAGAAACGTTTACCTTTCTGGATACTCATTATCCTCTTCTTGCTTCACGGTAAATTTCATAGGTCAACTCTCCTTGCACTTTTCCCAACATAGTCTTCCTCTTTGCAATTATCCCTCACTAGGTCTCGAGGCTTGTCTAAACCTTCCACACGGATGTTGATATCTTTAATGCATTTCAGACGTCCTGATCTCTGTAGTTAGTTATAAAAGCTCATATAACATCCAAATCAACTTTGTTAGGTTCTTAAACTTCATTCATAGCACTAGTTTCAAGAAATACAGTTATGCTTTACTCTCTAGCTCACTATTCACCATTCAATGTCTAGTTTGTAGTATATCTTCATCACTGGCTTCTTTCAAACATGTAGGTCTTTTATTTCCTTGTCTAGCCACACTGTATACTCCTTCTCCTTCAAACATCATATCTAATGATATCCCTTTGGCTTGTATAATACTGTTTTTAGGAGGTATTAATCTACCTCTAGGACTAAGACAAGTCTGAGTAGCAAGATTTTGAGAACAGTTCAAGGGCTCCTTCCTTAAAGACTTATTCCAATCTTCCTCTCAATCTTGAGATGCCTCTATTTCCTTGTAACCAAATTTCTAGAGTGGATATAGTACTCCCCTTAGCACTGCTCAATATTTGTTTAGGACAGTCAAGAAACAGGGTACAAGTCTAAGTTAGTAAGCTTTTCTTCAAAAGGTCCTTTTCCTCCTTTCAATCATGCCCTTGTCTTCACCAAGTCTTTCTTCATCAAGTTTAACAATACCAATAAATATAAACAAGAATAACAAACATATGACTATCTTTTATTTGCCCGACCCTTAAGACAGGGTACTGTGTACACAGTTAACTGAGATTTTGTCATTGAAGCTCATTAAACCTTGATATCTTGCCTTGAAACTTCATACCTGTTAATATCTTCGCTGAAACTCCCTGTTCACCAAATTTGAGCATCTTTTGTTTTGTATTTTGCAAGGAATGATTCTTTTCTCTCCTTCTTAAACCCTAGACTGGGTTTTTGCTTGATAACAGTCTTGAGTTCTAAGCATTTGGCTTATCAAAACTATTCCACTTCTCTATAAACTTAACAGGACCCTTATATACATAAGTCTCCACCTTCATACCAATTTGTAGACCTTTAGACCGAATAAAACCCAAGATGTATGTTTTTCAAACTCTCTAAACCCTACACTGGGTTGCACAGTCTGAGAGGAGGGTAATTTAATTTATTTTTCCTTTCTTTACCTTTTAAAGCTTTATCAGGGTTCCAAATACCTTTATACCATCCAAAGGACTTCCTTCACTATTTTCTAAGACTCCTCAACCATTCTTATCTTCTTGTCAAGGTTACTAGGCATTCAATCCTCAAGGAAATGTCTTAACAGGACTGTATGTATTGATTTCCTCTAGCTTACTAATAAATTTCTTAATGTCTCTTCAAGGTACAGTCAATAACTCTAGAATAGGGTATAACCATACTTCCAAGTTCTTCAAGATCAATGAGTTCCCTAGAGAACTACCAATCTTTCAAGCTTTGATCTTCACTCTTTCAATCTGCCCTGTCATGCATTCACCTGCGTTTGCTAATTTCCATGGAAACATACAGGTTTCTTGAGCTTCTTAGCTCTGCAATAACTACCCCTGACCTCTTCTTTCTCCCTCTCCAGCTCTTTTATTTATTTTCATTCGAATCACTCCCTTTTTACAAGACCAAAGAAGCTAGTTACATGTGTTTCAAGTACCCTAACTAGGGTGAGAACTGAAACTAACTTGCTAGACCCCTAGTTAGATGTGTAACACATCTTATTTACATCATATAGAGTTTCAAATATCCTTTTATTTCATTACATTTCTTCACATTAGAGCCCCCTTTCCATGACTTAGGAATTCAAAATTTGTAAGGATGTGTTTTGGAGGGAAATTTCAAAATTGCTCCATGTTACTAGTGGAGGAGCTAAAGAAGGTGGAGGAAGATTATAACATCATCTAAAATGTCCAACAAAACTCAAGTGATTCCAATATGGATTGAAAGCCAAAATTTGCCGATTTCATAGTGATGCTCCTGCATCAAGGTATATGAAGATTCAATTTTTTGTTCGGATTACATCAGCCAATCTTTCCTAATAAACATTTAGTTTGGAAAAATCTTATTTGCAATTTTTTCACATAGAGGATCAAAAAATTCCAAATTGTATTTTTTTTAGGGTCATTGTCACTTATGTAGAGTTCCTTATAAAGTTTTTAAATGGCATCTTCCTTCCTGAAATTGGTCCATTTGCAACATTCTTTGTACTTCTTCGTTCCATTCTTGGAAAGGATAAATGCTTTGAAATTCTTATAGCGAGTATCGTCCAGTATCTCTTTGAAATTCAGGCCCCTAGACAACAATAGAAGTACAATGGATTTTTCTCTTCTACTTACATGAATCCATATCCTTTGTTAGCTTATACAGATCTCTAATTTTGATCTTTGTCCTGAATTTGAAATTTTAATGCCAATATAAATAATGTTTCCCAATAGTTTTCTTTCCCAAGTGTAATAAATTCTAGGACTTAATATTTGATTGACCACGATTTTCTAATTTCCATTTTCTACAAAAGTTCCTTTAGAATTCATCAAAGGAAAATTTTCCCATAAATACAATTTGGTTTTTGGTGTCTGAGATTACCCCATGTAAAAAATTTCGTACTTTTAAAATAATGGGTCGTTTTGTGTTTTTATTGCCAGAAAATGTCTATATTGTGTCAAGATATTCCCAGAGAGTCATATAAGCCAATTTCGCCAAATACTGAGATGCCCAAACTCGTTATATTCTATTGCTGGGGTTTGCCTGCGGGAAATTTTTATTTAATTATTTGAAGCCCTGTTTGAGGTAAATTATGCTTCGGTTTAACCCTGTTGAGGTTTTACATGTCAATATTCTCATATACCAATAAGGTTTTCACCAGGAATGGATCCTGGGCTTTGTCTGTGACTTCTGGCAATGTTTTTTCGTTTTTCGTTTTTGTGTGTTTTTTTCTGTGAAATTTCTCTAGGTCAATTCCTTTTCCAATTTAGTCTGTTTTCTTGCCTGGAGTATCTGGAGATATTCTACAGACGTCATGCCAGAAGGAATTTGACACAAGAGGTTTGGTTCTCTCTAGGAAGACGAAGTCGTGCACAGAAAAGGCCTCTTCCAGGCAAGTCGCATTTTTACGAATGGATGGTTTTAAGCTACAATGGGATTTTTGGTGGTAGCAAATAGGTGGGAATTTTGTACATGTCTGGCAGTGTACTTTTTCCCATGGAAGTCACTTAAGTCATGATGGAAAAATTAGAGGTAGCAGGCAGGTGAGAATTTCTTACCTACCTTGCAGGGTGAAAATTCCCATTGTGAAATAAAAGAAAATCACTTAAGGCATTGATGGGAATTTCTTACCTGCCTTGCAGGGTAGAAAATCCCATTATGAAAGTCAAACAGCTGAAGTGGATCATGAGATTTTTGGAGTTGCGGTGTAGAGTGAATAATCCCATTAGAAATTGACTTTTAAAAATAGAAATCAGCTATGGCAAAAAGTGTGACCCACCTAGAGGAGAAATAATACTTTTTAAAGTATTTATTGATGGAATTAATTCCTATTTTTGGCGCATGAGGTCAAAGCATAGTGTGAAGTCAAAGTAGACTGGAAGTAGAATGCTAAAAATAAATTAAATTAATTTATTTAATGCAGCCCCAAAGCATGCACAAAATAGGCACCCAAATTAAAAAGAAAAGCATGATTATTAATTAATTAATTGCCAGGAATAGGAGAAACAATTATTAATTATAGAATGATGAAGGTTATATAAGCATGGGCTGCCGTAATTATAAATTAATTAATTCTTCTAGCAAAGGAGTGCAGCCCGGACAATTTTGGCACCTAAAGGAGGAGAATTTTTGCTCAAAGAAGTGTTTTTCACTGCCGGAAAGCTTCAAAGTTTGGCACCTAGGTTTGAAGGAGCTTGATTTAAGTTTGATTAATTGTTTGCATATTATTACAGGTGCCCAGGTGAAGTTGACAATATTCATGCTTGCTTTGCATGCAAACAAAGCCTCAAATTATAGGGCAATAGGCTTTATATGCAGATTTTTATGATTAAAATCAAGTGTTCATGCTCTGGATTCCGTCTGTGTCTGAATTAATTGCAGGTATTCGTTACATGTGCTTATTTAATTGAAATGGAGCTTAAATCAATGTCAGACACATTGAATATATCCTCCGAATCTGAAGAAGTTCCCAGATCTGCACCAATTGTAAAGAATTCTGACTGAATAAAAAGAAAAAGAGTTGCTCAGATAAAGATTGCTCTGGCCATGGCGAAGCATGATGAAAGAAAAGGATGCAGAATCATGCATAGCTTCCAAATCTAGATCCAAATCCAGATTCAGATCTAGTTCCAGATCCAGATCCATAATTGCAAAGGCTTCCGACAAAAATTCATCCTCTTGTTTTTGATGCAGCCCGTGTAGAAGTAAGTGCATGGAGAATTCCTTCCAGGATCTCGTGCATGTGCTCCCAATCTTCCAGTTGAAGCTTTCATTGAATTTGCATTCACCTGGAGTGCTTTCCAAAAATTTTAATTGCTCATATGCAATTAAAAATTAAAAAGATGAGTTATTTACGGCAAACATGTACTGGAGAAGAACTGCAAAAGCTTCAAGGATAAGAGGGAAGACAAGGCAAAGGCAACACCCGTAAGCGAAATTCCAGATCCAGCCGCATCCAGATCCAGCTGCTTCCAGAACCAGTATGGTGAGAATCAAAGGCAAAATAATCAACTGCATGCAGAATATGAAAAAGAACAAGACTGCAACTTTCCTCTTCCTTCTTCTTTCTCTTATTTCATCCGACAAAGTAATTGAGCGATCAATTAAATTATAAAACTTAAGTGATTGGTTTAAAAGCCATTATTTGAAGAAGTCAACTACTTGGAAATAAGTGACAGACATGCAAAATAGAAGGTTATATCTTCAGTTGCAAATCATGCATGTCATGCAAAGAGGAATTCGAGGAGGGAGATTGCCAATTGTTTCCTTTCCGACTTTCACATGTGCCAGTTCACTAAAGGCTTCCTATTTGTAATTTCCCCTCTACATGCTATAAGTAGAGGAAGAACCTACGGGTTAAAGAATCAGAATTGGTAAGCAACATTCTTGTGTTTCAGACTTTGTGTTGAAACCCCTGATAGCTATTTGAAGCAAAGGAATAGAAAGGAGCATATTTCCGAAGAACTTTGTGTCGACGGTGCATTTTGTTTCTAACTTTTTGTCTTTGATCTACTTATAAACTTTGTGTTATTATAGATCTAAATCTGAAAGCTGCCTTTGTTTATAATTATGTGTGTTAATATCTATTGGTTCTATCTATGTGCATGCAATCAACTCTGTAATCTATTGATTGGGTTGCACATCTTCCCTCTTTCTTTCCATGTGTTTATTTTATTTCCTTCTTCATCAGTTATTTCCTTTCTTTAACAACTACTTGCTGCATAACTATACAACTATGGTTCATGAGCTGCATGGTTAAAGTAATACCCCCAAATAGATACTAGCATATTTAATTGACAAATCTTACATGGGAGCCTCACTGGTAAATGAGGGAGATTTATCTCATGACTGCCTAGGTTTTCAGCTATGCAAAAAATCTAGCCAACAGTTTTTGGCGACTCCGCTGGGGAACAACTATCTTTGCAGGTCAGAGTTTGTCTTTTGCAGAGCAAAGTTTTTTTTCCCATTCAACTCTCAACCTGGTTAAACGTCCATTCACCCGACCTGTGAAGGCACAAGGAAGGACTGATCATTTCTACCGATTGCAGGAGCAATTCAATTTGAATCATCCTCCTCAAGTTAGAAGCCGCAAATCTAGCCTTTCGCCAGAAAGAAGAGTGCAAACTTATCCAGATCCGGATCATCTTCAGCATAATCCGGTAGCTGGAATTATTCATCAAGTCTACTCTCGGAGAAGACGCGCCCCATTCATCATGTTGAACCCAAACCCACCTGCAGCACCTATCCCATGGGGAGCAGCCTTTAGACCTTTGAATCTAACTCCTCCGATGCATGAGCTACCTAAAGGGACAAGAAAGAATTTCCCGAAATTCTTTGGAGATGGAAAGCAAAATCTAGATGATCACTTGGTTGCGTTCTTTATATCCTGTGGAGTGCTCGCCGTAGAACATGAAGATGTGTATGTCTGGCTTTTCATAGAGACTCTGCATGATTTGGCTGGAGAATGGTTCTACCGGCTAGCTCCTAGTACCATAACCAACTGGGCTACTATGCGGGATGCATTCCTGAAAAGATTCAAACTAGTTGAAGATTCCAGTACCTTGATAACTCAGCTCACTCAGTCGAAGAAGGAGCCACATGAGCACATGCGGGATTTTATTGCAAAATTCCAAAGAATAATTTACAAAATTCAGGGTTCTACTTCTCTGAATGATGAGAATCAAAAAGTATTCTTCATCAATGCTTTATATTCATTCTCATAAAGCCTAAATTCCATTTCTTTATTTGGGCTCTCAATTTTTGAAAACTTATTGAGCTCTTCTATCAAGCCTTGATCGATGAAATGACAAAATCCTTCGAGTTGTATTTTACTGAATTCGAGGATTGTAAATTCCCTTTTTTTCATTTAATCGCATTGGAAGTTCCCCATAAAAATGATATTTTGTTATTTATTACTTATTGATCTATACAAATAAATCTGACAAAAATTGTTGTGCATTTTTAATTAACTATATCATGTAAAGTTCTACCCATATATGTGTGTGTGTAAAAGGATAAAAAAAGAGGACCTTCTCTTTTTTATCTCACATGAAATGCAGAATGGGATCAAATCTTTCTTGAAGGTTAAATTAGGACAAATTACTTTTCTCCAAATGGTATAATTTCAATACATTATCGCATGCAATGATAAGATTAAATGAACGAAAAAAAAAAAAAAAATTGATTATTTCCTATTATGGTTGAAAAATGTGCATTCACTATCCTATAATGAGAAATGAAAGATTGGATCTTTCTCCGCATTATGTTTGGACATACTAGGACATACTACTAGGGAATTATTGGTAGTGAAGGTATGTAAATTTATAATCCATCATAGCAATATTTATAATACATCTAAGCCCCTCTTTGATGGATTTAATATCAAACTCTTGAAATTGAAAACAATTGCTCCAAACCTTGATTATAAGACTCCACTTTGCAAATCACTCCCGTGCCTCTCAAAATTGTGGGGGGTTAACCATAATGCTTTGGTACTATGTTAGAACCAATAATGTGCTTGATCTAGTTAACTCTAATCAAGATTCTTGAGAAAATTATTTTCATCTGCTCTTCCCCATTAAAGAGTGTTCATTCATTAACATTGTTGTAGAACATTATCATAGAGAGAGACATGGGACAAGATTTGGCAAGTACAATGAGTATTATCACCTTTGCATCATTTTTTTTCTTGCATACAATAGGTGTCACAATCCCAACTATTTATAACCTCCTGTTAGGGTAGGATGCAAGTCAAGTGAGCACAAATGCACTTTACGTGGCCCCACGTACATTGGGAAAGATGTACCAAGTGATTCGATGTTAGGAATAGTGTGTTAGTACTCAAATGAACGTCTGTTGATTAGTAAAATAATTGTTTGTACGTGTGATGAATAGTGTAATGAGTCGTTTTTTTATTGTTAAACACTTTTTACTGGAGCTTTGAACCGGGGGCTGAATGGGTCCCACCCTTACATGAAAGCAAAAGAAAGAAAGACCTAAGAGAAGGACTAACATAGAAGCCACGACCAAAAGGAACAGTCAACGAGAAAGGGTCAAACCCAACAAAATAGTGGCTATATATACTATTTGCCACATTACATATCAAAAAGTTATATCAAAGACTAATATCAAACATTGGGTATTTCATTGCAGTCTGCAAGAGTAGCATCCTGATCGTCCACATCTTTCTTGCCTCCTAATTTTCTTGAAGCGCTGAGTTGAGTGACCCTGAAGAGGAAGGTGTATGAAGACCATGCTAGCGCTCGAAAACCTTGGAACCAGTCGGTAGGAGGACCAATCGGCTCTGCTAGAGCCATCACGTTGATAGAAGGCAAATGAGCAGGGACAATATCTTTAGTACGGAAAATGGAATGCATTGACACAACGAACTGAAACAACTGATTAAAACACCATTCCATTTCTTGAAGATATCCACTGTCAACCCAACGCGAAGAGCCAGGGATGGAGGGCGGGGAGGAAATCAAAGCGATGCAAAACCTTTCTAGAGCCTCCTTGAGGTCGACGCAGTGACGCGGGAGAATAAAGTGCTTGGCTATAATGAGAACAAAAGACTTGTTAGGCTTTAAAAGAAACAGGTGGGATACAAACATGCTAGCAATCTCCAAGTTAACCCTGGCTCGACTAGAAGATTAAAGGTAGGCAGGGGTAAGGATTTTTTCAATGGCCTTGAGGACCGCGGGGGAGCCCACCTTAAATATTTTATTGAGATGACCGTGCGAGATAGAACCAAAGAAGGATACTTCGTGCTTCTGGCCATGGAGATGGAGTATTAGATAATCAGGGAGGGCCATAATAACCAATAGCATGGATCTGGTGAGAAGGAATGCCGAAGGATCCCAACCGAATTCAATAAATAGACGCCTGCCACACTAAGATATGAAGGCCACACGTGTTAGGAGTCACCGTTGCAATCAAGAGATAACAAGGCCTCCAAAAAATCCCAACTGGCACCTTTGGTGGAAAGATATGAGTCTGTATCTTAAAAAGTTCCATGATTGGCGAGAGCATCTCCAAATTTGGCTCTCCAAATTGGTGAGAGCATTATGAAAATATTAAGCCTCCAAGAGTTAGCTTTTCCTTTCTTAATGGCCTGAACAATTATTTGGGAGTCTCCTTCCACAACAATTCTGGAAAAACCCTGTTGAAAAGTCATCTTGAGGCCACTAAGAAGAGCTTTAGCCTCAACAATGTTGCAAGTGCCAATATCTAACTTGAAGGATCCTGCACTAAACATTAAACCCTTAGAATCCCTTAAAACACACCCTGCCCCCGATTTACTGGGGTTGCCCTTAGAGGCCCCATCCAAATTGAGTTTGCAAAATCCAGGGGGGGGAGAGTAGTGTAATGAGTTTTTAGTAACAACTCATAGCTAATAATAGTATGTGTGTAAGTTAGTATAGATTAAATAAGAGACGTTACAAGAGTTGTAACAGATCTCAAAAGAGTCTTGAGGTGAGAGTAATTGTAGGGGGGTTATGTTACATAATTTGATCTTATATGTAAATGTCTCTCATTGAAGAATGATATAAAAGAAGTTTAAGTGTTTATTTAGTGTTTTATCAAGTTTCATACCTTGTATGGTTCTACCAAACACGTCATTTGGTATCAGAGCAGACAATTCTTGTAGTTGTTAGAATGCAGTGTTGGTTTGTGGAGGGGCAGCTTTGTGATCTAATGCCCCAAATAATGGTGAGATTTAATTGAAGGTCATTTGCAGTCTTAGTTTGTGTGTTGAATGCTCTATCAAACTTCTGCGCATGATCTCTCTCATATGTATTAGCTGTGGATTTCATTATCACTGGAGAGTGCAGTCATAACAATCTAATGTTGGTGCTCTGCATAATTGATAGTTACGTCCCTGCAAGTTGTGTCCCTGATCCTGATCTGAATCCACGTGACATATTCCTCTCGTTATCTATACATGCCTATGTAGAATTGTGCTTGCATATAGATCTGATCTCAGTTCTAGACTCTCTTCACATATTCTGCTGCACCAGTCATCTACATTTCTGACATCTTTATGCCCCTGCTTGTATCTTTGTTGAGATATGGGTCTAATCACTTGAATTCATATCCATGCAAAGATTATCTACAAACTGTGATATCATATCGACGTGTGTCTGCTTGTCTATTGTATTATTTTTGGACTGCGCATATGTTGTATACAACATTTTCTACCTTCTCCAATCTACCAGTATCCATGAGTTGTTCTCTACATGATGCCATCCGGTTTATCTCCTCTATTTGTGTGGCCTGTCTCTGCTAGCATACTTTTAAATTCTGTGCATATACAATCTGGTATATTGCGATAGCCAGGGCTTTATTTCTAGCACATATCCTCCATCATTGTGTCTATTTCAATGCCTACATCCGTGCATTCATCATCATTGCTCGTTCACCCCACGTGCACATCCAAAAGATATACATCGCATGTAGGACATGAGAGGCGTAGCTGGTAGAAAATCAGGTAGCAGAAGCGTGGGAGGAGCCGAGTCTTAAAAATTTTTATGCGCCTGGAAGGAGAAAAACACCTGACAACTGCTAATCGACTTTATTTGTCATCACGGTATTTATTATATCATGCACAGTGTGTTGAATTCTTGTCTAGACACATGCTTCCATGTGCATAGTGTTTGAGTTTTATGTTCCGTGTCTTTAACCATTGTCCAATATGAATAGCAAGTTTGTTATATAAACTATATCTACTTTAGTATACAGTCAACCTTCTTTTTAGATATGTTTTAGTTCTTTTAAATTTTAGGATATCATATGTGTTTTCATCGAGTAGTCTATATTCAAAAATGTCTTTAGCTATCATTGTGTCACTCTCTGTTGCCATTCATTTTTACAATAATTGTTATCGTACAATCATTGTAAGTTGAGTCTTAGTTATAAATGGTCTTATCAACATGTCTTATTTGTTTAAATTAGTAGATGTAAACAATGTCAAAATTGAAGTAATCAAATTTTAAAATAATGATCAATTAGTCAAGTCATTTTGAGTCTCAATAATACGCCAAGTTTGTCTAGTCAACCATCCCTTTGCGTCAGTAGTCAAAATCGCGTCAAGAGTACCAAACAATAAAATAAAAAATAAAATTGCCTTATTTGTAATTGGATGCGTTTTCGGCCGAACTGACATCCATATGTACAGTTTTATATTGTGGGGATTATTCTCTCTTAGAAACAACTTGCAGATTAGCTTCAAGTCTTTATTGGCTAAGTAAGCAACGTTCCATGCTGGAAGATGGAGGCAATAGAGGAAGGAGACTTAACAACGACCTCTTGTTAGTCACTAGTGACCTTAGTCACCGCATTCGCTGAATTTGAAGGCAGAAATTCGAAATTTGATGGATTTAATAGGGTTCAAATAAATTCGCCAGAAATCACGAATTTAATTGTACGGAACGTGGATGCCATTTTTTTAGGGTTCTCACTCTTCGGATTTTAGGGTCTTTGACTTTAAACTCATGCCTAAATTGTGCATACCCTTGTCTAAGCGTGTGAAGAAGCTTGTGTTGTGTGAGTGTCTAATTCCGTGAAGGTTGAGGGGCCTCGAACTCTACCTGCACACCATTGAAAGCCACGACTCGCCATACAGACCCTTTCCATGACTCGTGAATTACCTACGGGCATTTGTCTTGGCTCGTGCATTGTCGCCTCGACGGCGATTCAAATCTCACCTCTTTCTCTTGATAACTCGAAGCCATTTTACCTTTTCTCTGTGGCATCAAACTGAGTTACCAAAAAGATTCCCACAAAGACAAAAGATGAGCACATGCCGCACATCATGACACCTTTAGAGAGTGGGGAGGTCCACAGCTTTACAAAAGTGATATCAAGTCACTGCTTTATTAGAGTGATGACAACATGCCTATCATCTAGCATTATGGACTGAAAAGGACGCTGGGTCCAGCATCATCATCTGAGGATGAGGAAGAATCTTCTTGTTGTATTACAGGAAAAAGTTGTGTATTTCACTCATACCACAGACGTGAGACAACACGCAAACCATCAGTATCTCTACGAAGATATTGTCGAGTAGGAAATAGATACTGGTCTGGTATTCAGAGAGAATACCCTGGTGTAGGAGGAGGTATATTCATCGTATGGTGTAAATAGAACTTCCTCCAGAGTTCTCCATTTGGATTTGCATGATGGCCCTGCAAAGAGTTAGTACGAACATAATATTTCATTTTAACATACCAAGGGATCTTACAATTAATCATGATATTTCTGACAGTGTCTGGACTGGGACTTAGCAGTGGACTGTCAGATAGCTTGGTAGGCAAGAACTTCAATAAGAAGTATTTGAAATAATTTGCAATATATTGCTGATCTCCAGGTATGCTAGGGCGGTTCCATGCATCATTTTCTAAGGGGTCACCCTCTGGCCAGAGCCTTGAAAATTCAAATCGCCACATGGTATTGGGCCTTGGAATCAATTGCCGAAGGTGAACTCCCATGATAGGACGGTCATCAAGAGGTTCGGTAAACCTGGAATGGTGCCATTGCCAGCGCAAAGTGCAAAACACAATAGGATCTTGGACTGTATGAAAATCAGAGGTTGGGATCTCAGGATCAACGAATCTACAAGCCACCTCTGTCATTTGATAGGGAGATACAGAGATTATTTCTTTGGATAGTAGCAGATGTTGGGCTTCCCAGGACATAACATTGTCACACTGTTCCTTTGATGTTACCATGTTAGAACATGTAGCAGTGTTCTAGACCAGGTGGAGAAACTCATGAATAATCTGCGTAACACTTATGGTTTTATGTTGAACTAACTCTCTGCTGGCAAAGTCTACAAGAGCATTCTTTTTTCCTGGAATATGTTCAACATCAAAGTCATAGCTATCAAACCATTGAGCCCATCTTTGCAGACGACCATAAGTCGTTTTATTTGTGGGATCTCCTTTATACAGTCTACCTTTGAAATGCTGCAGGTCTGTTCTTAGTAAAAACTTTTCATGCTGAATAAAAAACAGAAAAGCCTGGATGGCTCTTTTAGCAGTAAGTATTTCTTTGTGACTAGAATGATACTTAAGTTCGGAACCTTTGAAAGATCCAGAAGCATGGGGATTGTCAGAAGAACAATCAGTCCTAATCTTATTGATGAGATCATCAATAACATAGGCATTCATCGAGATAGATTTATGCAACCAGTCAAGGTTAGAAGCTTTGTGTGGCTTTAGTGCAGAAGGCACAATAGACTGGTATGACAGGAGTCTAGGGACAGACCCTTGTGGAAAACGAATTTCATTTTCACAAATAGTATAGGGCATGTGATTATTCAGATTATCTGAACCCAATAGCATATCATAGTGCAGAAGATCAAACTGATGAACTTTGAAGACAGTATGCATTTGTCCTAACTGAACTGGAATATGGGAAGAGCATTTAGAAATTGTTCTTTTGGAATCAAAATTGACTTGCAAAAAATCGGAAACCCAACAATCTCTAGGAATAGCTTTTTCTTTCAACAAGCTAATTTCCGCACCAGTATCTATCATTGCATCTAGAGAATATGGCTTCATATGTGGAATGCATATCTGGATTTTACAGAATGGATTGTAAGAAGTTTTGACTGTACTTACTTCTGCCTGATGTTCTGCTTCATACTATTCGTAGGCTTTCTCCATGATCAGCCTATCAACATTTTCTTCAGTATTATCAGCATTAGAAGCTGATTCTTCTTCTTGGAGCAGAGATTGAAATTATTTTGTGGCTTTTTGAATGGCGCGCTCAAGAAGAGAGAGTCGTGCTTGTCTCCACCATTTTCTTTCAGATGTTCTTGGAGCAGGGACAGGATTGGAGACAGTTTGTTGTGGTTGCTGTGGATCAGCAGCTCTGGTCATGCTCATGCTTTCTTCTCTGTGTTCTTCTTCTTCAGGAAATAAGAAAGGGAAATGTCGGGGTCCAGATCCATGACCGCGACGAAAACTAGAAGAAGGATAACTGCGTCCTCGACCTCTACCGGGGGAAAGAGAGAACTGATAAGGATTTGAAGAAGTGTCAGAGGAGGTTGACGTGCGAGAAGCAAGCTAAAGATCTTCATGTTTCTCCTGTTGGATCTTGGCATCCAACTGATTCTTCAACTCATAAACTTGAGATTGCAGAGAATAGTAGCGATTGACCATGTGAGGGGGACACGTAGCTAGATCTTGCTTGAGTCTATCTAGCTTTTGTTTGAGCACGATGGAACTAGGAGCGATGAAAGGGTGTTCATAAGAACTTCTGATCATATTGCAATGAAAGCTTGGTAGTGAATCATATCCTTCATCAGAATCTGAACATGTATCATCCTTAGGAGACTCAGAGATATGGTTAGCAGCAATGGTGAGTTCACTGAACTCAATATCTGATTCGTAACTTTCTGTATCAGATATGAACACATAGGTATCTTCATTAAGAAGATGCTCCTGTACAAAATTAACCTTGGCCTTTGTGGAGGCCGTCTGACCTTTTTTAGGACAGTCCCGACTATAGTGATTTCCCTTACATATAAAACACTCAATCTTTTTAGATTTAGGAAAATACTTTTTCTTTCTAAAAAATCTTCTTCAGGGCTTGAAAGACTTGGAAGCACAGTCTGTACATTTGGTAGAGCTCTTAAATTTCTTGAAGCGTTTGAAAGGCTTCTTATATTTTTTATGCTGATTGAAACTAGGAGCAGGACAGCCAAACTGATTTTCTATTTGGGCTGAACAAAACTTGATTCCTAAAAGTTTCTCAGCTCTAAGAGCTTCTTTTCTAGCCTTTTTCTCTAAGCACAGACGTTGGTTTGTTTTAGAGATAATTTGATTTATTTTTCCAAAAGTTAAATCAGCATCAGTGAAACCATGCATGGCTTTCTTGTATTCATTAGCAAAACAGGATGGGAAAGACTCTACATATCTGAGTTTCATGGTAGAATTAAAAGGAGTACCTGAATTGTAAAGTAGCTTCTGCATATAGCATTGATACTCTTTGACCTTAGACATGTCGCAGAGTTGAGCTCTCAGGAACTCGAGAGTACTTAACCTTTTTTCATCCTCGACTATCCCGATGAATTCTGCGATTATGGCAGCAGTTAAACTGGCCGTTCCGCCACCAATGCGTTCAGTTCCTTCTTCTCCTTGGCCATTGATGATCTGGTCCTTCATTCGTGCAGGAATGGCATCCCACCATTCTTTCAGAATTCCAACAAAGCCATTAGCAATAATGCTGGCGATGTCTTTATCATGTTTACCAAATTGAAGAACCTGAGTATTGGCCCAGCCAATCATTCCGTGTACCATTTCTCTGATCTCATCAGCAGATTTACATTCAATTTTATAAAAATTTGGCTGAAAATTCAGAGTTCTCATAGTACCTTGTAGAGGAGGTGTAGAACTTTCTCATGTATCCATGAAGCTTTCAGCAGCTTCTTCAGTTAGTCTTGCCATGCCAATTTTCTTATCGCCATCCTTCTGTTGACATAGAGGCGATTTCATCGCAGCAACTTGAGCCCAAGTAATTATATTTTAAACGGGGATTTTGAGTCCATAAAAGGTTA
This sequence comes from Taxus chinensis, assembly GCA_019776745.2. Classification (NCBI taxonomy): domain Eukaryota; kingdom Viridiplantae; phylum Streptophyta; class Pinopsida; order Cupressales; family Taxaceae; genus Taxus; species Taxus chinensis. Next base: position 665,974,969 of record CM034148.1, read on the forward strand.
AAAAAATGTTATCCACTTAAATATGTAAAGCGCTTTGCAGTGCCTTTGGTGTCTCCACGTAGCTAAAGGTGTTTATGTGTTGACGGGGACAACAAGTTGACTCCCTCCAAAATACAAACAAAAGTTACAAAATCGTTGAGTTATAAAATTTAATATAATCTTAATGACGTTTTTTTAGGTATTTCATTTTAATTATAATATTATGATAGCTATTTAATTAAATGTAATATTATTTTTCTTTTTTAAATATTAACATAATAATATAAATATATATTTTTAATAGTCGAATTTAATCATTGATTTTTTTGCAACGATTTTTTTACGAATTTTATCCTCAGCGAATTCGAACACGAATTCGAATGCAGTGACTTAGCTAGTGACAGGGCCACACAATGCATTAGTAACAACCAGCTGCACCAAAATTCCCAAATGCCAAGGACGATTTTCCAATGGCACCGAGATCGTTTGATACCATTCGTGATCATATTGGCAATGATCCACAATGACGGCTACATATGAAGACGAGGAGCGACTCCTTGTCATTTCCTTTTCAACTTTTTTGTGGTGTGTAAAACAAAACTTCTAATGTATGGAGTTTCTATATTTCCCCTAATGTAAAACTAATAGAGATTTTAATCAGAGTTTTGTAGCATCATGATACTTGTATGTGTAGGTTGTTGGTTGTCCTGTAAAATCATTTATGTAGGTTGTTGGTCATCCTGTAAAATCATTTGGATGTATAGGTGGTTGGTTGTCGTATAAAACAACCATTTGTATGTAGAGATGAGAGGTTGATGTTCTTAGAATTGGTTGATAGTGTTCGTTATTCATGGTTGATGTTCCCATGGATTAATCGATGAAGGTCCCAATTCTAAGGTTGACGTGTTCCTTCTTTTCTTTTGTGCAAGCCCGATGTTGCACGTTTTTTTGTTGAGTATTTATGCAAGCCCAATGCTCCATGTTTGTAAGTTTGGATGCAAAAGCCTGATGTGGTGCACTTGGATCAAGATCATGAGCAAGCTTTGTGGTGGCACGCTATAGTTCCAAAATTTGGTGATATCTCTCTTGTTCACACTAATGGGGGAAATGTTAGGAATATTGTGTTAGTACTCGAAATTGTGTTGATTAGTAAAATAATTGTTTTTATGTGTGATGAATAGTGTAATGAGTTGTTCGTAACAACTTACAGCTAGTAATAATATGTGTGAGTTACTTTAGATTAAATAGGAGATGTTACAAGAGTTGTTGAATGGATCTTGTAATAGTCTTGAGGTGAGAGTAATTGTAGGGGGTTAAGTTACATGATTTGATCCTATATATGTAAATGTCTCTCATTGAAGAATGATATAGAAGAAGTTGAAGTGTTTATTTAGTGTTTTATCAAGTTCCATATCTTGTATGGTTCTACCAATCACGTCATTCAACCTATGTGTACATATACCTAGGGGTACGTACACATGTAATCCAAGGGTCACCTTCCATATGGGAATTGAAGATAGATTAAGGAAACTCCAATAAGACCGGAGATTACTAATGGGTGCATTTAGCACCGTCAATTTTAATTTGTAAATGAATTTCATGACACTTCGATACGAGGAGGTCACTTTGCAAGGTCTCATTGAACAAGAGGAACCAAGCGAGATCCAAAAGGAGAAGGTTGTGTGTTAGCTACAATATCAAAGATCTAGAGAAGAGCATGAAAAATATACAAAAAAGTTGGATGAGCAGAAAAATCAACAATCTGAAGGTGAACAGGAAGAGGACACAGGGTCTAGTGAAGAAATCTCAAACCCTTCACCTATGCAAGAACCAAAAGTGTGGTTGGAAGACAAGGATATTAGTCAAACGAAGATTAACAAGAATTTAAGTATTAAAAAGTTGTAGCATACATCCTCATCACCACAAGAGGAAAAAATCATAGAGCGTCATAGAAAGCAATAGCTATGGGTGTACTCAACATCCAAGGAACAACTACTATGGGTATACTCATAATCATAGATACAATAGCTAAAAATATGCACAACATAGGATCAACAACTATGGGCACACATGTTGAGAAGAAGTATTGCACCATGAAAGATCACCCTTAGAAACTAGGTAAACCGTAACAGTTGGCAATAGTTCTGATAAAACCATTATTTGGCCTCTTCCTATGTTCCAAGGACTAAACATTTTGAGTTATATGATATTACGATGTAGATGGGGTTATAGATGCTGACTTGTGCGCATGGCCCATTTATGTCTATAAGGGGTCAAATAAGTTACTTGTACAATAAGTTATATTTGGTAATTAGTCCATCAAATGTGTAATGCATGGGTTAAGGTTTTACATTAACCTTGCATTACAAGATAAGAGGCTATATATTATAGGCTCGTATCATTCTTAAAGGTATCATGTAAGACATTGAATATTGGCCTGGATTTCATGGTGAGATATTTTGAGTGATCCCTTAGGAAGGAGTGTTATACAGTTTAAACACACCTCAAGGGTATTCTTTTTCTTGTGAGTATATTGAATATTTTGGTACATTGGTGCCCATCATGTCTCTTGCTTTGTGTGATTTCAACTATATTTCTACATATTTTATATCATTAGATGTGTGGATCTTTACATCTGCGTCTTTTGTCGATTCCAAGTTAGTAAGGGGAGTAAATCTCCATGGACTTTATTACAATGCTTTACAATGCTTCTCAAACTAAAGGCAAAATTGTTATAGAGGTGGAAAAACTATGTATGCACATTTTTGAGGGTTACAATTATTTGAACTGCTACTAGTACAATGGCAACAGTCTTTATGGAATAAATTCACAGGCTTCATGGTATGCCTAAAGTCATCATCAGGGATCTTGATCCTAACTTTACACTACCTCTTCTAATTCACCATCTGCGGTAAGGGCCTAGAAGAGGGACTATAATTGGGACTCGCTGCCTTCTTTCATTGATATGATTGATGGATCACAATGGTTAGATCTTTAATTGAATGCACTGCCCCTAGATCCACACTTTACTATACAATGGGTGGAAAATAGTTTACCTCTTGCAATAATAGGTTTTTCTTGTTTATCCTCTTGTATCTAAGTTTGTTCACTCTTTAAAGATTTGAAATTTTCAGACACTGAAAAATTACATCAGTATTCTAACATGCATGCAGGAACATGCTGTATGAGAACTGAGTCTAACATTTTTCTTATTGTGATCACCTAGTTTTGTTAGTCATCTTTTCCGTATATAATGATTTGAGGTGCTTAAATGTAAAATTTATACAGGATTGTAATACATGATATTCATGTTCTCCTAAAATTTATTACGTTTATCTAATGGCCGTGCTTAGCAGTAGGTTTTACTTGAGTTCTAGATGAATTATTTGGAAACTACGTTAACAGTTTTTGTTTTTGGTTGCAGTGGCTTGAGGCAGTTGAGCTTGCCCTCTTAAAGGGGCGTCACCCTCTTCTGAAAGATGTTGATATTGCAATCAAGCCTGCAAATGATACTTTTATAATAAATTCACAAGAAACCCAGAAACATGTCATGGATTCATCTATCAGCAATTCTTCCAAGCACAGGATTGCACCTAGTGCAGAAAATTCCCTTCATTTTAGAGATAGGGAGCCATTTGATATTTTTAGTGGATTGCACGTGAACAATGAAGATGGAAGTCAAAACTTTCAGTTGAACAATAAATTAACTAATCAGAAAATGGTTCAGCGAAAAGTTCACAAGCAGATTGCAGATGCAGAACTCCAAAAGCCAAAGCTCATAGGTTTGCCTCAAGAAACAGCATCCTCAACAAATGCAGTAAATGTGGCTCAAGAATCTGAGAGTGGTGAGGAAGGAGAAACTGAAAGAGGTCAAGTTTTACAAACAGCAGAAACAATTATGAGAGTGCTTGATGTAACCATGCCTGGTACTTTAGCAAATGATCAAAAAGCACAGGTTCACATTCCTTTTGCATGTTCTGTATTTTTTGTACGATATAACACTAGACAAGGACCTGGGTTTTCCCTGTTGTTTGAGGACATGCGATTTGATCCTTTAAAATTGAGTTGCCTATGTTTCAATTCTTTACTGCAAGTGCGAAGACCTTTTCTGCAGCAAAACTTACAACTGTGCTTATTTTTTTGAACTTCTGTGTGATGCTCTATGTATTATGATTTTTGTCTTTTCTTAATGCATTTTCTTTTAATCACAAGAAAGACACAAAAAAATTCATGATTTTAAAGAAGGAATAGCCATACATATGTGTGTGTATTAAAGGCACATGCATGCATGCACCCACCCACACATTGCACGCATGCGCACACACCCACGACCACCTACCCATCCATCAGTCCACACAGCTACAAACGTGTGTATACATTCTTGAAAGAGATCTTGAACTTGACTTCTAGAATAACTAGTGTAGACTGAAATAACATAACCGCTCTTCTTCGAATAACATATATATGCATACACATTTTCCATGATTTTAAAGAGGGAATAGCCACACGTATGTGTGTGTATTAAAGGCACACACACCCACCCACACATTGTGTGCACACACACACACACACCCACAACCACCCACACAACCACACATGTGTGTATGCATTCTTGAAAGAGATCTTGAACTTGAGTTCTAGATTAACTAGTGTAGACTGAAATAACATGTATTAAAGTGCTCTTCCTCAAATACTTTACTATTGCAGTTTGGTAATGGAAATCAGATGTAAATGAAGTAGAGTAACATAAATATGCAAATATGACAGTAATATACGTGTCAACGCCCACGCCCACACCGACACATGCACATGTTCACGTACGTGTGTGTATGCATTTCTAAAAGAGAAGTTGAACTTGTTTTTGAGAAAAACTAGTGTAGACTGAATTAACATGTGTTAAATTGTTCTTTGTGAAATACTTCACCATTGCAGTTTGGAAATCACTTGTGCCCACATCCACACACACGTGTATGCTTTCTTGAAAGAGAACTTGAACTTGGCTTCTAGAAAGACTGGTAGAGACTGAAATAACATGTATTAAAGTGCTCTTTGCCAAAAAATTCACATTTTCAGTTTCAATGGAAATCAGATGTGAAAGAAATAGAATAATGTACATTCACAAATATGAGACCAATATTTATGTAGCGAAAATCCTCTTCGGGTTAGGAAAACACCAAAGGAAAAGATTACAACTTTACTTCCTCAAAGACAGATGAAAAACATCTTATGAAGTCTTTTCCCTCTTTGGAGCGTGGATTCACCTGTTGTCTTTGCACAAAATAGCTGCTCTCAGCTCCACCTATTGGAAGTATCACATGTGTCTCATCTTGAGAATATTGTGTATTTATCAACATTAGAATGTTGATTCACATATTCCTCTTTTTTTGTGTCTGTTTTAGATTCCGTTGGTTGTTTCCCATTATATCTCACATACTTGTATTCAGCAGACCAAAAAAAAATGACTCGGCAATACATGGCAACTTAAATTTTGTTAAAAAAGCTTAAATTTTATGCAAAATACAGTCACAAAATGTATCAAATGAGTTTGTAAAATGTTGGGGAAGTGTTTTCTATTAGATTTGAATACAAATAGAGTACAAAATCACATCACCATGCGAATTCAATAGCTAGTTGATAACTCTTATGAATTTATGATGATTGTCATTGAAAATCATCATCATAAATTGCATGTCCATGCAAGTTATAGATTGCAATAATTTACAATTTCCTCTTCTTTGTTCTAATGAAAAATTGGGGATAGAGTCTAGTAACTCTAGTGCTCGCACTCTAGAAGGTTGCGATCGTGGCTCCACCTTGGTACTAAATAGTAGTGACTCCTTATTTGCCTCATGTTCGACATCATCTACAATGATGTCATCTAATTCAATCTCTTCTACTTCTGCTTTACCCTCCATAGCTTCCCTATCAAAAGTAGCGATCTCGTCCTCTATGAACATGGGAATCTCCTCTTCTTGCATAATCTAATCAGTATAGGGGATCAATCTCATCCAAATCAATAGGATCCTGTGACGTGTCCTCCACTTTTTTGTGCAAATCCGAATATTAAATTGCACAAAAACTAGGTCATTGAGGCATTGTTGAGTCAACTTGTTGCGCTTCTTTGTGTGAATGGTCTCAAACAAGGTCTAGTTGCGCTCACATCCATAAGCGCTACACGGTTGAGATAAAATTAATAAGGCTAGCTTTCTAAGATATGGGGTATTTTCACCCCAATCTTCCCACCAAGAACCTAAAAACAATATATTCAAAAGTTTATAAGTAATCATTAATTGTAAATTTGTAATTTCTACGATATAAGTAAAGACCCCAATTTTTTTTACCTAGTGTCTTGGTGGATCTCCCTCAAATAGCTAGCACCAAAGAAAAGAGCCTCCCACTATCCTTTTTGTAATTCGGAAACTCTAAAATAATGAGGTCCCTCACTTCAACCTCAGGTGCCATCCTTGCAAGACATGTTGAGAGGCCTCCTAGAACCTCCCCTTTAACATCTATGAAGCCATCAAAGAAGAAAAACTTGGGGTTGAGGTAGTACCCTATTGTATGAATGGGTTGGTAGATTTGATTGTTCTACCTCCGATCAATTAACTCTCACAAAAGAAACCAAATTTTATTATATTCACCCTATGATGGTTTTGGATGGTGAATTTGGCCCTATCCATGGCCTCATAAATGTATTACATTGGGTTTCACTCTCTATCCACCAAGCGCAAAATCCTCACCAAAGGCTTCGACACTTACAAACAAATTAAAGTTTAAACATACAAACAAATTAAAGTTTAAAGCTACAAACTTACAATAAAATTAAACAACACTACATTTGATTGAAAATAAAAGAATCAACTTGAAGTTATCTTGATGATCTATGCAACACTCTTCGCAAAGACATTGTAAAAAATTATGTATGCGGTTCTCTCTCCATAAATTTTCTTTGATTATGGTGAGTTTACTCACGCTTGACTCACACACATTTGCTTCAATAGTGTTAACAAACTATAAATATTTTGCAACGTTAGGAAGTTAGTTAAACCTTATGACACCTTTTCGCACAATTCTTTCCCCTTGGTGTGTTCTCTCATCAAGTTGAGAACCCAAGGGAAATTATAAATGTAGTTTGTTATATTTCTCATATCTTCTACAACCATTTTCACCCAATCATTTTTTTTTGTGCCCTTCAAAAAGAAGGTCAAGGTAATGGGCCACACAAGGGGTCCAAAAGAGTGATGGATGCTTGTTCGAAGTAGTCTCCCAACCACCACATATGTTGTTGCATTGTTAACAAAAAATTGTACAACATTTTCGATTCCCACCTCAAAGACAACCTTCTCCAACATAAGCCTCATTTTTTGAGAATTCTTTACTTTGACTAGAGGCATCAATTGACTTAAAAAAAACCATCTCACCATTTGAGGCTGCTAAAAAGTTGATTAGGGTGCAGTTCCTTCCATCCGTCCACCCATATGAAAGAATGTTGCATCCGGATTTTTGTCACTGCTTCTTTTATTCTTCCATAATTGACTTGCATTTGCAGCCATGGCTTAGAACAAAATATCCTAATTGAGTCTTTTGGAGAGTATGCCTTGTACCCTTTCCCTAGAACTTCAATGTCATCACCAAATACTCCCAGTACGGGCTCTTTGCCACATTAAAGGGAAGGTTGTAATAGGATAAATTTGCACACGCTTTATTTGCTTTCTCAGGCAGCTCCTTATTCCATCTTGTACCTTCTAGTGAAGATTGTGCCCCATTTATGTTTCAAATTGATTAGGGCGTGGTTCATTCCATCTGTCCACTCTTCTGAAAGAATGATGCATTCGAATTTCGTCACTACTTTTGTTCTTCCAGAATTGACTTTGCATCTGTATCAGTACCCAAGAGAAAAACCTCTTAGTTGAGTCACTTGGAGAGGGTGCCTTGTACCCTTTCCCTGCAATTGTCAATGACATCACCAATATTCTCAAGTACAAAATCTTTGCCACATTGAAAGGAAATTTGTAATAAGAGAAATTTGCACACGCCTTATTTGTTTCCTCCTGCACCTCCTTGTTCCAGCTTGTACCCTGCAGGGAAGGTTTGCCCCAACTATGTTTCTAAGTACAAAAAAGCTAAGTGCCTAGCCTTTTCTCTAACTAGATAAGGTGGATGTGCCTTGTATACGTGGACCACGAACTAGAGCCCACAATCCCTTGCGTATATTACCTCCATTTTTGTTGTCGTCTTTGGTTTTAATGTTTGCTATGGTTTTTATACTCTTTCCCTCTCTAGTTTCTTCTCATCCAACAATGCGAGCTTTACCTTCATCTTTTGTTTCGCATCTTTTGTGGCATTGGAAAAAGGGAAGGACGTTTCAACGAACATTGCATGTGACATGGTACATGAGGTGATTGATGCCTTAAAAAATTATCTTAAGTAGAACATTCAAATTATAGCCCCCTCGACTTGTCCACGTACGACATACTTCCAAGTGGCGGTATGAGTATTAGTGGGAATGCTTCCACTTGTTGATGCTAATTCTAATGCAGAGTTGGATGCCATTGTATGCTAACCTACAACTTGTTCAAATACAAAAATAAATAAATTAAAAACACCATTAAAAAAATGTAACTTAGTAAATATAAACCTTGTGTACAAGGAAAAATAGATGTTTTTTATAAAAGCAATATTTAAAAAGATAATCCTAAACCATGCAGTTGTAAATCCCATGTATAGCTAAAAAAACTAGCAATTTTGTTCATAAATTGTGAAAAACTAACTTAAATCATGATTAAAAATTATGGGAATTGAATGGAATGCATGTAATTTGTAAATCATGTTTAGAAACCTAATATTAACAATATAGAAAGAATTTACATGCATGGAAAGGAGGGGGAAAAAAGAACCAACCTAAATATAAAATTCCTCGAATTTGCTCTGTAAATTTGTTTTAACTCGCTCAAAGGATACTCAAATGCCATATGATTAGAATGTTTGGGGCTTATAAAGAAGAAAAAAATGTGTTTTCCACGTATTTTCTGCATCTGCCGAGTTTTTGTGCGTTACTCGCCTCGAGTACTGTGCACAATCTTGCCTCTGCTGACTCGTGATTTTACATGGCAAATACCTGGCATCAATTTTTTTTTTTGGCGAGTACTCATCGAGTATGTAATCTATGGTTTCCCTAACTATTGGGTGTATATGTAATGCCCACATTTTACACGCACAAATACAACACTAAAAATACCAATTTTTTTTTACTTAAATTGTAGTACACATGACACTACAGGAGATCACTAGGACTACGCGCAACACATGTTATGTTTGCACAACATTAACCCACATAGATAACATGAAAACATGTGACGCACATCAAGAACACCTTTTTTTTACAAGGCACAACATAACAATTCATAATTGTTGGCTAGATTTTTTGCATAGCATAAAACCTAGGCAGTCATGAGATAAATCTCCCTCATTTACCGGTGAGGCTCCCGTGTCAGATTTGTCAATTAAAATATGCTAGTATCTATATGGGGTTTTACTTTAACTGTTCAGCTCATGAACCATAGCTGTACAGTTCTGCAACAAGTAAGCAACTGTTTAAGAAAGGAAATATTTATAGAAGAAGGGAATTATATAAACACAGAGAAGAAATGGGGAAGATGTGCATCCCAATCAATAGATAACAGAGTTGATTGCATGCACATAGAAGAAACCAATAGATATAAACACAAAATTATAAGCAAAGGTAGCTCTAGATCTAGATCTAAAATAACACAAAGTTTATTAAAAGATCTAAGATATAAAAGCTAGAAACACAATACACCGTGACACAAAGTTCTCTGGAAATCTGCTCCTGTATATTCCTTTGCTTCAAGTGGCTCTCAAGGGTTTCAGCACAAAGTCTGGAACACAAGAATGCTGCTTACAAATTCTGATCATTAACCCGGAGGTTCTTCTTCTACTTATAGAATGTAGAAGGGAAAGTACAAATGGGAAACTCAACTGAACTGAAACATAAACAAGTAAAGATGACATTTGGCAATCATCCTCCACTAACTTCTCCTTAAGTGACACATGTATCACTTAACTAATAGAATTGTTCCACATAACTTTAAGTAATGGTTTCAAAACCAATAACTTTAAAGTTTTACAATTTCATCCGGGAACGTGGAAAATAGAAGAAGAAAGAATAGAAGAAGTCAAGCCAGCTGTAACATTTATGTCTTCTTTTTGTTCTGATACTGGATATACTTGTCGAACATGTAATTCAGCATCTTCCCATCTGTTTTAGCCACCGCTTCCTTTTCTGTCCTGAACTGCAGCAATCCTTCGTTCAACACCTTGATACACGCTTCCACATCCTCCAAGCTCGGCCCGAACCTCGCAATATCCGCCTGCAGTGCCACCAGTCTGCTAATGGAATTCATCGTGAAAGGCTTAGTAGCTCCATCAATTCTCCTTTGTACCATCAGAAGAGACCCTTCCAGGGAATTAGGCACTCTGCTAGGAATGATCCGTACGTATGAAGTAACATTTCCGACCACTTCCTCCTCAGTGAAAGCAATGATACTGTCTGGTAAAGACGATGTCTTACTCTCAAGTGCCTGCATCCTCTTCAGCAAAACTCTGCAGATCTCCAAACGGAAAGATACTGCAAACTCCAGCTGCTTCCCCTTCTCAACTGATCCGTCCGGTACAATCTGTTCTGCAACCAATACTTCTCCGGCAGCTTGTTGATTTCGGCCAAAGTACTCAGGTTACTCTCAGCAACTGTGTTCATATCTACTATGCTCGTCACCAGTTGCTTCAGCTGATTTGCTGCATCATTCATAACCTTCAGGCGGGCTGGCACCTCTCGAGTTGTACAGAAGCTTGACGAATAATCAGATTCTTCCATTCGTCAATAGCTTTCACCTGATTGCTTGCATCCTCCATCTCCTGCATAAGATGATCACTCACCTGCTCTGAAATGGGCTGAGTGGAAGATTTAGCAACCTTGGCTATGATCTCGCACAACTGAGATACCTGCTTCTGAAGCTCGTCTTTCTCCGCCTTTTCTCTGTCAAGCCTAAGGAATAGAGCATCTATCAATGTCTGTGTATCCTGCTTCAATCCTTCTGTGGTGGCTTGACCGATGGGTACTCTGGTTACTGTTACATCTTCTGCCGTGAGCTCATCCTCCTTCTTTCCTTCCGCCGGAACTGACATCTCAGCAAACTTCTGCCCCGACTCCTCGATGATCAACCTTGAAGTTACCTTAGCAACTTTAGGTCTTCTGTCTTTTCCGCCTAGACTCTGGAGTAGCTGCAAGTCGTGTTCCTCCAAGTTCATTTCCACTCTAGCTTCTGGAACCAACTGCGAAGCCAACCATTCTGAGAAGTTACTTCTCGGAGAATGAGAAGTTGCTGAGTGCACTACTATCTCCCGCTTTGTTTCCTCTCCATCAGAAACTGCTACAGTGTTATGGCTGCCATCTTCTGAATCATCCAAGGACAAAGCTCTTTCGAACTCTGCCATCTGCAGCTTCAACGTCTCTTCTGGAACAGGTGCTGAACGGAGTGGCTGAGGAGAGAAGATGAATGTTGCCGGATTCAGTGGAGGCATGGAAGTGTCCTGCTGAGGTGCAACAGTCGGTGAAGTACTGGATGCTGGAGAAGCCGGAACTAAAGTCATAGCCGTGGAAGTGATCTTCTCCTTTGATTGAGATCTTCTGTGCACTTTCATCTTCTTGGGCCTTCTGCTGCTTTCTCCTCCATGCTTCCTCTTGAGGGAATCTCCTGTGCCGAAGTTGCCCGTGATTTGATTCATCAATGCTTCATCAAGGCAGTATCCCTTCGTCAGCAACCAGTTTGAAGTATTCACCAGAACAGCGCCAGACCTTTCTTCAATCGTATGGCAGCCCCCTACGTTATCCTGAAGTACGGCTCTATCTCCTCCCATTTGATGGTAAGTGTCAAGTAACACATTCCCATCATCTTTAAGATCCGCAGGTATCCGTGCTAGTCCAAAGTCGAACACTTGCCGTGCTGATAGCCTGCTGAAATCCTTCTTTCTAACCTCGTACTCACTTTTGCACTTCATCCAGAAATCCTCTAATGAAGGCACATGTGCGTACTCCTGGGAGATCGTCTTCCTGGCTACTCCAAATGGATTGAAGTTCAGCTCGTGCCGGGAAGAACTCTTGCTCATACTCGGATAACATTTCCGCTTCCAATCCTCGGGCCTTATGAATGCTCTGGCAGCTATAATGTCCCACAGTGATCGGGAAGAAGCCCGTAGACTTGTGCCGTTTCGACTGAAGGTCGTGTATCTCCACAAGTTGTCTGCTCAGCTCCATGGTGATCAATCTATCATTCGGATATCTGGGCAGCTTAACCGGTTCTCCAGAAAAGCCAGTAACCCTGAGGTATGTGAAATCTGCAAACTGAATGAATAGACTGCCAATTCTGGATACGGCTTCCCACGCTTCCTTGCTTACCCTGTTGGCCTTTAGGTCCCTGTCTAGCCTGCAAATGAATTCGTAGAAGAATCCATCGTTGACCACTTTGAAATCTTTCTTGCACGCAGGTACAGTAAGCTGTGGGTAGCACTCGAAAATGGGGTCCTTAGAAAGAACGCCACATCTATCCAGCTTGGAGAAGATGCCTTGTGAAGCTGCTGCATATACCAAATAGGAAGTCATTTTGAAGCTGAAAGTACGCTTCACGTTCCGGAGTTGCTCACCAATGTTGTCGCTAATGATTTCCGACCAATTGATTATGGAATCAACCTTGTTGACTTCAATGGTCCTGATGAAAGCATACATCCATGTACGGAAAGTGTGAGCGTTCGCCTCGCCATTTATCCTGCATAACAATTTGGCAATATCATCTACCTCCTGTACCAGATTGGACCGCGGAAGAGTTCTTGGGAACTTAGAAGGAGATCTGGGCTTCTTCATGTATCTGCTGTTCATTATGTTCACGCAGTCAACTCTATGCTTCTCCCACCTGCTGCCGGCATCCTGAATGCTAATAGAAGTCACCACCTTTCGAGCCGGAATCTTCAAACAATAATTGATGAACTCTGTGTCCAACCGAATTATTGTTTTCCCCGTAGCATCTCGCACTGATCTGGATGAAGGATGGTAAGACCTAGCACACTCCATAACGAACTCTGGCAACTGGGCTGTGTATGGAAAGGCTGCAGCTCGAATAATTCCACTGCTTTTAACTGCACGCATGAGTGAAGTCTTTCCTGCTCTGGATCTATCAATCAATTCGGAAAGAGGTTCCGGACCTAGATCTGTGTCTCCTATGTCTGCAAATTTGGAAGTGATGCATGACTCCGTTGTGCTTTCTTTTTCATCCCTCTTTGCCATGGCTTTGTCTATCTTTGTCTGAACAATTCTTTTTCTTCTTATTCGGCCGGAATTCTTCAAAACTGGTGCAGATCTGGATAATTCTTCAGATTCGGAGGATATATTCAATGTATTGGACATTGATTAAAGCTCCTTTTCTTTTGTAAAGCACCTGTAACGAATTCCTGCAATTAATTCAGACAAAGATGGCAACCGGAACATGAACAGTGGATTTTAATCATAAAAATCTGCATAATTCAAGCCTGCTGCCCCAAAATTTGATGTTTTATTTGCATGCAAAGCAAGCATGAATTTTACCAACTTCACCTGAGCACCTGTATCACTTATGCAAACAATTATCCAGACACAAATCAACTTCCTTCAACCTGTGCGCCAAAATTGGAAGCTTTTAGCATTAATTTCACCTTCTTTTGAGCAAAAATCCTCTTCAAATGGGGCGCACTTTTCCTCTGGGCTGCACTTCTTTGCCTGTGAATTAATTAATTCATCCTTATGGCAGCCCCTGCTTATATAATCCTTATGATTCTATAATTAATTAATGCCTTTGCTATTACTGGCAATTAATTAATTAATTAATAAGCTTCACTCTTCAAATGGGGCGCCTATTTTGTGCATGCTTATGGCTGCCATTAAATAAATTAAATTTATTTAATTTTAGACTTCTGCTTCCAGTTAACTCAAGCCTCACAGTATGCTTTGACCTTAGCCACTGAAAATAGGAATTAATTTAATCATTTAATACTTTAAAAAGTATTATTTCTCTCCCAAAAGGGGCGCACTTTTTGACATAAAGGGGCTGCATTAAATAAATATTATTTATTTAATTTTAGAACAGTCTATTTTCAACCTCCTTTTGTCCTTTACCTCTGTTGACTTTTCCACAAGCCTGGGCGCCAAAATTGGGTGAATAATTAATTAAATTAATTAATTTAAAGGCTGCCTTTCCTTCCCCAAAGGGGTCGCACTTTTTGGCATAAAGAATTCTATTTTTAAGAAACACATGACAATGGGATTATTTACCCTGCAAGGCAGCCCTGAAAATCCCATGATTCACTTAAGTCATTTGACTTTCATAATGAGATTATTTACCCTGCAAGGCAGGCAATAAAATCCCATGATTCACTTAAGTGATTTTTCTTTTATTCCACAATGGGAATTTTTACCCTGCAAGGCAGGTAAGAAATTCCGCCTGCCTGCTGCCTCTAATTTTCCCATTGTCACTTAAGTGGCGTTGCTTCCATGGGAAAAAATACCCTGCTGCTAGGCAGGTACAAAATTCCCACCTGCCTGCTGCTTCTAATTTTCCCATGATCCACTTCAATTCTTCTTTTTCCAAAAATGCGGCCAGCCCAGAAGAGGCTTTTTGGTGCACGACTTCGTCTTTTCCCAGAGAACCAGACCTCCGATGGCGACTTCCTTCTGGCATAACGTGCGTATATGATCTCCAGCTACTCCAGGCCAAGAATCAGGCCAAACCGGCAAAGGAATTGATCCAGAGAAATTTCACAGAAAACGAAACGGGAAAAACACAAAAACACAAAACGTTGCCAGAAGTCACAAATAAAGTCCAGAATGCATTCTTGGTTAAAACCCTACTGGTATATAGGAATAACGATATGTACGATCACAACAGAGTTAAACCGGAGCGCAAATTGCCTCAAACGGGGCTCAAAATAATTAAATACAAATTTCCCGCAGACAAATCCCGACGACAAAATATAACAATTTTGGGCATCTGGGTATTTGGCGAAAATGGCTAATATGGCTCTTTGGGAATATCTTGACACAATACAAGAACTTTCTGGCAATAAAAACACAAAACGACCCATTATTTTAAAAGTACGAATTTTTTTCGGATAGGGTAGTCTCAGATTTCAGGATGAAATCTGTTAGTTAAGGATTTGAAGGAACTTAACATGAAAACATACATCCTTACTTTTTTTCTAGATTAGGTTTTCTAAGTATTGTTTTCTTCCAACTCAAAAGTGTTTTCCCCTGACTAGGTGCATATGCCATTTTGTTCTAGATTGTATAACCTGTTTTTCTAATGGGGGCATTTGAATCCTCAATGAGACCACTAGTCCATATCCTAGGTGTATTTATCTCTAATAAAATGATCACATAGTTTAACATCATACATCCAATATATAATAGGACAAGTGAGAGAGAAAGATGTATAAGTTCATCATTTTAAGGGGTTAGGGTTCACAGTAGATTTTTCACAATGTGGGTCTTACTTCTCACCACAAGATGGTTAAGACATGATATGAGAATGATCATAAATTTCACCTTCCTCCAAATATGTCATCAATTGGTTACATTTGTACAAACTAGTCATATAAATTTTTTTTGTTAAGTTTCATAGTAAAAACATTTCGTACTGCATCATAGATCCCAAATGACAATTGAGATTGGGTATCAAGTTCCTCTATGATCCTAACTTATAAAGGTGACTTCTAAGGTTGGTGGGCAATCTTTTCCATTTAAAATTTATGTTGGTCCAAGATGATTTTACAACATGTTTAATGTTGGTCTCCCAAGGGGAATTACCCTAGGAGAACTCATTCTCCTTATTACACACAAGATTACCAAACATAGGAGGGAAATTACATACTCAAGATAATGTTTGACAATGTTTTTCCTAGTTGTTGGGTTCACTGACACTACCGTCTCAACATACAAGCTATGACGATAAAATCAAACTTGTTATCTCATTTATTCAATATAGAATGTGTTATTGAGCATTAGGATTTTAGTTCGTCCTAAGGTTTTAGTTTTCTATGCTACAAATAATCACACACGAAGGGTGGTTATACACGAAAGTTTGAACTAGGGTGGATTGTTTCGTTTAGATCTCTTTATTACATTTTAAGGTAATAAACACAACACACCAATTATTTAATCATCAATTACACATTGGAATTTCACTATAATATATTAATTTCAATTTCATTTAACATATTTATACCAATTTTACAATACAATTTTTGGAATCAAATAACACCCATGTTTGGATGAATATTTCTCTTAAATAGCGAGTATCTTAAAAATATTACAAACCTTCATTAATAAACCTTTCAATACTTGGAAAATGTTGAACTTATCCTTCACAATATCTCTTAACATATTTATCCAATCGGCCCCCCCTTTTTTTACCATATGTAAGTCTGAATCAAAAGAACACCTGTAGTTAAATGCACATTTCCCAAAGCACCCCTAAATCTAGCATCTCATTCATATTTCCAAATTTCAATAATAAGTCTTATTGTAACATAGCAATTTTCTTTCCATTACATACATGAATTACAATAATATACAATGAAGCACAACCATGTTGTTTCGACATCTTACTTGCATCCTGCAAAACCATGTGAGCGTGAAATCAACGATAAATCGTTTGACATGACATCCACCTAGATCTAACATAATTAACGTTATTGGTTTTCCATTTACATTATAATAATAATTAATTTGCATTCAAAAGGAGAGTGTTCGAGATATATATTTATTTCATTTCGTTTCACTTCATTTCTTATTCAAGGAGAGAGAGAAAGAGATAGGAAGAGAGAGAGAAACACTATTTTTCCACAAGTCAAATTTCACACAACAAGCCAAATAATAAAGCTCCAAACAGTTATTTACATATGTCAACAAGTTTCCACGGTGGTTTGGTAACCCGTCGGGTGGTCTTACAACTTCCTTTTTACGTTTTACCGCTAGTTGCAAAAATGTTCAATTTAGGTTTCGGAGGCTAAGAATCCACTTTCAAACGTTGTCTTCCGATGAACAAACACACCCCGGGTAAATTCCTACGTGTCCTCCTATACACCAAGAATTCACAGGAACTAACGCAAATCAAAACTGGGAGAACAATTTACGATTGGCGGCCAGTTTTCCGAGGCCATTGTTCGTAATTGGCTTAGTTACAAACGATCAAAAGCTAGCTCGAGGGCTCAGAAAACCACACCCAAAACTAACATTCGATGGACAAATACACAACGAGAAATTCCCTACAAGTTTCCCTATATATGGAGAATGCATCAAACTCGACAGAACTGAGAATAGGCAAACGAGTTTCAAATGGCGACGAGTTTTCTGGAGCCACTGGTTGTAATTGGTCCAGTTTGACCTAGTCAAACTGCGATAAGAGGCCCTACAAAATGCCTTTTCCAAACTATTAAGAAGATTGTTTTTCTCCAAAATGAAGGTTACAAGCAATTGTCTAGTAAAAATACTAGAGGTTTGCGAAGGAGGGCAAGGATTTCGTTACTCTGGGTCCAAATGGCGAGTTGAAACGGAAAACCAATTTTCCAATTTTAACAGCTCCCTAAAAGTGCAAAACGGAGTAATAGGGCTCCTAGAGGAGTGGCAAAGAGAGCGCAAATGGTCTAACGAGGCCGAGCTAATGCTTGACCCGACTCTCTACATAACAAGGAACACATGATGTTTGACATCCCTTTTATGGGGCTCGGAGGGCTATTTTTCATGTCTCTGGAAATTGCATTTTTTTAACTTAGCAAGGTAGACAGAAAAAGTTGTTTTAGTTAACTCATCTAGCTCTCGTCAATACTAATGGGCACGAGCACCAAAATTTATACTCACTAGGTTTATCAATGCATACGGTTGTGGTCGCGACACGGTTGTTGGTCAAATTGTACATCAGTGCCAAACATCACGAGGTGTTGTTTTATTGATTGCACTAGCCGTCTGGTTAAAATATCCAATTGTTTGAGTATCTAATACTTTAGTATTTTTATTTTATTGCAAAAGAATAACCAAATTATACAAAAAATTTAAGAGATAAAGGTAAGGAGACCATGCCTGTGCATGAACGACATCATGAAAGAGGGGCTCCACGCAAGTCCACTAGCATTTCATGAAACTCCAATTCTCCTTTAGGCATTCTGTCAAGTAGTTCAAATGTTGTCCTAGGCTCTCCTCCATTCAAACATCTAGCAAGAAAACAATAGATAATACCCATGCCATTTGCTGCCAGTCGGAAAGAGATGGTGCAGGTTACGGAGGCAACATTTCCGAGAAGCATTACATCTAACAATTCGCTGCCCTGAGCATAACTCCATGCCCCTGTTTTTTTTTCTTTTTCTTTTTCTTTTTAACAAGGTGCGGTAAGAGGGAACAAAACCCACTGTTCAAAACATATGCTTAAAAGTTTCTAATCCTTTTCAACAAACCATTTTGTGCATATCCTGCAGCCAATGTTGTCCACAAAGCCAATATTTTTTCTTTAAGACATCCTGTCAAACAGTTCATGTTCCTATCTATGCTTCCACATTTTGCATACACGTCTACCAGATCCTTTGCAACTACAACATCTGATAAAATTCCTATACCACCATAGTGAAAAGTTGGGAATTGCATTTGGATTTTTAAATCATATGCCCCTGTGGCAACTATTAGAGCTATCAAGAACCTCCATGTATGTGTTGGTTGCCACACTGTAACTAACTTTATCTCCAGGATTATTGCAAGAAAAATTGTTCTGGGAGGTGCAGATCAGTTCCATCATTTCAAAAATAAAGGTAATGTTCTCATAGAGATTATGTAAAGTGTCATGTAAAACAGTCTGTGAATATAGCCTGGTAATGCAATGAGGTGCACCGTGTCAGACCAACAGTCATCAATTTCTCGGTGCATAAGATCCAGATGTAACTTGTGTGTTTCAACTGGGCTAAGCAGCAGTATTTTCTTAAACATTTTTTTTAAAGCTTCATTGATACCAATATTGCTACGTTTTGTCAAATAGTTTACATACCTTTCATATGCTCTCACATTCTCCATGACTGCCAAAATACACTTGCAACGACACACCTTGGAGGACACAAAAGGAACAAGAAGCTGGTTTCACGTCGAGGAAGAGTGACAGAGACAAATCTTGCAGAGCCGTGAGTGGAATAGCAGGATAAGGGAACTTTCAATGTCTTAATCCAATCAATCTGGAGTAAATTTGAGGAGTGGGGGAAGAAATCTAGAACATAGTTTGGGGTGCTAGAAAATGTGATTTGGGAAAGAAGATGTGATCTGAGACTAATTTCAAACCAGAAGCGAGCCTCCAATGCTGCACTTGCTGTGACCATCCAACTACTGCAAGATTTACAACGTTGGTTTGTGTTATAACGTGATAATGCCTTTGGATCTTCAAATAAACTTAAAGTATTATATTGCGAGAAAAAAATGACAGGTCAGAAAGGTTTCTCGGGATGGAGGCATGCTTTCAGAGCTCCCATTTGGCATCGACTGAGGAGGTGTTGAGAATGGACAAAAGAGTTTCATGTAGAAGAAGAGTGGAAGAAACAAATTTGGCATGGCTGGGGAAATGACAGCAGAGGTGAATGATAACACGTCTCCCATGTCACTTGCATTTATAACAACAGACAAAATTTCCTGACTTACCCCATTATGGTTGGTCTGCGCCATGTCTTGTTCCCCACTCCTGTCAGGTGCACTCAGACTCCACGCCACCCCTGCCACCAAAACCTTCATGCAATCTACTTTTTTTTTAAAAAATTATTATTATTTTATTTTTTTATTTTTAAAGTTGGGCACTACAGTATATATATATATATTCGAAAATGTGTCTTATATTACTTCGAGGAGCAAAAGCTTACATCAAATGGGCATTCTACTGACTAAAAGAATATCTGCCTACATGAGCAAGGAAAGAAAACACTTGATCTTATGCCCCAATGGGCAAAGAATACACATCTTTGCGAAACCATTCAAAATTGGATTGTACAAGTAGAACATACTCTTGTCTAAAGAGTTTGAACTGCCCCGAACTGAGGGGAGAAGTGACCCCCTAAAAGACAGCCTGGCATCTTGTCCTCCAAAGAAAGCTAATTTCTGCCAAACAAGTTGTATTGCATAAAATCTTGCAACTTTCCCTAATTATCCAACTATCCCCTAAAGAGGCCCTTTCCAAGAGAAAGGTGCATTAATAAAGAAAGTGAATTCAGCATGCAACCATCTCCAAAAAGCCTCATGGTAATTGGCATTTCCAGAAAATATGATCAACCGTTTCATCTTTCCCACATGCAATATAAAAAGCATATGTTAAACCAGTGTTATTCAATTGTGCTTTGACCACTAGATCTTGATGCAATATTAAACCAGCCCATGACCCTGTGTTGGAAGGATGCTCGGTTTTCCAAATAACTTGGCAGTGCCATTGCCATCTCACTTTAGGGGTCATCGATCTGCTATTGCTTGTTCAATCATGCGGGAATATGATTACAGTGGCACACTTGATGATACAAGTCCTTTGAATTGTAATTAAGAGGATTTTTCCCCATGTTTCACTTCCAATTCTGCCAATAGGGGGCCCACACTTTTGGCTCTCCAACTTTACATTTTTTGAAGGAAAATGCCAACAGAATGTTTCCGCCAATTGGGGCGGGAGGGGAATTTCCATCATTTGTAGTTCATTTCTAGTGGTTTCTATATAACTTTAACTGTCAATGTGTAGGAGCAGTTTGACTGGTCAAGTGGACATATTTTTCAATGAATATAGGTGGGAAGTCAAATACTAAATGGGAAGTCTGTTGTCTTCACATCCATTTTTAGGCCATACTACATCTTCTACAATGAGAATCTTTATTACTGTGTGGATGGTTTTTCCATACCTTGCAGTTTCTCACTGTTGGTGAGTCAAAACCCCATCGTAACTTTTTTTATTTTTTTCAAACAGCAGATTGCTTCCCTTACATGTAGTTAACATGTGTGTAATGTTTCAAGCATAGTTACTAGGTTCGGCCGGATTTGTATGAAATCCGGTTCGAACCGTATTTTTTGAAGCAACCGAATAAATGCGGTTCGGTTCGGCCAATTTTTTCGCAAAAAAAAAAAATTTCCTTTTTTGGCAATTTTTTTTTTTTTTTGCCATTTTTGGAAAGGGTCCGGGAAGATGTAGCAGCAAAAACTTGCATGTGCCATAACTTTCATTCTGTGGCTCTGTTTCAGGTGTCGTCTTCTCTAAAAGTGTATATTTTCTCGAGCTCTACGCATCGATGGCAATATTTTTCTTATTTTCATAAAATCCATTTTTGCACCTTTTTGGACCAAGCAAGTTCTTGCAATCTTTTGAAAGAATCATTATGATGATGATGATTATGGTAGATGGATGCTTTTTTGTATGATTTGTCTATATATAATGATATAAGTATACAATAATATAAATTTATAATAATATAAGTATATATATTCCAAACCAGATTTTTCCGTATTTTTTCGAATTTTTTCGAGAACTCCGTATTTTCGGATTTTTTTGCCCTTCCGAATTTAATCGGATTTCCGAACCTGGTAACTATGGTTTCAAGGCCTCATGTTACCATTTGGGTATAGAACCTCTAATGAATTGTCTTTGGCCACCATCAACTTGTCATTCACTGATGTTTCTTGTCATCCTGTACTCTAACCTGTGTGGAATGACATCAATGTTGATCCGTTTTGGAAGGGACTTAGTCCCTCAAAATCTTATGTATTGAGAAGACGGGGGATTACATTTATCCTCTCTTTTAGGTCCTATTCCTCATTAGATTTTGAAATCGATCTCTCTGCTGATTTATTTTTGGTGTACATGGCAGTCTTGCTTGCTTTCGGAATCACTTATTTCCTCCTTTTATCAAGACAATATTTTTTTTGCATTAACCAAGCTATTGGTTTTGATTAGGGGCCACAAAATAAATCCTTTTCTTCCCTTTGTTTGTGCTGATGAGAAACAAATAGTATCTGTTCTCTCCCCTTTATATTTATGCTTTAAATCTGTAAAATTGTGCTTTACTTGTACTGTATGGTCTTACACAGAAGTTAACGACCTTTATATTTAGGTTAATGTTATGTCTTAGTCTTTTTGTCTGTAGATATGATGTGCTAGATGTTAGATGATTTTCTCTGATAACTATGCTGCTCAAATGTAATTTTTTGTATTGAATGATGTATACTCAAAGGAAGTATGCTAATTTTTGTAGATAGGCCATCGCAGATCCCATTTTCCGATAAGGATACGAGCATATGTAATTACCACTTTTCTAATATAATATAATTGATTTTTCATCAATAATAGTCCTATTTCATTCAAAATGTTTGCCTCAATGCACAGAATAAGCTGCTCCAATCCTTTGTCAAACCCAGGTCTTTGTTTCTGGATCTATGAATGGCCACTTTTGTCTCCTTGAATGTCTTGAAAGATCAAAATGCTATGATAAATCCAACTAGCTTGATTTTCTTTTGATAGTCATTATTCTTTAATTTCAGGTGTTAAATGCTGTTGGGCGAGGAGAGACACTTATTACAGCATTGCAAAATGCAGTGCCTGAAGAAGTCCGTGGAAAGTTAACTGCTGCTGTTTCTGGAGCAGTCCAGGTTGGGGGAACAAATCTAAAACTAGTTGGACTTAGAAAGGGTTCTCCAACCTCAAGCTTACTAATGGATATGAATTCAACCAGCCAAGAAAAGATTTCTGAAATTCCCAATGGAAATGAGGATGGCACTGCCGTAGACAGCCTTTCCAGTTCTTCCAGTGTTGATTGTAAGGCATCGCAAGGAGCAACAAAGCAGCAAGAAATAGCGGTTGTTAGTTCCAGTGAGGAAGGTTCAGAAGCATATCAAACCGAGCAAAAACTACAGAATGCAGACATTAAAACAAGGACTGAAGAAAAACCTTCTAACTCAGTTTCTTATGGTCTTGAATCTCAAACAGGAGTTAAGTCAGAAGATGTAGAAGAATTAGAGACCCCTGAAATGGATTCTAATATCCAAGAACAAGATGCTGGGAGTTCTTTGCTGGGTAAGAGAAGACAAGAGGACATGCGACAGACTTCTTTGAAAAAGGAATTGAAACAAGAAAAAGTAGTTCAGGACAATGAAGACACTGGTAAAAATTATGAGCAACAAAAGAGTGAGAATTCAGCTGGAAACGAAGTGAGTGCAAATGAACAGAACACAAGAAAAGAAAGCGTGATAGAAGCTGATAAAAAATCTGCATCTGAGCAGCAACCAAAAAAAGATTCAACTCCTGATCGGAAGAATGATGACAAGAGCATCAGTAGTCAGGAAGATCAGGGAAAGCAAAAATCTGGACCTGAAATTGATGACCCGTCTCTTCAACTTGGTATGGGTTCAGATGAGCAGAACAAAGGAAAAGAAAGCTCTGTTGAATGTGATTTAAAACCTGCAAGTGAGCAACTGACGAAAAGAGAAGAAAGTTCTGATAAGAAATATGATGAAAAAAGTGTAAATAGTCAAGAAGAACAGAATAATCAAAGTTCTGACCCTAAAGCTGGTGCCTTACCTCTTCAAGGTGGTTCTTCTCCTGTTCAATCGCCTTCAATTAGTGTAAGAGAAGCATTAGATGCACTGACTGGTTTTGATGACTCGACACAAATGGCAGTGACAAATGTGTTTGGGGTAATAGAAAATATGATTGAACAGTTCGAGAAAGAAAAAAAGCAGAAGGTAAACAACATAAATCCCAATGGAAATGAAAACCAAGAACAGGACCATTTGACATCTCAGGAAGAGTACAATAATGAAAATGGATTAGGAAAGCAGGAACAAATTCCAGCCATTGTGAATAATTCTCATGTTAGCTCAGAGAATGCTGGAGAATGTTTTGACATTGCTCAGAAATCAATTGTTGCTGGAAGAGAAGAAAAGCTCATTCTCAATTTAAACCGAGCACAGAAGCAGGAAATGGATGAAACTCAAAGTACTTACAAGGTAAAATATGGTACATCCGAGGTGGAAGATGATGTTCATGTGCAAGGTGTGGAAAACCAAAATGCTGATGCTAGAGGAGAAGAAAAATGTTCTGGGGTTATTTCAGGCCCAAACAGGATCAGGCGGGCAAAAGCAAATCTCTTTGGAAAATTTTCATTTATAGAACACCCCTCTGTAAAACATTCTACTTTGACAAAGTCAAAAACTGGCTCTGAAAATACTACTACTCTAAATGATCTTTTTCTTGAATATGTTCCAGAGGAGGGTCAGTGGAAGCTTTTGGAACAAATTGAGAATACTTGCGATTCTTTAGAGGATGAGTCTGGGCTTGATACAATGAAAATCAATGAAACAAAGAAGCATACATGGTCTGGAAAGGATATGCCGATGGATGTCATTGAACCGTCATATGTCATTTTAAACACACCAATTGATTATGACGACCCTTTGCAAGAAAGTAGTATGCAGAATAGCCCTGTGCAGGAAATTGAAGAAGAGACAGAAAAAGCAGAGGGTATATTGAGTTTTGTTGAAAACCTGGTTTTGGATAGTCTTAGGCTAGAAGTAAATAGAAAACTGGGGATGTCTCGTACGGAGGCATTGCCATTCAGTCTGGAGAAAGAACTGTCAAATGTGGCAAATGCAGTTGCATTAGCGGTAAAGCAAGATCTTCAGAAGTCGGGTAAAGCTATGTCAAGTGACCCTGAGAATCTCAAACACTCAAAAAACTGTAGAGAGGTAGAAGTGGGTAAGTTTGGACCTCTGCATGGGGAACTCATTGTGAGTGCCATCTCTTCTGTTCTTAGGGGCACTTACATATTAGGTAGGCTTATTCCAGTTGGAGTAGCTGTTGGTGCCACTCTGGCAGCTTTACGGCCAATCTTCAATGTGGTTACAGGCGATGAGAACTTTTATGATACTGGAAAGGATGTTTCTCAGACAGTACCTTGTTGGGAATATAGAGAAAGAAAAGGTAGTGAAATTTGTAGTAGAAAAGAAGTTGGGTACAAGGTTATTGATCCTACAGAGATGGAGACGCAACATGAACCACTGTATGATGAAAGAAACCAAAATACACAAGAAAGAACGTCTGCGAAGAAAAAAGAATATGATGGGAGGGTCATGGTGGGAGCAATGACAGCTGCTCTTGGTGCAACAGCTGCTTTTACGAGTCATCGGAGGAAGAAAACGGGCTTGTTAAAAGATAATAAAGATGTGGATACCACTGTTGACTCCAATCTTGAGGGTACAATTCAAAGAAAAGAACATATTTGTGATGATAGGAATTCTGATGACCCTGAACGTGAAAAGGGCAAACCAAACATTGTAAGCAGTCTTGCAGAGAAAGCAATGTCTGTAGCTGCTCCTGTTGTTCCTACAAAAGATGGAGGAGTGGACCATGAAAGGTTAAGGCATAGTGCTTCTTTCTGCAGTTTGGGCTTTTCAGTTTCTTTGCATTCCTTTGTGTTGATGGCCGTTTGCTTATTGTCTTTGTTTGGAGCAGGCTGGTTGCTTTCTTGGCTGACTTGGGGCAAAGAGGTGGTGTATTAAGGCTAGTTGGGAAAGCGGCTCTGCTTTGGGGAGGTTTGCGTGGCGCTATGAGCTTAACTGATAGGCTTATCATTTTCTTTCGTATTGCTGAGCGACCTTTGCACCAGAGGTGACTGTGTGTGGTTTCATTAGTAACCATTATGAGTTTTATATTTGCTCTTTGTATACCATTGTAGAATAGTTGTTTGCAATTGTAATTTCTGTACGAGGAACAGCTCAGTAGCATTTTATATTTGGTTGAATAGTGACTGACAACTGTTAATGTTAAATTTACACTGCAGGCTTCTTGGATTTTGTTGTATGGCCTTGCTGCTTTGGTCTCCGGTGGTCGTACCTCTGCTTCCCACACTTATACAGCATTGGAGTTTGCACACCTCTCTTGGTGTCGCAGGAATTGCTTCTAAGATAGGACTTTATGGAGCACATATTATACTCGTAATAATTTGGGGCAAGAGAATTCAAGGTTATGAGCAGCCATTAGAGCAGTATGGGCTTCTGGTCTTTTCACTTTCAGAGGTACTCCATTAAATTCCGTTAATCAATTCTTTGTTATTAAATCCAATGTAATGTATTGAAAAAAATACCATATTTTGCATTGTATATGGTTCAGTGTCAGCC
Source organism: Taxus chinensis (assembly GCA_019776745.2). Taxonomy (NCBI): domain Eukaryota; kingdom Viridiplantae; phylum Streptophyta; class Pinopsida; order Cupressales; family Taxaceae; genus Taxus; species Taxus chinensis. Next base: position 666,001,208 of record CM034148.1, read on the forward strand.
CCCAAAACAGCGTGTCCATGGCATTATGACAGGAATCTCTCAGAGTGCCTTCATATAGCATTACCAGAGTAACAATGATTATTAGACTAATATATCATTACCAAAGGAACAATGATTATTAGACTAACATCCTCATGCATTTTATTCTCATAAGTTTTATGTATTCTATTGTTTGTGCCTCAAGGGAGGAAGCATGCAACAGATGTATTAAGTTATAACATAGCAATTATAAGTCCAAAAATATTTAGATTTTGAATGCACTTAGTCTGCATGGTTCATTGTTTCAACTCTCCTGTAATATTGAGATACACAAATTGCCTTTTTGTCATCTAACCTGCTTTTACATTCTCTTGCATTATATTTTCACACCAACTGTAGAAAGGCTCAACACATATCTCTCTCTACTTATGAACTATAAACCATATGATTCTGTCATTTGTGCATCTCGTTTTCTGTGTGCAGTTCATTTTTTATAGATGACGAGATTGATTTGCACTTTTTAACCTTTTAAAGAGAGTACATCTGATTTGAATTGTGTAGTGCTAATATAGGCTGTAATGCAAAGTGTTGAACTTTTCAAGCTTGAATAAAATATTGTGTATTAACCCCTTCAAAATGATATCTTACTGATTTCTTTTCTTCTATTTCCAATTAGATTTTTTCTTACATTGAATTGTGATTGTTTTGCAGATTCTCAATTTGATTAAGGGTATGATAATTGGTCTAACACTTGTCATATCCCTATATTCAGCACATATTTTCCTCGGTTATGCTGTCTTTACCGTAAAACCGGAGTTCACATTCTTGTTATCCACGGGTTTTTTCTATGCAATCAAAACATGCTTCAGAGTTTCAAGATTGGTTTTCCATGCTTTTGGAATTGGATTGGCAACGGCTACTGTTGAGGAATTACTTTTCAGGTCATGGCTGCATGAAGAAATAGCCAGTGATCTTGGGTTTCATAAAGCTGTCATTCTTTCGGGCATCATATTTTCATTTGTACACTGGTAAAACACTGCTCACTGGCACTTACATATCATTATTTCATTGATGACTATGTGATCGTGTACTTAGTTGATATCCTGTAAACCACCAAACCATGGAGATTACCTGCCATTCGATTTTAGAAATACAAACCTATTCCATTAATTACCAGGTCTGACTTGGACACACACACACATAATGTATGTATGTATGTATGTATGTATAGTTTGCTATAATGGAAAATACTTAAAAAGTCCAAAATAGTTTTAGGTTGCTATAGCTATTTTATTGCGAATGCTTCAAGGAGCCAGAAATTTTCCTATTCCTATGTTCAACCATTAAGGGGATGGAGTGCTTATTGAAGATTCACTTACATGTCTTTTGAAGTTTCTTGTTTTAATAACAATTCTCTTTTTTCTGCAGGTCTCTGCCTATGATGCCCGGTTTATGGATGTTGTCTTTGGCGCTATCAGGGGCTAGGGCAAAAAGTAATGGGAACCTTTCCGCATCAGTTGGTTTGCATGCAAGTTTAACTGCTGCAAACTTTATCATCAAGGCTGGTGGTTTTCTTAAGTTCGATTCCAATGTACCTGGCTGGCTTACAGGAGCATACGCAGGGCATCCATTTGCTGGAGCTTTAGGTTTGGGTTTTATAGCAGTCTTAGCTGTACTTCTTTATCCTTGGAATGGAAACCCAGGAGCACAAAAATTGCAAACATTCAAGAATAAGCAACTATTTTCAAAGCAGTGCTTGGGAAATACAGGTTAGGATATATTTAGCGAAGGCCTAGTTCTTCATGCTCAGGTGGACAGAAGCTGCATGATTGGACTTGGTTTCAACAAAAAAACTATATCCGTTCTAACATTCAGGATTGTGAGTAGATGCATTAGAATGAGCAGCTTACAGATATATCTCTGTGCAAGGCAGCAGTGATGCAAGGTTAGGGAGCAGGATTTGTTGGAGACTCCAGTCTTTACATCCTTCACCTTAAAATCCTATGGAAGCTGGGATGTGGGATCAGTCTGTTTTTGCTCATTTTTGTCGATTCTTTTTCCAGGGATGTATCTGGCATTTACCCAATTTTGACTTATAAACTAATTAGTAATTGTACTGCTTAATCATGAGGAAGCTAAGGATCAGGGACAGGAATCCTGCGTCAGTACACTTGCCTACATCCCTTGGTAACTGGATTGAAGTGTAATATAGCCATGCCCTTATTCATGTATAATTGTACGTTATCTCAAATTGACGCCCCATCCCAGTAACCCACGCCCCTGGTGAATATTGTATGTGTATTGGTACAAAGAAATTCAGGTTAATCAGTCTGGGCACACCATCACAAGATGTTGTCGATCCAAATATGTACTGTACTTGTGTGTTTTTCTTGCATTCATCTTTCTGTAATATGGGCCATCCTTTTTGACGTTAGCAGGATTCTTAGTAAGCTGGCGAACTCTATTGCTTTGAGCAAACATTGTAAGCTAGGATACTGCTTTAAACAATGGCAACATTCACAATGTAACCAAGGTGATTCCATGTTTTGAAGAATATAATTAGATGCATTAACGTGCTAGGCTACTTTAGACTTCCATGGTTTTCAAATTTTGATGTCATCCTAAGCGTCCCCAAGCAGGGGGGACGCTTGCAACTATTATTTAGTGGTAGGTGGTCTCATGTAATTTTTTATATTGCAAAAATGCAAATAATACAATACCCCTGAATTTGTGGTGTATCAGATGCCTTAGGAAGAGTAGTATCAGCACCCGGTAGTTGTGGGGAGCTGAGAATTTACAGCAGTTGCAGAGAGATTGTAGGGTTTCTTCTTGTCCAATGACAATTGCACGTTAGCTAATTTTTTTATTCTATTTAATAAATATTTTATGATAATCATATTACAATCCTTCAAATTTAGAACCGATGCAAAAAATTTACAAGTCTGGGACTGCCTCTTACAAAAATGAACTCCTGAAATGTAGTTGCACTACTTGCACCTATTCTTTAAGAAAAATATTCTTTTGCAAGTCTGAAAGTCCATAGGGAATCATAAAAAATGTATAGTAACAGAGTTGTAGGTCTCTTTAATATCTTTCCAATGGTTTATACATTGCTCAGAGGTTGGGACGAAAAGTTATGTCAAAATTACAAAAGATTTCTTCAAAGATTCATTTTTGTGTCAAAAAAAATTATTTTTTTCTCTTTTGAAAATAATTACAATTTTTTTGAAAATCATGAAAATCCTATAATAGAACAATTATAGGTTGTCTAATATCTTTTGCAACGGTGATTATTTTTTTCTCTTTTGAAAATAATTACAATTTTTTTGAAAATCATGAAAATCCTATAATAGAACAAATATAGGTTTGTCTAATATCTTTTGCAATGGTGTAAAAAACACCCAAGATGAAACTCAAGATTTAAAAAAAAAAAAATTATGATAAAATTACGAAAAACTCCTCAAAAAGACTTAAAAAGATACATAATTAGAATGGAACTAACATTATGTTCTAGTGGTTCATGGTGTCAACCACTCCTTGAAAAGGTAGTTTTCAAGGAATTACACCAAGACAAGAATTAAGGACTTTTGACACGTATCAAACTAATATCACTCAATCAATATACCACAACCAGTTACATTATAAAGGCCTTAACGTCTACCTTGTTTTCAGTCACCATCTCTTTTGATATTTTCAAAGCAATAGTTATAAACCTTTCCGAACTAGATGAAGTGTATTATTTGCCAAATTTACAATTTTTATTAATTATATTTTAAATAAAGAACTCCTTGCCACGTTGAATGGAATGTCACTTGAATTAAATATGCTAATGCATCTTCCACATCTTGTTTTTTGTACGACTTTCACATGTTGACAAGTGTTCCACTACCACATATGTTTGATCGCATATATGATGATGACATGCTTGCAGAATAACCTTATTTTGTGTTTACGGGAAATTGTCTATTCAAGTCTCTATTTAAAACATATTAAAAACATATTAAAAATCAAATTAATTCAAGTACTATAAAAAATTTAATTGCAAATTTTAAAATTAAAGTTATGAAATAAATACAAAAAAAAAAACAAACATTGTAAAACTTTTGTTCATAGGGTTCTTCATCGAATTTTGGATAAGCCGCGAACATAAGAATGACGCTGCCGAAGCCAGTAAGTAGCCGCGAAGGATAGAGGAAAGCCACGAGATAAATAACAAGCCACATGAAAAGGGAAAAGCCGCGGTAAATCAGACAAAGTTGTGATACACTAGAGGAAGCCGCAAAAGACTAGAAAGTCATGATATAAGAGGAAAAGCCACGTAACACTGGAAAGAGCTACGGAAGCTGACATCAAGCCGCAGATTGAAGACAAACCAAACCAGTACGAGACAGAAGCTGACTGAGGCACGAGTCAAAGAAAGTGACTTTTGGAATGTATTGAGATTTGTATATTTATTGTAATTAACCTTTTGTATAAGGGGCGTCAAAAGAAATGTATGTGTAAATGCCATTTTGAGAGATTGTACGAGAGTTGAGATAGATAAGATAGAATGGGACAAATATACATGTACTTGAGAATGATGTAATCATTATTGATAAATAAATAAACATTGGAGTTTGGGATGAAATCTATTGTATATTTTCCTTTATGTTTTTGTTCTTAGAGTATATGTGGTGTATTTCCCACGTACATTCTTAACTAAGGTCGAATTCCCTAAAGCTCACAATACCATCTGGGTTTTAGGTCAACAACTTTTAAGGTTAATTTTTTTAATTAAAAAATAAAAAATTAAATAATAAAAACATTGAAAATAAAAATAAATAATGAAAAATATTGAAAAGTAAGAAAAAGAGAGACATTGCTTGAATTGTTGTAGTGCTAATATAGGCTGTAATGCAAAGTGTTGAACTTTTCAAGCTTGAATAAAATATTGTGTATTAACCCCTTCAAAATGATATCTTACTGATTTCTTTTCTTCTATTTCCAATTAGATTTTTTCTTACATTGAATTGTGATTGTTTTGCAGATTCTCAATTTGATTAAGGGTATGATAATTGGTCTAACACTTGTCATATCCCTATATTCAGCACATATTTTCCTCGGTTATGCTGTCTTTACCGTAAAACCGGAGTTCACATTCTTGTTATCCGCGGGTTTTTTCTATGCAATCAAAACATGCTTCAGAGTTTCAAGATTGGTTTTCCATGCTTTTGGAATTGGATTGGCAACGGCTACTGTTGAGGAATTACTTTTCAGGTCATGGCTGCATGAAGAAATAGCCAGTGATCTTGGGTTTCATAAAGCTGTCATTCTTTCGGGCATCATATTTTCATTTGTACACTGGTAAAACACTGCTCACTGGCACTTACATATCATTATTTCATTGATGACTATGTGATCGTGTACTTAGTTGATATCCTGTAAACCACCAAACCATGGAGATTACCTGCCATTCGATTTTAGAAATACAAACCTATTCCATTAATTACCAGGTCTGACTTGGACACACACACACATAATGTATGTATGTATGTATGTATGTATAGTTTGCTATAATGGAAAATACTTAAAAAGTCCAAAATAGTTTTAGGTTGCTATAGCTATTTTATTGCGAATGCTTCAAGGAGCCAGAAATTTTCCTATTCCTATGTTCAACCATTAAGGGGATGGAGTGCTTATTGAAGATTCACTTACATGTCTTTTGAAGTTTCTTGTTTTAATAACAATTCTCTTTTTTCTGCAGGTCTCTGCCTATGATGCCCGGTTTATGGATGTTGTCTTTGGCGCTATCAGGGGCTAGGGCAAAAAGTAATGGGAACCTTTCCGCATCAGTTGGTTTGCATGCAAGTTTAACTGCTGCAAACTTTATCATCAAGGCTGGTGGTTTTCTTAAGTTCGATTCCAATGTACCTGGCTGGCTTACAGGAGCATACGCAGGGCATCCATTTGCTGGAGCTTTAGGTTTGGGTTTTATAGCAGTCTTAGCTGTACTTCTTTATCCTTGGAATGGAAACCCAGGAGCACAAAAATTGCAAACATTCAAGAATAAGCAACTATTTTCAAAGCAGTGCTTGGGAAATACAGGTTAGGATATATTTAGCAAAGGCCTAGTTCTTCATGCTCAGGTGGACAGAAGCTGCATGATTGGACTTGGCTTCAACAAAAAAACTATATCCGTTCTAACATTCAGGATTGTGAGTAGATGCATTAGAATGAGCAGCTTACAGATATATCTCTGTGCAAGGCAGCAGTGATGCAAGGTTAGGGAGCAGGATTTGTTGGAGACTCCAGTCCTTACATCCTTCACCTTAAAATCCTTTGGAAGCTGGGACGTGGGATCAGTCTGTTTTTGCTCATTTTTGTCGATTCTTTTTCCAGGGATGTATCCGGCATTTACCCAATTTTGACTTATAAACTAATTAGTAATTGTACTGCTTAATCATGAGGAAGCTAAGGATCAGGGACAGGAATCCTGCGTCAGTACACTTGCCTACATCCCTTGGTAACTGGATTGAAGTGTAATATAGCCATGCCCTTATTCATGTATAATTGTACGCTATCTCAAATTGACGCCCCATCCCAGTAACCCACGCCCCTGGTGACTATTGTATGTGTATTGGTACAAAGAAATTCAGGTTAATCAGTCTGGGCACACCATCACAAGATGTTGTCGATCCAAATATGTACTGTACTTGTGTGTTTTTCTTGCATTCATCTTTCTGTAATATGGGCCATCCTTTTTGACGTTAGCAGGATTCTTAGTAAGCTGGCGAACTCTATTGCTTTGAGCAAACATTGTAAGCTAGGATACTGCTTTAAACAATGGCAACATTCACAATGTAACCAAGGTGATTCCATGTTTTGAAGAATATAATTAGATGCATTAACGTGCTAGGCTACTTTAGACTTCCATGGTTTTCAAATTTTGATGTCATCCTAAGCGTCCCCAAGCGGGGGGGGACGCTTGCAACTATTATTTAGTGGTAGGTGGTCTCATGTAATTTTTTATATTGCAAAAATGCAAATAATACAATACCCCTGAATTTGTGGTGTATCAGATGCCTTAGGAAGAGTAGTATCAGCACCCGGTAGTTGTGGGGAGCTGAGAATTTACAGCAGTTGCAGAGAGATTGTAGGGTTTCTTCTTGTCCAATGACAATTGCACGTTAGCTAATTTTTTTTATTCTATTTAATAAATATTTTATGATAATCATATTACAATCCTTCAAATTTAGAACCGATGCAAAAAATTTACATATCTGGGACTGCCTCTTACAAAAATGAACTCCTGAAATGTAGTTGCACTACTTGCACCTATTCTTTCAGAAAAATATTCTTTTGCAAGTCTGAAAGTCCATAGGGAATCATCAAAAATGTATAGTAACAGAGTTGTAGGTCTCTTTAATATCTTTCCAATGGTTTATACATTGCTCAGAGGTTGGGACAAAAAGTTATGTCAAAATTACAAAAGATTTCTTCAAAGATTCATTTTTGTGTCAAAAAAATTATTTTTTTCTCTTCTGAAAATAATTACAATTTTTTTGAAAATCATGAAAATCCTATAATAGAACAATTATAGGTTTTTCTAATATCTTTTGCAACGGTGTAAAAAACACCCAAGATGAGGCTCAAGATTAAAAAATAAAAATAAAAATTTATTATGATAAAATTACGAAAAATTCCTCAAAAAGACTTAAAAGATACATAATTAGAATGGAACTAACATTATGTTCTAGTGGTTCATGGTGTCAACCACTCTTTTCAAGGAATTACACCAAGACAAGAATTAAGGACTTTTGACACATATCAAACTAATATCACTCAATCAATATACCACAACCAGTTACATTATAAGGCCTTAACGTCTACCTTGTTTTCAGTCACCCTCTCTTTTGATATTTTCAAAGCAATAGTTATAAACCTTTCCGAACTAGATGAAGTGTATTATTTGCCAAATTTACAATTTTTATTAATTATATTTTAAATAAAGAACTCCTTGCCACGTTGAATGGAATGTCACTTGAATTAAATATGCTAATGCATCTTCCACATCTTGTTTTTGTACGGACTTTCAAATGTTGACAAGTGTTCCACTACCACATATGTTTGATCGCATACTTGATGATGACATGCTTGCAGAATAACCTTATTTTGTGTTTACGGGAAATTGTCTATTCAAGTCTCTATTTTTTGTTGTTGCCATGAAATTACTTACAAAACTAATAAAAAAAATTAACTTACACTTGGAATAAAAATACAGATAAAGTATATCCTTAAAATTTTAAAATTTTAAAACATTAACTTTTTTCTATAATTTAAACATATTTTACATATTAAAAATAAAGGTAAACAAATACAAATTAAAAAATTAATCATAAAAATTTAAAAGCTAAACAATAAATAAAATAAAATAAAAAATATCAAAAACATTGTAAAAAAGTTTAAAACGTTATTAAAAACATATTAAAAATCAAATTAATTCAAGTACTATAAAAAATTTAATTGTAAATTTTAAAATTAAAGTTATGAAATAAAAATAAAAATAAAAAAAACATTGTAAAACTTTTGTTCATAGGGTTCTTTATCGAATTTTGGATAAGTCGCGAACATAAGAATGACGCTGCCGAACCCAGTAAGTAGCCGCGAAGGATAGAGGAAAACCATGAGATAAATAACAAAGCCACATGAAAAGGGAAAAGCCGCGGTAAACCAGACAAAGTTGTGATACACTAGAGGAAGCCGCAAAAGACTAGAAAGTCATGATATAAGAGGAAAAGCCACGTAACGCTGGAAAGAGCTGCGGAAGCTGACATCAAGCCGCAAATTGAAGACAAACCAAACCAGTACGAGACAGAAGCCGACTGAGGCACGAGTCAAAGAAAGTGACTTTTGGAATGTATTGAGATTTGTATATTTATTGTAATTAACCTTTTGTATAAGGGGCGTCAAAAGAAATGTACGTGTAAATGCCATTTTGAGAGATTGTATGAGAGTTGAGATAGATAAGATAGAATGGGACAAATTTACATGTACTTGAGAATGATGTAATCATTATTGATAAATAAATAAACATTGGAGTTTGGGATGAAATCTATTGTATATTTTCCTTTATGTTTTTGTTCTTAAGAGTATATGTGGTGTATTTCCCATGTACATTCTTAACTAAGGTCGAATTCCCTAAGCCTCACAATACCATCGGAGTTTTAGGTCAACAACTTTTAAGGTTAATTTTTTAATTAAAAAATAATAATAAATAATAAAACATTGAAAATAAAAATAAATAATGAAATATTGAAAAGTAAGAAATAGAAAAATTATTAAAAAATGTTTTAATTTTTAACCTGCCTTTGCCTCTTGGGCGGCGAGTGTGTAGATGCCTGTGGCAGCAACTATGTAGACTTTCATGGCAGTGTGTTGTTCCCTCTACAATGGTGCTCCCTCCACGGCATAACAATAGCCCTAGTGACAACCACATCGATACCCAAGCCCACGTCCTTAAACAAGTATTTGTTTATGTACAAAAAAGCCCTAAGGCAACTCTAAGCAAACCCTAAATGTTGTTGGTGTAGGATTTATTTATTCCATTTATTTATTTTTGTGGATTATTCCTACACATGGATTATTCCTACACTTTAGGAGTTAGCTTGCTTATCACATGAGTTACACTTGGAGTTAGTCACATGAGTTATACTTGGTCATCTTTCTTAGCCAAGTGGGAGTTACTTTTAGTTTGACTATGTCAAGTGTGTGTGTTACAGTTCTATTTTAGGATCTTTGTCCACTACTCATATAGGAGTTGCACATTCACTTTTCTATATGTACATCTTCATTTGTGAGCATTTCAAAGCCTGGAAATATCTTGGGTTTGTTGCATATTGAGTTTTTTTTTGCACTTTCATGCTTGTCAATTAATTTATTTTCTACAACTACGTGCACACTTGTTTTTCTATCAGTGAATCTTATGGATACTCGGATATGATATCAACATTGGTTGGAGAAAAAGGGTGTCTGTTTTCAGTATAGTTGTAGATTCAAATGTTTCATCTCGACAACTAACAAAGTATTTTCCAAGAAGTTTGACTCAGGGCCATTTTTGTGCAAATTAGGTTGTGCCATTGGATTTGGAAGGTGGCAAAACCTTAAGATAGAATGTAAACTCAGCCATATTTTGAGATAGTCCAATTTGAAGGTCTTTTCGAAATTGTCATAGGGCGATTTGGCGTGCCTCGGTTTCTGTACCAGCTTTTTTTGGTGTTGGAAAATCCTTTCTGGGTTTCCTCTAAAACTTTATGGGCAGTGATATATTTAATCGCAGGTTGCACAATTTTTTGAGGAGGCTATTGTTACTCGCTAGGTGACCCGTGGGGTTAGGGGTTGCATATGTGTTGTTAGCTATGGGTGGATTTATTTTGTTGTGCAGACCTACATGTTTGGGATATGTATTCATTGTTGTGGATTTAACTATGGTTGGACATATCTTTGTACAGGTTGCATTTAGTTGCTACTATGTGCACATGTATTAGATATGTAGCTTTTGTTGGATAAGAATAAGAATGGTTTTTGGGTTTTGTTGGCAAAGCAAAAAAAATTTATGGGTCTTTGTATGTTTCTATAGGGAGCGACTGGATTAAGAGAAAGATGTGGAAAAGAATACTTGTGTGTATGGATAAAACAATGACATTGTCTTTCATTGTCTTTTTTGTGCGGCCCTGCATGTCTGGGCTATGTATTCATTCTTGCAGATTTAACTATGGTTAGACATATCTTTGTACGAGTTGCATTTAGTTGCTACTATGTGCACATGCATTAGATCTGCAGCTTTTGTTGGGCAAGAATAAGAATGGTTTCCAGGTTTTGTTGGGAGAGCAAAAAACATTTATGGGTCTTTGTATGTTTTTGCAGGGAGCGATTGGATTAGGAGAAACATGTTGAAACACACTTGTGTGTATGGATAAAACAATGACATTGTATGTCATGGCATTGCCTTTCATTGTCTTTGTTGTGCAAAACTTCATGTACGGGCTATGTATTCATTGTTGCAGATTTAACTATGGTTGGACATATCTTTGTACGGGCTGCATTTAGTTGCTACTATGTGCACATGCATTAGATCAACAACTTTTGTTGGATAAGAATAAGAATGGTTTCTGGGTTTTGTTGGGAGAGAAAAAATTTATGGGTCTTTGTCTGTTTATACAGGGAGCGACTGGATTAGGAGAAACATGTGGAAAAGTAGACTTGTGTGTATGGATAAAACAATGACATTGTCTTTCATTGTCTTTGTTGTGTGGACCTGCATGTCTAGGCTATGTATTCATTGTTGTATATTTAAGTATGGTTGGACATATCTTCGTATGGGTTGCATTTAGTTGCTAATATGTGCACATGCATTAGATCTGCAACTTTTGTTGGACAAGAATAAGAACGGTTTCTGGGTTTTGTTGGGTAAGCAAAAAAACTTTATGGGTCTTTGTATGTTTCTGCAGAGAGCGAATGGATTAGGAGAAACATGTGGAAAAGAAGACTTGTGTGTATGGATAAAACAATGACATTGTCTTTCGTGTCAAGTTAAATGCAATGTGGGTGTGCACTATTCATGTGAGTTTTATCTCCATTTTTTACTTACATCACACTCTGGGTCACATCAATCATTTTTTGGTGTTGAATTGGAGAAAAGTGACATCATGGGGCAAAATGACATCACATCAACTAGCCCTTAGTCATATGATACAGTCACATGAGGCCCCTCTAAATGTTTTTACAGACATTTATTTTTTTTAAGTGCAAAATTAAAATAAACTTTATAGTGGAAAAGAAACACTTGTAACTTTTGATAGGCAACTTGGATTCAAGTGCCTATATTTTCATGCTTGTTCCATTGGAACAATTTATTTTCTAAAACTGGGTCAATTATAAAGTGCCAAAATTTGGGTGGATCAAAAGTATAAATTATGGGGGTGTAATATTGTGATTCTTTCTGCATTCATTCTTTTCGTTTACAAACACACTCAAATCTGAAATGGAGAGGAAGAATTTCATGTCACTCTCTTTGTGAAACAAGAAGCTCTACATGATAACTATGGGTTTGCAAACTGAACCAACAAAAAAGAATGAGAAAAATAAATGGTTTGAAAATTTTGAGGAAACATATGGCTTCTTGTCCATTTTTGTGTCACTGGATTTGCGCTTTCATTTAGATTCTACCAAAATACCCAAGGAAATATGGGAAACAAGATGAAATGAGGGGGCAAGAACTGGAAAATGAGTTGATTGGTCTTAGCCCTAATAGTTTTGACACACTTCAGAACTTCTTCACCAAGTTTAAATCTATGAGAATGCAATTGAAAGAATGTGGAATTGACAAAAAAAACTCAACTTATTCTTTATGTCCTTGCCAAACTAGATCCTGATTATTTTGTTTTTGTCTCTATCTTCCATGCAACCAAAAGAGCACTTGGAGCACAATGGACAATGCCCTCCTTTGATGAGTTTTTTATTGACCTAACTCAGGAACAAGATAAATTGATTCAAATGGGTACACTAAAGCCCACTAAACCACATGATCTGCTTGTGGGGCATAACATACAAAAGGTTTAAAAAATAAGAAACAAAACAACAAGGATCATGAGAGAACGAAATATTAACCCACCTCAAAATAAACCTTTTGATCCTCTTATTCTAGCGTTAAGTCCATGAAAGATTGGATTAAATGTGGGTATTGCAAAGGCAAATATGATTAAAGAAAATGTTTGAAGAAATAGGTTGAATACCTCACGAGTCTTCTTGAGAAGAATAACATAGGTTACCCTAAGTTTATCAAACCATCTTCTTTGACCCATGAATCCTCTAAGGAAAATGAAAATATAAAAAGGAAAGAGAAAAAAATCAAGAAAGGATAAAAAAGGGAGATCCCTAGTTGCAGTTGTACTACCGACTCCTACATGGCTTATTGATTTTAGAGCATCACATCAAATGGATTCTTCACAAGTGGATTTCAATGCCTTAGAGTCATGTGACATGTCGACTGTACAATTGAGTGATGACACTTCTACAAATGTTTTTGGTAGAGGGTCTTTGAAGTGAGTGGAGGAACATTCAATAATTTTCTAAGTATTCCCTCACTATTAACTAATCTCCTACTAGTCTACTGGATTACTCACCTTAGTCAGGGTATGTGAGTTGAGTTCACTCCAAATTCAATATATGTTAAAAATTTGCACAGTGACACTATCATTGCAGTGGGTGTAGTCGATCATCAAACTCGACTATTTCCTTCTCTCACTTTGTCCCTCCTCCAGATTTTTCACCAGATTCACATGTACTTGATGAAACTTCTAAGCTTAAGAACATTTTTATTATGAGGACTTCTCTTCTAGCACATATGAATATAGTAGTGATAGGGACCCACCTCCAACATCTTCGTATCACCTTCCAATTTTAGAGGAGTTATTTCTTGATCCGCCTACTTTTGGTCTACCAATTTTTTTTCGGGGAGCAGACACTTTGATTTAGGACTCATAAAAAATTGGGTAGACTTCTACTTCATTACGCAGTCTTTTCTTCTACTTCAGATTCACCATCTGTTCGTGGAGCAACTAACACTTTTAGCTTTCATGATGAGCATAATTCCTTGGATAGGAATCACATCTTGGTTGGAGATCCATTAGACACTTGACATTTTACTTTACTCTTCCATGATGATCCACTCTTCATTGCATCTACTCCCGATCCACAGTCACTCCAAGAGGTTTCGTAAGATACATGGTGGCTATTGGAAGTTGTAGCTTCTAGTGAGGCTTCTTAGATCTCATTTTTCTACGTTGTCTCTCTTTTGGAGGGGATATTTTTCCCACTAGGTTTTCTCCTTTTACTTCACTTTGGTGAGAGTTACACTATACATGGGTACCTAATCAAGGCTTGTTTCCGAGAACCATATTATTTTCTTCCCACCTAAGATACGCTTAAGGGGGGTCATGGGCCCACCATGCTTCCACTGTAATTATTTTATTTGCGTCTGTTTTAATCTTGTCTTCTATAAAAATAGTTTGTCGCTCACAAAACCTTATACACGATGCTAACTCGACATGGGACCCCGAAAAAAAAAGAATTTTTTTGATATCTTTCACATTAATGGAAGTAGGGTTTATATAAGTTGTGAGAGTTTTTTTGCATTTTCCCTTCTCATTGTCCTATGTTTTTTTATTTTCCAGAGGAAAACATGAATTTGACTAAACTTTTTGGGCCATGTAATAGGTTTTTCAATGTCCAAACTTTAAACGAAAAATTATTTGAACCTTGTGACTAAGGTCTTCATTTGAAAGATTTTAATCATGTTAGATATGGATTTGGATTCATTTATGTTGTATGAAATTCATCACTTGAAACTGTAACTTCTTAACTAATTTGGTTGTGATGAACGCCAACACACTTTAAGGGAGGTCGAAGAATACCCTTATTCATCTTATTAAGATCTAAAGGAGCTCATCTAGATAAGAGTCATCTTTTCTCTTCGTGAATACGTGGAAAACTATACACTTAGTCACCTATTATTTTAAGGATGATTGTGGTATCATTGATTGTGTTTATATGAATGTGATTTGGGATCTTGAATTCTTGACACCACCATAAGGGATATTTAACTTTCCTTCCTCTTATATGTGATAAAAAAGGAAATGTAGACAATTTTATGCATATAGAGAGATAATTTTATAATGTATATGAGTTGATGGAGATGACAACATGTGGCACACATTCCCTAGGTATATGTTATAATATATAGGCTCACATAGGAATTATTTATATTGGGTAATGAGTTGGCATACATTAGGATTAGGTGATACACGTCCATTAAGAATAATGTATGTATTTATAAAGGAGATAAATATCATAATGAAGTACGTCATGTATGTGTTGAGTCTTCTACTTGGTAGAAGGATATTGGAGGTGTCCCTCTCAAAGTGGAATTCCCATATTGGGAGATTTTAGAGTTATTCCTTCCTTAAGGAGTATTGTCTGATGTTGCCCTACCTTGAGGGTATTTTTCTATTATTCTAATTATATTGAATATTAAGGTTTCTTGGCCTGTAAATTTCTCATGTTGTGTTGAACTTCAATATATTCTGCATATTATTTGAGTTATTCATTCATTACACGTGAGTATCTTACCAATTGGTATTAGAAACATCGATTTGGGTAAAATCTGAGTTGACATCCTAATTTTGAAGATTCACCAATATCTTGCAAACAACTGGGAAATTTTCTACATTTTTTTTTACTACAATTGTGAACTTATTTTAGAAAGCTACAATACAACTTTTATATTTTTTTGATTCCTTTGGCCGAAGTTATTATTTTTTTAGGGGTTTTCACAAATTAACTCACAGGTTGCTATTTTCAATTTTTTTTTGCTTTTTTACATTTTTAGAAATATCTCAAAAGTTTAAGAAGGTTTAATTCTTTGTGTTTTCTAATTTAAGGTTGACATTTTACTACAATTAGTGGTCAAAGATTGGTTAAAGGATGTTGTTCTTAAAACCTCACTTTGTGTGCATCATGGGGATGCGATATTTCTATGGAGATGAAAGGGTTGATGCTACAGAATATTGGATCCAATTTAAGAAAAAACATTTTCTAGTGGGAAGGACATGGTTTCTTTTTCATCTTTGGCTTGGTGGTCCAGTGCAAACTTGGTGCTCTCAATTGAAATAAGAGAGTTCAAATTGGTATTGAGAGGAAATGGAATATGTTTTCTTAACTCGATTGGACAAAGAAGAAGAAGAGGAAGAGGAAGAAAATAATTATATTATGGATGAGGAATAATAATAAAAGATAACAATGATGATGGTGAAGAGGTTATGAATGATGCAAAAGAAGCAAAAAAATATCAAGATAAGTGTTCAAATAATGCATCTCAAAATAAGGAAGCTTCAATATTTTAGTTTGAAGGGTGCGTTCAAAGGAAAAAGGTAATTGTTTCAATAAAACCTAGCAACAATTATAGCTTTGTCAACATGGATGTAGCTCAACATCTACATGTTTAGGGAAAAAATATAAAGAAAGATCAAGTGGATGGTAAGAAGATTCAAATTTTTTAAAGATTTGAAGTTCTCTATGGACAAATATATTTTGCATTTATATTTTTGTGCTTTAAATATTGATGGTTTGGATATTTTTATTGAGTATCCTTGGTTAGAGACATTGCAAAAAATCAACATTAATGTGTAAAAGAAGTTCATGAACATCTAGTACAAGAGAAAGAATGTTTCCTTACAAGATATCACATTTTTTGAAGAATAAAAAAGGCGAAGGCTGAGCATGAGGATGAATATGAAAATGATGAACAAAATCGAGAAGACTTAGAAAAAGAGCAAGAAAATTTTGAATAAAAATATGAAAAGAACATTTCATCTACTCCTAAGAGAAAGGCACTAAAAGCTGAAAAGGTGGAAGAGGAAAATAAGTAGAATAAATGAATGTGTATCTTGTTAAGGTCCAAGCATTTAAATATACATAACAAATTTTATTAAATTAATGTGAAATAAACTATAATACAAGAACATAAGAAACACATTACACATGACACCAAATTCATGTGAAAAATCCCTAAGGGGTAAAAAACCATAGTAGAAATAGATTTCCATTTCAGTGAGAAATATTTTACAAGTCCAGTAAAACACTCTCCTTAACCACTTCTCTCCATAAAATTTTTTCATGTGTTTCCCATAAATTAAATTCACCAGTCCCCAAGGGCCATATTTTAAGTGTTTTACGAGTGTGTCTTATCGTGAAGCATCCCATATCATTTATGAATTGATTTAAATAATCAATTAAACATTATAAACCATAGTTTATAATTAATTAATTAAATAAATTTTATATTATATTATACACACACACACACACAAAAGTTTATAGCTTAATATGAATTAAGAGGGGTTAAACCCTACTTAAGATTAATGTTCTAACACTCCCCCATAATATTAAGTGAGGTTTATATGCCAACATTACTTGTTTATACAACATGATTTAGAATCCTCAAAAAAATAGTGAGCGTTTAGGCTAGCATATCAAATTTGAAGGGTCTATACACCTTCATCATACTAAAATTATATTTTGGTACAAATGGATTTGAAAACCATAAATTGGAAGTGATGATTTAGGCTAAGCATGATTTATGAGACTACATCTCACTGTTTCTCATGAAAAATCTATACCAACATCTCTAGTAGCCTTTTATTTTATAAGGACATCCTTTACAACATGATGTTACATTACTAGACTACACAATAAACTTAGAGTGACAAGTTTACTAAGATATTAAAAATATATTTTGCAATACTTTTAATTTGGAGTAGAAGTATAGCGGTGAAGAAGAAAACACATGGCCGACTGTTAGGAGGTGACATTGTTATGCACACTTCTCCTCAATGGAAACTCTAAAAGACCAATCATTGCACGAAACTTACAGAAATTCATGACACACAATAAATTTGTAAATATATCTGCAACTTGATCTTCAGTAGGGAAATAATGACAATTTATATCACCGTAGAGTACCTTCTCTAGGATGAAATGCATATGTATTTCTATATACTTCACAATCTAATGTTGACCTGGATTATTAGGAAGAGAAATACAACTCTGACTGTCACACAGAAGAGGAGTACTTCATTTAACTTCCACATGAATTTCTTCTAACAGCCGTTTTAGCCACATGACTTCTTTCATTGCTTCCATCACACTTCTATATTCTACCTCAGTAGAAGATATGAAGACTGTTGGTTGTTATTTAATTCTCCAAGTAATGACACCTATGAAAAACTTGAACACATATCCAGTTATAGATGTTCTGTCTATCACATCACCATCATGGTCAGAACCACAATATCAATCTAAAAATGCATTATTAGAAGAAGTATAATGTAAACCAAAATAATAGTTCCTTTAATACATCTCAATATTCTTTTTGCTAACTTCCAATTATCCTGAATCTAGATGTAATACATACTGCATATGCAATATCAGGTATAATGATTGTAAGATAAATTAAAATACCTACAAGATGACTATAAATAATAGGATTAGTTTTTTCACATGTAGGTTTAGGATCAGGTTTACAATCAACTTCAATAGGAATAACAATTGGTTTACAATCGACCATATTAAATTTTTTAAGAAAATTAACAACATATTGTGATTGAAGTTATGCAATGATCCTCCGTGATGTTGAGCCCTAAAATATCTGTGAACCCTAAAATGTCAGTGAACCCTAAAAATTCCTCTACCTCCAAGCAGGATGCCTTTCCTCCTGGGTGTGACAACGAAAATGGCTCTGGCCCTAAACATAATGATCCTCCTTTAGGTCTTGGCGATGATGAAGGATCTATTTTTTATCCCCTCTATGGTAGTGGTGGGTTGACTACTCCTCATGATAGTGGGAGTGATGGTGGTGTTGTTTCTAAAATCTCCGCAAACCCTATATTATTTAAAATCTCCTTCGCAATGCTGATCCATAAAATCTCTGTGAACCCTAAAATCTCAGTGAACCCTAAAACTTCCTTTTCCTCTAAGAAGGAGGCTCTGGCCTTGAATAGAATGCTCCTCCTTCAGGTATTGACGACGATGGAGGATATTTTTTTCTCCCCTTTATGGCAGTAGTGGTTCGACTACTCCTCATGGCAGTGGTAGCGATGGCAATGCTATTTCTATGATTCTAGGTTAAAACTGAATACTAGTGACAGGGGTTTAGAGCTGGGTGTTGGCAGCAGACTGGTTTTGGGTGGATCGGGATCCCTTGGCACCGATAGAGTCTCCCCTATCCAAAAAAAATGTTGGTGGTGGATACGGTGCCCCAAATGGTGGGAGGAAAACTCGTTCTCTTTTCTTGAAATGGATAAGATTGATTTACAGCCGCTGAACTAGTCATTTCGGGATGTTGTTGTGGCTAAGGTGAAATGCCATGGTGCTAAACCCCTCCAAGCTGCTAAAAAATCCTTGCCGGTTTCCTTCGGGGTGCAGGTGATTGAAGTAGAACACCTGTTCATCAAATATGGTCTGCTTTTCTGCTTTATCAAACTGTGGCCCGATCTACCGCAACTACATTCCTGGATCTCTTCGAAATGGTATCCCTTGATGCAAGGTAGAGTGGATATTTACCCATGTGTTAGAGGGGTTTTTATTGTGGTTTTTAAGGTGTTGAAAGATAGAGATACATTTTTTTCTAAGCTTTGGGAACTTCAGATAAATCCCCTTCTTATGAAACCGTGGTACCCTTCCTTTAACCCTACCATTGAAACCTTTAACCTCAAGCCTATCTGGGTGCATTTTCCTCACCTCTCATTGTAATTTTGGGGGAGAAAATTCTTATTTCCATTGGAAATTCGTTGGAAAAATACCTTGACATGGATACCAAAACTGAATTTTACACTCATATAACCTATACTTGTATCCTGGTAGATATTGATACCATAGTTGATCTCCCAACCTCTATGAAACGTAGGGTTATGGATAGGATCTGGACCCAACATCTGGACTAGGAAGGCTTACCCTTCAGATGTAGGAAATATTTTTCTTTGGGTCACTTAGTCTCAAAATATACCAGTGTGAAACACAGAGCGAATGATAAGGTATCTTGGTGGAAATATTCCTAACCTAGTACATTGGTTGTTAGGAAGCGTTCTAGATGATTATTCAAAGGATTTAGAGTCATAAGAAGGTGAGTTTCAACATATGAAAGAAACCCTCATTTCTCCTCCTATGTTGGGGGTTCAGGGTTCGTATTCTCCATAGCATATCGGTGGTTTTTCGCACCCTTTAGGATCGACATCAGGTATCACTAAGAATAACAACCTGAAGAAGGAATATGTTGGCAACAAAGAGAATTTTGAAAATGTTTCACCAATCCACAATGATGAAAACGAGGATCCTAATAGGGGGAGGATTGGAAGGTTGTGAAAGGAAAAAATAAAAGAAAAACTGTAATAGACCCACTTAAGATGAACTTAAGATCCTATGGAACAAGGTCTCATGGGTAAGCCACCCTTTTTGGCTAGGTTGGTTTTTAAAATCTTTCTTTAGGTTGATCAAGTATGTTTGACCAGCCTCTTGAGATGTTCTTTGCCATCCTAGCTTGTTGTTTCAAGTGGGGTTTTGGTTTGGTTCTTGTATGGTCCTTGACCTAGCTTCTCTTGGTTTCTTGTTTGGGAAATAACACTTATCTTTTGATTGTACAGGGTTCTTGATCCTTTCAAAATCACTCAGTTACCTAATCTAAAAAACCAACATATTTTGATTGTGATACACCAATAGAATGTTTATCTTAAATAATTGTCATGCCTAAAAAATGATGTAATAATCCTAAATCAGTTATTTCAAAGTATTGTTTAAATTTAGCTTTAATTTTAAAAATTAAACTCTTATAATTGATAGTATTAAGCAAATCATCAACATATAACACAATACAAATAATCTAATTATTTTCAATTTTAACAAAAATATCATTATCAGAAGAACAATTAGTGAAACCAATATATTTGAAAAAACTATTTATTTTTACATACCAAGCTCTAGGAGCTTGTTTTAAGCCATATATAGATATTTTCAGTTTACACACATAAAGTTCTTTTCCAAGTTCCTCAAAAAAAATATGTTGGGTCATGGAAATTTCTTCTTTTAAATCACCATTTAGGAACGCATTTTTAACATCCATTTGGTGGATTTCCCAACCATATTGAGAAAATAAGGTAATAATAATCTTAACTGTGCTCATTTCTTCAAATGCAAAGGTTTCTAAGTAGTTGATATCAGGTTTTTGAGTAAGCCCACGAGCTATTAACCTATCTTTAAACTTATCAATGTTTCCATTGGCCTTATATTTTATTTTGTAAAGCCACCTAGAGCCAAAAATACTGCATTTTTCTAGGAGGAGGGACAAGATCTCATGTTTGATTTTTAATTTATGAAAAATATTCAGCTATCATGGCTTCTACCCATCTTTTTTTCATGAGATGTCTCTTCAAAATATTTGGTTTTTTGACTCATACACAGTCATTAAGACATGATATGTATGGTGGCTTCTAGTCATACTATTAAATTTAGTGTAGTCACAAAATCATGCTTCCTTTTAGACATTTATTTATTTCAATCTCTTGTGACTATTTAGAAGGTTCTTGAGTGAAGAAAGTACTAATTAACCCCCATTGTTTTGGCCATCTTGCTTATTTTATTTCGTAATTTGTGACCTATTGCACTACTATACCCAACCATTTTTTGACATCACCCCATTATTTTAGCCTTGGCTGGGGCACCCAGATTTAGTAATGGGGCGCCCATGGGCGCTCTGGTCCCACCTGGGGGTGCCATAATCCTTATAGCACTTCCCCGCCACTTTTTGGACCTCTTCTAGCTATTTTTCATCTTCATCTTTCTTGTGGTAGGCCTTTTCATGGTTAATTATGTAATTAGAGAAAGATAATCCTATAAATATAAAGTTATGAGACCATAATGAGGGACCTATCATCTTCTACTACTATCACTCCATCTAAAGTTACATCCATCAATTGCATTAACATCCACATAGTTCCATCATTCAAGGCATAAGCTAGGACATTTGCATCACACTTCATATGGGGATGAATTCTGTTTTATTCCATGCACACATTCTATTAAATTTTCTACATTTAGCTATTTCTCGCTATTTCACAAAGTGTGAGTGGCACAAGAGCACATAGGGCACGACATGCACACACTATCCAGAACTACATCCGGGTCTGAAATGTAGTTCAACGCTCAGTTAGTAAGTCCATTGTTGTGGTAGATGAGGTTAGTACGACCCATTCATTTACATATTTTTTTAGGGTTTTGATACTTCATTTTGGGTCTTTGTGGGTTATTATTCCTCTTAGAATATTTGGAGCATTCGACACAATACAGAGAAATTAATGTGACAAGCAACAAACGATAACAGTCATCTCCTGGAACTGTGAAGACCAGTTCTAAACTCTTTTCTAAGACTAGGGCACCTTTTTTGCTTACTTGAGCACCCATGGGTGCCCCTATCCTCTCCCAGGCACTCCAGTCCAACTACATCACCCAGATCTATCCTCTGTGGGACCCCAACATAGTGGTTCATGTTTTTTTGATTTTCTATTCATCACTGTGACACAGTCCATCAGGATTATGTTATTCAGCTGAGTTATTTTCTCTTCCCTCTTACACATTAGGGTTTAGTATTTCATTTTACATATTTGCTTAGATCATAAAAATATTTCTTTACTACATTTATTTACTTTAGTACAGTTGTTCATAGCTTAGATTAACTATCTTGATACTACAAAGTTAGTCCGTTTTTAGTTAATCATTTTGGTGAACCTCCTCGACCATTCACGCTTCTCGGAATTTCCTTTCTTCCATCTTTCATTCTAGGATTTATTCTTCTCTTATCATGGCTCACTCTCATGAGGAGTTTACTGAAGCTCACCTCAAGGCTATCAATGATCACCTTGCTGAGCATCCCCAAGATATAGATTTAATTTTACATGTTTCTCGCGAGGAATTTACTAACTTGGAAAAACCCACCACTTATGCATCCATACCCACTTCTGTTTCCACGTAACGACCTTTTGCTACTCTTCCTCCCATTTCTACTATTCCCATTTTTTCCCTACTCCTACCAACCACTTTACACCACTTCTAGTTTCTCATTTACGACAAGTATCATCTATTGGCAACCAAGACTTAACTTCTCTTCATCATGACCTTCAAGATCAAATTTGTAAGTTACAACAGACCACTTCCCACACATCGCCATCCTTGGATTCCACTTTTTTTTTGCATACTCCATTCGCTCTCGCCATTTCTACTTATCCACTTCCTTATAACTTTGTCACTTTTAAGCTTCCCATCTTCAATGGGAATGGGGACCCATAAGAACATCTTAGATCATTTCATGTTGCTTGTCTTGACTTCATTGATAATCATACCCTTTTAGCTAATATTTTTCCTCGTAGTCTCCATGATTATGCGAAGCGTTGGTTTTATGAATTACTTGCTCACTCAGTAACCTCCTTTACACATCTAGCTGATGCGTTTATTACTCATTTTTATATCAAAATTGGATCTAATATTTCTTATTCCCAACTAGAAAAACATAAACAAGGCTCAAATGAACACCTCACTAGCTATGTTTTAAGGTATAAGAATAATTTAGTTAAGATAAAAAATGTTCTTGCTGACTCCGAGCTTCAGGATTTATTCATTCAGAGTCTGTTACCACCTCTACAAGAGAGCATTATTTTCAAATCCTTTCCTTCATTCAATCAACTTTGTTACACTCTCAAGTTTCGTGAGACTAAACTCCTATCCATCTAAAAGCTTAAGTATCAAGAACATAATTCATCATCCACCCATTTTCCTAACAAGATGCCATTTAAACCATCTACAACAAAACCAACAAACACTAAAGTTAATGTCAAAACTATCGCTCCTTCTAAAGAGATCCAACTATAGCAACCTCAACCCATATTTAGCACCCTTCTCATGGCTCTGCAAATTATATTAAGACAACTTCTTGAAAGTAACCTTATTACACTTCCCCCTCCCCTCGAATTAGACCCATCATGACCAAAAGGTAGGAAATACAATGAGAAATTTTTTTTTGATTATCATCGATGCATAGGGAATTTTACAAATCGATGCCTAAAGTTTTGAACAATCATCCAAGAATTAATTGATAACAACAAACTTGAGTTCCCAGATTCTTCTACCTCTGCCCCAACTAGTGACAAGGGAAAACTCAAAATATTTAACAATGAATCTCAACAATGTGACAAGAAAACAAAATAATCTTCTAATAATCGTGCATATCATGTAGTATCACCTCTTGGACCGCTCTCGATTTCTTAGTAGTTAACACTGAAGTTTTTCCACTAATCATTTAATTTTCTAATGCAAATTATCACGCCAGGTTTACATCTAGCCATTTGAACATCCTTGCATATATTGGCTCAACATCAATCAACAACACTAAGGTTGACCCATCATGGCCCATTAATGATCTGTAAACTATCTACTCTAGGAATCACTTACAAAATCACAATTATATTATTGTACTACTTTCAAATAGAAAATGACAGTTGAGCTAGTGATTGAATTGTTTATGCCTTGGAAATGAAATTTCCAAGACAAATGAATTAACACACACCATATGCCAATGATTTTTATCTTGGAAACCTCAAGAGGAGGAAAACCAGTTGGGAAGGGCAAACAACTCTTTCTTCCCTTTTTGCTTTATTGGCCAACTCAAAATATAAGAGATACAAACTTTATAATAAGTGAGAAAGGAAATTGACAATGTCTCACTCTTCCTCCCAACTACTTGACTGCTTTGTTCTCAAACTCTTTCTTCTAAAAACTCAATTCTAGCACTTTAGAACTCTTACACTTACTCCCATGAAGTATCTTACTTCCAATAATCCAAAACTCTCCTTCCTACATATATTTATAGTCTTTCTTATGTCCTCCTATGCACTGGAGGATGGGAAAGGTCATGGAGGAGAAGAGACATAGAAAACCTTTACAATTCTAGGACTATTCGTTTAAAATTTTATTTTCTATTTGAAAGTGACAGGACCGCTACCCAATGTAGACTGGCGGTCACAAGACCGCCGCTCTGGCTGGGTGGTGGTTACAGGACAGCCGTCCTGGTTGGGTGGTGGTTTTATTAACATATAGACAAAACCTGTGTTTCTTCATTTTCCTTCTTTGTTGCTAGATGATCTAATGAAGTAGAGTCATTTGGGATCCCTATGGATTGCACCTCCCCTTCTTAGGAGGCTTTTCGTTCCACACAAGATTAGTGGGGGAGTAGATGAGGAAATAAATCCCTCACTTGCTCCTTTAAGTACCACCGGGCATGCCTTGGTGTCTTTCCTTTCAGTCCAACCTGCCAAGACTCCTGCCGACCTCTCCTAGTCTCTCTTACCTTTTGCTGCAACACTACATCCTCCTCAAATTTACCTCTCGATTCCAAGAGGAAATCCTCAATGGAAGGTAGCAACTGTAATCCTTCATCTTCATCTAGCATGGATGGCTCATATAGGTGCAAGTTTTCAAAGTTTACTACTGAGTACATCCTCATAAATGGTGGTAAATCAAGTCAAAAAGCATTTTCTCCAACTTGCTCCAATATGGTGAAGGGTCTATATCATAGTGGCTTGAGCTTCCGTGCATGACCTCGTAGTCTCTCCTTACTCAAGTAAAGCCAAAATTTATCTCCAACATAAAGCTTATGCTCCCTTCTATGTTGATCATGTCTAGCCTTGTACTTGGCTTGATATTTCTCTAACTGTTCTTTGAATTTGAGATGGATTTTCTGGATCCTCTCAATGAATTTGTTTACTCTAATCACCTCTGTGTCTCATGTCTCCTCCTGATCCTACTGCACAACTTCCATGTCCAGCGGATTTGTAGGTAGATATACAAATCATGCTTCAAACGGTGACTTCATAGTAGATGTGTGTACTACCCGGTTGTAGGAATGCTGAATGTAGGCTAAGGACACATCCCAAGTCCTTGGGTATTTTATATTATACCCTCTGATCAATTGTACCAAAGTCCTATTCACCACCTCTGTTTTTCCATCTGTCCGTGGATGGAAATCCATGCTCCTTCGTAACCTAGTATCCATAGTTTCCCACAAATTAGTTCAAAACTTCCCCAAGAACCTGGAACCCCTATCAGAAACAATAGACTATGGAAAGCCAAAATGCACCCATACATTAGCAAAGAAAAGATTTTCTGCCTCATGTGCTTTTATTGCCATTTTACATGCCATAAGAATACACGTCTTACTGAATCTATCAACAACAACATAGAGATAGACATGGTCATGTTTAGACACTGGTAATCCTCCTATAAAATCCATAGAAATGTCCTCCCATGGATGAGTAGGTAACTGAAAAGGTGTATACAAACCCTCCTTCCTAGTCTTAGGCTTGCTGGTACAAAAAAATTTGCATCACCGTATAAATTTTGATACTTCTTCTTACATATTGGGATCGTAGACGTACCTTTGCAAGTGGTCTAGGGTCTTACCAACACTGAAATGTCTCGTTATTTTTGAGGTTTGTGCTTCCCTCATCAATAAAAGTATTTCTTCTTTAGGCACACAAAGCTTCCTACATCGGTAGAGTAATCCGTCCTTGAGATAACAATCTTCAATCCCCATCCTTTCAGCTTGTTGGGACTGCAACTACTGAAATTTCACCCCAAATTCTTTGTCATGGGAATATGCCTCTCCGTAATATTCCTTCGTGAAGGGCTTGATCTAAGAGATAGTGACCAAGAAGGAGAACTTCTCCTATGTAGGCAGTCGAGACAACATGTCTGCCACCAAGTTTGTACTACCCTTCTTGTATTTGATCACTAGATGAAATTGTTGAAGGAACCCCATCCATTTGTAGTGCCTTGCTTTCTGCAATTTAGACTATGCTTGCAAATATTGGAGAGGTTTATGAATATTTTCTTTACCCAACAAATAATGCTTCCATTTTTTAATTTCCTGAACTAGTGCATACATTTCCTCATCATATACTGATTTCCTTTAACAACTGAAGTAAAATTTGTAGAATGATAGCATAAGAGTTTACCTACTTGAAGCAACATTGTGCCCATAGCATAATCACTGGCATCTGTTTCTACTTCAAAGGGATGCTGAAAACTAGAAAGAGAAAGTATTGGAGCATGACTAATCTTGTATTTTAATAACTCAAAGGATTTTTCTTGTTCCTTACCCCAGTCAAAACCCTTACTCTTTGTGGACACTGTGTGTAGAGGTGCTGTAATCGTGGAGAATCCCGGAATGAACTTCCGCATGTACTGTACTGTTCCCACAAAAATCCTAGTCTTTGTGGCTCCTGTTGGTGTTGGTTGATTGGTGATGGATTCCAACTTATTTGGATCCACTCGTAGCTCTCCTCCTCCAAACTCGTGCCCAAGATAAACAAGTGACTATTTGGTAAATTCACATTTCTTCATATTACAAAAAAATTGTTTCTCCTTGAGAACTTGCAAGACTTACTGCAAATGAGTTAGATGTTCCTCCTATGTGGCACTAAAAATCAAGATATCATCAAGATACACAATGACACATGAATCTATGAAATCCTGCAATACATCATTCATCAATATCATAAATGTAGCAGGTGCATTGTATAAACTGAATGGAAGTATTAACCACTCATACAAACCCTATTTTGCCTTGAATGTAGTTTTCCATATATCCTCCTCCTTCATTCTAACTTGGTGATAACTTGAATTGAGATCCAACTTCGTGAAGAATTTGGCATGCTGAATCTGGTCCAAGAGATCATCTATGTGGGGAAGTGGATATCTATTATTTATTATGAACTTGTTCAAAGTGTGGTAGTCAATGCACATTCTCCAAGAACCATCATTCTTCGACACCATCACAATAGGTGAACCACATGGTGAGGTTCTTGGATGTATCACACCCTGGTCTAGTAGTTCCTTGATTTATTTCTGTACTTCAATACTCTCTAGCAAGGATTGCCTATATAACCTGATGTTCGATAGAGGGGACTCTGGCAAAAGCTGAATCTTATTCTCTACCTCCCGTTTTGGTGGTAACCTAGTGGGAGCCTAAAAAACTTCCTAAAAGACTGAATCATACTATCTAAATCTTGTTTTCCTTGGTTAGAAATCTCTGAAACTTCTACCCCCATCTTTTTTATCCTTTAACAAAAGTAAACAAAGCTGGTTATGATTTTCCTAAATAAGTCATTTCACTTGGTTAACACTTACCATAGTAACATGTGTCTTATGCTGGTGTGCCTAGATGTTGTAACTTATCCCATCCTTGACCCATCTATATCAATTTTCCCTTCTCATAAATATAAAATCCTTGATATACAAGTAAGGACTCCCAAAAACAACATCAAAAACATCAAGTGGAATAACATCAGCTTCCAATACATCAACATACTGGGAATTTATCCCAAACTTGACCTTACATCTTTTTTTAACCCAAATTTCAACACCCTTCTTCACTCAACCCAAAGGATAAGGGTGTGGATGATCGTAAGTCTCAAGACCAAGCTTCTTTACAACTACTTCATAAATCAACTGAGACTGAGAACCGGTATCAACCAAAAAATTTACCTTAGTTCTCTTGATCTGGATTTTGATCCAGAATAGTCTACTCATCTCCTCTTCCTGGCTGTCCATGTTGGTGGCCGTGCATCCAAGCCTCTCGTCTACATCAGAGTCATATTTGATTTCCACTTCCCCTTCTGTCTTTATAGTTGTCATGGAATTCTTTGAGTCCTTGGTTCGGTTCTTTGGATGTAATTCCGGGTGCAACTTCCAACATGTAGCGTTAGTATGACCATTGATATCACAGTTCTTGCAAAAATTCTTAGGATCTTTACAAGTATTTAAAGTAGTGGCATCTTGTTTACCTTTCCCTTTCCACTTACCTTTGTTAGTTGTTTTCCCATGTTATTTCTTTTGCTGTTTTTTTAATTGCTTTGTCCTTTGCTCTTCTTCTCCTTGTTTCTTTTCATCATCTATATAGTATGCCTACACACATGCCTCGTTGATATCTTTGGGATTTGTGGAGATGAAGTTTCTTCGAAGGTGAGTGTGAAGTCCTCCCAAGTACTTAGTTCGAATATCCTCATCCTCCAAGTCCATGTTCAACAACATGGCCTACCTCTAAAATCCATAGTGTAGTCTTGTACGCTTTGACAATTGCCTTGTCTAAAATACTGCCATTTAATCATTTGGTCAATCTTGTGGCCAATAGGATAGAAGTTAGCTCTAAGTAATTCTTTAAATTCTTGCTAAGATTTCACAGTAGGGCGTTTCTTCTTTTCACGAGTGGGTAGATGGGTTTCCCACCAAACCAGATCATGTCCCTCCATCTTGAGACATGTAAAGGTGATCCTCTGTGTCTCAGTGAAATTATAGATGCTAAAGTAGACTTCTAATTGTTTTAACCATTAATCAAGAAACTCTGCATCTACCTGTCCTTCAAAGCTTTTAATTTCAACTTTCATCTCAACTTTAAAGGGAGCATGATCAAATTTTACCTTCTCTATTGCATTTGAAGTCTCTTCTTCACTCTCTTCCTTATATTCTTCCTCATGGTGGTTTCTCCCTATGCCAAATTTTTTGACAAAGCCTCAAACCACTAAGTCCATGGAGTCTTGCTTGACAGAATTCATCTTTTGTAAATCTGCAAGTTCTTCTTGTGTTCTAAACATCCTATCCATCATGGTCTCCAACATATCGATTCTATAGACCAAGTTTTCTTCCTCAATTTGTCCCTGAATTCTTTGTTTCCATTTCCTTGTAGAAATATTTGGATCACAAGGTAAAGCCTCTTCACCTTTAGATCTTTTCAATGTCATACAAGTCTAAGAACAAATAACACAGTCTTGGATACTTGTTAGCTCTGATACCAAAATGATCTGTAAACTATCTACTTTGGAAATCATTCACAAAATCATAATTTTACTACTGTATTACTTTCAAATAGAAAATGACAATTGAGCTAGTGATTGAATTGTTTATGCCTTATAACTTAAATTTGCAAGAGAAATGAATTAAAACACACCATACGCCAAAGATTTTTATCCTGGAAACCTCCAGAGGAGGAAAAGCAATCAGGAAGGGAAAACAACTCTTTCTTCCCTTTTTGCTTTATTGGCCAATTCAAAATATAAGAGATACAGAATTTACAATAAGTGAGAAAGGAAATTGACAATGTCTCACACTTCCTCCCAACTACTTGATTTCTCTGTTCTCAAACTCTTTCTTCTACAATCTTAATTCCAACACTTTAGAACTCTTACACTTACTCCCATGAAGTCTCTTACTTCTGATAATCCAAAAATCTTCTTCCTACATATATTTATAGTCTTTCTCATGTCCTCTTGTGCACTAGAGGATGGGAAAGGTCATAGAGGAGAAGATACATAGACAAAATTTCCAATTCTAGGACTATTTGTTTCAAATTTTATTTTATTTCTGAAAGCGACAGGACTGTTGCCTAATGCAAATCGACAGTCATAAGACCGCCACCCTAGCTGGGTGGCAGTTACAAGACTGCCACGCTTGTTGGGCGGTGGTTTTGTAACCTCTGCTCTGCATAGAGTGGTAGTTTTGTTAACATATAGACAACACCTTTGTTTCTTCATTTTCCTTCTTTGTTGCTAGCTGATTTGATGAAGTAGAATCATTTTGGATCCCTATGGATCAATTAGTGTGTGTTCTATGTCACTTCTTAAAGCTATTAGGTATCCTCTATCTCAAGTTGAATACCCTTTTACAAAACCCTTTGGTGTTTTTAAGTGGCATGTTACAATTATACCACTTAGTATGCTTGTACTCTTCCTTGTTGGAAACACAGTTGAGGGATGCGACATTCATATTGACTCAATTGGCTTTGTCATTCGCAATATATCATTTCTATACATCATCTATGGCTCAAATTTATTTACAATAATAATGTCATCTTTATTGATGGTGTCCCTCTATCTACTTCATGGCCACCATCCCATCACATGGTATTTAGTGCATCCCCTACTTCATCTAGTGCCTCACATTCTATGTTGCCAAGAACATAATCTACTCCTAGTTCACCTACTAATGTATCATCTCCACAACCGCATCGTTCTATTTTCCCTATACATAGGTATAGGCATGTTCCTCGCACAATTACTACATCTCAGCATAGATCTCCACCTCGTTTTGTTCCCCATGGGTCTTCTTCACCTTTGCATTATGTATCACATAGATCTCCATCACCAAAACATTTTGTGACACCACAACCTTCTTCATACATTCATCCCTCACATGCTCATAGGATTCATTCACCACTACAACGTTTATCTACTATACCTCCATTATTAGAGCATGATCATGAACTTTCACCTCATGCATCAGATGAAGGACATTTATCCTTCACCATCATTTGATAGTGCATTCATTTAGGCACACTTGGGGGGCATGAAATTCTCTCTTCCCCCTATCTAGTCTTAGCATAGTTTACCTCATCATATTTTACATTCTTATACATGCATATCTTCACATTAGACATACTCATCATACATGCTATGCGTCATTACTTGATGACGCACTCTTGTGCTTTGATTCACAATTGACTGTTGAGGGATTACTAGTACACTGAACCTCACACAATACACTATAGGTGTTACACATTGCATCTTATCACACATTACACGTCATACACCATATATTCTACATTTATTCTACAACATTTCCACATTAATGTGTTTACACATCATACATCATACTAGTCTTCATCACATAGGATTCTAACGTTACATCATCCTACATACTACATTACTAGGCTATCTTAATACATTGCACGATACTTTATACAATAAATTTTACACATTCTACACATATTGCATTGCATTCTACGCATCACATATTTAAATATTGCACTCATCACATGTTCAACTTCTATCGTTACATTCACTACATCATCTTCTACGTGCTGCACTCACCACCCTATGATGCACTTTAGTTCCTTGGTCCATACTTGAATGCCAAGGGTTTACAAATAAAATGTACCTTACACTCATCACACATGTAAAAATCCTAGGCTAGTGACATATGCTTTAGGCTAAATCATCACCTATTCTATAATTTTGTAGTGATATACGCTTAGGGATAAATCATAACTTCTCTTTTCATCTTATAGTGATATACGCTGAGGCATAAATCATCACTCATCCATTCATCAATTCATGATATATGATTTTGCTATAGGGTTCACACACATCTTTTCTGCATGTCGCATCTCCTCACATACATACACATTCATCACATCACGTTAGACACGACACATTATTCGACCATTTCCCAATGAAAAACTCTTGTTTACAATTCATTCTTGACTACTGAGGGGGAAAATATGAACCTCACTGCATACACTTCCATTCACTAGGGGGCACACTACTCCTATCATTTCATCTTGTATTCCATTCCATCCATCCACATCATATTGCATTGTCTTGGAGCATTTACTCTTGTTTATTAGTGTTTTGCATGATCACTTTACTACACATGTTAGATTGATTTCTTATATTTCATTATCTATACCATCCACACATACGCTAAGACTAGATAGGGGGAAGGTATAGTTTCATGCCCCCAAATCTTATTCTTAGCATGAAACTCCACCTTCCCCTATCTTAGTCTTAGTATGAAAATCCATCTTCACCACTATTTAGTTTTGATAGACACCAAAGATCTGAACAACTATCTAAAGTTCAATATCAGTGGTTATATTTTTATTTCTGTTTATGGGAAAAACATTAAAATGCACACTTTATACAAATATCCTTATGAAGAAGGTTCTGAACTTGAGGAAGTTCCTTTCACGAGATATCTTTTTGATGCTACAATTTCTAATGTACGTAAAAATCTAATGAAAATATATGAAACATTATCTTCTTAGATCAGAGAGTGTTTTAAAAATAATGATCTATTGGAGGCGATGGGAGTTGTAAATCCCATTTTCTAGAATCCGATGATTGATGAAGAACAAAGAAATAATAACTTCATGAAATCCATGGCTGCACTTATGGAACAATTTTACAAATCTTCACATGTTGATGGAGGGGAATTACATGGTATATTGAACAGAAAATTACTCATATCACAGTCACAACATTTTGGATTTACAATGTCTTATCAATATAAGCTTATAACCAACCCAACAGAAATAGGAGTTGTCACGCTATTATGGAGAAAGATGTATCAGAGTAGCATTTTGAGAGAAACTATTAGTGAATACTTAAAACTATATGAGCTCATACAAACAATGATTCTTGGGTCTATTAAAGATGAAAGGGTATTTAGTATAATTTTGTTTGTCAAATCAAAACTTTGCAACAGATTAGACAAGAATTTGGAAACTTGTTTGAGAATATATGTTTCAAGATATAGGGTGGACACATTTCCATATGAAAGAGATCTTGCTACATGGACATCTCTGGTAGACCATGAAGTTGTTAATCAGTAAGCGAAAAATGAAGTCTCTAATAATGGTGAAATTGACTTGGACTCTGCTAGACAAGAAACTGCACCAGATATAAGAAGTGATGAAGGACCATCTAGGATAGGGTTGATCCAGTTACCAGACAATTGATTGTATTCATTTTCTGAAATATAAATTATTACTTGATATTTTTTGATTCACATATATTGGGCATATTAAGTTTGGAAGTTATTTAATCCCTTCTATATATTTAATAATGTTTGAACTCTGAAAATAAAAAATGGTAGATAGTTCATATTTGTGCAATATGTAAATTGGATGATGTAATAATATTAAAGTTTGTTACTAATAAAGTATATTCATTAGCTGATTTCTCACTTTCAATTCCACATGCATAATTGTTGGCAAATATATTATAAATTATAATCCATATATTATATACAAGTAACAACATCGTGATTATTAGGAGTAATACAAAAACATGGCAGTGTTCGAATACATCACTTGATCCATCATTATTGGATACAATCTTTACATGAGGAATCAAGAATAGAGATCCAAGAATCGATTGACAATTCTAAAGTTTGAAAGCAACATGCAAATGCAACTTTCAAGACAAATATTTGAATTATTGAGTTCATACTTTTTTAAAACTAAATTGAAGAATGTAAACTAGATTCCCTTATCTAAATCAATGTGTACTATTCTAATACTATAGAATCTTGAAAAAATAAACGACTAGAGTTTTCATTCGACAACACCCATGACAAAAATAAATAGATCAACGAATAAAAATTTCACATAAAGATAATGTTTCCAAATTCCAATTACAATCCAATATCACTAACACAATTCCACAAGAACAATTGTTTGCAATTTTTTTTATAATCCATATATGTTATATAACTTCGCGATTATTAGGAATAATCAAATTTTCAAAAACATCTTTGAAACTAAATTCTAGAATCCATGTGTACTATTTATCAACTGTTTCACATAAAGATAATAAAAAAATTCACATGAGATATCCTAATAAAAAGATCAATAATTTATCATAAAGATAAAGTTTTAAAATTGTATTTGTCACAGTAAAATACTTGAAACATCAATAAAAACATAGATAAAAGTTTTAATTCAAGTTAAGTGGACCCTTGTCCTTGACTAGATTCAACTATATCACCAACTTTCTCACTATCACGGATTACACCAGACTCCACTAATTCCTTTTCCACAACCTTAATGTTTTCCAATTTTTCTCTGTCTTCCCTAGCTGTATCTCCTACTAAAAGGATAGAAGGATCCTCATCAGGTTTTTTCTTCATAAGAATTTCTAGATCCATTTGGTGCTACTTGATAATCCTCCACAAAGTATTTTTCTTCTTGTTTTTTAGAAGAAGTTTTTATTTAAAACCAATAGCCCCTTTGACACTCTCTTTCGCTTTTCTTAGGTTATCCTCCAACAGTTGCACATCTGTTCTCAAATTCTAGTATTTTGACTGTAATTAAAAATCACATAGTTATTATTTGGAATAAGATAAAGAATAACTATATATTTATGTAACAATATACAAAAAAATAGAACTTACCATGGCCAAGTCTTTCTCTACATTGTAAATAGTGATAAGATTCTTGTCATGATTCCACTTGTTGTATTATTACTGTGCCTTAGAATTCAAATTATCCAATCTGTTCAACATTATTGTCAAAACCTCATCCATGTTGTAGACATTGTCAGTGACTGCATTTCCTTTTTGTGCTTGATCAAGAATACTATCAATTACCAATGGCTGATTTTTAACCAATGAAAATAGTTGTTCTCTATTTTTAAAATTATGGTATCTATAATTAATTTATTTTATTGGAGATTTTTCTCTGATCTGCCACATCTTCATATCCTTGAGGCCAGGAATAACATTTTCCATTACAAGGGCTATAGAATTATCTGACACAGGGATCTCGAGTGAAAAGTTGGTCTTTGCATCATCATTCGTTGCTTGCACAGTTTGGGAAGGAGGATCTGAAGAGCCTTCCAGATCTAGAATTTTCTTATGAATAGATTGCGTCAGATCCTCAACATTCCTCCCTGATGCTTCCATCCCAAAATAGTTGTCCCACCTAAGAAACTCCTCATCCATTTCTATATTGTTTATAACAGAATTTCCTCTGGCTCTCTGCATGCCATCAACATTAAAACTAGGGAAATTAGATATTGTCATATTTTTATTTCCCTTGCTGATAGTCATTGCAGTGTTGAGGAGCATAAGCCTTTTTACCCTACCTTAAGCAGATGATGGAGGCATAAGGGGAGGTTGGCCAGCAAATGACGCACTCCTTTTGTGTTGGGATGGCGTGGCAGAAGGATGAATTTCAGATTGTAAAATATCTGTAAACATATATACTTTAACAATATAAGATTTAACTACCAGTATCAATATTCAATATTTTAAAAATTTGAAACTGAAAGACAAGCAAGCTAGCAATAAGAATTTTTTACACTGTGAATGTTGTCTATAGTCAAAAAAATATTGGTGTGTTAATGGGTGGAAGGGTGGTGGTGGCATAGGCCCTATTACGACATCAGAAAATACCGAATATTATGAAACAATTTAAATATGTTGATAAATTCGTAAAAGAAATTCAAAACACTAATATAAATAAATTTTAAGTCATTATTTTTTAGTTTCTTTATACCATAACTTGAAACGCATGGGTCATTTACTACAACAGACTCAATCTCTTTCTTCTTTGGTTGGCCCTCAGGTATGTATGTGGTGTCTATAACAACATGAGCAGACTCTCTCCGAGGCGATGCCAACATGCTAGAAAAGGCTACACATTAGGATAATATTAATGAAATTAGAAATATGCCATTCTAGAAAATAAGAGATTCAAATGATCAATTTCATTACTTTGTAAAATAATTAAATAAAATTGAAATGATTGATCATTGTGTAGCATGTAATAATTAAAAACTTGATTTTGTTTTTGGATAGTAGTAGCTTTAGAGAGTGCTCTACTTCTCTCATGGCTATGGGACCGGGAGGAGCACGACGAATCCAAAGAGCCACGCATCCATTTGTCTAGTCTTATATATTGAGCCACAAAGTCTTCAGACTTAGAGACATCAATTGTATTGTTGTCAACAAAACCCTCAGGCCCAACAAAGTTATGCGAGCAAAATGCCTTCTGAAAATGGTCCAATGTTTCACTTTCTTTGACCTGTTCATTCACATTGGTTCAAAATAGAATAATAGATTACATATTTACAATACAATAATTTATTTCACAATGATTTTTTTTTGAAAGGAACCAAGAAGAAATGTTTTTAAAACAAAATACTCACCAACTGTTGGTCAATAGGCATTCCATTTTTTTCCATCTTCTCATGAAGAGAAGTTAGAATAGCTGTTGATTTGATTCCATAAAAAACCTTCATAATATAAAGCAAGAACATAACAAGAAGAACAAATAATTGCAGTAGGATTGAGCTTTGTCTTGTCAAGATCAAAATGAATCTTTGACGCTAGATATGTGCACCAATCGAATCTAACGCTGACAATGGTTTGAAGAAGGTAGTGCATTTCCCATTGAGGAAAGTAGGTGTATCTTCCCTGTAACACTCTATGGGACCGGAAAAGTTCCACCATGGCTAGGAGAGAGGGGTCTTTGATAGATTGAGAGTTAATGCCTCTTTTGGCCAGATTATTTATCTCATCCTCAACAGATATATTGTAATGAGACTCTAAATGTTTTTCTTGCTCATCAAGAAGAACAACTTTGGAGGTTACATGAAGTTCGTTTTGATGGGGAAGACCTATTATACGATGAATGTCTTTAGGTGTTATTTTGATGATAAATTCATGGGAGGGTAATCAAACTACAAATGTTCCATCAGAATGATTATACAGTTGTATTAAATTATTTAGTAATGTGTGCTCTTTACAATACCGGGCCATGCAAATAAGATCACAAAACCCTGTGCTAACAATCCAAATGCATTGTCTTAATATTCAAGGGTATTTGATAATTTGCAACAACTGGGGTTATAAAATGTTTCAGTAAACATAGGGATTCAGTTTAATGGTTTTTTTCCTAGGGGCCATTATTCTTGAATGTTGAAAGTAATTTGATTTCTTGATAAAAGAAGCAGTTTGCAAATTACAGATTTAGATACCTGTATATGATGAAAAATGTGCCTTCAAGTTCACCTTGAATCTTGATGATCAAGTTAAACCATAATAGTGGAAGAATGTAAGCAGATGAGAATCCTAGAACTCTCTAAAAAACTCTCGTAGAAACCTGTAGGAGAAAATGAGACAAAATGAATGGGGATGGCTATATGTATAGGAGAGGAAAGTGAATTAAATGAGAAAGGCACTCCAAAAATATCACAATAAATGCTGGATGAACCGCAGTGTCACCATTTGACAATGCAAAACACATGTCACTGTTCGGAAACACATTTCCATATTACCGACTGACAACACCAACCAGTGTTGCTGGTCAAAAACACCTAAAAATATTACCGACCGGTAACACTTGAAAGTGTTGTTGGTCGACAACACTAAAAATTGTTGCCGGTTGGTAACACAGAAAAGTGTTACCAATTAGTAACACTTAGAGGTGTTACCAGTTGCTAACATTTTTTTAGGGTTGAGGGCCAACATCGATTTTAGTGTTACCATCCAGCAAATGTTGTTTTAGTATTGTCGTTTGACCTTTTAGTGAAAAAAAAACACAGTTCACCATTTTTTGGAAAACGACCTCCTTTCACCATCATTGCGAAACTCATTTTTGCACTTTCACCTGCAGTGCGAATGGATTTTTCATCAAATTTTCCATCCATTCTATAAATTATTTTTGGGAGGGGGGGTCTTAAAATGAACACTAGTTCACACCTTTGTTTAATGTAATTGCAGATACATGACTCCTACACGTGGCACAGATGCTCACCTTCTACCCCTTCCTACACTTGTCACTGGGGGCATCCACATTCGTCTCTTCTAGGTGCTATTGTTTCATTTTATACTTAATAGCTTACATTACTTGATCATAAATGTTTTTGACATATTGGTTATTTATCTAACATGCTAACGAGTGTTCTATGTGCAAAACTTGTTTTGCAAGATTATATGTTTCCATGACTTCTTGTTACTTATTTTTTACATTTTCTGCCATTGTTTTATTCTTATATATGGGCCTTTACCTATGTTTGTGTTCACGCTTGCTTGTTTTTGTGTGGTCATGATGGCCTTACGTGTATTGCGACATCGTGAGTGATGTACCATGTTTTCACTCTGCTTTGTGTGGCTTACTTGCTTTATTGCGTGTTTACATTCACTACATTGTCTGCATAACTTACACATATTTTCTATATGCATGCATTGTTTGTTTATGCTTGTCTTTGGCTAGCGTTCTTGTTTGTCTGTGACTTTTTTTTCTACCAAGAAATTTATAGGGTTCCAACATACATGCAGTTGGTCATCTTTTTGGGTTGCATGTCTCCTATCAACGATGTCACATGTGCCCCCCAAAGAGGGTGGGCATAATTTGGGGGTTTTTTATACTAACAAAAAGATTATACACCTGCACGATTCAGCTATACATAATGAGTGGGTTCAAACCAGTCTACGAACCCCATACACATCATATTTTATGGTACATGGTGTCCTTAGCATTCTTGAGGGTAGTTATAGGCTTGGAGGTTAGAATGGGTGTGCCTCCCTACACTACTTTAGCCAATGGCGTTGGATCACCCAAAACAATAGGACGATATAGAGATCTCTTCACACACATTCAATAGATTGGTTAAATCTTGGAGGACATAGAGCGTTTCCTCCCTACACTTCTTTATCTAGGGTGGCGTGAGCTCACCCAAAAAATGCTCAGTACAAGATATCCTTCTACACTTTCTCTCTCAACATGGATTAGGTGCACATGTTCCATTTACCTTGGAATTTCCATTTTCCATTTACATTAGCATATTTTACATACAAATGCATCTTTTACATAACGTGTTTACACTTACATGAATACATATTTGACTACTTGATCATTTTCTCCTTGAAGGTCTGGGTGTATGAGAAACAAACAATCAAATGGGGGCAACAACAACAACAATAACAACGTTTCGTGGTAGCAACACATGCTTTTACTAACCATGTAGGTACAATACACACTGCAGCAACTATATATATGTGTTCCACCCTAGGTTCACTCTCATCACTTTTTCTTTGTGTAAATTTCATCTATAGTTTCCACGCTCCTCCATCCTTTTGTCATTTCACGCTTTTGTCTAGTCCTTCAGTGCATTTTCTACTACACTCTTCATTGACATCAGGTGTGCATCTCTATCTACTTTATGTTATCGAGATTTCTACTCACCAACATAAAGCATAAAGTGGGGGAAAAATGTAGTCACAAAATCATGCACTTTAGATATTTATTTATCCCGGTCTCATACTACTATTTAGAAGGTTATTGAGTGAAGAAATTACTAATTAACCCCCGTCCTTTTGGCCATCTTGTCTATTTTATTTCATAATTTGTGATATATTGCCCATCCATTTTATGAAATCTTGTGTTATTTTATCCTTGGCTGGTGTACCCAGATTTAGTATTGAGGCTCCCATGGGTGCCCTTGTAGCCACTTGGGGGTGCCCTGATCCTTCTAGCACTTTCTCGCAACTTTTTAGGCCCCTTCTAGCCATTTTTTCATCTTTATCTTTCTTGTGATCGTCATTTTTGGGGTTAATTACACAATTAGAGCAAGAGAACCATATATATACACACACACACACACACACACACACACACACACACACACACACACACACACACACACACACACACACACACACACATATATATATATATATATTTATGAGACCATAATGAGGGAGATAGCATCATCTACTACTATCACTCCATCTAGAGTTGCATCTATCTATTGCATTGGCATCCACATAGCTCCATCATTCATGGCACAAGCTAGGACATCTGCATTACACTTAATAGGGGGAAGGATTCTATTTTATTTCATGAACACATTCTATTACATTTTCTACATTTAGCTATTTCTCGTTATTACACAAAGTGCGAATGATAGAAGAGCACCTATGGCATGACATGCACACACTCACCAGAACTACATCATGGTTTGAAATGTAGTGCCACGCTCAGTTAGTAAGCCCACTATTGTGGTAACTGAGGTTAGTCTAATCCATTCATTTGTATATTTCTTTTTTTTAGGGTTTTAATAATTCCTTTTAGGTATTTTGCAAATCATTCTTCCTCTTCAGAATATTTGGAGCATTCAATGCAGTACATAGAAATTAATGTGATAAAAAACAAAGTATAACAGTCATCTCCCATAATTTTGAAGACCGGTTCCAGACATTTTTCTCATACTTGGATGCTTGTTTTGCTTAGTAGAGCACCCGTGGGCACCCCAGTACTCTCCCAAGAACTCCAATCCTGCTACATCACCCATATCTGTCCTTTGCAGGGCCCCAGTATAGTCATTCCTGCTTTCTATTTTTTAGTTCATCACTGCGACACAGTCTGACAAGATTATGTTATTCAACTGAGATCTTTCCTCTTCCCTCTTGCATATTAAGGATTAGTATTTCATTTTACATATTTTCTTAGATCATTAAAATATTTATTTACTACATTTATTTACTTTACTACAATTGTTCATAACTTAGATTAACTATCTTGATACTACATAGTTAGTCCATTTTTAGTTTATCAATTATCAAGATTAGAGTTTTGAAGAAGTGACTGAGCCCATTTAGGTATTTTGGTTATAAAATATACAAGAAGAGACTATTTTTCCACTATAGAATCATTATTAAAATCTATTTTTTCTTTATTACATTCATCAATATCATTGTTTTCTAATTCATTAGGCTCATCGTAGATAGAAGAAGAAGAAGATGGTGATGATGAACTACAAAAGGGTTTTTCTAAGATCTTAACATTACCATTCTCAAGAACTTCACATTTTGCAGGATTATAGACCCTTAGACCTTTTGTTTTACCTTTATATCCTATAAAGATGTAAATATAGGAGGTTTGATTTAACTTCTTCCTTTTAGATTTATGAATAAAGATAGAGGAAGGAATTATAAAGATTCTTAGATGGGATACACTAGGTTTCTTATTAGTCCACTTTTCTAAAGGAGTAGATTGAAATAGGGCTTTACTCCGTTTAGAGTATAAAAATTAGTATTCATTGCTTCATCCCATAGAAATTTAAGAACTTGAGTTGAGTGCAACATGGTTCCAACCATTTCAATAATGGTGTGGATTTTTCTTTCCACAATACCATTCCGTTGAGGAGAATAGGGAGTAGTGAGTTTAATTTCTATTCCACATTTGATACAAAATGAACCAAACACATTACTAATATGTTTTCCTCTGTTATCAGTTGTAAATATTTTGATTTTATAACTAGAACTATTCTCAACCAAGGCTTTAAACTCTTTAAATTAAAGTAAAACATCTTATTTATTTTAAATAAAGAATGACTAGATCATTTGAGAATAATCATCAATAAAAGTAACAACATATACTGAACCATTTAGGGAAGGAAATTTTAAAGGCCCTCTAGCATCACTGTGGAAAGTTTCATAGTTTTCGAGGAGTTTGCTTCATGATGACTATAGAATGAGTTTGTTGATTGCTTACCACGTAAGCACCCTTTAAAAGTATCATGAGCATGAGAGATAAGTGGAAAACCAATAACAAGGTTAAGTCGATACATGTCATACATGCTCCTAAATTTAACATGACATAATATTGAATGTCACAATTGAACATCATTCCTATTTTGAATATAAAGACATGAAACAGATGCAAAACATTTAAATACATATAAACCATTATTTTGCATGCCTTCAACAATAGTAACATATAACTCATTTTTATTGAACCATTTATCCTTTAGAAAAATTACGGTATAATTGGTTTGAGTTAGCTGAGAACAAAAAAGTAAATTCATTTTTTGGTTTAGGAACACACAAAACATCAATTATAAAACCATTGAAACTTTAGCTATTTCTTTACTTTGAACATCGAGAATGGAATGATCACCAAGATAGATTTGATCATTATATTTTTTAATATCAGTCAAAATATCAGATCTATAAATCATGGTACTAGATGCACCACTGTCTAATATCCATTTGTTTTCTTTTGCAGTAACTAATGCATCATATAAGACAACTACCTTTAGGTTTTTATTTTTATTTTATGTTTGTTTTGATTTTGATATGATTTGTTCCCTTTCTGATTTTTGAAATTTGGCTTGTTTTTGTTTACCCTACAGTCTTCCTTTTTATGTCCAAATTTCCCACAATTGTGAAATTTCCCATGAAATCTGACTTTTAAATGATTATTCCATGTTCTCTTATCTTTACTAGGGGGTTTAAAGTTTAATTTTTGATTCTTGTGAAACTCAGAAAAATTATTTGTAGGTTTTTGTGTGAGAAGTGTTTGAGTGACATTCTCCTTCGAAACAAATTTTGACATGACTTGCTCTTCCTGAATTAGGAGAACACTTAGAGTGGATAACTCTAGAATATATTGTTTAGCTTGATATTTTGAGTTTAAAATGGAAATGAAGTTCCTAAACCTTTCATGGATGTTCATTTGAATAATAAAATATAATAGTTTATCATGAATCAAATCATAGTTACATCTATCTAATTGAGATTTAATGTTTTTAATTTTTTCTAGTAAATTAATCACTTTTTCGTCTCCTTTCATGGGAGTTGTTATGAACTCAATAATGCATTTAATAATATTTCAAAGGCATGCACCTTCATGCATTGAATCTAGTTTCCAAGATTCACTCAAACTTTCCTAGTTTCTAATGTGTAACAGAAAGTTGTCTTACATGCTTCGCAGTATGATCGACATTTCTTTGTGTAATTTATATTGAAATGTGGATATGTTGTTTGGTGCCATCTGTCTACTGGTTTACACCTTCTTCAAACCATTCATGAGAGTCCAAAGCTTACATGCCATGAATTGTGCCTTCAGTCATATCTTCCATATGTAGTTAGTCTCATTCAACGTCTGTGTCTTGTCAATGCTAAAATTATTAGAGCCCATTTTGAAGCTTTTAAAATAAAATGAAGATGAAAAAACAAGCTTATTATGACAATTGAATATTCAAATCTTTATTCTGTACTCTTTGATAAAAATAGGTTTTATGAAGGTAAAAAAATTGTAAAGGCTTTAGTAAAAAACCCCTTGTCATGCCGAATTTTGGAGTTTTCATTCTCTTTCCGTAATTAACTTATCACCTGTGAATGTAGAGTGGGACCGCTTTAACCATTCGAATACACCAAATTTGAAAGGGTTAATAAAATTTTCAAGAGACAAAAGTGAGTGCGAGAAAAATTAAATTGAATGAGGTTCCATTTTATAACCCGAGGGGGTTAAAAACTATCCCAACCAATAAAAAAATATTTAATAAATTGATTTTTAAGACGCTCTGATACCATGTTAAGGTATGAGCATGTAAATATACATAACAAATTTTATTTAATTAATGTGAAATAAACTATAATACATGAACATAATAAACACATTACAAGGACACCAAATTTACGTGAAAAACCCTGAAGGGGTAAAAAACCATGGTAGAAATAGATTTCCATTTTAGTGAAAAAAAATTTACAAGTCGAATAAAACACTCTCCTTCACCACTTCTCTTCATAAACATTTTTCATGTTTTTCCCCGTAAATTAAATTCACTAGGCCCCGAGGGCCATATTTAGATGTTTTACGGGTGTGTTTTCTTGTGAAACACTCCATAACATTTATAAATTGATTTAAATAATCAATTAAACCTTAGACTATATCACATACAACAAAATATATCTACCCAAAAAAAACCCTGCACACCAAAGAAATGAAAAGACAAAGTAGACATAGCATAATATGAGACAATAAGGATTATTTAGTACTTAGCTGTATTGAAATAACTAGTTAGCTTAATTTTTCAAGCTTGGTAAACGAATCTCTCATAAAAAAAACATAATAGTTATAAAGGATAAAATTTAACAATATGAATTACTAGGCCTTTTTGTGTGCACATATTAATCTAAACCAATTAAAGAAGCATCCTAAAAAAAACATTTAGTTTTATAAAGCTAACAGGATTAACATAAATGTTAATGTTCCCTGTAAAAACATAATAGGTTTTTAAAGGATAAAATTTAACAATAAATGAATCTACTAAGAAAATTTTAGACATAGCCAGGGTTCTACATTAAGCTAGAATAAAATTAAATTACCAAAAATAAGGGTTTTTACTAAACAAACAGAAAGGAACATTTAAAATAAATTTTATCAAACTCGAGGGCCATAAAATTGATGTTTTACG
This sequence comes from Taxus chinensis, assembly GCA_019776745.2. NCBI lineage: Eukaryota > Viridiplantae > Streptophyta > Pinopsida > Cupressales > Taxaceae > Taxus > Taxus chinensis. Next base: position 666,045,640 of record CM034148.1, read on the forward strand.
GGTGTGTTTACAGCAAAACAACAATGACATAATTTTATAAATTGATTTAAATAATCAATTAAACCTTAGACTATATCACATACAACAAAATATATCTACCCAAAAAAACCCTGCCACACCAAAGAAATGAAAAGACAAAGTAGACATAGCATAATATGAGACAATAAGGACTTAGCTGTATTGAAATAACTAGTTAGCTAATTTTTTAGCTTGGTAAACGACTCTCTCATAAAAAAAACATAATAGTTATAAAGGATAAAATTTAACAATATGAATTACTAAGAAAATTTAGAATATTAAGCTAAACCAATAAAACAACCAAAAATAAGGGTTTTTATAAACAAACAGGAATAACATTTAAATAAATTTTATCTTCTGTATAAAATTATAGGTTTTTACAGCAAAAAAAAATAAATTGAATCTTCCAATAAAATAGGGAAAAATGTGAGTGACATAGCCCAGGGTTCTACATTATGATAGAATAAATTTATTAAATTACACATGGTTTTACTAATGAAAGAAGGAACTTACCGTATCCTCAAACTCGGGGAAATTAAAATTGAAATGTCCTAAGAAATAAACAATGACATAATACACATGGGAGGGAAGGAACTTACTGTGTAGAAGAAACCTCAATAAAAGGGGAAAACAACTGGAACTAACTACTATGAAAATTGATTAAAGTTTTTATAAATAAAGTGACACTAATTGGTATAGTATTTGTGAAAATTCATAAATAAAACACCATTATACAATAAATTTTATTAAAAAAATCAAAATTATATTAAAAATATTTGGAAAAAAATACCATTAAATATCTATGTGACTAAATTACATTTAAAATCTTTGAAAAACTACAATTTGAATGGTTTAATGTTGATGGTGAAAATTCATAAATAAACTAGCTCTATCTGGTAAATTGATATTTGTGGAAATTCATAAATAAAAATCCTTTGAAAAACTAAACTTCTGTTTAAAAAATAGCAAAAATATACTGAAAATATCAGATACATATTTGGAAAAATTATCATTAAATATATATGGGACTAAATTGTGTTTAAAAAATCGAACAATTGCAATTTAAATGGATTAATGTTGAAGGTTAACATGTTGAAACTTAGAAAGTAAAGTAAATGAACAAACATTTAGGGGAATTAAAATAAAATCAATATCCCAAAAAAGAGACTATAACTGACAAATTATTTAAATCATTGATGAAAGACATGTAAAATATGATAAATTATCTAGATCAAATTAAGGCATGATTTTACTAACGATAGTAGCAAAAAGATAAAAAAAACATACCCAAGTTCTAACAACATAAGCAGAACACCTAAATACATCTCTCAAACATTCTAATTTTATTTCAAAAATCCTAAGCCGATACACCCAAATTTGAATTTGAATGTCATTATTTTAGTTAATGCACATGTTGACTCATTTGTAATAAAGGGAAAATAAGAGCCTCAAAACCACGTGCATATGAAGGATGGAAAGAAATCTCAATGAATCTCTCTGTCAAAAGGAGAAACACTGCTATTGTATTGGTAAAGAAGTTTTAAAATAAGCTGCATAATATTTATTATACTAGTCTTTCTGTGTGCACATTAGTCTAAATTAAAAGTTAAACATTTGGTTTTAAAAGCTAAAATTAACAATTTGTTAATGTTCCCTGAAAAACATATACTTCTAAAAGCAACAAAATGTTAATGTTCCACTCCATTAAATTACTAGACAATATTAGATTACTAAACTAAATTGATAAAACAACTGAAAAGATGAGTTTAAATTTTATCCTCTATATCAAACTAAGGGTTTTTATAACACAATAGAATAAATTTCATTTTCCAATAATGACAGAGGGAAAACTGTGAGTGACATAGCAAGGGTTGTACAGTATGAAAGAACAAATAACATCATCTATATCAAATTAGAGCGATATAACCTAGTTATACAACACCACAACCTACGCTAGCATGGCCAGTTTAACCCCATCCACACAGGATCAACTTCCAAATTGTTAAGACCTAACATGACACCTAAGGTGTGTAATTTCCTCTAAAAAATCATTAAACCATAAGTTGTAGCAAATTTCATCCATGAGATGAAATGACATTTAGGAAAATAATAAACAAGGCATGTAAATCCAATAAGAAATAACACTTGGATAATATAAAGAACTATAAATGCTACATAACATTATATTGGCCAATTATGTCAACAAAAATAGGGCTTTATAGAAAAAATAGGGTTCTACAGGAAAAACAAGGATCTATGCGGCTCCACATCCTAAGCTAACATTTCCAATTTAACCCCTTTAAAACCTAGCAAGACACTTGAATAGTTTAATTCCCTCAAATCCCTCTGAAAAAATTAGGAAAATAACAATGATAACTAACCGTAAGCATGTAAAACCAAAACAAAAAATACTTGGAGAATCCAAACTACAAGAATACACACCACATGATATTAAATATTAAATAGATTATAAATCCCAGAATAAGACACTATAACCTCTTATAATAAACTACTTGATAAAAAAGCATAGATGGAGCCATTAACTGAAAAAATACTAGATATGTGCAGTAAAAAAAGGATTGCTATAAGTTTCTTTAAAAGCATGAATGTGTACTATTTTAGACCTATCTTAAATCAAATTACTATGTCTTAGTGTCAAGTGTGTCCCTATTTTATCCTTAGACCTAAGTTATGAAGGAAGCATAGTAAGTTTTCCAAAGTCCACCCAAAGATGTCAAATTCATTGTAATATGTATCAAGCAGGTCTAATCTTAATCAAGTATAGGTGGAAATAAGTGTTTGTAAGGTCATCATGGTTATTCAAAATCCTTACTATAGAGTCAAGGTTATTAAGAATGTGTGATCCTTATCTATGTCTGTTTTAAACTTGTCAAAGTTGTAAAGGTATGTCAAGAATGTTCAATTTTCTCAAACAGTGTAAAGTCCTCTGTGTCAAGAAATAGATCCTTGCACAAGTAATGGAATCTGTCAAGAAAAATGAAGATGTGCTTGCAAATTTTGTGGCCTCAAGGAGGTCATATATATAAGAACGAATCAATATGTCTTCCATAAGAGAGATGAAGTAGTAAACACATGAAGAGTATTAGTCAATGTGCGTTATACTAAAGCAAGAGAAGTCAGAATCTTAGTATTAAAGATGATACAGTTTTTTCATCTAGGTGCATGAAGGGATCATGTATGGTTATGAAGCTAAGGAATACCCCATTGTTTTCCTTTGCAAGTTGAATGATCTCCAAAATATGAAATATGAGTGTATTCATGTTACTAAGGAAATCTACCTATGTTGATGATAAAATATTGTGTGCATATCAATAAAAACTATGTATAATGATTATACATGTTGCACCTAAGTCAAATTTGAAAGATCCAGAAGAAAGAACTCTTCATACTTTCAAATGAAGGCCTGATGATTTAATACCATGTCTTAAACGTATAAGAAAGAGAGATTTCAGAAAATTGGAGATATATAATTTGTTGATAGAAGCTATTAGTAAGATGAATGTTTAGAAGGACTATAAACTAGATCCTTGTTCAATATTTTGTGCTTGGAAACGAATTTATGAAGAAGTTATAACAAATTTTTGACCCCTAGGTTCTAGGAAGCCTAACTTAGTGCAAGACAAGGGATTAAAGGTTGGAGTCTTTAAATATGGTATTTTTACACAGTTTGTAAGTCATCATCCTAGAATAGTGATCCAACATATTTTGAAGGAATTTTGGAGAGTTAAGGGTAAATGTCAAGATATTCTTGAAATTTTAGTCAAGGGTTTAACAACACAGTGAGCAGGGCTAATTGGAAGGTGTAACTACAAAGGAAGTTAGAGATATATTTTGTTTTCATGTTTAAAAACTAAATACAAAGGTAAAATAAGAAAAAATGGTAGTTGGAAATGACTTAGGTTCGTGCTAAGTCTAAGGTCATGGGAAGTTAGATAGTGTACTAGGACTGGACTGGTAGGCTAGTAAACTAATCAACGGAAGGATCAAAGTGAGAGAGGCACTTAAAAAGAGAATGAACAAATCAAATTTGGTATACACCAAAAAGAGAGAAAAGGGTACTAAGAGGTGCTCACTATCTTTATGAGAGACTCATGGGATGTCCTATTCATGGATTGAACAAGGAGATTTGTTTTGTGTATGAGAAATGGACTGTTTCAAGAAACTTTTTGTAGGATCTTTGAAGGTTTGAAACCAATTTGATGACTAAGAAAGTGTGATTATGGGATACAAGTCATGGGAAAACGGGTTACCAAGTTCATTATGGACTAGAACACAAAATGGATCTTGTCTTCAAGGAAATATCCTTGAGAAGGAAGATGCTAATAAAGACCATTTAGATCAATTTTAGGGAAAGACAAAGTAAGTGAGTCTTTTGGCTAGGTGTAGAAGCGTAAGGAATAGGGTTTTTTTCCGTTGAATAGAATAATTGGGAAAAGTAGGAGGATATTGATGGAATATCATGTTTGAAAGGATAAAAGGTTACATCCTTAAACCTAGCTACATCAAGACCAGTTAGGGAAATATTACAAAAAGTTTTCTTTTTTAGATGCAAGACAAACTAAGTGATTCTCAAGTATGAAAAACAAGAAAGATCACTAAAATAACCAGTTACAAGGTTTGTAAGGTAGAGCAAAGAGTGTTTTATTGGAAAATTGGCTTATGGAGGAGGTTCAACCAAAGGAGAATAATATGATTATAGGGGGAGAATCATGATATTGTGTTGAGTATGGTGAAGTGAGATTTTTGATTTTGGAGAAAATAGGCTTAGGGGGAGCATTGTATATGATTTAATCCCACCAGTCAAAATAAAAACATCATTTCAGGGGGGAGCTTCTTGAGGTAAGGTCATGTTTTTGTTATTGCTTTCTTTCATGATACTCATGTTGTGGGATGTTTGACCCTTTGTCATAGATGTCAAAGGGGGAGAGAGTACTATCAAAAACTAGGTATGAATGATTTGAAGATGGTGGAGAAGGTAATTTCCATCAAATTTTTTGAGTTTGTTGCCATCAATGAAAAAGGGGGGAGATTGTTGAATTGGTGCATTGGTGTTGTCATTGATGTCAGGTGGCATTGATGGAAAAGGTGTGAGTTATGAAGTGAGGCTAAGTTCAGGGATATGAAGGTTGATTGGTAGTGCCTCTTCAGATTCATTGAGAATTTAGGATGGTTTCAGGGTGTTACAAGCTTGGTCAGTGAGATAGGAGACCACTGGAGGTATGGATATGGTTGGAAATCTTGGAAAATGTGTTATACAGGTAAGAGATGTTTATTCTAGCATGTTTAAGATCATTTTTAATGAGCAACAGGTGAAATGTTTGGAGGCACAATTGTTACTGGCTCATTTAGGCCTAGTTCTAGATCCTAATGAGGTGTAAGAGTTCAAGGCAGGTCATGGAAAGACTAGGTAAGCATGGGAGTAGCCTATGAAAATTTCCTAAGGCATGTATGAGCAATTAAAAGGCTTATTCATGATATCCTAGAGGTAAAATTCAATAGTTCACCAAAACTACCTTTGAGGACTTGATAGTAGAATGTTGAGGTAAATGATATATATATATATATATATATATATATATATATATAATATATATATATATATATATATGAGATATATATAGTATGAGCTATAAAGGAAATTTTATGGCTAAACCAATCTATGGATGTGTGTATAGGGGTTGTCTTTTAGTGCTTCATGTCAAATTTCATCAAATTTTGAAATGGGGGATTGTGGAAGTTATGGCAAGTTTTTCTAAAACTGGTTTCTTAAGGGATGCAAATCTAAGCACCCTAGATTCTTAGCATATCCAAAAAAAATGTTGAGCATTATTCAGATAAATCACTAGAATTAATTTTTTGATAACACTCCAATGCCTAAGCTTTACAAATTTTTTTTGAGAGAAATTGGTTGAGAAACAAATAAGTTATGAGCATTTTTACTAACAAGTTTTCTCTCTCCTCAAGCCTCCTTGAAGTGATAGGCATAAAATGAGTTGTTTTGACTTCAAATCAATGTTGTACAAGTAGGTGATTCAACTGCTCAATGAATGTCAATGATGTATCCCCCCTATGCCAAGTGGTGTCACATTTATGGACTTTAAGCACATATGCATTCCCCTACTATCCATCTCAACCTTTATCAGGAGAAGTGTTTCATGCGTAATCACATGGTTTGAAAGGTTGATTCTAATGGACAATTGGTGTACAATTCATTTTAATGATGGATAGATCTATTAAGTTGATCTATCAGGTTCTTAGGTCTTATGGTCAGTCGTATGGTACAAACTTCTTGTCTATGAACTCTTCCACCAAGAGTAAGGTCATGCTAAGCTATATTATGGATTCAATGAAGTACTGCTTGAACTAAGAATCATTGATCTATGACCTGAGCAATTGCAAGTTCTCAAGAACATGAATAAGAACATCCTGCTCTTCATAAAGCAATCAGGTGAAAATGTATAGTGTGTTCAACATGTGAATATACTGGTATAGAATGAATCCAATTGTTTGTCTGGGTGATAGTTGATAAGTCTCCATGCATTGTTCTTCATAATCTTGTCACATCAAACTTGTGTTTTTAACCAATATAGTCATGAATTCTCCAAGATGTGAAGATGTAATGATATGGTCTTAAATGTTGTTACACTTTATGTACTAAAATAGTAGTGTAAGTACATCCTTTGGATTTGACGTAAGAACTCAAGTCTGTGGTCTATAAAACCTAAAGGAATTGTGATTGTAGCATAAAATTTGCGACTGTTATCCTCATTGGTATCATACTAGTCAGATGCTTGGTTTTTGAAGTTCTGGGATTGAATCCTTGAAGTACACGTGGGATTTAAACAATCACTGAATGACATCTTAGGAATGATTAAAACACTCAAACATTGTGAGGTAGGAGTTTGAAATTTTTGAAACTCACTTATGAATGTCTAAACCTCTTGGGCTTTCTAAAAGTTAAGAAGGACCCCCTAAATTTAGGCTTTGGTATGATGTACATAATTCATGAAGCTCATGAAACTAAGGCACATGGAAAATCTACCATCCTTTAAAAATGTTTGTCGACAGTAGCTTACTGTGACATCGTCAAAAATAAAATCTCAAGTTATCTCTTGAAACTTTCACTAATAAAATTTGAAGAGTTTTATCTTAGACTGTGTTTCGTGGAAGAAAATAAGGAATTTTCGACCTCCTTATCATGAGATCAAAGAAACTTAGTGATTTCAATGTAATTCCTTTGGTGAAAACAATCCTTCTGCATACTCATGTAAAGTGCACTCAAATAGTTTTCACTTGATAAATCTAGAAATGTCAATTTTCATTGTCACATAGTTTGAAAGATCAAAGAGTTCATCATGACAGTGTAAGGTGAGATTTTAGCACATTATTTCTCTCTAACTACATGACTCCATGAGGTTCGGTGTAGCTGATGTAAATGTAAGTATCTTCATAGTGATACACGAAGATTCCTCCTTATTTTTATCTTTCTAAGACAGTAATTAGAGTCTTGACAAAGACTGAGTCTGAACTAATTGGTAAATGTGTCTGAAGAATGCATACTATAGTTTTGCATTGATATAACTGGAAAATTCACTATCCTTGGTGCCTTCAAGCTTTTATTAATAGCACTCATTTCAAGTCTTCAATGTGAATATGATGACCAAGGTCAGTTGAAAAGTTGGCATACAAGAAATGAATGATTTAAGGAGAAGCCCCAAAGAAGTTCTAAAGGGTTTTGTAACGTTCAACTTCATTCTTATTCCTGTAATATGTTCCTCACTTGCCAAGAATAGTTACAGAAACATCTTCTTGGTGAAGCTAGAAGTGCATGAGAAAAAGCGTTGGAAAAAGTAATCTTGACAGTCTTGACCAGAGTTTCATGCAGTTGTAAGAATTTGTTAGCATAATTTGAAGGTAAGGAAGTTTAATACTCATGTTGTCTCATAGTATTGTTATTTAGAATATTAGGACACTTAAAAGTTACTAACTAAAGCCATGTAAGTATATATGAAATATGTACAGTTGAACAAGTAATGAATTTTAAGTGGAATATTACTTGATGATTTTGAAGAGACTATCTAGAATACCATTGGTCTATGTAAAAGTTGTGATGAAAGCATATGAAGAGTTTTTGAGAAATGAAGGTGTAAGCATATGTGTAAGTAAAATCTAGCATGGAATTGAAGATAACTAATGTTGATAAGGTTGAACAATGTCATTGGAAAAGTCACATAGAAAGTAAGGTAAATAAATGAATAGATTGTTAATGAGGTGTAGGAATTTTGATATTGAGAAAAGAGAATGATTGCTGATATAGAGTTTAATGAAAGAGAAGAAGATTATTGTCAGAGCTAAGTCCTTAAGGTATGAAAGAAAAGAATAACAATGTGCTGTGATCCACAAAGGAGTGAGCAGTAGAAATCGAAGTAGAGTCATGAGAGATACCAGAAGGAATGAAATGAAAAATTTCAAATCTTGGTACATGAAGACTTTGTAACTGAGTGTTTCCTTGAAGGATGAATTTAAAGGTAAGATGAATGTCAAGACCTTATGACATGCATGAGAAGCCCGTACTCATGAAATTTGAGAAGTATGCATCAAATTGAAAGAGAGATCAATTTGACAAATCTGTGAATTTTTAAAGTGACATTGAATACCTACATAGGTTCAAGAATGCTGGTTGAGTGATTAGATGAGAGAGAAATTTGTAGAAGAGTGAGCTAATTTAGAGGTCATCATCAGTTGTGTGAGACAACAAAACTAAGTGTGAAAAAAAATCTTGAATAAGTCTAAGTGGCATCTTAGCATGTGGGGAGCTGTAAGCTTCCATGTAAGTTGAAGCTTACTAAAGGTCAGTTGTTGTCTAGACCAAATTTGGGAGTTGAAGCTTCCCTACAAGGTAATTATGCTTGTCAAAGATTGAGTGGATTTCTTGGTCAATTTTTTGGAGTTGTAGCTCCAAGTTGAGTTGAATCTCAACCATGAAATAAATGTAATAGATACAAGGACATTCTTTTTCCTCAGCCTATTTCTTGGTTTCAGTGGGTTTTTTTCCTAGTTTGGGTTTCCCACATTAAATTATGTGTCTTTGTGTATACTATGCTATTATTTTCTTTTGTATGGTCTTATATGTTCATCATAGTAAAAATTGAGGAAATGGAATTGTCTATAAAAGTTTTATTAGACAATGATTCACCCCCTCTCACTGTCATAGTTTCCAACACATAAAAGACATGTGGGAGAGGAAAGACATTCATTGCTTCATACTTAGGATCGTATAATGTTGTCCTATTATATTCAACTCCATCCTAGAGAAAATCAAATTTGAACTTTCAAATATGTCCAATATTCATTCTCATATGATTTTCATCCCTAACCTCAAAATCATCTAAGAAATTTACTCAATAATCTTTGACTTGTGGAACATGTTGCAAATCATAAGATGAAATGTTTTGGGGTTTCTCCGAATTTAAAAATCTTCCCTTGGAATGTATGAGTAGAGGTTCAAAGGGTCGAATGAATCTTCCAAGTTTGAGTCATATTTGGAATTCCTACATGAGAAGATTCCAATAAAGATAGGGAATGACACCATTTACTTCTTACAATTCTTGAGTTTTCCATTCACGTGGATGAGTTACTTGTATAACTCGAACATCATGATCCTATCACTGAGGTACCTTAGGGGCTTGTGTGGAGCGATATCAAAACATGATTCTCTGATATATGATAAAGTATAGAACTAAGTGAAATATAATCCATACCTCTTGATCAATGTGGCAGCTTGAGAAGATTGAATACAAATTACCCTCCAACAACTGTATGAAAAACATAGTTAATGCATCATTCACTCTAAAAAAATGGCGATTTCTCTCCTTGAGGGTTTTTTGTAGATATATTTCATAAGTAGGGGCCCTTTGAGATATTTTTTGAGTGAGGGTCAAGAAATTGAATGGTATTATACTCGTAAGAGCATAGAAAAGATAGGATGTCATCGAGAACCTTTTGGTGAATTGCAACTGAAGTGGTTGTTGATAGATGTTGTCACTAATTATTTGTCCCCAATCAATCATCTATTTTCCTTTAAAGAAAATGAGGATGAATAGTACCATTCAATATTGAAAATACTTCATGACATTTTCTCCCATTACCCTGCTTAGTAGGATGATTACATCAGAATATCCTTTGTGAAACTCACTTCTGGACAAATATTTCAGCACACGAGAAGGCTTCCTTCCCTATTTCAACCATGACCCCAATACAAGACCTTGGAGATATGATTCTATTTTCAACCATTCAACCAATGTAAATTGCTTCATTAAAATTACCATGTTGCTTCATGTCAGGATTTGCATACACTGTGATATTCCCTTTGGAATGAGTAATGCAAGTATCGAGTTGTTGTCTTCTCTTATGATTCTCAATTCTAGATCATAGTGTTAAGCACATGTGATCATTAATTTTGTGCTTGAGTAGATAGTGATGACCACGTGCAACATAATACACTTTGTTGAAAACCTTGTATTTTATTGATTCCCATGGGTTTCCGAGCATTCAATTCTTCATATCTTCTAAGTCCATATGAGTAACATTGTTGTCACCCATACCTAGATATTCTAATATTATGGTTGAAACAAGCTCTTGATAAGAAAACTTGAACTTAATGTTAGAAAAAATCAACAATATGAGAGAAAATGAAGATGATAACAACTTTCTGCCAACTAAATATGTAACTTTCTATTTTTAGCAGGTAGGGTTCAGGAGCTAATTTTTGGGAAAATGTGCTTTTTTTTTCTCTAATTTAGTTTTTTGAAACCCATAACATGTTAAGAGTACCTTAATTTATGTTCTTTATTTTTTTTTAGAAAGTTTCTATTTTTGGAAAGTTTTCTTTTTTCTTTTTTGGGAAAAAATTCCTAGTTTGTCATCTTCATTGTTCTCTGAGTATTCTAAATAATGATTTCTTACAATTTTTTGATGGTTACTATTTTAGTAATTGATAATGCCATGTAATAAATATTTTTAGAAATGGAACTTACCTTCACCATTTGTAATGAAAATGTCTTCATTACATTTTGCTCATCTCCGAGATCCCGTACTCCAGATTTCACCGTAATATGTCTGCCAGAATGCTTGGAAATTAAAAAACCAAATTCTAGGGCACAAAATTAGGGTTTTATATTGTTAAAAATTTAGGGAATTATCCACCTTATAATAAATGTCTTCTTGAAGGCACCTGCAATGAGGAATTTCTGAGAAAATTTAAATGGAAACGGATTGCAGGTTTGAGAGTTATGAAATTTTCATGGTTTTTACATTAATGACTTCCCTAAAAGAATGTTGACAACATGCCTAGTTAATTTGCAGGTATTTGGAGGTTTTAATAATAAAAAATGGAGGTCTAGGTATAACTATAAGTACTAATGGATTTATCAGCAATTGTTTTGAGTTTACTAAGCTTCTGAATGTGTTTTTTCATCAACGGGAGAAGTAATGTCACTTGTTTTAAAAGAGAGGGTTTTAACTTATTTATTTCGGGAAATTTTTTTATATCTAATCTATCCCATTGGGAATTTGTATAATATGGAAATAAATTTTTTCCCTCACCTAGGCTTGTCACTGGTCCCTTTCTAATTGCGAGATGAGGAAATGGAGAAAACAACCATAAAACACATTGGGGTTGAGACTGAGTCATATAGAAGACCTTTAGAGGGGATATAATGGGGATAATTTTTGTGTCACCTCTATTCCCTTAGTAATGGGGATAATAGGAAAAAAAAATTGACCTCAACTAGTGATGACATGTGGCGTCACAAGATTTGATGTGGAGGTGATGGGGAAAGACTAGCATTAGCATCGAGGAGCTGGGAAAAAAGTTTTATGAAAACCAAAACATGCGCTAGAGTGGGGAATTTTTTTTGTCCTCTATATCTGTTTGGGAATGGGGATAGGAGGGACACAAAAATTTCCCGTCTCCCTATTTTGATAAGTATCACCTTCATGCTATGAGATGGGAGGAGTGAGATGTGCCAAATAAGCCCTCCTGAGTGCTTGACTTGGTCATGTGGAAAACTTGGAGGAAGGGGTGAGGTGGGGAAATTTTTGTGTCCCCCTTTATCCCCTTAGTAATAAGGAAAGAGTGACACATAAATTTTCCTCAACCTGGAGGGTGACAAGTTTCCTCACTCAAAATTGGCTAAGTATGAGAGACGTACCTTATGAGAGAGAGAACTTGTCAACAAGATTGTCGAAGTTCCTGGAGGTATTTTTTGATGAAATATTATATGATTTTTGACTCCCAAGATCCTTAAAATAAAAATGGAACAAGTATAAAATTTCATTAATGTGTGAAAAATCTATAAAATGTATCCCTTTTCTTTGAGATAGCAGGGTGACTCTGTGAAATTTGAGCTGCCATGAGAAGTAATCAATTATTTTGAGAGAGTTTATGATTCCATAATGTATAGGAGTATTTACTATTTCCAATGACTATTTTTTTTCCTTTCAATTAACTAAATAAATCCTATAATCCTCTACAAAAGTCTAGGTATTGATTTAGACTGCATGCTCCTTACCCCTGAAAAACCCGCTTTCAATGCAACTATTCCTAAACCTCTAAAACTTCCCTAAATATTTCTAAATTAGTACATGTGCTTTAAAAAATATTCAATACCACCTTCAATTGATTTTTTATTTTGGATCAGTCCTAGAGGATGCACACCAGTCTTGAAAATGCCGAAATTATCCTTTTTAGGCCTACCAAAGAATTCACTTGTGGAAGAACTTTATTGAATGGGATAGATGACCTTGTCACAACTTTTCAAACACTAGGGGAAAGCTTGTAAAAAATACTTAGAGGAACTAAAAGGTCAAGATAGCCATGATATAGAGGGAAGGATTACTCGAAGAGAGAGTTTTTCAAAATAAATTTTCTAATTCGGGATTAGTTATCATTTTCAAGTTTGATTTTTTGGGCTATCAAAAATAGATGACAACAATATGCATGATTCCTAAGTAAGAAAAATAGACATTGATAACACTTTTTTTCTCTACATTGATATTGTTTTATCTTTCCGTACTTTCATCTTTTTACTTTTTCTAGAATTATCTCGTTACTTTTGGACATCACATAATGTGTTACTTAGCTAAGAAATTTATGATTTTTATTTGTAACTTTCTATACATAAGCATCCAATAAGGGAAGGAGAATCCGATATTATTTTCCCGTTGTGGGTTCTTTAGTTCATTCACTTGGCTCTTATATTTGAAAAATAACCCATCACTTGTTTCTCTCATAAACTTGTATTGACCAACTTGATTCAACTTCTAATGTTGTTAATGTTGAAATTCAATAAAAATAAATCAGATATAAACAACCTACTAACTATTCTACGGGTCATTGGGTTATTATTATTTATCTACTACTTGGGAAATAGAAGAAACTTAAGGAATGTGTTTGGGCTGTATCACTCATAACATAGGAAGATAAAATTCTGAATCCATGTCACAAATATCTTTAGGAAAAAGTATTTGTATCCTACTATCTTAGTGTAACTTTCAAAATGGAAACCTAGTTTCAAGGGACATAATATCTATCACACACAAACACACACACATCAGAACTACACTGAGTTTGAAATGTAGTGTAACATTTTGTCATAATAAAATTTGGGTGACCACCAAGGTTAATCTGACTGAAGAATATACCTATTTTATTTAGTCTAATGTGTGGTTGAGTATTTTGTAGGTAGCTATGGTTTATTTAATAGGTACGTGTATGATAGGAGAACTGTACAATAAAGTAGATGCTGCAATTTGATTTTTTGAGTGTTTTCATTGATGTAAAAGGTTCATTAATGAGAAAGGAGGATGTGATAGGGTGCCATGATGAATTTATTGGTTCTTGAGCAAGTATGAGATGATTTGGTATCGACAACATGGTGTGTACATGGTTGCAAGAGTGAAGAAGGTGAGAATGGATTGGTATAGTAGGCCTAATCACGAGGTATAATCAGCTTGGGTGATGGAATGAAGGCATGATACATCTAGATTAGTATGGTAAAGGTATGGGAGAGTATGAGGAGAGTGTTTTGAGACACTCATGTGAGTCTTAGAGTGCAGGTACATGTTTGAGCATGGTTTTTAGGTGATCATCTAGACCTAATCTAGGTGCTTAAGGTCAAATGAAGCATGAATGTGAGTTCCAAAGCTCTATGATCCCCATGAGGGCATGAAGAGGTGTGATCCATGTTTTCTCAAAGGTGTTAGGACCTTTTGAAGAGTTTGAAAAAAAACGTATGATGTTTTCTTCATTTTCTAGCTAATAAAGTATTAGTGGTTGAGAAGATGAATGGATATTTATGAGAATGTGAGAATTGGGGATGTTATTATAGGTTGTCCTAGTGATTTGGGAAAAATTTGAGGGTTGTACAATGAATATTTTACAAGATATGTTGATTTTACTCCTATTGAGTCCTATAATGCATGTTTCCTACCTCAATATGATTTTTTTGTGTTGGTTGGCACATGTAAATTTTCATGGGAAAATGAGCCATTCAAGGATTATTTTCATATATCTAGGAAGGTTAAATATGTGGAATGAGTTTAAATAAGGCCCTATGTTTTATTAATGATTTCTAAGAAGGTAAGAAGGTCAAAACCCTAGTTTACTAGCAATGGAGTAAATATGATTTGTATAAGATTAATATGCATTGAATTATCAAATGTAATGATTGGATGATGGAGATGTATCTCCCATATTTTAGCTGGTTGTGATTTGAAGTCATGATTGTTAGTGGAGCCCACTCACATGAGCTAGTTTGCAAGAAATTTTTATTTTATCTCAAGATTTCCATTTGAATTAATGTATAAATTGGTTTTATGAGTTTCTAGGGGGAGAAATAATACATGTTTTTATTTATTTAAGATCTTGGTGAAGTGATTTAATGGTTTTCACATGTCAATCTTGGAAGACTAGTTTTTGGACCTAAAAGGTAGTTTTACTAGTCATGGAGAATGGAGGTTTTTGGACACTTGAGGTCTTGATGATGAAGGTTTATTATTGTGGAGGTGTTTTACACATCCCATATGATTTATGTAATTTTTTGGTTTATATATTCATATCATTTTTGGTGGTATGGTTGAGATGACAAGTTGACCTAGTTCGATTGGTTTATGACAACACTTCTTTGGTATGAAGTTTTGTCTAGAACACCAATATTTTGGATTGTTTGATGATTCCTGGGATGAAATTTTATACTATTCCATGAATTTATATATCTTTAAAGTGTCAGTAAATGTGCTATAATGTCAAGATTGCAAAACTAGTTTTTGGGAAATTTAAGTTGCTTGAAGGTCAAAGAAGTGTGGATGGAGTTTTTGGTTGAGTCATGATGTATAAAATTATTGTATGTGTTACTTGTGTCATTGGATTTACATTGAGTTCTTACATGCCATAATTGATATTTTTTTATGCTAGGTCTTCATCTTTGAAGACTCATCAGCTGGGGGTGTTTGGAATGAGTAGGAAACATTCCCACTTAGCAGTGTCATGAGATGAATGAGTAATGCATATTTTGCTAATCTGGTAGGAGATTTTTTGGGTTTTTTTTTTTTCATGTGTGTAGCATTTTGATGAATGAAGAATCTTATATTTGTCTTGGAGTTTGTGGTGTGCTTGGTGAGGGTTGTATTTGGTTCTTCATGGCCTAATGTGCACTTTTTTAGTGTCTTGATGCATTGCCGACCCATATGGGTGCTTGTTATAATTTTATATGATGTATTAGGTATATTTGTATGTTTTTATGACCTACCTTGAGGTATATTTCTGACCTACTAGTGTTTACAAGATGATTCATGTATTTAAGTGAGTGTATTTGTTCATTTTGAACTAGTTGTGTGTGTGTGTGTGTGTGTGTGTGTGTGTGTTGTGTGTGTGGTGTGTGTGTGTGTGTGTGTTTGTGTAAAAATGATGAGAAATGGTATGAATGTTTGAGAAGATTTGATGATCAAATCACCACTTGGGCAATTGATATAATCAGCCCATGAAGAAGCAAGATTGAGAAAACTAGGAGAGAGTTTGTTTGAAGAGGATTTTGAGGTGTGTGAGATGAATTTATGATCACTATATGTTATAGTAGAAACATATATTTAGTGGTATTCATATTCAGGGTGTTTGAGTTGATGTTTGATGACCTTATGGGGTTGTCTCCTCCTTCCAGGGTTTATGCCTTATTAAATAGGGGTTGGTGTTCCTTGTGGGGTTGAAGCCTCACTAAAATATCTTGTGTGATGAGTAGTATTAATGCAAGTATTTTAGTTTTAGTAATGTAATAAAATATTTCAGTGTTTTTTCTCCCCCTTGAGTCTTTCCCAATTAAATCTTGTGCTCTTATGTACTCTCTTAATTATGCTCATGTGGATGATTGTTTCATGTTGTTAAGATCACATTAATGTATGGTTTGGATGGTAAATTATTTACACAAGTTAAATAAAATTGGTTAAATTTTTTGAAGGACTAATTCACACCCTCTCATTCCTTTTTGATTCAAATACTTGGTATCAAATCATCTCATTTTGAAGAAGTTTAATCACTTGAAGAATATCCTTTGAAGCACTAAAATGGTGAGTGAGAAGAGTGACACTTCTTCTAGTAAATCTCCCTTGTTTAATGGACTAAATTATGCATTATGGAGTCTCAAGATGAGGACTTGTATAATGTCCTTATGGTTTGAAATTTTGCAATCTTTGTTAGATGGGTGTAAAGTTCCTTAGACTCCTCCAAAAAGTACTGCAGACAATAAGTTTAATAGTGACAACTCCAAGGAAATGAATGTAATCATGTGTCATCTAGCTGAATTAGAACTTGTGAAGGTCATGAATTGTACATTAACACAATAAATGCAAGAGAAACTTCATGTCATTTATGAAGGAGATTCCAAGGTAAGGATTTCAAAATTTTAAACTTTTAGAAATCAATTTGAAGGCCTAAAAATGAGTGAAGAGGAATCCATTTCTGCATATTTTCTCTAAGCTGATATGTTTTTAACACCATGAGAAGATTAGGTGAAGAAGTGAAGGAAGAATTTTTAGTACAAAATGTATTAATATATTTCACTCACATGTTTGATTCCAAGGTTTCTACTATTGAGGAAGCTAAGGATTTGAAGTTCATTTTAATGGATGAGCTATATGACATCTTGACTGGATATGAAATGAGGATTATTGATTCCAAACCTGTCAATAAGGAGATTTTTTTTCAAGGATGAGAATAATAAAAAGGATAAGAAAATTAAAGATGATGGTGTTGATCTCGTGTTTGATGATGATGAGATATTTGCAATGGTTGCTAGAAGACTAAATGTTGGTTTAGGTAAGTACAAAGGAAAGATACCCTTTTAAGTGCTTTGATTATGGTTAAATACATCATTTTTACAATAGGTTGCCTCATAAAAAAAAGGATGAAGATGAATATCATGACAAGAAGGATAACATGTTTGATAAAAATAAAAATAACTTAAAGATATTTGTAAGAAATAATAAGACCAAGAAGAGTTTCTACACAAAGAAAGATCAATGTTCAATTTGAGAAAAATATTTGTGATGATGATTTAGACTCTGATTTTGAATCTAATAATGAGGAGATAGGTTATGAAGTTTTGTTTATGACAAAATATGCTATGAGATATATGAGTGGAGACTCTATTCTATTTAGTGACAATATTATTTCCGAGGAAGAAGGAGGAGATGACTTTTAGACTAGATTGATGTGTGTTTAGACTGAGTTGAAGAATGCTTAGAAGAATAATAGGAAGTTGAAGGCTCAAATAAAGGAGTATGAAGGAAATATTCATGACCTTGAAGGGAAATATTGGTATATCACAGGTAAGCTTAATGAAATAGTCAAAAGGATAGAGATGCAGATGAGTTCCATAAGTTTAAGTTTGTAATCTAAAGAATAAGAATGCACTAATCTTGGAGACATGATAATAATTATAATGAGAGAGCTATTCTATGCATCTAGTAGGGCTAAGACCTTTCAAAGTTTGAAAATAACAC
Organism: Taxus chinensis; assembly: GCA_019776745.2. Taxonomy (NCBI): domain Eukaryota; kingdom Viridiplantae; phylum Streptophyta; class Pinopsida; order Cupressales; family Taxaceae; genus Taxus; species Taxus chinensis. The sequence goes on from CM034148.1 coordinate 666,063,733, forward strand.
TAAATATCTTGTTGATTTTCTAGGTAGTCAAAGTTTTGCAGGAGACAAAACATGATTGGGGTTCAAGGAAGACCTCAATGGAAAAGAGGTGATGTAAAATGAAACTATTTATAATAATTATTTTCAAGTTCCAAGCACAAAAGAGGAGAAAAAGGAGAGAAATGTCAAAAACAATGCGAAGATAAAGTCAATAAGAGAACCCAATGCTTCAAGGTATGAAAGATCCTTTAATGGATATTGTTATACCTATAATGGATTTGGACATAGGGAAAAGTAATGTTGGAGGTATGTAAGAGATGGTCACCCATTTAAGGATAAAAGAGATGAGAAATCAATGAATGTTATTTGTTTCAACTATCAAGATAAGGGACACATTACCAAGTACTTCCTAGATGAGTCATCCAGTTAGTTTTGGAGAGAAGAAGGCCAAAAATGTATGAATAAGATAATATGTTTTTATTTGCAATGAGGTTGGAAACATATCTAGATATTTTTTTATGACCACTTTGGGAAAATTAGGAGGTTTTAGACTTCTAGAGTGTAGAATAAGACACAATGTAGGGTGTGGGAGCCTAGAGTAAACAATATGTTTCCTCTCAAAGTAGGTGTTGAAGCAAAACAAGAAGGTTCTCAGGGTGAAAATAATGAGAAAGAAGGAAAAGGTGAGACTCAAGTTTCAAATAGGGATTAATACCTCTTCAATATTTTTTTCTAGACTCCTCATGTATTATTATGTCTCTAATAGGATTCTTAGAGTCATTATCATCCATATGAATCTTAGAATAGAGGGGGGAGCGTGAATGATTGTAGGTTGTATACTATAACAATATATTCATGGTATCAAGGTATGTTTATAATTATTTTTTAAGGTCTTCAATATGTCTTGAGGATGTTTTAGGAACTGTCATGGTGTAAGGATGCTAGATTCATAAAGTGCAAGTTAATCATTCTGTATGATTACTTGATAAAACCATCAGAGGCAAGGAGAAATGATGCTTCTAGGTATGCTTGTGAGTTGAATGATGCTAGACGGTTGTGTCATAGTCTCTATTCGATTTACGAGGTGTATCAAGTTTGGTTATACTTTATAGAGGTAGTATGAAGAAGTGTGAATCACTATTAAATTTGTGAGAGGAAAAAAAAGTGAGTTTTCTTAGTTGAAATGCTTCATGGAAATCATGTGTATGGTTGCTTAGGATCTGTAGTATTGTCTCAGACATGGAAATGTGGAGTCAATTTGGTTCACAAGTCTAAATAGGTCTTGCATGAAGGGTTTTTTAAACATGAATATATATGTGAAAGCCAAAGAAGTAAGTCCTTATGTGGATAAACATGATTACAGGTATGTGTATTGGTGTATGTGTATGTAGTAGTGCTTTTAACAGGTTTATAGGATTACAAGAAGGTTTGTAGGACTACACTTTCCTAAAGTAAAGTTTGGCATCTTAATGGAGGACTAATTTTTTTTTTGCAAAGTCATCATAATCTATGGTAGAATTTTTGAGTTCATTCCTTGAAAGGGTTGTGGAGTACCAAGGTAAAGTATGTCATGTCATTGAATGTGCATGTGAACTTCATAATGTTTTTCATGAATGCATAGTGTTAAGGGGGAGCTTGAATGATATGTATCCTTGAGATGTGAAGTTAGGTATGTTTTAGGACTTAGGTATTGCATTATGAGTGTGTGTTACATCATGACAGGTACTGTTAAGTACTGTAATGGTGTGCTACAGGTGTATAAATGCTTATTGAAGTAGGGGAGATGGTATTGATCCTCATTGAGGTGCATAAGGTTTCGATAAGTAAAGTGGAATGAAAATATGGTTTTATAATCTATAAAGACCTATAACATATATTCGAACCTTGATGGAGGTCTATGAAAACTATGCAATTACATCAAGCCAATGTATGTTTTAAGTTTATACTTGAGTGATAGTAAAGTAGAAAGATGAAGAATGTTGTGTTGTTAGATGTGTGGAGAGTCATATTGTTTTGAATGGATACATGATTTGAGAATGTCACATGTTCATTTCATTTGAGAAGAAAATATAAGAGTGTAGTAGGATAGGTTTGAGTGAATGTTGCACTATATAAGGGTATTGTAGATGGTTGAAGCATTACTATAGTAAGCTACAGGTGTATGAATATTGTTTAGGTCATAAGGAGATTACATTGATCCTAAGAACATGTGCATTAGGTGTTAAGAAGATTAGTAAGGTAGAGTGAAGTGTTTACAAGAATAGTTGTAGGGGGAGTAAGTCATGAGGTCAACAACTCATAATACCATGTAAAGAAGGCTATGAACACTGAAAAGTTGCTTCAGGACTGTGTTGGTGTGTTTGATCCATATCCATAGCATGAGTGAAAGGTATGTGCTTGTATTCTTATGTTTTCAGTTAGATAGAGGTATAATTATTTTAGGGGAGAAATAAGGAGGTGTTCCATGCTGTATGTGGGATTCTAGAGAAAGGTGAAGTTTGGGATTTTTGGACCAAAGAATAGCTTTAGGGCTCATAGTCCTAAATGATCTAGTAGTCTGTGTATGACAAAGTTTAGCTTATTCTTGAGTATCTGCAGCCGAATATTATCCTATTTTTGAGGCAAGATGATGTTATTACTAAAAATCATGCTTGCTGGCATGTATGTATGCCATGAATGTCTCTTCCCAAAGGAAGCTACAATGAACTTATGAAGCTAAAAATAGAGTTAAAGAAGACAAAAAAAGTCTATGAGCTAGTTTAATGTTTTTGGTTGATGTTTCTAACCAAGAAGTGATCTTAATAGGATGAAGAAAGTGTGCTCAGGTATGTGATTTTTCATTAATTTGCAAAGGGGGAGAAGAACTAGGTTATTTTCCATCAATGACAAAGGGGGATATTGTTGGAATGTGAGTTCTTGAGTGTTGTCATTGATGTAAAAGGTCCATGAATGACAAAAGAGGATGTGATAGGGTGTCATTATGATGCTATAGGTTCTTGAGAAAGTATTATATGATGTAGTAGAGTCATCATGACATGTACATGGTTACAAGAGTGAATAAGGTGAGAATGGCTTGGTTTAATAGGCCTAATCACGAGGTCTAGTCAACTTAGAAAATGGAATGAAGGAATAAGGAATATGAATAAGAATGGTAGACGTATGGAGAGCATGAGGAGAGTGTTTTGGGACACTCATGTGAGTCTCATAGTGCATGTACAAGCTTGAGCATGGCTTGCACGTGATCATCTAGACCTAGTCTAGGTGCTTAAAGGCCAAATGATGCATAAAAGTAATTTGTAGAGATATATGAGCCCATGAGGGAATGAAGAGGTGTGATTTTTTTTTTCTTAAAGGTGTTATGTCCTTTTGAAGAGTTTGGAAGAAAAGTTATGACGGTTTATTCCTTTCCTAGGTTTGAACTAGACCTAATTCATAGGACCTAGTTATGCAAGTCTTAGTGGTTGAGAAGATGACATGATATTTATGATAAGGTGAGAATTTCAGATGTTAGTATAGGTTTTCCTAGTGTTATAGGAAAATTTTTAGGGTTGCATGATGAATATTTTTCAAGATATGTTTATTTGAGTCCTACCAAGTCCTGTAATGCATGTTTCCTAGCTTGATATGAAATGTTTTGTGTTGGTTGGCATGTGAAAAATTTACATGGGAAAATGAACCATTTAAGGATGATTTTTCATAGAGTTAAGAAGGTTTACGTTTAAATAAGGTTCACTTATTTATGAACGATTGCTAAGAGGGTAAAAAGGTCAAAACCTTGCATAAAGTTTACTAGTGATGGAGGAAATATGCATTGTATGATATTAATATGCATTGAATCATAAAATTTTATTATTGGAGGTTGGATATGTCTCTCCCAAATTTTAGATGGTGGTAATTTGGAGTAATGACAATTAGTGGAGCCCACTCAAATGAGCTAGTTTCCAGGAAAATTTTATTTTATTTCAAGATTACAATTTTAACCAATGTCTGAATTGTTGTTCTAGTTTTTGGGGAGAAATGATACATGTTTTGATTAATTTTAGAGCTTGGTGAAGTGATTTGATGGTCTAGAGAGGTACATCTTGGAAGATTGGTTTTTAGGTCTAAAAGGAAGTTTTAGCAGGCAGGGAGAATGGATGATTTGGGACACTTGAGGTCTTGGCGATGAAATTTTGTGACCATGGAGGTGTTTTACACATCCCATATGATGAGTTTCATGTTTTTTTGTGTGCTCTACATATCAATTTTGATGGAATTATTGAGGTCACAAGTTGACCTTGTTTGACTAGTTCAAGACATCACTGCTTTGGTATGAAGATTGGTCTGGAAGACCAATGTTTTGGATTGGTTAATGATTCTTATCCATTTTAGAGTGAAAAAGGATGAATATTTATCCCAGGAAATGTATTCAGAGATATTTAAAGTGTCATTAATGGTGTTATAAGGTCAAGATTGCAAAATTGTTTTCTATGAAATTCAAGTTTCTTGAAGTTCAAAGAGGTGTGGATGGATTTTTTGGATGATTCATGATGTATAACATGGTTAGATATGTTGGTTGTGTTATTGGATTTCCATTGAGTGCTTAAATTCCATGTTTGAGGTGTTTTTTGGATGTTAGGCCTTCATCTTTGAAGACTAGTGAGCTGGAGGTTCCTAGAATGAGTAGGAAACATTCCTACTTGGTGATGTTATGAGATGAATGAGTAATGCAGAGGTTCCTAAGCTGGTAGGATATTTTGTGAGGATGTTTTTGACATGTTTGGATAATTTGGAGGAAATATGAATATCCTATGTGTGCTTGGAGTTCATAGTGTGCTCAGTGATGGTGTATTTGGTCTTCTTGGCCTAGTGTGAGCTTGTTTATTGTCTTGATGCATTTCCAACCCATATGGGTGCTTGTTATGATTTTATATGATTTATTAGGTCTATTTTATGTTTATATGACCAAAATTTATGGTCATGGACAACGTAGTAGTGTTTAGGAGATGACTCATGTATTTAAGTGAGTGTATTTGTTCATTTTGAATTAGTTTTATGAGAAGGAAAAAGTGCAAGCTAAGAGAGAGAGAGTGAAAGTAATTTAAGGGTATCAAGACAGTGCTGAAAAAGGGTATGAATATTTGAGGAGAGTTGAGAATTAAATCACCAAGGTAAATTGATATAATCAGCCCATGAAAAAGCAAGATTGAGCAAAATCGGAAAGAGTTTGTTTTAAGAAGATTTTGAGGTGTGTGAGCTGAAATTGTGATCACTATCTATTGTAGAAGAAATATATCTTTAGTGGTATTCATATTTAGTTGTTTGAGATCATGTTTTATCACCTTATAGCGATTTATCCTCCTTTTAGGGTTTTTACCTTGCTAAATAGGGGTTGGTGCTCCTTGTGGGGTTGGTGCCTCACTAAAAAAATCTTGTGTGATGTGACATATTCATGTAAGTATTTTGGTTTGAGTGATATAATAAATTTTTTTATTGGTTTTTATTCCCCTTAAGGGTTTCCCACTTACATATTGTTTTCTTTTGTACTCTCTCTTAATTATGCTCATGTGGATGATTGTTTCATGTTGTTAAGCTCACATTAATGCATGGTTGAATGGTTAATGGCTCATGAAAGTTATATACAATTAGTTAAAGTTTTTGAAGGACTGATTTTCCCTCCATCTCAGTTCCTTGTGCTTCCAATAGTAGATGCGACACAAAAATGAAGGAGACATCATCATACATTAAAAGAATTAGATCTACACAAATTACTAGGACATTAGTGCCCAGGTGATCTTATCCCCTTCTAGGAGGTCTTTTCTAGAAAAATTCTAGATCACTATTTTCAAGATGAAGCATACAAAGTCCAAACTGATCATGTTGCACCATCAGTCCATCCTAGATCTAACCTTGGAAACTAGATATCAACTAAGTCACTCTTAGCTTATTATTGGCTGCACCTTTTCATCATTATATGTTAGTATATTGCATGTTTCTAATATATCATATTTATTACAATCCTCTTATTAAGATTTACATTTTGTTAACTTGAATCGTACATGCTCTTTATCAGATCTATTCTTTTACAAACCGTAGTGGTTATAGGATTTTTATGCTTTATATTTTATGCTCATCACCTACCTAGTGGTCTATTTAGTGCTCCAAAACATACTAAGCACCCTTCGCCTATTCGTAATCATTCCAATGTTATGGATAAATATACACACAATGATCCTCTCCTTAATTTTAATCATATACCCCTTAACAAAATAAAATATTAGGATAGTGAACATTCTTATGATGAAGACACTAATGTTGATTAGGAATAACTTGATACTATTGCTAATTACCACTCCATGTTACATGAAAATCCCACTCATATGCCACATATTCTAAATTCTTTATTAGCTACAAAGCATGCTCGTGAAAATTCTTCCCATGTAATTATAATTCATAACTTAGTGTTCACTACTGTTACCATCCCTTCTATTCCACTTTCTTCTCCCCCCACCAATGCGGGGGCATCGACTATCTATATTCTTATTCCCATACCTAACAATCACTTTTCTTCTCCTATCATTTCTCATATCCAACTTAGTACCTATGTAGGAACCCACACCTTAGAGTCTATGTACCATATTTTACTTTCTTAAATTCATCAATTGGAACAAACCTATTTTTCTTCTTCTCCCTCTCTTGATTCTTAAGTTTCTTTACATAATCCTCTTACACCTGAGACTTCTTCTTACTCACTTTCCCCCTCAAAATTTTCACCAAATTTCCCTTTTTTTTATGACCATGGAGATACACAAGAAAACCTTAGATCATTTCATGTTGCATGTTTTGACTATGCTTTCTGATGACACATTATTGACAAAGTTGTTTTCTATGAGATTATAAGAGTATGCTTTATAATGATTCCATGATTTAACATTTAAACTCTGTTAAATTTTTCACTCTATAAAATATATTCTTGGAACATTCTTCTATGAACATTGGAGCTAGAATATCATATGCACAAATGTATAAAATGAAGCAAGGATCTAATGAACATCTTAGTGACTATGTTTTGTGTTATAAATGTAATCTTACTAAAATTAGAAATGTGTTGGGTGAAATTGAATTACAACATATACTTATTAAAACTATATTACCTCCTCTATAAGAACACGTGTCATTTGATTATTATTTTCTTGTGATCATTTGCGTCATAATCTTAAAAAACGTAAAACAACATTTACTTTATATGGGAAAAGCTTAAGTATGGTGATAATACTTCCAATAAATCTAGTAATAATTTCAAAAGTAAATCTACCATTAAAAGAAAATATAATGAGCCTAAGTATATTGTTAATGTTCTATCTCAACCAAAAAAGCTCCAAATACCATCTACACAATGCATTTTTATTATATTACCATATCCACCTCACATATTGTTTCTTAGGCTCATTGAAAGCAATCTGATTTCTCTTCCATCTCTGCTTGAGTTAGATCCTAATCATCCTCGTAGTAAGAATTTTGATGAAAAAGCACACTGTGATTATAATAGATGTAATGGGAAATATAGTGATAGATGTTTTAAGCTTAGAAATTTGATTTAGGACTTCATTGATACTAATAAAATTGAATTTGTAGAGTCTACTGTTTCTAAATCTATAAATGGTAGTGGCACACTTAATATATTTAACTATGCATTACCTAAACATGAAAAATAGGTTGTTGAATCTTCCTCTAATCATGCTTATCATGTGGTTCCACCTCCATATTTTGATCATCCTTTTGGGTGTCTTACTCATATACTGATATTCCTCCATTTGTTATTACTTCCACTGATGCATATTTTCATGATTATTTTTCCTCACATAGACTTAACGTTGATATTTTATTTGTATTCATGATGTTAACAATGTTACATGGTGCATCCTAATTTCAATCGTAATACATGCTCACTATCTTTCCTGTGAGATATTAGTTTTCCATTATCTTAGATGACATGTAGATCACCTACTTATTGTGGGAATGTGGTTCTCCCCATAATTGTTGGGCCTCTTACTATCTCTGTGCCTTTCTTTGTTGGATATAAGGTTATGCATTGTGACATAGTCTTAGCACTTCCTTTTCTTAAGGTTTCTAAAGTCATTCTCTCCCTAGTTCATTTATTTCTCAAGTTTGTACATGAGAATCATGTTGTCACTATTCAAGGCATCCCACAATGAAATCATTTATCTATGGCATCTATCATACACACCTCTTCAATTGCTACTACCCATAGTGGACCTACTTATACACCTATTAATGATTATCAAATAGACTTTACATACACTAATATGACATATATAAATCCTATAAATTTCCTAGTGTTAGTCCTACATCTCCACCTAGATCTCCTTCACATATAGTTTTTGCTACTTAGCCATGGCGTATTTATCAATCCCATAACACAAATCATAAGACTAGGTCCCCACACAGGATACATGCTACACATGGTACATCTAAGCCCATTTCATGGTCTCATTCTCCACATACATGACGCAATCCTAACCCACATTCCATTTTTCAAGCCCTTTAATGTGACATTAGGTCCTTGGATCCTATTCACATGTGTTCATCTTTCACATTAGTAGATAGTGGGACCTCACCCTTTATCCTCATTGGATATATCACTAGGAGAGTTACACTTGGGGGAATCTACTTGATGAACTTGATGAAACACTATTGTTATAGGTTCAAATATGACTGTTGATGGCACACTTACATACATGAACCTTACTTTTCACACATACACACTAGGGGGAAATTTTTTGTTGGCATGCTATGGTATATGTGTTTTCATTGATGAAAAACATCATTAATTACAATGTGGATCATGGAGTGGAGTCATATTATGCTCCAAGTGATGGTTGCATGGATATTCAGGTATGTTCTTGGTTGTATTTGATGATTTAGTGTGAATTGCTTGTTCTAGCAAGCCTAATCAGGTGACCTAGCTAGGCTAGGTGACAATGCATGGTGGTTGAAGATTTTTGGTGGCTTGAGAAGAGTGTTGGCATAATGGATAACATGTTTTTGGAGTGATTGGGAACTCACAGGAGTTTCAGGGTGCAAATATAGGTTATTGACCATGTTTTAGGTGCTCTGCTGGACTAGGTATGGTTGTTAGAAGGCATGAGATTGAGTTGTGGTACTATATGGGATCATGGATGCATTTACAAATTTTTATAATGATGTACCCAGTATGTTATGGCCTTTTGGGGATTTTCTATGATGAGAAAATGTAAAACCCTAAAGGATAGCTATGAACATATCACTGGATGGAAATATTGAGAACTATTTGTGACATGATAATGAATGTAGATGTTAGTAGGGTGTGTAATGATCTTGTGGACAAAATTTCAAGTTTCCATGATGATTATTTTGCAAGTTATGTTAGTTTTTTTGAAACAAGGTCATTTCAAGCTAGGATTGGATCTTCTGATGCTCACACTAAATTTTTTTCTTTGCATGTAACCTTGTGGAATCAAAGGATGTTTATAAATTTAGTATATAAGTTTAAAAAAAAAAAAAAGGTTTGTCACATTTTTACGAATGAATGTTTAGAAGGTAAACAACTCTTTATGTGTTTGAAACCCTAACTCAAAAGTGGTAGGAGAGAAAATAATCCTAAGTAGAAAAATATGTTTTATAGTGAATGGATGATGATTTTATCATGTAGAGGACTCCTCTAGGTTTCCATAAAGGTATGGTAGTGGTCGTGGTGATGAGTGGAACCCACTCAAATAGTCATATTTCAAAAGAGGTTCAGTTTGGGAAAAGGTTGCCCAAAAGAGTTGAAAACTAAATGATCATTATGGTGAGTATTTTATTTTTTATTTATTTCCATGATTTTAGGTCATGGTGATGTAGTTAAATTTTCAATTATGATTCATTTGTGTTGACTTGTCAAAAGATAGTTTTGGGGCGGTTTCAGGCAGTTTTTAAAGATCAACTTGAATTACAAACATCCACTTGGATTAGGAAGGAGTTACAATATGTTGTGAAAAGAGGATTCAGATAGATTTACAATTGTATAAATTTTTTTTTCATGATGAGTTTATTAGATGTGGTTTCCAGGTCATTCTGTTAGTAATAAGGTTTCTTACTTTTTCAGGACAAGAATGCTTTAGTTGAAAGATTGAGTTCATTGGATCATAAAATAGATATGTTGATGCTTGTTGTGACCTGTAAAGTTAAGAGGGGTGAGTTGTGAATCTATTTAATACTTTTAGAGGTCTTGAATGTATTTAAAAGGGTTTAAACTAGTTGAGTTTGCAAAACTAGGTTTTGGGAAGTTTGTTTTGGTGATGACAAAAGTAGTTGTTTTTTTAGCATGTGGATGTTTCATGGTTTCTAACTTGGTTGGATATGTTATAAAGTTTTTTGGATTTCCATTGAGTGGTCACATGCTATAGCTGAGTGAATTTTCACAGGTCTTGAGGCCCAAAGGTAAATTTAGGTTTTTAGAAACAACTATTTTGAGAAGAAAATGAGCCAATGGGCCCATCAAATGAAATAATTTGATTGGTTAAAGTAAAAGTATGACCATGGATGAAATTTAAATTTCATATTAGACATGTGGGTAACTGCATGGAAATGGGGGGCCAAAAGGGGATAAAAAAGGGACATTTTTTTTTTTTCTGAAATCAACGAAACCTAAACTTCATCTAACAATTTGGCATACATATGCTCAAAATTTGACAAAGTGATAAGAATAATTACTATAGAGCTTGGAATATAGTTTCTAAAATAATATATATATTTTAAAATGGTTGAGATTAAGAGGGAAAAATGTGGTGGGCACACAAATTATGTTTATTTTTGTGTCAAAAAGATAAGAACCTATTGTGTGTATGCACCCCCATTTTTTGAGTTCTATAAATTAATTTTTGACTCCCATCAATAGAAAGTTAGATAAGAACATGTACGAGGTCCCATTAATTTTTCATAATTTTTGGATGAATATATAATTTTTATTAATTTTCAAAGTGCACACATCCTGAAAAATGAAATATATGTGTGTATACCCCTACAACTTTGAGAAAAATAGTCAAATTTTAGTTTTTTTAATGGGTGTAGAATGGAGTTTAGAGAGGAATTTAATTCTTTGAAATTTGGATAAAAAATCATAAATTGTGTACAAAAACGTATGCATAGGTTTTGGCAAGAAAATAAGGCACTAGTAAAAGAAATTATGGATGAAAGCCTTAAACTAGTCGAATTTAACAAAGAAGTATATCGTCACCAAGGTAAAAATGATCTTGAAATTGTAGTATAATTTTTTAATTTTATATTACAACGCATGATATATTGGGGTGTACATGTGAGATTTTAATGTTATTTTGTGAAGCACGGATTTATCCACGGATTACATAGTCTAAACCTTAGTTTCAGATATCCAAGGAAAATTCAAGCCTATGGATTGAGAATTTCAAACCCAAAGAAGATGAAACATGAGTGTGCTATAACATGCGTGCATTATAACATGCTTGCGTTCATGTTTCCAATGTGGAATATGTCCATTTGGGATGGATAACACGATATAACACATTGTAAACTGAAGCGAGTGTGTTTTGAATTGGTAAACCCGACCTAGAATGTGCTCGCATTATAATGTGAACTTGATTTTCCCCTATCATGTTATATCATGACTAAGCCATAACGCGAGCGCATTATGGAAAAAATGGCCAAAAGTGGATTTACACCCACTTTTTGGCCCCCAATTTTTGTGCACTTACCCATGTATTGTGAATTTTAGAGCTTGAATAAAAAAGTTTACGTGTTAGATGATTTTTCTCATCATGGTGAGGATTTTTGGTGCAAGTTGGATGATTTTAGTTATGGATGACCTATATGGGTCAAATTCGAATGTTCTAGTGATTATTATAGGATGTGTTTAAGTTGGTATGGTCGAGATGAAGGAGGTAAGCCAACCTCTTTTTAATTTGAATCTTGAAGGACTTAAAATGATGTTTTGGTGAAAAGTTTAAATAGATAGAAAAATCATTATCTTCTTTGAGTAACCCTTGGTGCAAAGCTAATCCCCTTGGGCCTAGCCAAAAACCCCTAGAACTTAATTCTAGGTTAGTAGGTTTTGGTCTTCATATGAGGTGTATCTGAGCAATGCAAATGATGGTGAAGTTTCCTTGATGGCGAGTTGAGGAAGGAGGACAAAGTTGGTGTCATGTGTTTGAGTGTTAATATCATATGCATGTTGATGTCATTACAAGGAATCTAAAGTATTTGCAGGTCTGATAATTAGCTTGTATTATGCAAAAGAGGAATATACTCTTGTGTATTCAAGAGGCATAGTTGATTGTATTGATCTCTCTTGATTGTATCTTGTTATCATATTGCTGAAGAAATAATTGTTGTGATCTGATTTGAATATCAATAAAGAAAGGTTTTGTGTATATTTTGTGATCCTTTCTTCTATAAAGTATATTTTATTTTAATCAAGCATTGATGTCTGCATTTCATCAGGATGTGTATTTGATGTTTGAAATGTAAAGGGTAAAGGTTTTATTGGGAACTGGTTCACCCCCCTTAGTCCATCTTCACTTTCAACACTTTCTTCCTTTCTCTAGTCATAGGATCACATATTTTAATAATATAAAAACACCCTATTTCTAGATAGTGTGTGGGTCCAAGTTCATATCTCAGGGCATTGAGTTTTAAGAAAGGCCCGTCTGCTATAGTGTTAGGTGGAAATATAAGGATATGTTAATTAATTGTATTTGTGGTTAGAATAGTAATATAATGTATATTAGTATAAGAAGAAGAAGAAAGAAAAGTAATGCATATATTAGGTAATATTAATGTATGTTGTTGCATTGTTACATAGTGGTGAATATCATGCTGAGTGATTTTTATATAAGTGGTAATTGAACAAGAAAAATGAAATTAAAGAGTATGTGACACATAGTAATTATAGAAGAAGGTGGATGTTTGTTGATGATTATTGTGAGAAAAATTCAAGATATGAAGAGCAGAAAACAAATTGTATATACACTCTTGATATATAAGTGAGAGAGTAGTTAACAGGGAGAAAGGGGGTACAATGTGTATTGTAGGTGAAAATGTATTTAAGGAAACATGATATATAAAATATAGTTATATTATTATAAGCAAGTGGATAAGTATGAAAGAGGGTCAATTATTTTTTTATGACTTCAACTAAGTATATATAACATCTCATACACAATTATTTTTTGTGTCTATAACAATCTCACACCATGCATTATATATTATTATTATTATTAATTCACATTTTACTAACTTGCACTACAATATAATCATAATATTATTATTTGTACTACCCCTCATTACACATACTATTTCATCAATACACTATACTACATTATACATATAAACCATTATATTGGTCGCATAATTCTACAATAGATGGTAGTGATACGAGCACGTCCATGTAATTTATGATGTATCATAATAGGTTTATAATAGTGTAGATGTGTACATTATTTAGTGTTAATAATATATGTATGATAGTAATTTAGTTTTGTTCGCTATTATAAGGCTAGCTTAAGGTTCCTTGATGTCGTCAATCAAAGTCTTATGCCAAAAATCCATGGCTTCTTTAACAGTAATCCGAGTGCCCTTCTCGAGATAGGTGACCGATGTTGAGGATTTTTCTAAGCTTTAGATCATTGACAAGACCCATAGAAAGGAATAATGGACATCGTCAATGCTATAATTGTTCACCAATTGATCCTGCATTTCCTTGATTCTATTGCTTGTGATAGCCATGCCTTTCCTTGCCCTGGTTCTCATCCCTTTCTTGTCATTGTTTTCACCCTTTTCCATATTCCAGGACAATGTTATTTAAATTGTGATGCAAATGTTCTCCAAAGATAGGTATTAATAACCCAATCTACATGCATGAGAGATCTTCCAACATGTGCCCATACGATGTGCTCATTAAAGACTTGTACGTGGGAGGCTAATCGGATGAATCCTGCATCAATAATTATAGGTAGAGGTGGGGTGTATCATCACATCAGCCACTTATGCTGATGTGGACAATTCCATCATTTTTTATAATATCTCCCAAATTAGCTATTAAATCAAGAGGTAAAATAATAGTGAGCCTATCATTGACCTCCATTCTACACCCCTAAATTAGCAAGCATGTCTGCAACCTTATTAGTTGTTCTAGGGATGTGAGTAATGCTTCATGTTATTGAGAAGCATTGTGAATTCCTCCACAATATGTTGTAAGTTCCAGTGATCTGGACTTTCCCCTTTTTTATTGCATTGATGATCATTTGAGAATCACCTTCCGCCATAAGACTTCATCCAATTTTTGTCTTTGGCAATTTTAAGACCACGCTAAAGAGCCTTGGCTTTAACAAGGTTATTGGAGCACAAGCACAAGATAGGTTTCTCTAGAGAATTTCAGAAGATACCACCACCAAAGCTCTACCTGGGTTGCCTTTAGCGGACCCATAAAAATTGAATTTGATAAAATTTTCTATGTAATTTCTATTTTCTTTTCATTCCAACCCAATAATCATGGAATTTATTTTATTTTTAATGTTTGTTCACTCCATGAATAGAGGGAATTTCTAGTCCTTTCCACCTAATCAAGGACAAGTAGGATTTAATGGATTTCCTCTTGCCTTTCCTCTCAAACAATAGATGTGATGAGCTAGTTTGGATGGGTGCTAAAACTGGAAAATACAATGTCAAAGATGGATATATCGCTGCTTTGTTAGTGGATTGGAGGGATCCTACTTCTTTCCCACACTAGAAATTTTGGTTTAAGCATGGGATCCCCAAAGCTAATGGTTTTCTCTAGAGTGCATACTGGGATAAATTTTTTACACAAAATAATTTATGGAAAAAAGGATTTCAAGGAAGCTCTTGGTGTGCTCTATGTCATAAGGTGGAAGAAGACACCAACCATCTCTTGATTCATTTGAAAATTTTCAGACAAATTTGGAGTCATCTTCTCTAAAAATTCAATCTCAAGTTTTTTTTCATGAATCTCTCGAGGCTCTTTTGGCTTGTTGGTTTTGTTGTTCACGCTTAAAACCTATGATACATATTTGGAAATATATTCTTTCCTTTATCCATTGGAATGTTTGGCTTAAAATAAACCACAAAATTTTCACCAATGAGAAAAAATAATTGAAAACTGTCCTATCCCAGACTCTTTCTTTATCAAGAGAGCTTCTTCATGTATGGTCTCTCAAATCTGGTAAGATCTTCCCTGTTGACAATATTGTTCTTCTCAATTGGAGTAATGTGTTGACTGACATCCCTTATAAAGAGGTTGGTCCCAAAAGCAAAAAGTGTAGAACCTCTCCTTGGGAGGCTCCAATGGTGACTACGTCAAACTAAATTTTGACGGGGCTTCCAAGAACAATCTAGGTTGGGCTGGGTCTAGAGGAATTTTTTGAAATTATTCTAGTCATCCTATCTTTGGTTTTGTTGAGGACCTTGGGAAGTGTTCTAACAAATTTGTTGAATTCAACACGCTTTGGCATGGCCTTTCAATTTATAAGAAAACAAAGTGGAAAAAATTCCTCGTTGAAGGTGATTCATAGGTAATGATCAATGCGGTTCAAAAATACCAGGTCAATAATTGGAAACTTTTCATGATTGTGAAAGATTTTCATGCTCTCTACGATCCCCTCCTAATTTCTCATATTTTTTGTAGCGCTAATAAAGTGGCTGAAAAATTAGCTAACATTGGTGTGGAAAGAAGCATTAAAAATTATCCCCAAAGACTTGTCATTTTTCAACTCAAAGAATTATTAAATTTAATGAGAAATCTTCTTAATCATGATATTAGCAAGGGGCAATTGGCGATGGCTTCGAAAGGATAACATGTATCATCCCCATTAATATTTCCCGACTCATGATTATTTTGCATGTTGCGAAATGTTCCACACACTTTTTCTTAAATGGCATTCACATGCGAGTGGGGATATAAGGAAACTCATAGTTTTTTTGTGGAATTTACCTAATAGTTTCTATGGCAAAGTCACAGGGTTTTTCAACCAAATGGAGAAAGGCAAAGGGTTTGTTGGTCCAACTAAATGCACAAGGTGGAGCAAGTGAAAAAAAACTGTGGAGAACACTGTCAAAGAAATGGATGATCATATTATTCATCGTTTCTCTCTAGATGATGTGCATTCTTCTTTTTTAGGCTTGTTCAATGACTTGAAACTGTGGGAACTACTAAACGCTGGTCACCTGTTGGACAAAGGAACTCATATTACTATTAAAGAGGAAATGGAATTCTTGCAAAGCACTTTAATCAAGGGCGTGGAAGACCCCCAACTCATGCGTTGGATGGCTACAAACCTGTTGCATACACAACTCTTGGTTAGGCTTGGGGTGAATATGACATTGGAGGAATTTGTTCTAGTGATGGGTGATTTAGGCCAATCCAATTCCTTCTTGGACACCCTGAAGGTTGCGCAAATTATCGGTGTGCAAACTATGTTGCTTGGGGAAAACAATTATTTTGCTCTACGTGAAGAGATTGAGAAATCGGGTTTCGATCTGAACCTAGCCTTGAAGTAGATTTGGACCTTGTCCAAAAATCAAACCTTGAAAAGCATCAACTAAGGTCACAAGCTTGATGTTATCTATTCTGTTCTAGGAATTCATGCCAAGATATTTGAAAGCTCACAGCTAGAGGAGTCACTTGTTGCATTGGTCATGGAGGAGAATTCCCAAGCTAAGGGGGATCCTGAGGTGGCACTCGAGGTGGTGATTTCTAGCTCCTCTAAGGAGGCTAATTAGTTCTACAAATATGTTTATATCTCGATATAATGATATTTTGGTACTATGATAACAACACCGGTTGGGTTGCTTAAACTTGTTATTGTAACATATTCATAGGTTTTTTTTGCTAAATATTAATAAAGCTGGGCTACAAGCCCTATTTTTACTTATAAAAAAATATTTATTCAGTTTTAATCTTATTTGTAATAGTTTTTTATTTTAAATTTTTTAATTAATTTCAAAATTTAATTCAATTTTATTTTTGATTAATTTAAATTTTTTAATTTTTTAAATTATAATTTTAATTAATATATATTTTTTATTTTGTAAATTTTAAATTATTAAAAAAATATTAATTTTTACAATTTATAATAAATTTTCAAATTAATAATAACTTTGACATCAAAAAAATATTGAATTTAATTATCTATTTTAATCAATTTTTATTTTTTATTTTTTATTAACTTCACATTTATAAATTTTATTATAGATTTTAATTAATTTTTAATTTTATTAATTTTATATTTTTTTATAAGTTCAAATTTGTAATTAATTTTAATTTTTAAATTTAATTATTTTTTAATTATTAACTGTTTCATTTTTTTTCATTTTTTAATTTTAATTCTTTATTAATTTTAATTTTAATTTTTTTATGTTTTTAATTTTAGATTTTTAATTTTTATTAATTTAAATTTTTTTCTTTATTTTTAATTACTTTTTAAATTTAATTAATTTTTGATGAAAAAGATCTTATATAATATTAAATGAAACATGATACAAGATTCTCTCAACAAAAAATGCGGGTGGTATGAGAGCACGCCCTGAAGCCACAAACACACCAGGCCATGCCTAGGAAATTACAAACAATTAAAAACAAAAGCACTCAAAGGAACATAAGGACCAAGAGAACCGAAGGACCCCTGAGAGGTAGGAGCAACAAAGCACCCCATTTTCTCCTTATATTTCGTGACAACAGTCCACAGAGCCTGTAGAGGAGACAATACTAGCGGAGGGATTGGGCAAGGGCTATCTAGACTCGGTTTAGAACTAAAAGACTCAGAGAAATGTGACTACTTGGTACCACCGCTATTTGGGGGAATCTCAATATCCATATTGGAGAGAATTTGTTGACTTCCGGCACTGAGAATGGCTACCAACTTTTAGGCCACGAAGAAGGCATTTTTTTTCTTTTTTTGAGACTTATTGAGCATAGAAGCCTCTTGCAGGTGACCAATTTGGTGACATAATCGACACCGGAAGGATGTGTTCTCATAATCAAGAAGCTGAATCCATCTGAAACCATCATAAAGTAGCTCCAACTTATCAAGAATCCTCTTGCTGAGGTCCACCTCAATGCGAAGATGAGCGTATGTGAATAACCCTTGTTTGGACCGTTATCATCCGCCTTAATGAAATGACCAAGAGAGTTACTAATAGCTTCACAAACAACAGGATGCCAAAAGGGGAGAGGAATATTGGGGAGGCGGACCCAAACCGACATTTTAGAGATTGTCATAGTAGAAGGATGAAAAACCCCAAACCATGGAGTGAGAAAAAGGCTAGCCCTACCCCAAAACCTTTCCATTGGAAAGTACTTGTTGATAATCAACAGGAAAAGAGAACTGGATAATAAAAATTCCTTTTGCACAGAGTTGAATCTCATAAGAACTTTTTCCTGAGTGGAATGAATACATTTATGGAGAGCCTCTGTCTGAGGCCAAAACCCGTTAAATCTACATATAAGAGCAGAAGCTTTGAGGACATAAATAGAGGAATCTACCTTGGGAATAGAGATCTTAACCACTTAACCACTGGAGTGTCCTCGGATTTATCCACAACGTAGGGCATACCTAAAACATGTTCAGCCCCTGGAGAACTATGCCCAACAGATGATGTCAGAAATGATTTACCTAGAGTAGAACCCTAGGTGTGCATGTCCGCCATGACAGAGGATAAGGGAGAAGCAGCCGTGGGAGGCCGAAATGAGGCCTGTGAGGTCTTCTCGAATCCCTAGCCATGTTTTTTCCTTCGCTTAGTTCGTGTTTTTTCCTTCCGCTCCTTCTCCAAGATTTTGCATATCTATTTATTTGATATTAATTATTAACTTTTTAATTTTTAATTTTTTTTTTCAATTTTTATTAACATTTAATTTTTAATTTTATTTTTTAATTATGTTTAATGTTTAATTTTCAAGTTTGTGTTAATTTTAATTTTAATATTTATTATTAAAAACTAAAAAATTCGAAAGTAATTCAAAATTAAAAACTAATTAACAAAGAACTCAAGGTCTTGGGCTATTGGTGAGTTATAAGTAGTTTTTTATCATCAACCCAAGTTCCATTCCCATTGAGTTCATTGGATGCTTTTAATAAGTAGCCATGGGGACATCTTGAGGTAGGGGTCGAACTTCTTCATATGGACATTAAGAACCCAAGCCCACCCCCATGTCCCACTTAGAGAAAGTGCTCCATCACTCTAGTTCATAGCTCTGATATAATAAATGTGTTTACCATCCAAATTTTTAGAACAATAATACATTATAGTAGGAGTCACTAAACAACTCCGATTTTTTCCTACTCTACTCAAATTTTGAATTTCCTAGTTCCTCCTTGTGGCTATGTCAGACCCTTCTAGTCCAACCTCTGAACCTCCCCCTGACATCTCTTATGATACGCTATCATGTGACCCTTATGGGTTGTGGAAGGATGTGGTCAGTGGGTCACCTAACGTGATTCATTCTGTCAAGCTGCAACCCAAGATTTTGGATGGGACATTGTCCCTACAGATTCCATCCTAACTCATGGATGTTATAATGGATTTGAGAGACTTTTCCCTAATTGGTAAGCTTATGAGACCTAGGCCCCCTCTGGAGGACATTAAAAAATGGTCACGTATAAAGTGGGCCCCTATGGCCCTCTGGAGATTGTTATAACACCAAATGACTTCATCTTGTTCAAGTTTAGCCTCAAAGAGGATTTTTATTGAGTGTTTCTTAGTGGATGTGGTTATTTGGAAGGCACGACTTCTACCTCTGAAAATAGTCTCCAGGATTTAACCCTCGTACAAAAACAATGACTCAAGTACTGATTTGGGTACAATTTCCAGGCCTCCTGTTAGAGTTCTTGGATATTGCAGTTATCAAAGGTATTGTACTATCTTTGGGTTCTCTCATTGCTATTGATCAGGCTACCAAAGATAAATCTAGACTCATACATGTAAGTTTTTTTGTTAATGATGATATAAATAGCCCATTACCCAAATCCATTTATCTCCTATTGGATTTTGGAGTCTAGTCTCAACCTATATAATATGAATACGTTCCTCATGAATGATCTATTTGTAAGAGCATAGGTCATAGAGCCCTATCACGTCCTTCAAAACAAGCTCCTAAGTAGAAATACCTTGTTCATACTCCTAAGATGAAAAACAAATTTATCCCCAAAAATATCTAGGAGGTTGGCACTTTTAATTCCTTTGCCGCTCTTTTGGAATATGGCGAAATCCCCTCCTCATAGGCTCCCCTTGTGCAATCATCTCTTGACCCGCTGGTTGATCCCCCTCCACCTCCCTCTTCTCCCTTTGTTCATGATCTCCTTGATCCTCCTCTTGAGGTTGAGCTTCCCATTCTTCCCTCCTTCCATTCTAAGGAGATCATCTCTTCTTTTCCTTCCTCTCCTTCTCGTAATCCTTGTTTGGAAGAAAAATCTTCCTTACCCTCTCCTTCATCTTTGGTTGTGGAAGAATGAAGTCTGCTTAGGAATACCCAAAGTAACTATTAAGAAATGGTGATGTTGGTGCCAACGACAAAAAGGGAGACCTACCAAACTGGTTAAGCTTCAACAAGAGACAACTCAAAATATTGCACAAGGTATATATGGTACTCTCACTATGGAGGGTGGGGGTAAATCTAAACCCAAAAAATTAAAATTATCTCCTAGAATATTAGGGGAATTAATTCTCCCCATAAGAAAAGAATCCTTAGGGATATCATATTAAAACACTCCATGGACATCATTATGTTGCAATAAACTAAGCTTAAGGAGGATCTCATCCTCCCTATGATATGGCCCTCTACCTCCTTTTCCTCTCATAAATATTTTGGGAACTCTGGAGGATGTATTTATATTTTATGGAATCCAACGGTTCTTTTTAGATAATGCATTATCAAAACACCTCATTTTATGGGTATGTTTTCTAAGGAAATTGGATCAAGTTTAGGTTGGATTGCTATGAATGTCTATGCATAAAATATTGAATCTCAAAGGGAAATCATTTGGAAATATATACTATAGTTTGAATTATTTGAAAGCATTTTCCTTGGCTCATTTCTAGGGATTTTAATACCCTCTCTACCCTTCAGAAAAAAGGGCGGTTCTCCAGATAATTGCAACAATATGGATTGCCTAGCCAACTTTATTTGAAAAGGTGATTTTTTTTATTTTGACCTACATGGAGCTTCATTTACATGGTCTAATTGAATATTAGGTCCTAATCACATTTAAATAAGGTTTTATAGAATGCTTGGTTATATGGACTGGATTTCACACTTCACTAATTTTTATCTGAGTTCTCTTCCTAAAAATCTAAGAATCCTCCTTTCATATTTAAATTATTTGGCTTCAGAATCATAATCTTGATAAAATCATTGAGGAATGTTGGAAGGTGGAAATATAGGGCTCAACCATGTGTATGTTTGCCAAGAAACTCATTTTTGTCAAAAACAACTAAAAATTTGGAAAGTCAAAACCTTTGGGCATATTCAGAAAAGGAAACACCCACTCTCCCTGAGGATTTTAGAGGTTTATTCCAATATTGAGATATATGGAAAAACAACTGCACTACACAAATAAGAATTGTCTCTGCAAAGTGATTATAATAATACTCTTAATGAAGAGGAAATATATTGGCGACAAAGCTCTAGGGATATTTGGCTTCAACACATAGATTGCATTATAATTTATTTTCATGTTGCAACTTCCAAGAACAAAATTAGGGATAAAATTAAAGAGCTATTATTAATATATGGGAGGTATTTGAATTCTGAGGATGCTATTTCTGTGGATTTGGTTAATTTCTACTCCAACCTTCTCCAGGAAGAGGGACCTCCAAGTGAAGATGAAATTTCAGAAATGATACAACATATCCCTAAGCTGATATCAGATGAAATTAATGAAAATATCACTTAACCATTCTCAACTTAAGAAGTTCATAAAGTTTTTTTTACTATGAAAGGATACAAATCTCTTGGTATTTATGGCTTTCATACAACATTTTTCCAAACTTATTGGGATATTTTAAAGAAAGATTTGATTTAACTATTAATGAATTTTAATATAATGATTCCCTCTTAAAGGAATGGAACAATGCTTTCATTGCATTGGCTCCTAAATATTAGGGTTCCAAGTCAATTTAAATTTTTTTTCCTATTAGCCTTTTAATACCTCCTATAAAATAATTACTAAAATGACGGCTATGAGGTTGAAACCCTATATGAATAGTTTGATCTCTGAATAATAGAATGGTATTCTTGGAGGTTGGATGATTCAAGGCGGAGTGATCAATGTCCATGAAGATATCCATTCAACTCATCACTCTAAATCGATAGGGATGGTTCTTAAATTAGACATAAAAAATTATTTTGATCATGTTAGCTGGACTTTCCTTCTCAGAGTTCTCTAAAAATTCAGCTTTTGTGAGAAATGGTACAATTGGATATATAGTTGCATATCCTCCCCACATTTATCTATCCTAGTGAATGGTATTCTTGCAGAGTACTTAGGTAATATAAGGGGTATTAGGAAAGGGGACCCTCTTTCTTGCTTCCTATCCATGGTTATGAAAGATACTAAAAGTAGGGCCCTTAAGGCTTGTTGGTCGTCAAACTTGCACCCGTGTCTCAGATCTGGAAGAAACGAGTTAGTTGTGACAATAATGGAAGCATTCCCAAGTTGTGGGACCTTTTGTGGTTGGGATGGATCTTTGTAAAAGGCCAGTTCCTCTATCTAATTCTACTACTACTACTACTCCTAGCGTTGAAAGGGAAAAAAAACAAATAATGCCAAGGGACTAGGGATAGAAAGATAACAAGAAAGGAAACTACAATAAAAGGTGATAGCACCATAAAAAGAGGGATGAACAATATTTGTTTTGAGTGAAAATGAAACAAAATGTGTGAAAGAAGGTTAGCCACTTGTAACAATACTCAAAATGTATTTACCGGATCGGTTTCATGGAACACAACTAAACAAGGAGCTGCAAGGGACGTGAGATGGCACAATAGGAACACAAAGCAAAGAAAAGGCAAGAAGAAGGAGTGAAAACACGTTAAGACAAAGAATTGTCACAAAATGATACTTCTATTACTTCAAGAAATGCACATAGCTGTTACAATGGTGAAAGAGGCCAATATCCACATGCAAGAGCCAGATTCAGAGGTCTAAAACTCAAAATACAGAACAAATGAAATCCTTAGCAAAGTGTGTAAGGATCCAAAGTTTCCAACATAAATAATGAGCCCATATCTTACATTTATAAATGAATCTATGGAAGGAGAAGATAAGGAGGGAAAACCCAAATTTGAAACACAACCACCAACAAGAAGCATTCAATGCCTGCAAATCCACCTAAGAATATGTTGAATGCACTTCCCTGGGTCTGTTTGGCATGTTGAAGAAGGAAGGAGGGTGAATCATATCAAATAAGGTGGTTGAAGTGATCGGATATGCTCATTAATTCCCAGAAAGATGTTTTCCCATTTCTCACCTATCATACCCATCAAGAATTTGAATTTGATTGTCTTGCACTGTAGCCTATGCTAGCAACTATCTGAAAAGTCCAGGTGCACACCGATCGGAGCTCTGTAGAAAAAGATACAACTGTCAAAAGTTTTTCAGAGTTTTTGGTGCACACAAAACATGTGGCGTGCGAGGATTGAATGAAAGTATGGCCAATTGTGTAAATGTTTAATCATTTTTGCCACGTGTCACTCATTGATTTACTGTAAGGATTTGGCACCCTGTTGGCACACATGGAATGGTTGCATGTGGCATACTCAAGCATGTCAGAATGACATGGCATGGAATGGCACAAAGGAGGGCACAAAGGTATGCATGCGAAAGGAAAGGGCGTAGGAGGAAGACAAAAAAATGCATGCACGACGCGCGCAGGAAGATGAGGCAAACTAGTGTGAAGAGAAGCCATGGTCAAGGTGCAACCATTACAAGATGATGTAGGCCACGTGAGAAGGCCTAGGACTTGGTTGATTGAAGCAAGTGCGAGGTTCACTTGTAGGGTGGAAAGTTGCTAGGAAGAAGGTGGGCCAGGAGATACGTGTGAGGGAAAATTTGAAAAAAGAGGAAAAAATGGAAAGGGGAGAAGGGAAGCGTGCAAGGGTGCGTGAGGAAAAGAAGGGAATATGCCAAGGGAACTTGAGTGTGCTCAACCATATAATGAAGACCTATGCGTCAGAAAGTGTATACAAGTTATCTAAATAACTAGGAGATTTATTTTGATAACAAGGCTACTAAGAAAGCTACTTCTTTATCGAGTCTTAAGATCAGGACTAGGGTTCCAAAAATAACTCATAATTAATTTTCTGAAGATACTCTCCTTCTGGGTGTAGCCTCAATTATGGAAGCTAGAGATTTGAATAATATTCTTGACTTTGATTTTCAAACGATTTCTTTGTTGCTTGTTGATGTTGTTCCAACTTGATCATGGTAGAGTTTCTTGATTCTTCAAGATTAACCAGCTCTACCATTCTGATTTCTCTTTGGTCCACGCCTTCAAATTCCAGCTGTTGGGAAAACACCAATGAGTTAAACTCAAGTGTCAAAGGAAGGGTAGCCTCCTTGCCATAGACAAGATTGTAAGATAAATTTCCTGTTGCTTTTTTAACTATGATTCTATCTATCTAGAGCGTGCATAGGACCTTTGTATGACACTGTCTTTGGCTGATGTTCATTGTGCACTTCATGATTCTGATCAGGTTCTTATTTGTTGACTCTGCCAAACCATGTTGCCCCGAGGGTAATAATTGGAAGAAGTCTTCAGGTAGATACCCAAATCTAGCAGCCCAATCAGTGATTTTAGTACCGAGGAAGGCTTTTGCATTATTAGAGATAATGGTTTAAGGAACGCCAAACCTTGTGATTGAACCTTTGAGAAAATCAAGGTTGATTGACTTGGTTGATCCCTTGAGCACGAAAACTTCTGTTTATCTGGTGAAATATTCTATAGCTATTACTACCCACTTGTGTCTAGTGCTTGAAGGTAGATTGATCATACCTATTAATTCAATACCTCATTGCACAAAAGGCTGATCCACTTGGATTGGTCGGAGGGGAAGCGCTACCAATATTTTCTTTCCTATAAAGAAAGAACATTCCTTGCATTTTATGACCCACTTGTGTGCATTTGCAAAATATGATTAGGCCATAAGATATTCCTGCCAATTATGATTTTCATTGTTGTAGTTTTGGTAGAAAAAGTGTCGACTAGAGAATCCATCATGAAAATATGCTAACAATATTTTTAGTTTGTGCGCTGTTGATATATCTTAATAACATGCCATTAAGATTTTTCTTGAAGAGAATTCTATTAACCAAAACATAAGGGATAGTATTATAACCTTAGATGTCTTCTCTTTGCCTTGTTCAAAACTAGGATGGTATGCACCCTTAGAAAGGAATGTGACCATGTCCTTCATCCAGTCACACACGTCATGATCCAGTATTCCATTCAAGCTCTACGTGCATGGGAGACCTTCATCTAGAAATAATGAAGTTTCAGATTCATTCTACGCATCCTCAAGCAAGTTTTCCTGCAAAGTGCGGTACTTCTTACCAATCTTATAGCTTTGATGGTCACATCATATTCCATGATTTTGGTTACCGATCATGCTCTGTTTTCACTGATCTCTACTCTCATGATGAAGTCTCTGAATAGAAGAGTGGGAGAGTAACACATTTATATGATTTGATGGTACAATCATAATTTTGAATTTCTCAAGAGCATGCACATGATGACAAAGACATGATTTTCTATGTGACTGTATATTTAATTTGTAATCCTTCAGTGTTTGGCTGAAGAAAGCTACTGGTTGTCTCTAGCCCTTGTTTATTTTTCTTATGTCAAGATAACTACATACACTCAGTATCAGTGCCAAAAGCATAAAGGATAAAATCCTTGGAATAATCTAGGTTGATGAGTGTTGGCATGTGTAAGACAATTTGTTGCTTGATTTTGCTGAAGCTCTCTCTTCCTTCTGTTGTCCATCTGAAAGTCATATCCTTCTTAAGCATTAAGGTGATTGGCCTTACCAGTACTGAAAAGTTAGGAATAAAGTTCCTAACAAAGTTGATCTTGCCAAGGAAGGACTGCAAGGCCTTTCTTGTGCGCTATGGCAGGTAAACGA
Organism: Taxus chinensis; assembly: GCA_019776745.2. Taxonomy (NCBI): domain Eukaryota; kingdom Viridiplantae; phylum Streptophyta; class Pinopsida; order Cupressales; family Taxaceae; genus Taxus; species Taxus chinensis. The sequence continues at coordinate 666,089,897 of CM034148.1, forward strand.
GCCAAGATGGTTGAAACATGCTCACGATCAATAGTGATTCCATCCTTTGAAACCATGTGGCCCAAGATTTTTCCCTGCACCACCACAAAATCACACTTCTTGGGGTTAAGAGACACTCCATACTTTCTGCATCTCTCAAAGAATTTCTCTAGGCGTACGACATATGATCTGCACTCTACTTTGAGAAGACTCCTTATGTCATCAAAGTAAACCAAGATGAACTCATTTATGTAACCTTTGAAGGAAATATCCATGTTGACATGTTGGAAAGTTGTGCTTGTGTTTGACAGACAAAATGGACATTTTTATGATACACATATGTTCCCCATTTGGTTGTAAATGCCATTCTTGAATTGATCCTCTTCCTTGACCAAGATATGATTGAAGACCTGAATATCACATCTGACATTGAGAACCTTTGTGCGCTGGCCACAGTCTGCAGAATCTACTCCATTGAAGGGCAAAGGATAATGATCCTTTAGAGACACCTTATTCAAATCTCTAAAATCAACACAAAGTATGATTTCACCATTCTTTCTTGCGCACTGGAACTAAATTCATGACCCAAGTACAGTGCTTGATGGGAAAAATGATTTTTTCTTCAATGAGTTTAGATAAATCCTTTCTCATGAGTGCGTCTATATCTTTGGATTGACTGGCCGCTGCTTCGTGTCTGAGGGGCTTGATACCAAGATCAAGATCAATGGAGTGTTAAGAAAAAATTGGATCATAAACCTTTGAGGTCCTCATACTCCCATGAAAATATCTTACTGTATTTTTGACAGAGAGAGATATGAATGGCATGACTTTTCATCATGCGTGCAAGCCTTGCCGAGCAACAACTCCTTTTCGCATGCGCAATAGTGAATGGGGAGAAATCTTCTTGCACGATCGCTGCATATACTTTTCTTCACCCTTAAATTCATCATCAAGGATAAAAAATTGTTCTCCAAGGTGACTAGCCTTTTATGCAACCTTATTTGTCTTCAGCTGTATTACTTGGTCACCATAGCTGTCATGCAAGTCAGCTTGCATGCTTGATGATGAAATAAAATTCATTTTGGATGAACTGGAAGATTTGTGCATCACTGTAAAACACTTTCCAACTGGTATTGTTGTTTGGAATTGATGGATCTGATCACCATCTTAATTTTCTAAGTGTTTCCTTTGACAACGTCGTACAGTAGGAGAGAAATGTGAACCAAGAGCGGCCATTTGGTTAGCTTCCTTGTTCATTTTGTGCTGGCACCACCTGTATAGGTTTAGAGCATCAAATCTCTTAAGGAGGTCCCAAAATTTGTGTTTATAAGCTTTGAGAAGCTTATTCTTTGTCCTAAGCACTTGTTGGTAACTTGATAGATAACCAACTTCGTATCCCTTAATATTTACGGCGCCTTAATCCCTTTCTTCTTTTTAGTAATCAGATACACCATGCACCAGTCACCTAATATTCTTCCACATTGTTAGAATATGTAAATTGTAGCCTATGCGTGAAGAATAATTTCTCATTCCCTAGGGGAAAGGAGAACCACTCCTACACCCATGCCATTTCTTCTTCTGGAACCGTCAAAATATAACTTCTATAGACCAGGTTCAACTTGATATTTCTGGAGTGACGCATGGCAACACAATTTCTTCTTTAAGAATGCTAGTAAGTACCAATGTCAAGTTTCATAAGCTTCTAGTTATTTAGTCATACAAGATCAAATTTATGGTGCCTCTCCACCCATTCATCAAGTACTAGGTTAGGAATAGAGGGTGGAAGAGGATTCTCTTCAGGAATTGAAGCTTGTTCTTGGATTAGACAATTGTCTTGGAGAGGGGATGGGACATATGGCTCTACATGATAGGAAAATATAGACTCAACTTATATGGTAAACCGGGTACCATACCTTGTCTTGAGTAACATATGAGACCAATCAGAAGACAAGTAACCACCCACTTGAGCAATGAATTTCTCTTGATAGACATAGAGCAAACAAAGGAGGTAAGTCAATGATTGACACATCTTGAGTAATTGTTAAGAATTGGTCATGCATGAAGGGTCAACTCAAGATCCTTAATGATTTCCTAAGAGTAGTGAGAGTCTGAGCCATGTTGAGTTGCAGGACTCCTTTAGACAAAGGTGATATACTTAAGACCTAGGACATAAACTATTCTCTTGGGCATAATAGAGGTACTAGCACCCGAGTTTATCATACAATTATGGAAAAAATGTTCACCTATAAATCAATGACATATTGAAGGGTGTTGGTTTAAAAACCTTACTTGCTTTCTTCTCCTTTTCTTGGCAGATATTGATAGAAGTGCATGGCTTCTGTGAATGGATGTATCAATGCACGTGGGAGTTACGCCAGAGCTTCATGCAATAGGTCACGCTGAGATATAATAGTCAGGGCATCCCACATTATGAAATTTATATTTATCTTCTTCATCCGGTCAACAATGCTTGAATGGAAGACTTGACTAACTTGTGTATTTGAGAGAATGATAGGCATCCCTTTCTTGACTGGTCAGACATTGAAACAAGGGATTTAGCTGAAAGCAAGATGTTTGACCTACCAAAGGAGGGGTGCATGCAACTTTTAGAGAAGCCTTGTGCACAGGGCCTCTTGTGTAGGGACTTGAGTGCTCTTACTATTAGATGCCTTGGTTGGTTCTTTCTGACTTTTGAGTGGTCTGATTGTGCATTGCTAGACTTGTGTGACCTGTGTGCTTGACTCCAACATTATATTCTTATATATTGTGTTGTTCTGCAACTTAGGTGTGTGCAGTCTATCTTGTATCATCTGCTAGCTTGGTTGATCGCACATAAGTCCTCAGCGCCAAAAAACATCAAATAGGAATCCTGTGGAGGAGACCTCTGGTCTTACTTTAGTTTCTCTGCCTTCAGAGGCACTTATTGAAGGCTCATAGGCTGACGCATTCTGGATCATATAGGCTTGGGCACACACAACATTCACATAGTAATATTAACTATGAGGCATATTGTAAGGGAAGGCACCATTTCGACACTCATGTGCCAAATTGGTCTGAACCGGAACGAGTGCTTGACTTGTACTAGGTAGCTGGAAGAGAGGGCGTGGGAGGAACAACTTGTAAGGGAAGATGCACATTAGCATGCCATCTATCATTTTGACTGGCTTGGTGCATGTATCTTTGGTTTCCATATTGATTCTACCAAGGCTGATTGTTTTGGCTATGCGCCTAGATTACAACTGCCTCTATAGGCTTGTGCCTGTTGCTTCTTCTAATGATATGACTTTGTTTGATAAATTTCTTATCAGGATCCTTTAATCCTCCATCCTCCTTTCTGTTGCATTGGGAGAGTAAGAATGTAGATGCAACTAGGCTGTGCACTTTGTCTCAGGAATAGGAAGAGGGGCCACAGGAAGGTTGAGGCACTTGTGACATTTATGGGAACAAGGGCATAAGTGGTCTAGGAGCTATCTTTCCTTCCTGAATAAGACTATTTTCTGCCCTTAATGCAATACTATAAACAACTGGTAAGGTCCTACCTCCCATGGATTGAATCATGACTAAGATATCATTTTTCAACACCTTTAGATAATACATAAAAGAATGTACTGGGCTATAGGTCTTACAATAAGAGGGATTCTATCCCTAAGTCTTATGAAATCTGATGTTGAAATCAATAATTTTCTCGTTGGGTGTCCTCCTTTTTGTTGTCAGTTGCTTCACCAGAGATAGGTGATCTGACTTATCTTCAAATTAATTACAAAGAGTTATTCCCAGCTCATAACCAGGTGGTAATAGATCTAAGTCTTAACCCTCGGTACCATTGAAGCACTTTACCTTTGAAAGAGGCTGCAAGTATCCTAACTGCTACATCATTGTGTGTGATCAAATATAGTGAACATACGTTTGCTACATCCCAGATATGCTCCTGAGGGGTGAACTTGATTCTCATCTAGTAAAGTATGGAGTACTTTTGAGCACGTCATTTAGCATGTCATGTTTTCATGGCTAGCACCAAGGGACTCCCTCCTAGTGAAGTTGGAAAAGTTCCTTCAGTGGAGGAGGTGGCTAATGTGCACCATTGCAGGGCGCTCAGGTTGTCTATTTTGAGGAGTTGAATGGGAATGATGTGCTGAAGATAAAGATGCGTACAAGGGCCTTCTGGAATGAACTATTCTCTAGGGATAGATGGAGGTACTCGAAAGAATCTTCAACAGCTGCACTTCTTATATGCACTCTTCTCATGAAAGGCACTTAGGACTACTAAAACATAGAGATCTAGAAATGTTGGGAGTTTCCAGATGTGTTAAAATGAGCCTCCAAATGCTGAAATAATAAGTCCACACACTATAGACTTAACAATATGAAATTTAAGATTTCATTGTTGGTCCCACTCAGGTGTGCCATAAATTGTTGGTCATTCAAAATTACACCCACATCTTAGATCTAGAAGAGCCGAGTTGTTTGAGATCATAATAGAACTGTCCTCCAAGTTGTGGGACCTTGTGTGCTTGAGACAGATCTGTAGAGATGTCATGGTTCCTCTATCTATTTCTATTGTTAATGCTACTCATAGTGATGAAAGGGGAACCTAAGACTAATAAATTCCAAGGGACCATAGGAATAGAAGGATAACATGAAAATGAAACTGCACTAAAAGGTGATAGCACTAGAAAAAGAGGGATGAACACTATTTTTTCTGAGTGAGAATGAAAAGGGGACGCGTGGAAGGAGACTAAGTATGAGTAACACAGCTGAAAACACATTTACCAGGTCAATTCTCATGGAAAAAAACTAAATAAGGAACTGCAAGGGACGTGAAGATGGCACAACAAACACACAATGTAAAAGAAAAGGCAAGACGAAGGAATGAAAACATTTTAGGATAAAGAATAGTCCACAAAATGATGCTTCTATTACTTCCAAGAATTGCACAAAATTGTTATAATGGTGAAAGAGGCCAATATTCACATGCATGAGCTAGATTTAGAGGTCTACAACTCAAAATACGAGAAAATAAGAAGTCCTTAGCAAAACGTGCGTAAGGATTCAGAGTATCTAACCTTAATAATGAGTCTGAGCTCTTACATTTATAGATGAATATGTGGAAGGAGAAGAGAAGGAGGGAAACCCTAAATTTGAAATACAACCACCAACAAGACGCATTCAATGCCTACAAATCTTCCTAAGAATCTATCGAATGCACTTCCCTAGGTTTTTTTAGCATGTTGGAGAAGGAAGGAGGGAAGATCATATCAAATCAGGTGTTTGAAGCAATAAGATATATTCATTAATGCCCCAGAAATATTTTTTCCCATTTCTCACCTACCGGGTACCTGCCAAGAATTTGAATTTGAATATCTAGACACTGTAGCCTGATGTCAGCAGCTCTCTAACAAGTCTCATGCGTGGTGTGCATCAATCAGAGATCTGTAGCAAAAGATACGAGCTGTCATAAGATTGTCAGAGCTGTCTGACGCATGCAAGACATGTGGCATGTGCGCAAATTGGCCTGAAAGGATGGACAAATATGTGTAATTTTTTTTTCATTTCTACCACATGTCACTTACTGATTTATTGCAATGATTCAACACCCTGTTAGTATGCACTTTGACTGGTTATGTGTGGTACAATCAAGCATGTCAGAAGATGACATTTACATAAAAGAGTGACAAAGACAAGGGCAGCGAGGGAAGGTATGTACACATAAGGAAAGGGCACAGGAGGAAAGATAGTAGGAAGGAACACGCGCGTGGCGTACGTAGGAAAAAGAGGCAAAATGGTGAGCAGAGAATGCATGGTAAATATGCAACCATTACAAGATGATGTGCAGGGCATGTGAAAAGGCCCATGAATTGGCTGATTGAAGCAAGTGTGAGGTGCATTCATAGGGTGGAAAGATACTAGGAAAAATGTAGGTGTGTAGAAGATGCGCGCAAGGGGAAGATTGGAACAAAGAGAAGAAAAATGGAAAGAAATGGAAGAAGGGGAAGCACACAAGGGTGCACGAGGAAAATAAATGAATGTGCCAAGGGAACTTGAGTGTGTGCACACAATCTTGCAATGAAGAGGTCAGAGCCAGAAATATGTATACAAGTTATCCAAATCACTAGGAGAGTTATTTGGATAACATATATTAAGAGATAAGATAAGGATGAGGAGAATTTATCAGGTCATGTACATTTCATATTTACTATTATTTTATGACAATGAATAATGATTATATATATGTTTGTTCACTGATACTCTAACCTTATATAAAAGGTGCAGCCAAAATCTGTGGAATACTTAAAACTTGAAAGACTATGCTGTGGAAACTATTATGGGAACTGATTATCAGTCAACTTTTCAATTGTGATGGACCAAACTAGGTTTAGTGATTCCCTCAATGATACTTCACTCTCAAGTGGTGCAGAACATATTAGTGGGCTGTAATTGCTCATGTAGCTTATTCATGGGTATATCTTGTACCTATTTTAGGGGTTAAAAATCTGGGTTTCAGGGTGGTTATAACAACTTAATGTGCATTAGTGGACTGTGGGACATTTGGGAAGGATATTCATATGAATTTGTGTCCTAGTTTGGAATAGTTCTCTCCTCAAGCCAGGCTTGTTTCGGAGATAAAGATGTCCTCTTGAAGACTACTCTTCAATGAGAAAAAGGGATATGTTTTGAGAGATGTCCTATACTGGACTAGGGATTCCATCCTCGTATGGATTGGTTAGCATTAACATTATGTAGTTTTTTACAAATGACAAGTCCGTTAGGGGATCTAAGATTTGATTGTGGATAGACTCAAGGTCTTCCCTTGTGATTATTCAAGCAGGATTACTTCATGCCGTAGTAACCTATGTTAGATTTCATGGTAGGAATATGTAACTATCTTAAGAGCTTTTGGCCAGATGAATCATATTCATTACTTCAATTATTTCTAGGATGTTATATTAATTACTATGTTCATCAGGTCTACCAATTTTTAGGTGACTACATCTACAAGTGGTAATTACTCTCCTTACCTTCAATTGATTATTTGTATCTTCCTTATGTGTCGCAAGGGTATTGCCACTCTCACTTTATGGGAGGTCTGTCATGGGGATCTCATAATGGCTCGTGGTTGAAGGAAGGTACTAAGTGAAATTTGAGGGATACTCTTTCTCTCATAGCGTAGTTCTGGAATCAAGACTGGATGGTCTGGGAGAAAAGCCAACGATTGCTGTCAAAATCATGTTTTGGACCTGATCATTTGACATATTTCATGATATCTGTTGTATTGTAATGTTAGTGGATACATTGGCAGTAACTGATAATACACTCTATATTGAATGCATGTGATCTGTTATGTATTGGAAACTATGTAAAGTAAACAACTATTTCATATGTAATAAAATGTGATTTGATACTCAGATATCGCAAACTTATGTAACAGTGTAACACTTGATAATCTCGAGTCTTAGAATGAGCACATCATACATGATCTATACACTTGTCATGGATTGGTGAATATGATGTAACTTATAAATTCCAATAGATCCCATACTCCTTATGGATTAAGGTAATAAAAGAACCTAAGTTGAATGGAATCCTCAAGTCACTCCAATAATGTTCTTATTTACTGTAGACACTAAAATTCTAGGATAACTTGTCCTTGTGTATTTGAAAACCTTGTATCCTTGTTAAGGGATTAAATGTTCACAACTCATTTCATCTAATGCCTTCATTACCTCTTTAAATATTCTGACAAATTTCTTATCTTTACATTTCATCCTTCTGTCACTCCCATTTAGAAGGATATTATTCAGATTAATTTAGGGTATCCTAAATCTTCTCCTATAATCTAGCTGCATAAATTTCATTTTATGGAGTTTTTATCTCCCATCCAAAACATACTACAGCTAGGGTCATGATGTGGGATATTCTATCTCTCCCATGACATGTATAGTACCAATCCTCAGATAAGAAAACTCGTGATTTTGATGTACAAATCATTCATTTTAGGGTTATTATCCTATTCATCATGGGTCAACCTTAAACTCCTACATATGGATGAAGCAACTATAGAAATACTATATAGGTAAGTCATTATCAGAATTCTAATTCACCTAAGAAAATTATTCATAAGATCCTATTGCAAACATCATCCTGCAAAAGCACTCAGTGAAGGGTTTGTCATCACCAATCATGGTCCCACTATAGATAATTATTCACTGGGAACTCCTCGTGCTATTGATGGATTTACTAAATGTAACCCAGGTCTTTTAGTTTGGTGGATGATATATCTTGAGAGATGACACAACAACAAACATAACACAAAAATACCATAGACTACGATAAGAAGGAATGATGATAAATCCAGGAAATCCTAAGTGCTATGATTATTTAATAATGCACAGCCATGAAATTGTTACAATCTCACCCATGAGGTTACTTCAAGTGTTACTGACTTCACTTGCCTTCCAACAATAACTATGGGAGAAAATTCACAATTACACCTCTTAATGGATTCTTTAACACACCTTCAAAATGATGGCTTCCTTTACACACTTCATACAATATTTCTCACTACTTCCTTCTATGCTAAATGAGGGGGGCGGCCTCTTTATTTATAGGAACTTCCAGGCTTATCCACCCTATCTCTAAGATAGGATAGGAAATCCTCTTCCGACCAATCATATTCCATGCCTAAACTCTTGCCTTTAAATGTAGGCTTATCTGTCTAAGATAATATAAACTTTATCATCTCACACGGGTTCCACCTTTTTAGACTTTTCCATAAATAAAATACACAAAAATATTTATGACATTACTCTTTGTCTTTATTACAAATATAATATTTCTAATTCCTAATCATGTAGACCCTACTTCTCTACTTACCCCAACTTTGACATTTTAACATTATCAGACCACTTACGACAAATATTTACTTTTTACCACAACATTCCTATTGTACTTTGACTATTACCATACTCTACTTTATTGGTGGCATGGTACTGACGGTGCCGTTATCTTCTATTGGACGCCACTACTAATTATACTTAACATCATGCTATTCCTAGTAGATACATTAATAAAATAGAAATTACGGAGGAAAATTTTAATGTTGACATTTTCCCCCTTCCTAGCTTCTACTCCGTCCTTTGAGTAGACTCTTATGGACATTCTGAAGCTAGTGCCTGGAAAATCTTTAACTTGTCATGGTTGACCCATTTCATAATGGGAGTACCATCCAATTCCTCCAGTCGGTATGTACCATTTTCATGTACAACTGCTATTTTGTAGGGCCCCATCCATTTGGGAAGAAATTTTCTCTGCCTTCTTTTTTTGTATCTGGAATCATATACTAGAACCAAGTCATTCACATGCAATGGAGACCACCAGATCTTTTGATCAAAGTATTTCTTCTACTTCATTTTCTTCTTATAGCTTATATCATTCGCTATTTCCCTCATTTCCTCCAGCAAATGAAGATGCACCAACCTTTCTTTTACTGAATCACTTTCATCCATCCTTTTCATTTTTCATAACTCTCATAGTGGGAATATCAACACTCATATAGGAAGAACTGGATCAATGCCATAAGCCAACTGAAATGGGGAGTATCTTGTTGCTGACTTTGATGCTGCCCTATATGCCCATAATGGTACATGAATCCTTTTATTCCACTTATGTACTTGTAAGGCTGCATCTTTTTCTAGAATTTGACATAACACAAAATTTGTTCATTCCACTTGTCCATTTGTGCTTGGCTTGTATGTTGTTGCCTTCCTGTGCTTAATAGAAAACTTATTGACTAGGGCTTCTACCACCTCATTAATGAAGTGGCTTCCTTGATCTGTTATAATTTCTAATGGACAACCAAATCTGGTGACAATGCGTTCATATATGAACCTTGCCACTTCATCCATGGAAGTTGTTTTCAATGGCCTAGCTTCAACCCACTTGGTTAAATAATCTGTGGCAACTACAATATACTTATTTTGACATGGGGTAGTTAGAAGTGGACCTAAAATGTCTATTCCCCATTTTTCAAAGGGACCAAGTGGAAGAATAGGGACATAATGGAGCTGATGAAGTCTTACGGTTACCATGTGTTTGACAAATATCACATGTCTTACAATAATTATAACAATCTCTAAAAAGAGTGGGCCAGTGATAACCTGCATCCAAGATCCTTCTTTCTGTAAGTTGTCTAGAGAAGTGTCCTCCACATGTATCATTGTGGAATTCTTCTATCAGCTCCTTTCCTTGATCATGTCCAACTGCCCTCTTATACTGTCCATTAGGTCCTATTCGAAATAATACTCCATGCAGAATAGAATATGGACGACTAGCTTGAGTAATCTTTCTCTTAGTCTTTGCATTGGCACCATCAGGAAACTTGAATTCATTCAGATAATTCCAAATATCTACGTATTCATTAGGGATTGTGTCAAGGGATAACAATGCTGCATCGGGGAAATCATCATCATCACAAGATGATCCTAAACCATCATAGGCTCGAGAGAGTGCATCTGCATTGACATGCTTCTTTCATGGCCTATCTATAATATCAAATTCAAACTCTTGTAGCAAAATTATCCATCTTGCTATCCTCCCTGATGGGTTAGGCTTATTTACAATATATTTTAGAGCCTGATGATCTGTTACAACTAGAAATTTTTACCCTAGCAAGTAATTTCTAAACTTCTTTACAGCAAAAATGATAGCCAAAGCCTCTTTTTCAGTTACAGTATAATTTACCTCAGCACTGCTCATTTGTCTGCTCCCAAAATAAATTGGATGTTCATTCCCATTTTCATCCTTTTGGTCAAAGTACTTACTAGTACTACATCTGAGGCATCAGTGTACACAATGAATGGCTTGCACCAATCTGGATTCTTCAAAACAGGTGAAGACACCAGGGCTTCCTTCAATTGTCCAAAATCTTCATGCGCCTTATTTCCTGATTCATAAGTAACATCCTTCTTCAAGAACTGGGTTAGTGGCTGTGCAATCTTTGAGAAATTCTTGATGAACCTTCTATAGTAACCCACATGGCCTAAAAATGATCTCAACTTACTTCTATTAAGAGGAAATGGTAAATCTTTGATTTTTGAAACTTTATCAGGATCAGTACCAATACCATCTCTGGATACAACATGCCCTAACAAAACGCCTTTAGAACATCCAAAGACACACTTTGTAGGGTTTAGTGAGGCTTGTGCTTCATCTAACCTTTGAAATGCTATCTCCATCTGGTGCAGGTGGTCCAACTTACTCCCATAGATGCAAAAATCATCCAGAAATACTCTGATGAAGGTCCCAATGTAGGGTTCAAACACCCTATTCATCAAACGCTGGAATGTTGCTGGAGCATTACACAACCCAAAAGGCATAACTCTATAAGAAAACGTTCCCCAAGGAGTGGTGAACGTGGTATTCAGCTGATCTTTCTCTACTATATGAACTTGGTTGTAGCCACTATATCCATCAGCAAAACTATAGCACTCCTGGCCAGCTACTTCGTCCAAGATCTGATTTGAAAATGGAAGAGGGTAATGATCCTTCTTTGTTGCCTTATTGAGCTTCCTGTAATCAACACAAATGCGTAGCTTCCCATTCTTTTTTATTGAGATCACAATGGGAGAAACCCATTCTGAATTCTCCACAGCAAATATGAATCCTGTATCAAGAAACATATCTATTTCTTCTTTTACAGTCTTGGAAAAATTAGGATTCATTCTATATGGCATTTGCTTTATGGGTTTAGCACCATCTACTAGCTCAATACAATGTTCTACCCAACTTACTTGACGGAGTTCCTTGTAATCAAAAGTGAATAGATGTATGTACCTTCGAAAAAGCTGGAGGTAGGATTCCTTCTCACTCTCCATCACAACATCACCAATCTTTATTTTTTGGAGACGATCATCAACTTCTTCTTCAGATAATTTTATGGGGTCATGAGTTGGTGTGACTGGAAGGATATCCATGATTGAAACATCAACCTCACTTTCTTCATCTTCAGTGTCCACTTCATTGGTACTAGAGTAATCAGAGGATGTCCAATCATCAGTTTCATCACTTGAATCCATAGGTTCTGCCTTATGATGTCGAGGGATCACATTTATCTTCACCCTCTCTCTACCACGTCCAAGTGTCATGAAACCTTCATTCCAGTAGTTTCTTGCATGAACTCTCCTTAGCCATGGTCTTCCCAGCAGCATTGAGTACGCAAAAGTACCATTTTTCATCACCTGAAAGTCTACCACACATACCACACCCATAACAGATATTGTCACATTTGAAACTACACCTTCTGGTTTAGTTTTTCCTTTATTTAATGACCTTAACATAAGTGTTGAAGGGCGATCAATTTTTAAACCCAACATATTCATTACAGACTCGGTCATTACATTAACTGTAGCACCTCCATCAACTAAGACATCATGAATTGAAATACCATTACATAATACCCCAGCTTGTGGAGCATAGGGATCTGCCTCTGCCTCCAAAACAGGGACCTCAACCTCCTTCCTTCTTCGAGCATTGAGTCCACCTCGCAACTCCCGCCTCTTCTCAGAAGAAATAGCCAAGAGTTGACCATATGTAATATTTGCAGGCCTTTTGGATAGATCTTCCAAGATGGAGTATGGTCCTTGCCCCTGTGAAATCAGAAAATCCTGCACACCCAACTTTCTTCTCCTATGTTTCTTACTAGTTTCTTCTTTCATCTATTTAGGATCATTTCCATCTTGATTATCTTTTTCTTTCTTTCTTTTTGTTACAAACACATCTACTTCATTATTTCTGCTCTTATCTACTACATCAGAAGAATTCACAGGTGCTTTTCCTTTATCATTATCTCCTTTACCAGATGTAGAAGCTCTATCTGGACAATTATACTTATAATGACCCTTTTTATAACAACCATAACATACAACTTCAGAAATATTTCTTTTTGGACCTCTATCTCCTCCCTGAGAACTAAATTCTTTTCCTTGAAGAAGATTAATAGTTAACTGATCCATCTTTTTGAGCAGATCTTCATACTCAGTAGATGTACTAGGAGAAATATTTGTGCTCACCAGGAGTGGTTGTGGATTCTGGACCAAAGGTGCTGGTGTAGGCTCTACTTTAGCAACAATTTCTTTGGGCTCCTCTTTCATGCTTTCTTCTTGCCTTCTTGCAATCTCCTTTGCTTGTTCAATGGTAGCTGGGCGGTCATACTTCACTTGTTGTCTGATCTCTAGCTTCATCCCAAGAATGAAGTGCTTACAGAGGAGATTATCCATGCCATTCATCAACCCATCCGCTAATCCTTCCTTCCGGATCTGGGCATCGAGCTTCCTCCTTAGCTCTAGAACACAAGCATGATAATCCCTTATCTTCTCCTTCTCTCCTTGGGATAGCTTTGTGATCTCGATCATGAGATCTGCATATTTCTGTTGTTCACCAAATTCTTCAAGAAAACTTTCAGTTAATAAATCCCATGAATTTTTCACATTATCACCTAGTGTTTCAAACCACCTAAGTGCTAAACCATCAAAAAAGGTAGGAAAAAATTCAGTCCATTGTTCCCTTCTTATAAGGCCATTACAAATACAAGATCGCTTAAACTCTTGAATGAAAGAAGAAGCATCTTCATTAGATTGAGCTGAAAAAATAGGAATCTTTCCCATTTTCAAAAGTAACCACCGTGAAATACCAACTCACAAGTACAATCAACAAGACTTATGTGTACAAATAATTGGAATCACTATACTAGAAAGTGACTTTACACCTTTCTACAGTAAAATAGAAATGACCACGGTAAACTATGGTAAAACTTGACTTACTGCGGTAAAATCTGACTTTACTGTGGTAAACACTATTCACGGTAAAAAGTGAAGATATTGCGGTAAATACTATTCACGGTAAAAAGTGAAGTTACTGCGGTAAATACTATTCACGGTAAAAAGTGACTTTACTTCGGTAAATACTATTCCAGCAAAAATGACTTTACCATGGTAACTACTATTCATGGCAAAAATGACTTTACCATGGTAACTACTATGCATAGTAAAAACAAGGTTATCCTCTAATTGATTTTTGACTAAGTGGGAATATCTCTCCAGAAAATCCACCAACGAGGAATGGTCCCGGCAACGGAACCAAAATGTCATCACCAATCCGGCACTATGATAATTATTCACCAGGAACTCCTCGTGCTATGATTATTTACTAATGCACAGCCTTTAGTTTGGTGGATGTAATCCATGAGGTACTTCAAGTGTTATTGACTTCACTTGCCTTTCACCAAGACTATGGGAGAAACTTTACAATTACACCTCTTAATGGCTTCTTCAACACACCTTTAAACTGATGGCTTCCTTTGCACACTTCCTACAATATTTCTCACTACTTCCTTCTATGCTAAATGAGAGGGGTGGCCTCTATATTTAAAGAACTTCCAGGCTTATCCATCTTATCTCTAAGATAGGATAAGAAATCCACTTTGACGAATCATATTCCATACCTTAACTCTTATCTGTACATGTAAGCTTATCTGTTAAGATAAGATAAACCTTATCATTTTACATGGGTTCCACATTTTTAGACTTTTTACAAATAAAATACACAAAATATTTATGACCTCACTCCTTGTCTTTATTACCAATATAATAGTTCTAATTCCTAATCATGTAGACCCTACTTCTCTAATTACCCAAACTTTGACATTTTAACATTACCAGACCACTTACGACAAATATTTACTTTTTACAACATTCCTATTGTACTTTGATTGTTACCGTACTCCACATTATTGGCGGCACCGTACTGACAGCGCCGTTATCTTTTATCAGATGCTACTACTAATTCTACTTAACAAAATCCTATTCCTAATACATAAATTAATGAAATAGAAATTACGGAGGAAAATTTTAGTGTCGACAGGTCAACCCTTCGCTACAGTTGCAGATAATTTTGACATTGGGAAAAATCACAAAGCTGAATCTCTGGCCATTCTGAAAGGGTTGGAGTTTTCTCTTAATGTTGGCCCAGGAAAAATTATTATTGAGAGTGACTCTATTAATCTTGTTAAAATCATGAACTCGAATGATCTTGTTCAATGGATTATTAGTAATATAATTGATGATATACGATTCATACAATCCCGCTTTCATAATCATAAATATTAAGAGGGTAATGGAGTCAATGACTGCCTAGCTAATATGGGTGTCCTTTCTGATGGTCAAAAAATATGGATTTGAGATTTTTTTGGGAAACCTCCTTACTATTATATCTAATGACTTTCCTTCAAGAGCTTAGTTTCCTTTGGGGGTCAATTTTTAGTTCCATCTTCTTCAATATTGCTCTAGTCAATCACAACTTGGCTAAGGTAGGGTCCTCCACCTTTTGTGACGATGGAAGTAATGATACTCTATTAAAGGATTTTAATACTATTAATGATTTTGATAGATCTTGCTTGTGTGGTAAAAATATTTGCTCAATGATTGTTCATTTTTGTGGACGTTTTATTATTGATAGTATTTTTACTGCAAAATTACAATACCCTTGATTGCTTGTGATGGGTGTGTGATGTAATTAGTGTAACATGCATAAGATGGGATTATCCTGCGGTGTGGGAATTTGTAAGTAAGATAAACCTCTAGATAAATACTACTTCTTCTCCTAACCTAATGCCAAATTCTCCAAAGTGCAAAGAAAGGTAAACTGAACTAATCCTACCTTAATTCTTTCCAAGGACACATGGATAGAAGAATGCATTAAAAAAACCTACTTGAAGGGAAGGTGATGCACCAAGAAAGGGTGAGATGATCTAAGTGAGTGAAAAATAGAGAGAAAATAAGGTAAGAGAGGGTGGGTGAAGGTGCCATAGTCCAAGATAGTATTCAATTCCCTATATTCATAAATCACATCAAATTATAGACCCTGCAAAGAGATAAATACATGCACAATATAATTACAACTATAATGGAAGGAAAAAGGTGCAATTTAATACAATTTAGGGTGAAATGGCAACAAAACATGAATTTTATTGCTCATAAACATGCACAATCTATTATAACATAAGAACAAGGCAAAATCCTTTACAATAAGTCCAAATTCGAGGCCTTCTTCTCACAATAGCTCTAGAACAATTTTGACAGAGTTCCTTTGAAAAATAGAATGAATCCCCTCAAGATGAGGAGGATTTTAGAATATATAGGAAATTTGGGTCACCAACCAGTATGGTGCATTAAAGAGGTATGAACAACCATAATTTTGGTACTTAACTTGCACGGGTAGTCACGGGCGTTATGCCTCATTAATTCTGGTTGTTGAGCTATCATTCATCCACATACCTTCGCTTGGCTTGTGACTCATCCATCCCGTGGGTCATCTAACCATGTTGGGTTGGACGATGTAAAACCATATGGGCCATAAAGACACCTTTGAGCGAACAACTGACCGTCCCGAGAGTTCTCCTCCATATTCGGGTTAGATGGTTGTCTAACCATAATCCATACAAATGTAAGTGGGTTGTCTAACCTGATTGTCATCCAATGTGAGAGGGTTGGATCTCATCTGACTTCATTGACGTACATGCTTGTGGTCGCTGACCAACTAGATGGATGGTGTCTTTACACTATGGGAAATCCAACTCGATGTAAGGTTGGATAGCTTTCTATCTCTTCCCATACGCCATCCTAACCGATCAAACCGATTTTCCGTATAACCATGACAGGTGGGATGGTGTCTAACCTCTTCGACCAACTTAGGGGTTGGACAATGTCTTACCCTACCGACCAACCTCTTCATAATCCATCCATTTGACCAACCGTGAACTCGTATTCCTATGCCAACATAAAATTTAGCAGAAACACCTAACCGACTAACCCATCTGTCCAACCTTGTCTATACACAACATCTCCGACCAACCCTTTGGTTGTCAATCTCAGATGAAATAATTGGTTGGCTAACCTGGTCTCTATACGATGCGTCACCCATCCATTTAGGTGTCTAACCTAGGCATCTAACTAAGTGAAAATTTCCAATTTCTACATTGAGCCCGACCACTGACTCAAACATTCATCACGGCGAGTTGCAATTAAAGACCAAAGTAGATGAAACAAATCATGAGCTGTCTTTCTTTTCTGATGGGGGTTGAATTTGACAGTTGTCTACACGTTGCAAGCCTGTACTTAAAATTTGGAATAGGTTATCCAAATTTACAAGGGAAAAAAGTTGGGATAACATTTTGGTGACCTACAGGGGACATTTGCCTGCTAGATGGAGAGACACACTTACTTTAATCATCCATTGGTCACGGAGTCAATATACAACCTGAAATATTCTATCATTAAAAACCCTCCCTTGAATTCTTTTGAATTACTACATGGATTGGTATTGATCTGGAGCTGCCATAAAACCTTTTCTGAAAATGAAAAGTGCAAGAGCAACAAAGGAACAACTATGTAGAAACATCAAAGAACATACATGTCCCAAATGGAACATACAGAGTGTGCACCAAAACTTATCTAAAATCAAACCTAAACTACCAACAAATAATTTGCTACAAGCACTTGGAGGAGTTTAAATCCTAAACTAGTATGTACAAGGGTGAGGATTTCTTTCAGTAGCAGTGCTTGAGATAGATTTCGTTGACCGGAATCAAAATTTCTTCTCCATCTAACTTGGATAACTAGAAAACATTGCTATTTTTAAATTTTGAGAACATGTAGGGGCCACTCCATATGGAATCAAATTTGGAATGCCTAACCAGCTTATCCTGATCCACATCCCATTTCAGGACCAAGTCCCCTTGCTGAAAAGACATTGTATTGGATTTCTTATCGAATTTCCTCTTGATAAAGGCTCAATCCTTCTCCATGGCCTGCATTGCATGCTCCCTTATTTCTTCCAACTCCATGAATTCTGCATACTTAGCTTCAATGGGATCAAAATCAGATATCTCTAGTTGTTTCATGATCTCTAATGCCGACAACTCAAGAGATATGGGCAACCTGACTTCCTTCTCGTAGACTATCTTGTAAGGAGAGTTTCCTGTTGACACTATTGGTGCAATTCTATCAGCCCACAAGGCTTATTTTAACTTGGTATGCCAAGTCCTTTAATTTTCATCTAGAGTCTTAATGATTCTTAGCAAATTATTATTCGTGGACTCTTCTTACTCGTTACCCTATGGGTAATAATTTGATGAGGTGCCGAGGTATATTCCATTCCTAATAGCTCATTTTGTGACCTTGGTGCCAAGGAATGCTAAGGAATTGTCTGGTATAATAGTGGTTGGTACTTCGAACCTTGTCACTATGCCCAGATAAAATTGAAGTATGCTAGACTCATTGGCTTCCTTAAGTGTTACTGCCTTGGTCCACTTGGTGAAATAGTCTGTTGTAGTTAGGATCCCCTTGTGGCATTGGCTAGAGTTTGGATTAATGACCATCTTAGCATATGGATTTGCACGCATGCAAATAGCATGTGACAGTGTGTGAACAACGTCCCTCCTCAATGAAGGTGAGGCTGCCTTTATTGAAAACCAAAATGGTATTTACACCTGTACATTCAAAATTGTATGTGGGCGGTGTTTTAGAACATCAATGAAAAGAAAAGTGAATGAGGGAGATGGAATGGAATGAAGAAAAGGAATGGAAAAGAATGAATGGAAGGAACATGAAAGAGTTAGGTAAAAACAGAGCCTAATATTGCATGAATAAGAACAAACAATAACTAACACAAATAAAACAAAGTTTGCAGCATCTAAACGAGAATGAGTAAAAGGGATCACACATGAGCAAGTAAATAACAAAGCTTGATCAACATGATTAAGAACAACAACTTAATAATGTTGACAATAAAATCAAAGACAATATTTGCATGCAAGATTTAAACATCTAACATCTAATGAACATAAGAACATCAAATGTTACAAGAGACAATGAATGAGACACAAAGTTCGTATTTCATTAACTCCAAAATGCTTTCACAAAAGAACACAAAGTTTCTTCCTGAAATAAAGCTTGCATAAAAAAGTATTTTCTTCTCCTCTCTCAAAGTCCCCCTTTCAAATGAGCTCCTAACATCATTTTATAACCCAAAATTTGGTTACAAAGTAGTTGGGATTTTAAATGCACATTAAATAGGGCACTTAAGTGACTTTGAATTTTTCAACCAGCTTTTAAAAAGTGACTAAAAATAGAAACCACTTAAGTGATCCAAAGTTTTCTAAAAGTGAGTTCAATACTAACACCATTTTAAAATACCACTTTATAACAAAAAACAATGGGTACATGTGGACCCCACTTAAATGAGTTGGACACACACATAGACATCATAGTCAGCAACACGCCACCTAGATCAAGAAACCTAGGATCAGTGCCTTATCCATTGGGCCAAGAGTCCACCTATCTCGGTCGTACGAGAACAAGCTCATTAACCATGCTTCGCAATCTTCCAGATGACAAGAGAGCCATGCTTAAAACTTGTGCAATTCATCCACCTCTCCATTTGAGCAACATCTTGGTGTGAGCAATTTTTTCTTCATTCGTATTCACATTCATAATTACACAAAATTCTCCACATGCTCCAAATAGCTCTCCATGGTGAATTATTCATTTGTTACGAGACTATAGTCGTTACACCATCTTAGCTTGTCAGAATCCAACTCTTGATCTTTCACTATTGAGAAGATCTTCCAAGAGCCAAAATTGCAATTCACTTCCTAGCGTTATGTCTTTTGTCTTTGTCACCATCCCGAAGTGTTTCCACTTTGATATGCTCATGATCGTCCAATTCGAGAATGCTCCAACTTTAAGATTGGCCGATGAAGTATCACACCCATTGCTAAGAGCTGAAAGAGACACACTAGAATGATGTGGTCTTACTTGACGATCCACACAATTAAAATTTTTCGTTGGTCCTATTTTGTTGATGAATATATCTTCCACAATGATCGAGTGAAAAATTGATGTAGAAAATATTCTCCCATTATCGATCTCCACCGATAACCATGGCTTTTGACTCCAAAAAGACCTTTGCCAATAGCTATGACTTATACCACATAACGAAGAATTCAGAGGTTGCTTCCACTTCAGAGCCATTGGAATTGAATCACCACACTATGCAGGTTTCATGGTGCATCTATGCAAGTGATCACCAATTCAGAACAAGCGTCTGGAAAATTGTTACTCGCCTTCGGTTGATATGTGATCGAAGAATCGACCTATGTCGATGTATCCCAAGTTGGTATCGACGATGTTCTCTTACTCTGAATGGAGCGTCGAGGTGAGTATAATTCCCTGGAACTTATACTGCAACATCATTTTGTTTGGAGATGACATGATTGTGACAGAAGCGTGATTTCAGGCTATTACTTCCATCTTAAAAAACTACACAAATCGTATGTAAAACTGCCCTGGGAAAAATAACAAATCTTGTCTTGAGAAGTTCTCATTGGATGAGAGATTTTATTAAGGTAACAAAATTTTGTGTGTCAGATAATTTTTTCCCAATAAAATTCTTTAGTCAAATATTAAGGGTCAAAGTTGACTCTTCTGAAACTGCTAGGAAAATGCAAGTGTAAAACTGTGAAAATCCCGTTTGGTTTTAGCCTGAGAAAAATACCAAACATCATCCTAGGCATCTAAAACATAGCAAGGGAGCATATGAAGGTGGGAAAAATTAAACGAAGTAATTATTTTCTCTTGACGAGTTTTTGAGTTCATAAAATAGACTCTCAAAGTGAGTCACCTTGACAGGCTGAAAACTGCATGTGCGGCGAAATCAATCAAATTGCGTTTTATTTGGCTTCATGAAAAATATCAAACGACGTGCTTCGTATTTAAATTTTTGGAAATAATTACATGAATTTGGGAATAATTCAAAGAACTAAATCGTTTCTCTTGATGATCATCTGGGCTCGAGATACAGATTCTCAAAGTAGGTCTTACCCCGAGCTAAAATTGTGCACTACAAAATCAAACAAACTGTCTTTTTCTCGAGTTCATGAAAAATATCAAACAAATTGTTTTACACTTGAAATTTAGAAAATGAGTACACAAAGATGGGGAGAGTTCAACGAACCAAACCTTTCTTCACGATGATCATCTAACTTCGAGATATCGAGCTCCAAAGTTGATTACTTTAACAATTACAAAACAAGACAAATAATAATTAAAAAAAAGTGTATCTGGTCAAAATAGCTCTACGTAGGATCAAATTTAATCTTTTAATTCACTATTTCTCCGTATTTCCTGATTCTGGTTGCTTCAGTGTGAAGAATTACTTTGATTTTCTGGCAATGCGTGGGTTGCACGAGCCTGATATTTTTTCTTTGGCGGCGAGTGATCTTGTTTCTCCTTCCTTGGCATAGTGATCTTATTTCTCTTTCCTAATCATGCATTGATAATTGGCTGAAACTTATTATTTCTCCCATGCTTGGCATTCTAGGCATTTTCCTTCTTTTGTTTAAAATAATCAAATAAAACAATACCTATGCATGCGTTCATTTTTCTCTTTGGCTGTTTTTATTCAACTTGCTAGAAGGTTGTTTTTGCTTTCATTTGTCTTATGCTTGTGTAGATTCTCTTTGGCATGCATGGAGGGTTGGAAAGAAGCTCTTTTGGACTATTATGTTTTTATTTTATGCATGTGTGGCCTCCTTTCACCTACAAATGCGTTGAAATTGATGCTTCTTTCATTCTTTCATTCTTGTTTGTCTCCACAGGATTCTTCTATTGTTGCCTTCGTTGGAAAATTGCTTTTCTCTTCAGTCTGATTTTGTACTGTGTTCCTGTTGCACAAAACAACAATAAATAATAAACATAAACTACCAGCTGCATACGTGGGTATTCCTTTCTGTCTCTGTGTGCATTGCAAACAGATTTTACTCTTGGCGTGGCTTCTTGGAGCAAGGTGTGTGACATAGAGCATAGAGAAGTTGTAGCAAATGAAAAATGATGGCTTCTTGTGTGATTAAGAAATATAGACAGCTACCTAGAACTCTCAAGGTTGCCTAGCTCTAGCTAATGCCCGTGCTAGGTTTCCATGTGAAAGCCAGGTAGTGCCTGTAGAACAAACTTTTCCTTCTTTAGGCTCTGGATATCTGTAATATTTTCTTTTTCCTCCTTCTTCCCAATTTCCTCTTCTTTTGCAACCTCTCGTAACCGTCTCCTCATCAATTTACGGATGATGGAAACAAAATTAAAATTGTCTACAGCAATTGGAAGCAAAAGAATAATTGCACCCGGCACTTGCTCAGGGTAGTTATGGCAATTAATAAAACAAAAGAAAAGTTCAACCAAGTTTGTCGAACAAATTCTATGAGTATTAAATTAATATTTATTAAGTAAAAACCCTAGAATTTAATAAATAATAGGATAAATATCAATTAAATAATTAAAACACGGTTTGTGGCGTAATGAGAGAATGGCTTATTCAAAATGAATGAAACGAAAACCATAATGACCATGAGAATAAGACAATGGAGATGAAGGATACAAATTACGTGAAAGAACACTTTGATATATATATATATATATATATATAAAATTTTGTGAAGTCAAAATTAGCTGATAACAACTGGCTCTTATTGGGGACAAGGACTTCATAGACACAACAATGGACCCAAACCCAAATATTCAATGAACACGATCCCAAAAATGACGGAGCACAAAAACGGGATGACAAAAGAGAGGAAACTGAAAAACAGGGAAAATAAACAAACCAAAAAACCTAATTACCTATGTACATACGAGGGACAACCCATTTTCAATTTTTATAGTGCTTGAGATATTGCCCGTTGTAGGGAAAAGAAAAATGAGTTCCATCGAGATACGCCAAGTAATAAGTTTTATCTCCATAGAAATGTTTGATCTTGAATAGGCCTAGCCACAATGAATCAAACTTCCTGTGCTTTCCTTTTGGTTCACGTCTTTTGTCCCAGAGAAGAACTAAGTCATTGATTTAAAATTGTCTCTCCCTATTTTTCCTGTCGAACAATTTCTTTACCTTGGATTGATGTTCCTCGATCCTATTTGACACTTGACTTCTTTGCTCTTCAAGCTTGCTTATGAGATTGATCCTTTTATCTAACATATTGGCGAAGCATTCATCGTCAAATGCCTGAGCCAATCGTAATGCTGGTAACTCCAATGTGATGGGAATTTGAGCATCGGTTCCATACAATAGTTAGAATGGAGACATACCAGTTTTTCTTTTGGGAGTTATGTGGTCAACCTATAATGCATCATATAACTTTTTGTGCCAAGTTCTTTGATTTTCTTTGACTAACTTAAGCCCGATAATAATGATGTTATTGTTACTGGATTCTACTTGATTGTTTCCCTGAGGGTAGTAATTTGATGAATGAGATAAATATATCCCATACCCATAACAAAAACCTATCATCTCTGTAGAATAAAAATTTGAGGCATTTCCCATCATGATCTTGTGTGGAATTCCATAACGAACCAATATATTTTCTTTGATGAAGTCACAAATTACTGCAGTAGATGTTTGTTTCACTGGTATAACTTCTACCCACTTTGTAAAGTAGTCAGTTGTGGTGAGCATGTGAGTATGACCAACACTAGAATTAGGATTCAAAAGCCCGATGAAATCTAAACCCCATTTTTGAAAGGGATCTTCAATGACAACTAGCTTCAAAGGAAAAGCTGCCAATATTGGTCTTTCAACAAATTGTTGACAAGCTTCACATTTTGTTACCCATTTCTGAGCATTGGAAAACATAGTGGGCCAGTAATAATGTGCTCGCAAAATTTTATGAGCTGTAACTGGGCCAGAGAAATGATCACCGCAAGCATGATTATGAAAGGCTTCAAGTAACCTTGTTTGTTGTTCTTTATCGACACATCTGAGGAACATGTCGTCAATTCCTTTCTTTCAAAAAGTGTTGTCCCAAATGACGTACCTGAACTTAATTTGATAGCTCTCTTTTCCTTAGTTATCAGATTCTCAGGACATTCCCCATATGTGAGGAAGTAGGCTATATCAGAATACCATTCATCTGTGGTATTGACAAAAACTACCAGTGGTAAATTTTCCTCAACTGGTTCTTCTTCAGAGTCATCTCGTGGTTCATTATCTACAATGAGTTGGCAGAGTCCTCTTCCATGAACTAACTTGGTAGGATCTATATCCAAATCATACTCTTGAATCTTGGAGACCCAATCACCTCTATTAGATATTGGTTCTTGTTGTGTTAGCATCGATTTAATTATGGTGTCTGGTACTAAGACTTTAGTGTGAGAATTTAACACATAGAACCTGAAATGTTTCAAGGCTCTCGCCGCCGCGTACACATGCCTCTCAGGGGGAGTGTAATTGAGTTCATGTTTCTTGAATCCAGAACTCATGAGTGCAATAGGGGATTTGATTCCCTCTCAATTGTGTTGAGTTAGGATGGCAGAGATTGTGTGCAGTGAAGCATAACAATAGATTGTAAAATACTTTTTAAAATTGGGACACACCAATGTAGGGGCTTTTACAATAACACCCTTGATTTTGTCAAATGCTTTTCTACCTTCCTTCAACCATTTGAAGGACTCTTTTCCTTTAATCATATCAGCGATTTCTTTGGTCAGCTTGGTGAAATTTGGCACGAACCTTCTCAAAAAATTAACGTTCCCAAAGAATGAGTGGACTCCAGGCTTACTTGTAGGCAAGGAAAGATTCTTGATTGCCTGAACATGCTCAGGATCAATTTTAGTTCCCTCCTTAGAAACAATATGACCTAGGAGTTTCCCTTCTGTAACTCCGAACATGGAATTTTTTGGAATTAGTGAAATCTTATGAAGTCTACACCTTTGCAATATTTTCTCTAAATTTCTTAGGTGATCTTCCCCTTTCTTTGAGAACACTATCAAGTTATCTAGGTATATCACAATGATCTTGTATTTATAATATGCGAATGCCATATCCATAGACCTTTGAAAAGTAGCACCGACATTGATCAAACTAAAAGGCATTCTTCTATACACGAATGTACCCTAGGGGGTGGTGAACGCGGTTTTATGTTGATCTTCTCTAGCCACTTCAATCTGATTATAACCAGAGAAACCATCTAGTATAGATAGCATTTCTGATCTAGTTACTACCTACAGAATATGGTCCATGACTGGCAGTGGATAATTATCTTTCAAAGAAGCTTGATTAAGATTATAGAAATTCACGTAAATCCTAATTTCTCCATTTCTCTTGTGAACCGGTACAATATTAGCTATCCAAGTTGAATGTCGAATAGGAAATACTATCCATGCGTCTAACATATTTTGAACCTCATGGAATATTGTCCCCGATATCTTGGGATTATATTGTCTTTGTTTCTGCTGGAATGGGGTTGCACCAGGTTTTAAGGGTATGGCATGCTCCATTTCTCTAGGTTGGAAAGACTTCAAGTATTCATATGAGTAAGCCAAGACGTCAGAATATTTTGTAAGAAGGCTTACAAATTTCTTGCACTCCTTAGGTGAGCAACACTTACCGATGTTGACCAGGCGAGGTTTATCCTTGGTACCAATGTTAACTTGCTCATAGTCAGTAGAATTCATAGGTCCTGCCAGCTCTTTCTCTTTGATAAACCTCTCATGTTTATCAAAAATTTCTTCAAGTGAAACCTATGCTTTTGGAATTTTATTTCCTTTGAGTTGAATGATGCCATCACCAGGATCTTTGTTCTCCACTCCTTCTTGAATGGGTGAGGCCGTCGATTCACAAAATGCAGAATCACTTCCTTCAAAGTACAATTGTTCAAAATTATCTCTCTTTTCAAATAAAGCAATAATTTTTTGATCATCATTGAATACTTGCCAATTTTCTGCATTGTCAGGAACATTTGGCCTAAAAACCATTTGAATGGTGTATTTTTCTTGATCAAACTTTGAATGAGGAATCATTAATGAACCTGAGATTGCTAGAGAATCTACTTTGCCATTCTTTTTGCAAGGGAAAATTTATATGAAAAAAACATCAAAGACTTCTATCACGTCCCACACTTTATTTCTGTAGTGTCTCAAATGATCATTCTTTACTTGGAACTGATTTCTTACTTGTTTCACGATCAATTTTGAATTTCTAAAGACTTCCAAATTTTTGATCCCTTTCTCCTCTGCAGCTTGAAGGCCAATGATTAATGCCTCATACTTTTCAGTGTTGTTAGTATTTAAAAATTGGAGTTTGTAAGAAAAAGGAAATATTTTATCATTCAGAGATATGAGCACTACTCCTGCGCTGGAACTTGTTGAGCAACAAATTCCATCAAACACAAGAGTCCATATCTCATTACAGTCTTGGCAAGTGACCTTAGGTGTATAAACCTCTGTAGTCATCATATAATTACCCATACTTGAGTTTTGAAATAAGACATGTGCATGGGGATCATCAGTTTTCATCACCGTGAATTTTCCCTGATTTTATGGCATTAGCTTCTTCATTTATCCATTGAAAGGGATCATGGTGTGAGACCAGTCCATTTGAATCTCACCACCCAAATCTCTATAAAATTTCCTACTCAACAACATACCATATGAAGCAGGAATGTCAGCAACTAGAATGGTCACCGTAACTCGCTTATGAGGAAATTGGGCTAAAACCATTTGATTGTCTTTAATTTTCCCGATCAGAGGAACTTGTCTCATCTCCATTGAGTAACAGGATCCGAATGTTCTTGTACAAGTAAAACCAAGAGCATGTGCTAATTTTGCAAGCATCACATTATCCGAGGCTCCAAAATCTATAATGCAATTACTTAATTTGCATCTGTTGATTAGAAAGGACAAAAAGAAAGGTTTAATCTTCTCATTTGAAGGTGTAGTGGCCGCCACAATATTTTGAGTCTTCCCATCTTTAGGGGTTTTTAGAATTCCTTTGGAGGAATGATCAGTAGATTTTCCTTTGATAAAATGGACCAATTTATTGAGTTGATCCTAATTGGACTTCAAGTACTCTACATGTGACATAGAAATTTTTGTTTTATTGATATGATCAATGATATCAAATTAGGGAAAAGTAACTGTACTTGATGTATCAGATACTAGTTCTTTCAAACTTGATGATGGCACACTTTTGACCTTTGCTTCGGGCTTGGTTGATACAGATGTGGAAGAAGAAACTTTCTTAGTAGCTGATTTATCAAATGATTGACTTGACAAAGGCCCTCCTTTCTTTAATATAGTTTTGACCTTGGAAACCTCAGTTGCCTTGGACTCTTTAGGAGTCTCATTTGTCTTGGATTCTTTGGAAGTTTCCTTATTATTATATTCTTTTGGAAGTTCCTTGAAAACCTCTTTATCTCCCGCCTTAGTGGTATTCTGTTCCTTTTTCTGAGAGCATGTGAAGATAACAAAGGATTGACTATTCATATCTTCTATAATTTCTTCATATTCATATTCTTCTTCTGAACGGTTCTCGAAGAAATGGTTATTACTTTCTCCCTCAGGATCTTCAACTTCAGGTTCAGATGTTCCAAAATCTAGCTCTTCCTCATCAACCTTGAAAAATTCAACTTCATCATCACTTTCTTCAACGACATCACATTTTGAGTTAGTTGCGGGAGATGCTTCAATAACAAGCCTTGTTGGAGTACCTAAAATCCTGGATTTGTTGGGAACGTACCCTTTTCTTGGGATGTCTTTGTAAGGATCATGTTTACTACTTTGAGCAACTTACTTTTTCAAAGCCATCACATCATTAGCCAACTTAGTGAGTATAGCTTCTGAAGCATTGGGAGTTTCTTGACTCTTTCCCTTGAGGGAAGTTTTCTTGAATTTTCCTACCATGATTAAGTCATCTTCAATTTTTATGGCCAAGGATTGAGAAAGCTCCAAAGTAGCCACTCTAGCCCTTCTCAACTGATAGCACACTTCTGGTTGTTGTGTGTTAATAAAGAAACAATTTTGTCCATCAAGGTTTGGATGAATCATGACAGGAACTTTGTTCACCCTTTTGTTGAACTTAGCCATGAAATTCCTCATGGGTTTTGTTGGCTCTTTCCTCACCTAATATAGTTGGGCAAGAAGAGCATGTTCATCTTCTGCCATCTTGAATCGATATTCAAACTTAGTTTTCATATCATTCCAACTTATAATGCATCCATTGGTAAGATGATGAAACCAATCTGCAACAACATCATGTAATTTTTTGATGAAGAGACGAAAAAAAACATCTTCATATTCTACCAACAAAACAACACATGCAACAAAGAAGGAAGAAATATGGTCATCTGGGGACATCTTCCCATCTTCTTCGAACTTGGGAAGAATCTTCCTCGATCCTCTTGGGAGGTCATGTTGAGCTGGTAAAGAAAATGGGCCTATGGAATTTCCCCATGGTACATTGATTTCCATTTTGGGAAAGGTGGTATGTGAAGGAAAAACAACGTGAGCAATGACAAGTGCTTGACTGGTAGTGATTCCTTCCTTGCTTTCTCTTTCAGGACTTGAAGCAAGGCTTATAGATCTACGAGGTGTGTTCTTCTTTGGAGGAGATAAATTGAAACCAAACTTTCCTTAAAAGTCAAAAATGGGATCAGATTGACCTTTAGCTTTTTCTCCTCGCATAAATCTCTTTCCTATCAGTTTGAAATTTACTATGAAGAGATCACTAGCTTGTTTTGATAAGCCCTAGCCTTTTCTCTCTGCTCTCTTTCTTGAGCTATTTGTGCCTGAATAACTCTAGCAACTCTTGCAGTTTGATCTTCTTTATTAACTAGTACTGATGCGGCGAGATGAAAATGATAGTTGTTCGTGTGCTTTTCCCAAATAGCTTACCTCAAATATGATGATATGTCTTCTTGAGTATCTGTAAAAAGAAGATTTGGTTGTAAGATAGGTGGGTTACCTGAAATAGTCATACAAATTATTGCCTTGGTGGAAGAGGACTGCGTCAGTGAACAATTATCAACACGTGTCCAAGAGTTCTTCTAGCCACAAGTGCGGGTGCTCTTATTTTAAGGTCTTTTATGTAGATTTCTTTGTCAATGGCTCTATCAAAAACCAAAAATTGCTGCAAGCTTTCGTGGTTTTCCCAAGATACTATTTGAGGGTTTGCAGCAATGTCTCCTTGAAAAGCTTCGTCGAGAACAAGGTGCAGTTGAGGAATTGGAGCTTGTGCAGAAGGGATAGTCATAAAGATTTAACAAAGCAATGGTTAAAAATTCTTGAATCCCTAGTGGAGTCACCAAAAAATGTTAGCATATGGATTTTCACACTTGCAAATGACATGCAACAGTGCAGGAATGAAGTCCCTCCTCAGTGAAGGTGAGGTTTCCTTTATTGAAAACCAAAACTGTATTTACACATGTACATTCAAAATAGTATGTGGGGGTGTTTTGGAACATCAATGGAAAGAAAAGTGAATGAGGGAGATGGAATAGAATGAAGGAAAGGAATGGAAAAGAATGAATGAAAGAAAAATGCAAGAGTTAGGTAAAAGCAGAGCCTAAAATTGCATGGAGAAGAACAAACAATAACTAACACAAATAAAACAGAGTTTGCATCAACTAAATGAGAATGAGTAAAAGGGGACACGCATAAGTAAGTAAATAAAAGAGCTTGATCACTATGAACAAGAACAACAACTTAATAACGTTAAAAATAAGATCAAAGACAATATTTGCATACATGATTTAAACATCTAACATCTAATGAACATAAGAACATCAAATGTTACAAGAGACAATGAATGAGACACAAAGTTCGTATTTCATTAACTCCAAAATGTTTTCTCAAAAGAACACAAAGTTTCTTCCTGAAACAAAGCTTTCACACAAAATTATTTTCTTCTCCTCTCTCAAAGTCCCCCTTACAAATGAGCCCCTAACATCCTTTTATAACCAAAAAGATGGTTACAAAGTAGTTAGGATTTTAAATGCACATTAAATAGGGCACTTAAGTGACTTTGACTTTTTCAACCAACTTTTAAAAAGTGACTAAAAATAAAATCCACTTAAGTGATCCAAAGTTTTCCAAAAGTGAGTTTTATGCTAACACCATTTTAAAATACCACTATATAACAAAAAGCAATGGGTACATGTGGACCCCACTTAAATGACTTGGACACACACATAGACATCATCGTCAACAACACGCCACCTAGATCAAGACACCTAGGATCAGTGCCTCATCCATTAAGCCAAGAGTCCACCTATCCCAGTTGTACAAGAATTAAATCATTGACCATGCTTCGTAATCCTCTAGATGACAAGAGAGTCATGCTTGAAACTTGAGAAATTCATCCACCTCTCATTTGAGCAACATCCTAGTGTGAACAAGTTTGTCTTCATTCGTATTCACATTAACAATTACACACAATTCTCCACTTGCTCCAAATAGCCCTCCATGGTGAATTATTCATTTGTCGCGAGACTATAGTCGTTATGCCATCTTAGCTTGTCAGAATCCAATTCTTGATCTTTCACCATTGAGAAGATCTTCTAAGAGCCAAAATTGCAATTCTCTTCTTGGAGTTATGTCTTTTGTCTTTGTCACCATCCCGAAGTGTTTCCATTTTTATCTGCTCATGATCATCTAATTCGATAACGCTCCAACTTTAAGATTGGTCGATGAAGTATCACACCCACTACTAACTAAGAGCTGATAGGGACACACTAGAATGATGTGGTCTTACTTGATGATCCACACAATTGGATTTTTCATTAGTCTTGGTTTGTCGATGAATAGATCCGCCATAATGATAAAGTGAAAAATTGATGTAGATAAGATTCTCCCATTATCGATCTCTGTCAATAACCATGGCTTTCTACTCTGAAAAGACCTCTACCAATAGCTACGAATTATACCACATAATGAAGAATTCAGAGGTTGCTTCCGCTTCGGAGCCATTGAAGTTGAATCGCCATACTATGCAAGTTTTGCGGTGCATTTATGCAAGTGATGACCAATTCAGAACAAGCGTTCAAAAACTTGTGACTCGCCTTCGGTTGATATGCGATCACAGAATTAACCTATGCCGACGTGTTCCAAGTTGGTATCGACAATGTTCTCATACTCTGAATGAATCGTCGACATGAGTAGAATGCCCTAAAAAGTATACTGCATCATCTTTTTGTTTGGAGATGACATGATTGTGACAGAAGCGTGATTTCAGGCTATTACTTCCATCTTACAAAACTGCACAAATTTCCTGTAAAACTGCCCTGGGAAAAATAACAAATATTGTGCTGAGAAGTTATCACTGGATGAGGGATTTTACTAAGGTACCAAAATTTTACGTGTCAGATAATTTTTTCCCAATAAAATTCTTTAGTCAAATATTAAGAGTCAAAGTTGACTCTTCTAAAACTGCTAGGAAAATGCAAGTGTAAAACTGTGAAAATCCCATTTGGTTTTAGCCTGAGAAAAATACCAAACATCATCCTAGGAATCTAAAACTTAGAAAGAGAGCATATGAAGGTGGGAAAAATTGAAAAAAATAATTATTTTCTCTTGACGATTTTCTGAGTTTGAAAAATCAACTCTCAAAGTGAGTCACCTTGACAGGCTGAAAACTGTATGCGCAACGAAATCAAACAAATTATGTTTTATTTGGCTTCGTGAAAAATATCAAATAAGGTGCTGCGTATTTTAATTTTTGGAAATAATTACATGAATGTGGAAATAATTCAACGAACTAAACTGTTTCTATTGATGATCATCTAGGCTCAAGATATGAATTCTCAAAGTAGGTCTTCCCCCAAGCTGAAACTGTGCCCGTGGCAAAATCAAACAAACCGTATTTTTCTTGAGTTCATGAAAATATCAAAAAAAGTGTTGTACACTTGAAATTTGTGAAATGAGTACACAAAGATGGGGAGAATTCAATGAACCAAACCTTTCTTCTTGACGATCATCCGACTTCGAGATATCGAATTCCAAAGTTGATTACTTTAACAGTTACAAAACACGACAAAAATAATAATTTTAAAAAATATATATATTTGGTCGAAATAGCTCAGCGTAGGATCAAATTTAATCTTTTTAATTCACTATTTCTCCATCTTTCCTGATTCTAGTTGCTTCAGCGTGAAGAATTACTTTGATTTTCCGTTAATGCGTGGGTTACACGAGCTTGATATTTTTTCTTTGGCAATGAGTGATCTTGTTTCTCCTTCCTTGACGTATTGATCTTATTTCTCTTTCCTAAGCATGCGTTGATAACTGGCTGAAACATTTTATTTCTCCCATGCTTGGCATTCTAGGCATTTTCCTTCTTTTGTTTAAAATAATAAAATAAAACAATACCTATGCATGCATTGATTTTTCCCTTTGGCCGTTTTTATTCAACTTGCTAGAACGTTGTTTTTGCTTTCATTTGCCTTATGCTTGTGTAGATTCTCTTTTTCATGCGTGGAGGGTTGGGGAGAAGCTCTTTTGGACTGTTATGTTTTTATTTTATGCATGTGTGGCCTCCTTTCACCTGCAAATGCGTTGAAATTGATGCTTCTTTCATTCTTTCATTCTTGTTTGTCTCCACGGGATTCTTCGTTGGAAAATTGTTATTCTCTTCGGTCTTATTTTCGATTGTTTTCCTGTTGCACAAAACAACAATAAAAACAGACTACCAGCTGCATACGTGGGTATTCCTTTCTGTCGCTGTGTGCATTGCAAACAGATTTTACTCTTGGCGTGGCTTCTTGGAGCAAGGTGTGTGACACAGAGCATAGAGAAGTTGTAGCAAATGAAGAATGATGGCTTCTTGTGTGATTAAGAAATAGAGACAGCTACCTAGAACTCTCAAGGTTGCCTGGCTCTAGCTAATGCCCATGTCAGGTGTCTGTGTGAAAGCTGGGTAGTGCCTGTAGAACAAACTTTTCCTTCTTCAAGCTTTGGATATTTGCAATATTTTCTTGTTCCTCCTTCCCAAATTCCTCTACTTCTGCAACCTCTAGTAACCGTCTCCTCATCAATTTACGGATGATGGAAGCAAAATTAAAATTGTCTATGACAATTGGAAGCAGAAGAATAATTGCCCTTGGCACTTGCTCACGGCAGTTATGACAATTAATAAAACAAAAGAAAATTTCTTCCAAGTTTGTTGAACAAATTCTATGAGTATTAAATTAATATTGATTAATTAAAAAACGTAAATTTTAATAAATATCAATTTTATTAAATAAGAGGATAAATATTAATTAAATAATTAAAACACGGTTTGTGGCGTAATGGGAGAATGGCTTATTCAAAATAAATGAAACAAAATCCAGAATGACCATAAGAATAAGACGATGGTGATGAAGGATAAAAATTATGTGAAAGAACACTTTGAAATATATATATATATATATATATATATATATATATATATATATATATATATATATATATATATATTGTGAAGTCAAAATTAGCTGATAACAGACCCCAATGAAGTCCAATCTCCATTGAATGAAAGGTTGGTCTACTGAAATGGGATGAAGAAGCAGCGCTGCTAGCTTTTCCTTACCTATGCAGAAGGCACATTTTCTACATTTCCTAACCCAAACATAAACATCACTAAAGAGTGTTGGTCAATAATGACTAGCTCTCATGACCTCGAGGGCCGTTACTCATGGATCAAAGTGACCTCCAACTTCTTCATTATGAAATTCCTGCAGCACCCTTTCAACTTGGTTTGTCCCAATGCACCTCAATAGGACTCCATTCACATCCTTCTTGACAAAACACCATCAATCAAAACAAGTGGAATAAATTGAACTCTAAAATACCATCTCTTTTCTTTGCTCATCCCTGAGGGGCATAAACCTATTTGTAGGAAATATATCATATCCCGAGTCTAGCAAGGAGTATCCAAGCTATCATTTATTTATTCCAAGTTATCCTCTAATACCAAAATAACCTCTCCTTGATCACATGCCTTGACATGTTTACTACAAGATAGCTTCTCACACAACCCCTTTCCACAGACCAACTTGGTGATTTTGATCTCTATGTCATACTCCATGACACGGGTGATCCAACCTTCCTATTTCTCATTCAAATCCTTGTTCAAGAGGAAATATTTAACTCCTATATGGGACACTAGAAGCTGAATCTTATTATTTAAGACTAAATTCTTGAAAATTTTCAAACTCCTAATGACTGCGAGGACTTGTTTCTAAATGAAGGAGTATCTTACCTCATAATCCTCAATGCCTTGGCTGAAGAATGCAATAGCTGCTCCAGACCTTCTTTATCTTACCTGATTTCCCCATTCCTTTTCTTGACTGACATTAGATTCACAACCCAACTCGAGTGATTTATTGGAAATATGATGCTCGCCTCTATTAGTTTATTCAACTCATTCTTCATGACTGGTCTTTTCTTCTACCTGACGGGTTTAGCCTCCAGATCCAATTAAATTGTGTGATGTGACAAATTTCAATTGAATCCCCTAAAATCCTCATAGCTCTAAGAAAATACATCCAGGAATTCTTGGAAAAGTTGTATGAATTCATATTTTTCTTGACCTGTGCTCACCTTTCCAATTTGGAGAATTTTACCCTCTCCAATTGAAATGGGCTTTGAATCTTCCCTATTTACCTGAATGTTGGCCTTCTCTTTTCAGAATGGATGACTTGGGTTGAATATTGACTCTAGATTCAATAAACCCTTTGGAAATTTGTTTGTCCACAGTTGCACCACTTGATCCCTATACTGGTACTCTAATTTCTCGTGATTTTTGGCTAAGAACTCAACCTCCTCTTGTAAGAAATTAATAATCTTTTGATCATTCTCAAATACCTTCTAGCTTGTGTTATTATCTGGTACATCTGGCATTACAATTACATGAATATGTGGCTGCCATTTATCTCTCTTGATACTATCCACCACATAAAATGTTGCTCCAACTGTTGCGATCTTGTCTGCTGCCTCATTCATTTTCCTTGGTATGGCCTGAATGTTGAATGCATCGAAATATTCCATGAGGTCCCATACCCAATGCTTGTAGGCTTTAAGTATATCATTCTTAAAAACATATTGTCCCCTAACCTGGTTGACAATAAACTCACCATCTCTGAACACTTACAAGTTCTTTATACCTCTCTTTCTCGCTCAATGTAACCCATGGATCAAGGCTTCATATTCAATCGTATTTTTTGAACAAGTAAACTGGAAGTGGAAAGTTGAGTAATAATTTATACCTTGTGGTGACACAAGCATTACACCTCCTCCAACACCTTTTCGATTCCTTGGACCTTCAAAGAATAGCCGTCAAACTCCATTAGCATCCTTATCTTCTGACTTGGTGATGCTAGGGATGGGTAGGTCTTTCTCATGTAGAAAATAAATGCCTAACTCAACTTCTTCCATTTATCTGTATGGATCATATCCATGCCTTTTATAATCCCACTCATCAAGGGTCAGATTGGCAATAATCCCAACCTTGGTGTCCAGTTCATAGGCGTCCAAACAGTCCTCTCGTTCAAACACTACACAATTTGCATTGATCGAAATCGACACATGAGGTTCAATGTGAAGTGTGTAATTGGCTCCAACCTGATAGCATCCTTAGCTCCATACCTTTTCCTAAACAACATGTGGGACCAACTAGATGATAGGTACCCACTAATTTTAGCTATAAAATCCATTGAAAGGCACAAGGAAAATAGTGGTGGAAAATCAATCACTGATACATCCTGTAGAACTATGACATTCAGGTGAGCATGAAGCGTAAGGCTTAGTTCTTTGATCACTCCAATTGTGCCTACTTCTCTCTCATCCAATTTTACTACTCGTTTCAATACTAGCTCATACTTTAAGCCCAATTTATATGTGATTTTCTTCAACATTACTAAGTTGCTCACCCCTGAGTAGATCATGTAATTATGTACTAACTTATCTCCAATGATCAATGAGACATAGAATGGCGGAGGCTTCACATTCCTACCTGAATGACCTTATCCTTGTTGCACAATGTTAGTAAGAACCCTCTCCTAATTTTTGGATGACTCATTAGAAGGGGACCAATTTTCCATAGCTACTTGTAGAAAATCTTGTTGCCCTGGGATTTCCAACGATTCCTACATAGAAATGTTGACATTAGTCTTATTCATCTAATACAAGATATTGAATGGAGGTGGGTTTTCCTTTTATTGCCCCTTTCTTGGCATGATCTTTTCTGGCATTTGGACTAGTCCATGAGAAAAATGAAACCCTGGACTGATTCTGCATATTCGGGGCTACTACAATAGTTTCCCTAGGCTGGTTTTGTTCACTAAGAACCACATTTGGTCTGTTGAATCCTTGTGGTGTGGTAGTGGGATAAGAAATAATTGGACTAAATGATTTCCCCTCCTCTACGTTCCTCTTATTTAATCGTGTGTTAACAACTACACCCTGGAAAGGAGATTGATTGATTCCACAAAAATCTTCTACTTGCCAATTCACCAATGTGGTTTCCGTTGGAGAAACCTCTTGTTGACTTTCTTGTTGTTAGGTTTCTTCTTGAATCACCTCTTGAGGCATGCCAATGGTTTGCACCACTATGGATTGATTTGACGGATCTTGGAAGTATGTTATTTGATCATAAGGCTGGCCATATGGAGAGTACTATGCATACTCTGGTTCCGTGTTGTTCTGAACTGGAACTAGAGTCTATGATGTTGGTGTTGTATTGGGATTGTAGGGATGGAATTGTTTAGCAATAGGAGGTTTCCCTTGATTTTGATTGGAAGCTTGAGCGGGAGCCTTATTTTGATGATATGGGGGCCTAGCTTGATATTGAGCTTGAGGCTAAAAGGGTCTAAAATTCTGGGTTTATTGCCTTTTGATGGCCACTAACTCATTCCTTAAATTTTTCTGGCCCTCAACTACTTCTTGCAGCACTTTATTAAGTTCTTGAAATTCAAGAGAATTTCCAAAAGAAGTGGAAGCTTCTTTATTTCTTTGATTTCTAGGGGTAGAAATAGGGGCTATTTCAGGCACTTGACTAGTAGAGGGCTTTCCCAATTCTGGATATAGGGGCATAGGTGGCCTAGGTGCTAGTTTAATGGATTGAATGAGACAATTTTCAGCTCTAATAGCTGTGTCGTAAGCATCTAATAAGGTTATCCCTCCCATAGATTGTATCATAACAGATATATTAGAATTTAAAGCTTTAAGGAAATAGAGAAATGCACCTTTAGTATTCGGCCTTATGAGAATCGAGATCTAGTCCCATGTTCGCTGAAATTTGAAATTAAAGTCTACCTTTTATTCCTTAGGAGCCCTCTTTATTGTAGTCAGCTACTCTAATAGGGACAAATTCTAGATATAGGGGCATAGGTGGCCTAGATGCTAGTTTAATGGATTGAATGTGACAATTCTCAGCTCTAATAGTCATGTCATAAGTGTCTAATAAGGTTATCCCTCCCATAGATTGTATCATAACAGATATATCATAATTTAAAGCTTTAAGGAAATAGAGAAATGCACCTTTAGTAGTTGGCCTTATGAGAATCAGGATCCGGTCCCACGTTTGATGAAATTTGAAATTAAAGTCTACCTTTTGTTTGTTGGGAGCCCTCTTTATTGTAGTCAGCTGCTCTAATAGGGACAAATTCTGGATATAGGGGCATAAGTGGCCTAGGTGCTAGTTTAATGGATTGAATGAGACAATTCTCAGCTCTAATAGACATGTCATAAGCATCTAATAAGGTTATCCCTCCCATATATTGTATCATAACAGATATACCAGAATTTAAAGCTTTAAGGAAATAGAGAAATGCACCTTTAGTAGTCGGCCTTATGAGAATCGGGATCCGGTCCCACGTTCACTGAAATTTGAAGTTAAAGTCTACCTTTTGTTCGTTGGGAGCCCTCTTTATTGTAGTCAGTTGCTCTAATAGGGACAAATTATCTCCTCTTTCTCCTAACTGGCTACAGAGGGTCGTGCATATTTGATCCTAATTTGTAATGGACCCCGCTGCTAAGCTCCTGAACCACTACAATACCTTTCCCTTAAAATAGGAAGCCAACAATTTGACTGCAACATATGCTTCATTGATCTCATGAATGTTACAAATATTTGCAATATCCTGAATATGGTCAGTGGGAGTCATGTGGTTCTCCCCCGTGAAGTAGGGAATATTTTTTAATGGTGCAATCAGAATAGGGTTGTGGGCATTAAGGGAAAGTGGACTACTACCCGTGAAGTTGACATAGGGATTCAGTGGTCCTTGTGGTGACTGTTGATGTTCCCTCCTAATTGTCCTGAGAATACTTGTCGATTGAAGGAAGGGTCGACCAGGAGGAGGTGTGGATAGTGTTGTGTTTGGTGGAGATGAAGACTTTCATACTATTATTCCTATCCTTCCTCTGCCTAGTGATAACTAAAAATAATCAAAGACACCTTATTCTCTTACTCTGGACCGAGTATGAATCTATCTCATATTCTTGGATTACTAGCACCGTTGAAACCAACTGAAATCTGACCCTAAGAGTCGTCAGCTGTGCCACTAAAAAGCCTCCAAAGGCTAGAAATTCACCAAGATTCACATCAAACCTTGATAAATCTAGAAAATTGACTTCTGGTCCCACCGGGTGTGCCAAAACTATTACTGCAAAATTACAACACCTTTGATTGCTTGTGATGGGTGTGTGATGCAATCAATGTAACCTGCATAACATGGGATTATCCTGTGGTATGGGATCTTGCAAATAGGATAATCCTCCAGAGCAAGCTGTCTTCTTCTCCTAATCTAGTGCTTTCTAAGGAGACATGGATACAAGAATGCATTAAACAAACCTACTCTAAGGGAAGGTGATGCACCAAGAAAGGCTGAGATGATCTAAGTGAGTGAAAAATAGGGAGAAAATAAGGTAAGAGAGGGTATGTGGAGGCACCACAGTCCAAGACAGTATTCAATTCCCTATTTTCATAAAGGACAACAAATTATAGACCCTGCAAAGAGATAGATACATGAACAATATACTTACAAATATAAAGGAAGGAAAAAGATACAATTTCATAAAAGGTAGGGTAAAAATGGCCATAAAAGATGAATTTTATTACTCAAAAACCTACACAATCCATTATAACATAAGCACAATGAAAAATCCTTTATAATAATCCGAAATTCAAGGCCTTTAGCTCACAATAGCTTTGGAAAATTTTTGACAGAGTTCCTTTGAAAAATAGAATGAATCCCCTCAGGATGATGCATATTTTACAATATATAGGAAATTTGGGTCACCAACTAGCAGGATGCATTAAAGAGGTATGGGAAACCATAATTTTGGTACTTTCCTTACACGGGCAGTCATGGGTGTCATTCCTCATTAATTCTGGTTGTTGAGATGTCATTCATCCACCTACCTATGCCTAGCTTGTGACTCGTCCATCCCACAGGTCATCCAACTATGTTGGGTTGGACGACGTCTAACCATAGGGGCCTTATAAACCTCATTTGAGAGAACATGAACTAACCCACCTGTGAGCTCTCCTTCATATTTGGGTTGGAAAGGAATCTAACCATGATCCATACAAATATAAGTGGGTTGTCTAACCTAATTGTCATCCAACATGAGAGAGTTGGATGATGTCTAATTTTGTGGCCATACATGCTTGTGGTCACCGACCAACCAGATGGTTGGACTCTTTAACTATGGGTCATCTAACTCAATGGGAGGTTGGACAATTGTCTATCTGTTCTTGTACGACGTGTTAACTTACTAACCTGATTTGCTGTCTAACCACGAGAGGTGGGACAATGTTTAAACCTTTCAACCAACCTAGGGGGTTGGACGATTTCTTACCTTGCTGACCAACCTCTCCATACATCATCCATCCAACCAGCCATGAACTCGTCATCCATGCCACCATAAAGTCATCTGAAACACTTGATCGACTAACACATCTGTCCAACCATGTCCTTACACAACATCATCGCCCAACCCCTGAGCCTTCCATCTCAGCCAACACACCTGACTTAATAACATGTGCTCTGTACGATGCATCACCCGTCCATCTAGGTGTCCAACCTAGTGAAATTTTCCAATTTCCACATTGAGCCCAACAACCGACTCAAACATTCACAGTGGATTTCCAGCTCGCTGCGATTAAAGACCAAAGCAGTCTTTCTCTTCTGATGGGGGTTGAATTTTATGACCATCTACATGTCACAAGCTTGTACTTCAAATTTTGAATAAGTTATCCAAATTCACAAGGGTGCAAATTTGGTATAACAAGTACTCAATTAGACATATTATTGACATTTGTGTGTAATTAGATTAATGGCACTTGAATTTTCTATTTAACCAATGTCTATTTTAAACTCTTTATAATGCCCATCACTTTCTTCCTGTGCATGATGGGTGGGTCTATTAGAAGGATCAAATTATCGTCTTACAAGGAAGTTAGAAATGATCATGAGCACTAGAATATTTTACAGGTGGCAGGATTACACCTTTCATGGAATAGATGTTGGGGCATTCAGTCAGCATATCTAGCACTGTGTTGGCATCATGGAAGAAAGGGAAGGTAAAAGTGGGGAAAACTAAGTTCATAATCTCATCTAAATAAATTTTTGAGGATACTTGTCTCCCTTCTGAGGGTGATGTGTATTTCAAACGCTTTCTCAAAGAGGAAATGGCAGACTTCTTATATCATTGATGTGGATCCAACTGCAAGAGGTTGAAATACCTCCAAAACACACACAAATAGTTTGTAAATAAACCATAATATTCAAAATATTTTTCTTCTCATTTTAGAATCCACACTAATCTTTTACATCATTACAATCTTGCTATTATTTCATATTTGCTCTAAAAAACCCTAAAATGACAAAAATTACCTACTAGAAAAACATGTTAGATGGGCCCCAAATTTTACGTGCCAAAAAGTTAAGGATCGGATAGAATTTTGGATTATTCTATAAAGCATAGAAAATTTTATTAAAAGTCTAAGTCCTGGTCAAAAGCAGAAAAAAACATTTGAAGCCAATTTTAGACCACTCGATGAAGGAATCCGGCCCCAAAATATGCCAAAATGGCCGCAATATTTCAACAAAAGTTGGCCCCAACATAATACTAATGCATATCTACCACCTTGGATTATTTCAAATCGATCCAATGATCGGATAAAAATTTATGGCCTTCATAAGTTTTGCTCCAACATTAGTCATGTGGAGAAGTTGAAAAAATATCATTCGGGTTATAAAAGATCTTCGCTTCCTTGACCTTTAGACAAGGTTGCAAAACAACGAATGTGATATTTCACCTTGGAAGGTCGTTATAAGTTGATATATGGCCCCCAACTCTTCTTGCTCACTCACCCATGACACGATAAACAGGTAAATCTTGCTACATTCCTTTTCGAGACTATTGAATTATCTTTGAAATTATCTTGTGAGGAAGAAGGCCCCTTTCTCCACTAGGGCCTTCTCTATTTCCTCTTCAAAGTTGTACCTTATCATTTTGATGTTTCTCACTTTCATACCAAGTTAGGAAAGTACCGTCACTCCGCTTCTGAGCCTCCCCAACCCCCGCCTTCCTTCGCTCCACCTTGCCTCCTTCACCGTCGCCTCTGCCTCCCCTTTGACTCGGATTCAGATGTGCTTATCAATGGGTAGAGAGATGCAGTCCTTTCCCCTTGTCTCCACTCTCTTTTTTCCTGCCTTGCTTTTTCTTCTCCAGCCTCTTCTGATTCTCCCTTAATTTCCCCTCAAGTGTCTCCATCTGCTTCCTTGGAATCTCTTCCTACTACTTTCTGTGCTACAGTGGATTTAAATTCAGATCCTTCTTCGGAGCATATGGAGCTTTCTATTGATCAAGATATTCCTGGGGTTGTTTGGGGGATTTCTTTAGTCTATCTTGAGTGTCCCTCTCATGAAACCATGGGCTATCCTCCAATCATCACTATGGAGGATACTAATTTGGATGCAGCTCAAGAGCAATATCTTGACAACGCCCCCTATGCAACATGAGCCAGATGATAATGACATTGTCCTCAACATTCTTGAGAAATTCAATAGGGCATTTTTGGTCATCAAATATTTGAAGATATATACAAACAAGACTCAAGAAAGCATCAATACAAATTGCCTTGAACTCATCAAGTTTTCTCATAACTTGGTTGACAAAAATGCATCTACTGCTACTAAGAACGTTGTCGACACTCTTAAGAAAATTCACTCTATCTAATGTCTATAGTTTTCTTAGATATTTTTTCCTTCTTATTTTTGGATGCCTTCAAGCTTTTTCACTTTATGCTTAATGGATTCATCTATCCTAAAGGGATTTTTGTACAAGGATGGGCATTCTTTCAAAACCACTAATTTTAACCTTTTCCAAAAAAAAATAAAAAATTAATAAAAATAAAAAATTTAAATTATATAAAAATTGAAAATTAATCATTAATTTTAAATTTTGTATTAATTTTTATCGCCTTTTAATATTTATTTATTTTAAAATAATTTTTCCTAAATATTTTATAAATTATAATTTTTATTTTTTAATAATTTGGATAAATTACGCAGCCCTCCCGGTCTCTAAAAGAATGTCTCTGCACTCCTGTTCTTCACGACACAGCCCTATCCATGGCGGTGGTAGTAATCAGGAAGGGTTCGAGACCATTTCATGGATAAACCTGGCATTTGGAAATGGAAATGGGAGTCCCAGGACTGGCGAAAATATTAAGATTGATGGCAGAATGGATCCACAGATTGCTAGGGACAAGGAGATTGCTGACAGTAAAAAGAAGACTCCTGGTAATGATGGAACCACAGATCAGACAGGGATCCATACACTTCAAGATGCTGGTTTCAGATCTTTTAATGGGAAGGAAGCAGAGGCCGGACGATAGAGGAATGGAAGCCCTTCCTTTGCTAAAGTTACTTCCCAACCTAGAGGTAGGAATATGGAGAAACCCTTGAAACCCTCTCAGATGATAACGACGCTAAAGATAGAGGAAGATCTACTTCACAAGGTGTTAAAGGAGGAGGAAAACCTTACTCAGCTTGGCCTCATATGTAGGTTTAACAAGTTTTGGCCTAAACTCTCTTAGCTACATGACTGGATCGCACAAAGATGGAGAGAAAAAACACAAGGTAAGATTGAGCTTTATCCTTGTGCCAAAGCATATATTATTGTTGTCTTTGAAACCCCTGAAGATAGGGATTTGATTTTCAAACAATATTGGGTTTGGGGTGAACACGGGCTCATGTTCAAGCCATGGTATCCGTCTTTTGATCCCTTAAAAGATTCCTTTGATACCTACCCTGTTTGGGTTTGTTTTCCAGGACTGCCACTTCAACTCTGGAATAGATCATGTTTGCTTGCTATAGCTAATGCTCTAGGATCATGTGTAAAAGTTGATGATAAGACCTCTATTCAAGGTACCCATACTACTTATGCTCGAATCCTTGTAGATCTTGATACCTCTAAAGATCTACCAATAGAAATCAAACTACAAATTGGGGATAGAATTTGGGAACAGAGATTGCACTACGAAGTTTTTGCTTTCAGATGTCGACGTTGCTTTCAAATTGGTCATGTTTCAGAGGATTGTGAATATTCCAAACACAAAGGAAAACCTACATGGTGGAAGGATTCTCTACCTGAACATCTAACAATGAAATCCCCATACCGACCCGATTGTGGAACTCCCACAAGCTAAGAACACTTCTGAGAAGAAAGCTTCTCTCAGGGTGTTGATTCCTCATGATGCTCTCCTCGCTGTGGGTCACATCCCTATCAAGTCAATTGAAGTGGTTCTTCCAATCTCAGTGGAAGAAGGAAATGAGGAATGTAAGGTAGTGGATAGGAAAAAGAAGGGATCTCAATCTAAACCCTTCATTGTCTCGGACAAGACATGAGTCTTGTCCTGTTATGGGTTATCATCACTACATCTAGGCTACTGGCTTGTTGTGCTGCTATAGAGAAGCTACTTTTTAGCTGTTGTTTTTTGGTTTTTAGCTGTGTACAGCTGGCAGATTCTTCTCTGCTATTGGGCTTTAATCATTTTATCTTGATTCTAATCTCTCTTTGAAATACTGATTTTGTCAAATCTGGCATTTGAGCGCTGTTGTACAAGGGTATAGTCCCTTTCAAAAAACTATTGACCTTTAATAAAAAAAAATTATAATTTGTATTACTTTTAATTTTAACAGTTATTAATTTTTTTTTTAATTTTAAGTTTTCCATTTTTAATTATTCAATATTTTTTTGTTATTTTTTATTTTTAATTTTTAATAATTTATATTTTTTATTAATTTTTATTTACTTTTTTATTTTATTAATTTTTTAGTTTTTGTTAGTTTTGTTCAATTTTTGAATTTTTATCAATTTTTTATTTTCTTTTTTACGAATTTTTTTTTATTTTTTAATTTATTTCAATTTTAATTACTTTTTTATAAGTAAAAAAAGGGAATTAAGCCCAACTATATTAATAATAACGATTCAGAACAAAAAACTTGATAAATAGGTGATGGTAGCAAATTAAGCAACCCAAAATGGTGTGGCAAATTACAATATA
Organism: Taxus chinensis; assembly: GCA_019776745.2. Lineage (NCBI taxonomy): Eukaryota > Viridiplantae > Streptophyta > Pinopsida > Cupressales > Taxaceae > Taxus > Taxus chinensis. The sequence goes on from CM034148.1 coordinate 666,134,303, forward strand.
ATAGAACTATAACGAAGGCCATATATTTAGTTCTTATCCTTAGAGGAGCTTCAAACTTCCATTGTAGGTTCCACTGGATTGCAAGCTTCTTCTTCAATGATCATGGCCGCTAATGTGTCATCCATTTTTGAAGCTTTGAATTTATCAACATGGATCCCCAGCACTACACAAATAACATCTAACTTCTTCCCCTGCGTGACACTTTCCAATGCAAGAGCTTTCGTGAGTGACCACATTTGGTCTAAACCCATCCCAATATCAAGTCCCAGTTGCTCCATATTTTTGTGTATGGCGAAAGAGTTGTTTTTCCCCAGTAGAACAGTTTGCACCCCAATAATATGAATGACTTTGAGAGCATCCAACTTAACTGTAAACTTTCTAGGGTCCCACGAGACTTTAACCACTTCCTCTAAAGTGGAAGCATAGACAGTTGAGCTTTGAGCAAATTAGTGGATATCCAATGAAGAAGCGTCAGATATTTCATACCCTCAATCAATGTGCATTACCAAAAATCCAAAGCCTCTTTTACCATAATTTTAGTTCCATTTTCGAGTAGATGACCAACGTTCAATAGTTGCCTTAACTTCCAATCATTAATCATTAATTAGTTAGAGGAAGGAAAAATGCACGTCCTCCAGAGAATATTTGTGAAAAAAATTTACATTTATCTTATGAACTGTATTTTTTGTTGTATCCCTACCAAGACTTCCCTTGGTACGCTTGGCAGGGCCAACAATTCCTTTTCCTTTCCCCATGAATTTAGTGAACCAGTAACCCAATTTGTAGAGCAATAAGTAGGTGCCCGAGACAATGATGGAATTGGGATTATAAATCCATTCACATGCATAAGTTCATATGCTGGAGCATGCGGGATAGTGCCAATTAAAACCCACAAGAGTTGGAATAATCCTCACATGGAATGACAATTACTGAGAATATCAGCTGTGTTTTCCTTTCTCTACCACCTTTCTATTCATATGAATACCTTCCTTTTCAATTATCCCCCCCACAATCACATTTAATTTGTTGGATTGCAGGCATATATAATTTTGTGCACCTTGTTTAGTATTAAGTTCAACCCCAATTTTAGCGAGCTTTTCCTCCACTTTGTTTGCACTTTTGTAGATGTGAGAGATTGGCAGTGTCCCAATGAGAGTTTGACAATCATCCACAATACCAATCATCTACTAGTGTTTAGTTTTTCATTTTTTTATTGCATTGACGATGATATGAGAATCACCCTCAATGTGCAAATTATTCCAACCCTTTTTCTTAACAATAAACAAACCACATCGGAGAGCTTTTGCTTTAGCATAGTTGTTGGAGCACTTCCCAAGGGCCTCTTAAAGACAGAATGGGTTAGCCTGTAGAGTTCCTAAAAATCTCACCAAATCCAACACATCGAGGATTATTTCTAACAACACTATCAAAATTAAATTTGATAAAATCATAATTAGGAGGCTTCCAAATTTTTTCTTTAGATGCTATCAATTTTATGCTAACCCCTTTACTTCAGAATTACTTTTTAAATTTTAATTTTTTAAAAAACCTTTTTTTAGTAATTTTTGTTTTAGTTTTTTTATTTTTTAATTACACCAAAGGGGTTCCCCCTATGGGAAAAGCTCTTCTGGACATTTCCACAGCTATGTTAACATTGACAGCCTTTAGGACATTTTTTTCAAGGCGTTTAAGGTTTGACGTTCGTTTGTATGTTTTTCGCTTTCTAGGGATAGTTGTTTTTTCGTGGGTATATTTAACAGTGTGACGGGAAAAATAGGGCTATGAGTATGCGGTATGTTTTTTTCGCGGAGATGGATGATTGGTGGAAGGCTTTGAAGTATGGGCCGTAGATCTGAAGCTAAAGCCCTAGAAATGGGCAAACCCTAAGTGACTTATATTCCTCTCTTCTTGTAACCGAAATTCTATGGATTCTCGGTCTTTGTTGCTCCATGGAATATAACAAGTTAAGATTTATGATTTGGATGTGTTGTTGCACGTATGTGTAAATTTGTGAATAGGTTTCCAAAATCACCTAGAATATATTCAGAGCAGCAGGTGGAAAGCTGTAAAAAGTGGTACATGTCATCCATGAAAAGCGTCGGTTCATCTTTTCTCATTGCCTTCACTGTACATGGTGATGCCACATTAATTCTCCATCTCCTGAAGGGAAATTTTCTGATTCTTGACAACAAATTGTAGGGGACTTCGTTTCCTTTGGGGAAATTGCAGGGGTAGTAAGTTTATTGAAGCTATCTACAGAGATCACAACCTTTGAGGAAATTCTGAATGACATTTGAATTATATAAAATCTATGAAAACAAAAAGCAGTAGAGCGGGAATGAAAAACTAATTCAATCTCTCTAAAACTGCCTCAGTAGATGTAAAACAAGCTCAAGCATTTAAAATTCCACAAGATGACATACAAGAACTTCTTATAGGATGTGCAGAAGTTGTATCATATTTCCAAATTTTAAATGCAGCTTTCCCTTACTTCAGATTTGGGTATGTTGCTACAAATGGTGCAATTGCAGAGGCATTGAAAGATAAAGATAGAATACACATAGTTGAATTCCATTTTGTTGAGGGAAGCCAATGGGTTACATTAATTGAAGCACTTGGGAGAAGGGAAGTTTCCCCACCCCATGTTCAAATTATAGGGATTAAGGCTGTGGAGTTTACACGAGAAAAATGAGGCATTTGAGCTAGTAGACAGAAGAATTGCAAAAGGAGAATCTGAAATCGATAAGGAAGAGATAGTAAGGGTAATCCACATTGCTCATCTATGCACGTAAAGCACTCCAGAGACATGACCATCAATGTTGAATGTTGTGTCGATGTTAACTAGCAGTACAGAGATTTTGGTTCAGCCCACTCCAAACGACTTTTATTGATGTTGGCTCCAATTTTGACTCTATTAATATCAAGTGGATGGATTCTTTGATGGTTGCATCAACGGAACTCCCCCTTTCCGTTTCTCTTGAGGCAGGTTAGGGGAAAAGTGGTTTTACATATTATTCTCACGGGACATTTAGCACATGGTTTTAGTAATTTTATGGAGGCGTCACTTTCCAGGTGAATTTCGCTAGCTCGTTGGTGAATTAACCAACACATCCATAATTTAGGGTTTACTTGTTTATATACTGTACTCTTTTGTTGAAAGAATAGTTTTTGATCTCTCTTCTTTTCTTTTTAAGTTTAGATTTGACTTCACAATAAAATTTGGGGGTTTTTGTTTTTCATGTAGAGTTGCACACATTTTGGAGAGAAGAGAGTCTGGAACAATAATAGATGGCACAGAGGAGTACCTGACTGCCTAGGTGAGGGATCCTTACTTAGGCTATGAACATTCTCAGTCTTCAAAAATATTCATCCTCCTTTCTCTTGTAATTATTTTCTAGGTCTCACTACTCAATTTGTGTTCTTTTTACAGGGTTTTGGTGGATTTTGACAGTGGGCGTAGAAGATTTCATTGACTATATAAATAAATTTGTTGTGTGTATGTTGTCTGATGATGTTTGCCCATATCTGGAAGGGTTGCATGGGCTGGCCACAAATCACCTTGAATATGGCATTCTCCCAATCCATAAAAGATACACAACCCATTCTATTGTACATTTAATACATCCATATTAGTTTGGCACACTATGCAACCCAGTGGAAGAGACTGCTCTTTACAACATGCTATGTCCTTCACAAATAGGCTAGAAACAATTACTTCTTAGTTGTAATGCCCCGTTCGGTGTGTACCCTAGTCCTTGTCGCAATGACACCTTTGTGTGTGGACTGTGTAACGTCCTGTGCGTTAACCTATCTAAAGAAGGATATCACATCAGTACGCCATTGCCGTATTCAATTTCGTTATTGCCTTGTGACCTTAGTTGACATTTTTTTGGTTTGACAATCTTACCTTGAGTTCATTTGATCTTTGACATAGTGGCTTGGTTTCGAGTCTTTATTCTGTCTTCGTGATTTCAATAAAGTGGTTGCAGTTATGATTTGCTATCATATCTTGTGGTATCTTGTTGATATCATGTTAACTATATCTAAGGACTTCAATTTTTTTTCCTAAGGTAAGACTTGACGTTTCTAATCAGTATAACCTAGACCTCGACTTTGACATAAGCCACAACCTAGGCATTATATTAATCAAGACCCATGGAGTCAAGATCATTGTGAGATTTGACATGAAGCTATGTTTTGGAAAATAGCGACTTCAATGTTAAAAGGAGATTTTTTAAAAAGGGGCACAGATCCGACTGGAAACATAATTTAAATTGGAATGTTAATGTCTTTGACTTTGTTTCCTTGGTTGGCTGGAGGTGGGTGGCTTTAATAGCCACTTGCCATTGCATTAAAAAAAACCCCGTCCCTTTTTGGCGTGTTGGACTCTCCTTGCTGGTGGCCGCACATCTTCCTTTTATTTATTTATTTTTTGGATTTGCAAATCTCCTGTTGTCTTCCGTGGTCTGCGTGCTTTACTCTGTCCTGGCCGCGTGGGATTGCAGATGGAGACTGGTTCCTTGTGGAGGAGGGGCGTGGAAACAAGCCAGTGAAGTAGGCGTGTTACCTCCACTTTCCTTGGGTGCTGCGAGGTGTGTTCTTGTCGAGGATCCACAGTAGCGACCTACAACAGTCGCATTTGCTTCCTAGCTCGAAAACTTCCATCTCCATGCATCTTCAAGCAATACCATTGTTTTGTTTGTCAGTAGTTTATTTTTTTGACTCCAAAATCACAACACGAGTATGTACATAGTTCTTTTAGTCTGGTAATTTTCTTTCAGAGAGAACATTATCTGCACATTCTTCTTAGAGGCTACTACTTTCCTTATGAAGTAAAAAAAAAGGATGATTAGCTTAGATATCTGCTCAGAGATAGTAGTACACACTAGCCAGGCGGCAGGCATGTTGCAGTCTAGCAGAAGCTTTCTGAGCGCTTCCAGCAAGCAGGTTGTCCAACTCTGTTGTTGTCTATTCAGTATTGAATGCATCCTCAAATTTGGGATTCTCCTTCAAGATATTTCTATCAGAATCGACTATGTGACAGTGAGAGTGTTACCAGGAGACCTGATGAAGTTTATTGCAAAGATTCTCTATTGAAACCTTTTTGCTTGTTTTACGATGTAACTCATGGAAGAGAATCTCATAGGCGTGGATCTGTTTCATATCAGAATATTCATGAAGCACAAATTGCTTTGCAATTATATGAGCTTCTTCAACGAGTCACTAAGTTGGTAGGCATAAAGGTTTCTGTTGGAATTATCACACCTTACAAGCTACAGCAGAAATGTTTACACCGAGAGTTTGATGTTGTCCTCAAATCTGATGAAGGAAAAGGTTTATATATCATTACGGTAGATACCTTTCAGAGCCAGGAGCGTGAGGTAATCATTATGTCTTGTGTCCGAGCTTCAAATCATGGGGTTGGATTTGTAGCTGATATTCGCCACATGAATGTGGCACTAGCACGAGCTCGCAGAGCACTTTGGGTTAAGGGAAAAGTAGCTGCATTGAAGCAATCTAGTGACTGGTCAGCCTTAATTGAGGATGCTGAGTCTAGGGACTGTTTTATGGATATGGAGTCTGTACCAAGAGATTTTTTTTTTGGGTTTTAAAGCCATATTCTTTTGCTTTGTCTCAGACTAGGGCTGCTCCTAATACGAGAGCACTAAGGTTAGGAGGTCCAAATCAGAAACAATCAGATGCATATGGAGATGGTGGAGGTGTTTGGATGAATGACGAAGGATCAAGTTCAATTGCCAAAAATGGGGCCTACAGAAGTTCTAGGGCTAATTTTGGAGCGGTGTTGGGAGGATGATGGCAAGTATTTTAGACCACCCACCCTGGCCGTGAACTCCTACCTGTGCCAGCGTCAAGATGTTCGATGTTTGGGCGCCCAACGAGCTTGAAGAAAATGGATTAGGCTTGGGTTGTTGTTGCTGGTCCGGGCAGTGTCCATGAAACCTTCTGAATCTGGAGAAAAAGGCAAGATATTTCTACACCTTTCTACTGTTATTTTATTTAAAATTATTGCGAAATCGAACCACTCTTTCCTTGCATTGTTTTGTCAGTTGGATGTCATGATGGAAGATTTCCCCTTTTTGCTTGTTTCTTCTTGTTTTAGCTTTTATCGTTGTCGGTATGTTGGTCGAAAGGATGCATGTGCCCTCTCCTCTAGATGTTATGTTCTCTTACTCGAGTGATAGACCTTCGTCTGTTTGTTTATGTATTATTCTTCTCTGCAATTGAGTTGCTAGTTATTATGTTGATCAACTAGTATTTTCGATATCATGGAAGTAAGTTTACGATAACTATGAAACCCCCTCCCTAGCACCTAAGGTTGTCTTTGACGTTTTTTTTTGTTAGCTCCTTCGCAAGACCCTTTGATAACCTTTTGGCATCGAGAAAGGAAGGTCGTAGGATTAGTGTGATCAATGCTTGGGCTAGCCAGCTTAGAGTTTTGGTATTAAAACTTGTAGAATGAAAAGGTTTGTGTGCAATGTGTTTTCCGTCTCGCGGGTGGAGACTCTTATATTATCTTTCATCTTGTTTCTAGGCTTTTAAGGCCATCCTCAAGAAGTACCTTGACCATCCCTAGCAACTTGAACCATAACTAGCCTTTCGGATCAACTAAGCTCGAGGTTTCTTTGTGCGAATCCAGTACCTCGTTGACACTGGAATAGTTTTGGTCTAATCCCCCTCTCGGAATTGTTGTTGATGGCGCTCTTCTATTTTTCCTAACTTGCATTATTTCTCCTTTGTAGTGTTAACGCTATTAATTAATATTGGTCGGTTTTTATGCACGTAATTACCTTGATATTTTGTGAGGGAAATTTCCTTAAATGTGAATAATCTTCGGGAAAAAAACTCATCTTTCATTTGATAGTCTTATGGATTCATAGCGAAAGGTTTTGTTTTGATAATGTCACTTAGAAATTATGTTTGTATCCATGTGTGATGGTTGACTGTGTTTCCAAGGTTTGCCTTAAAATATTGTTGTTTTGGGAAATAGGTAATTTAGTTTAAATTAACCAAACATTAGTATTGTAGTGGAGGTTTGCAAATCTTTAGTGTTATAAAAATTTTTGATGACATTATTGTATACTCTTGTTTGACGAAACTCCCTTCTTCTCTCGCATGTTTGCTACTAGCCTATAAGACTTTGACCCTTCTTGGATGATTGGAAAATCTTTGTAGTTAATGGTCAAAACTAGTATTTTTGCCTCCGCTTCGAAACTTATGTTGTGTGTATACTCTTATTGATTTCCGGTTTGAAACTCAATTATACATGGCTTTTTGTGTTAATTTCTGAAACCCGTGTTTCCCCTTTCTTGGGCCGATCAACTCTTGTTCTTTTAGAAATATATTATTTTAGCCTATGTGTTTGGTACCTTTGATAAATTTCTAAATGGTTGGTATATATATCAAATCTCAATCTTGTAATTATTGTTTTATTACTTACTTGATGGGAATTCTGTTTTTTGCTAGATTGTTTGTTTTCTCCTTATAGGGCCAAGGGCCATTCTTATATGATTGTTACTTTCGTTGTTTTTGCTCCTAACTGAAGTACAAGGTCTTCTCCTTCTTTGATTGGCATGATATAGACTTTATTATAACTTGATGTGTTCATAGTGTTTAGAGGTTTGACCCAGTTCTTGTTATAAAGTGCTTCCTTTTGTGGTATTGTTAGATAATAGTTATGGTGGTTTTGTGTAGCCTTATCTTGCTCAGTTCTCGCGAACTGACTCTTGTGGAAAAATTTGTTGCAGATGGATTTTGCGAGTAGATGAGGGATAGACTTGTAGATTTTTACATCAACCTCAGTTGAGAAGTTCTTTTGCATGAATCCTTTTTATATTGTTCAACTTTTGATAACATCTAGTGGAAATTTTAGAAAAGGATCAATATCTTAGTTTATTGAATCATGGATTATGTCGTCTTAACTTTGGAACCTTGAATTGTCTGTCTATCTTGGAAAATAAAAGAAAGTTGGATTACCGCTTGTTGAGTGACCTTAATGGATTATTGGTATTCTAAGAGTTGATGTAACCTTTTTTGTTTTCATAAATGAATATTGTTAAACTTTATCCCTGTGATTAAATGTTGAGTTAAATCTCTCTAAGACTTAGTCATAGTGTGTTATAAGTAGAATAAAATGGGTTGTTTAATACTTATAGAAGTTAAACTAAAATTTATATTGCAAATAAATTAGTGTAGAGACGACCAGCTTGAGAGCATGTAATTCCATAAGTGATCAAAGATGAAACTATCCTTTGTTAAGTAACATTATATAACTTGATATCCCTAGCTACACTAGTGAACACTATCCCTTTCATGGTGAAATTCTTAAATAAACTTAAAGGAAATATGTGGTTAGTTCTGGAAGTTAATAAGATTTAATAAGTAGGAGAAAACAATTTTGAAACCACGCAATCTATCTCTCAGCCATTGGAAGGTAAATGGTTTTATTTTTATAAAACTCATTTAGTAAACCCTAAGTAAAATCTTTAATAATTTTGGTTGAGTTCTCAAGTTTCAATTAAATCTTGGTAATAACAAATGAGGTCTTGAAGATGATTTCAACTCAACCTTCTCCCTCTAACCTTTTTCCAAGGTGCCTTGTCTTTCTTCTCTTAAGTTTGTTAAACGCAAACCCATGTTGTCATATGGGCATGAACAAGTTCTAGTAGCGTAAGTGTAAATAGATGGCCTTGTGGAATTAGATTACCCCCCTTTTTCCAAATAAACGAATTAAGCAAATAAATGTCATAATAGAGAAGATTTAAGGATGATTACGCAGTGTCAAAAGAATAAACTTAGCTTGGTAAGATGAATTGTATGAATCATATCTTGAGCCTCCTTGAAAACGTAAGCTAAGAATTGCAAGATGTATTTTTAAAATAAATAACCCTCAAGAATATCTCATTGTGGATGGCCCTAACTGTAAGTGTTTTTTGTGGTTGGACTTCTATGTTGTCATGTCTAAAAGAAAAGTAAATTGTCCTTGATAGGTGTGAACGTTTCCGTGCTTCCTTTATGGCCATCCTTGTATCGAGTTGTTCACAGAGTTAGTTGTATCCTTAGTGACGACATGTTGCGTCATGTTATGTGTCAAGCAAGTCAAAAAAAAAAATCCTGTCTTTTACTGTGTTGTTCGTGTGTGAAAATTTTGGGTTGTTACATTAGTCACACCTTCCTCAATGTGACATGGACCAGAAGCATATTTTCCTTGATCAAAGGTTTGGAAAGGGAAAAAGAGAACATATGAGTGATTGCAACACTGAACTCAGACCAAACTGTGAATAGTGACAACAATTGATAGAAAACATAGATCTTTTGAGTTTTATGCACGAATCTGATACTTTCTCATTCACTTAATCAAGTGGTCCACCATTTGTTGTTGTATCTAATATTGAAGCTACACAATTCATTTTAAGTTTTTTTCAGTCTTCTTAGGTAGGCCATTAAACATTTTAATGCAATGTATTACTATATTTTCTTTTATCTCAATCCATTCTCTCCTTGGATATATTCTCATGTAGTTGCAGAGGTGTATATTTCCTGCCTACAACCCAAGATTTAAACATCCTATCTATTTTTTTCTCCAAATAAAATCCTTCCGCTTTCATTTTTTCATAGCATTTGCAAGCCTCCCCTGGTTTTCCATTCAGAAAGAATCCATCCAACAAAATGATACAATAACTATCATCAGGATAGAAACGATGCTTCTCCATAACATTCCACAACTTTAAGGCATTCTCATGTTGGCCCCAACTACAAAACCTTCTGATGGACATAAGGAAAGTTTCTATTGTAGGAGCACAACTGATTTTTTTCATTCTATTAATGAGCTCAAAGATTGCATCCCCATTTTTAACAAATCTAAAAAATGCATGATAGTTTCTAATTTTTGGTGCAAACACCTTCTAAATCATCTCATCCAAAATTTTGTAATCCTCTTTCACTTCCCATGCCATACAAAGGTGTAAAATAAGTGAGATGTATGTTACAACATTCGGATTGAAACCTTTTTCTTGAATTATGTTGAAGAGATGCAATGCTTCCTCAATTTTGTTTAGCCAGAACATAAATTACTACATTATACACCTTCAAGTTTGGAGTAAAACCTTTCTTCATCATTTCATCATAGCGGTTGATATCATAGAATTTGCTTTCCTTTGAAAAGCAACAAATGATAGTAGTATAAGAACAAACATCGAGGGTGATGCATAGATTATGCATGTCATTCCATAGCCTTTTGACATGATACACATCTAAAATGTTGCCCCAAACATTGAGAAGAACATTAAAACTCCTTGTTTCCAGTGGAAAGTACTTCTTATTGAGATAAATTAATTCTTCAACCTCTTCATGATATTGATATCTGCAAAGAGCATAGAGAAGGCAAAGGAAATCATCTTAGTCTACAACAAGTTTGAACTTTTCTATGGCATGAAATGTTCTTATAGCTTTGTCAACGGCCTGAGCAACAACATTCCTTTAAATCCAACAAAAAGAGTACAATTACCAACTCTGAGATGCGTAAGCCCCCAATAGAAAATTGAAGCAAATATAAGGACATACAAAGAAAGATTTTAAAATATGATGCGTAAACTACAAGGCAACATAATTTGATTACAAATCTAAAAAAATACAAAGGTATATAGGTTGACGAATTGCATAAACTTCACAACTTGTTCTCCTCAAAATAACAATAAACAAGTTACTAAATTTAATCTTAGAAAATCTTTTAAAAGAAGCCTAATCGTGTGGTTTGCATGTTCTTAATTATTTGCGTTGACAAAAATTACATGGCATTTGCATGTGTATTAGTATTTAGGAGGTTAACAAGCATACAATGACATCCACTAACCAATTATTGTATTAAATTGTTTCCTTGCTCTTACATAAATGTATTTCTTCACATACCATATCCTTGTTAAAAAAGAATCATATTCCTTTTCATATATAGACAAACATAAACATAAAGATTTTATAAACAAGGTCTTTTTAATCTAATTTGAATATTACACATATTTCTTGGCTTTGGTTATGAAGAGATGAAGAGAATCTTTTCCATAAAATTCACTCGAGGTATGTTACTGGTTCTTATTGTTGTACCTTTAATGGTAGCATAATTTTATGGCCATCGTTGGAAATACTCTTGATAAAAGTCCTAATTGTTAACCTCTTAGCTATATATAATTAGAAATTATCTTTGTAAGAATGACTTCAACCATGGAAAAGGTTTGGGACATGTATGCATTTAATTCTAACTTTCCATTCATGTCTTTGTATTAACTAACAAATGGAGAACCCCCCATTCTTGAGCTTTGACACCAATGCTCATAGATATATAGTAGGCACCATTACGACTATTGATGGCTTTAGATGACGACACCTTCTCCATAAATATTAGCTATAGATAGTTGCTTTCCAATCATCTTTGTTTACTACAAGGGTACATTATGGAGGAGGCCCATGACCAACCAATACCGTTTTTTATAATTCACCCGTCACATGCGGACAATAATCATAACTTTCTATTTCAACTCTTTAACCCTTCTTGTAATTGCATGAATGATGCAAGTGAGATGAAGACAATAATGTAAAGCTCATATAAAAAAATTCTTGCTCTTATTCCCTGTCATTTTTTATTCTTTACATAAAATTATTCTTCATGTCCATCACATTTTCTCTAGATTATTCCCATTCTCTTCACTCGCATTTCAAGTCCTTTCCTTTAAACCATCTTCATGAATACTTACTCCTCTCTAACATTACCGCACATTACTCCTCTACCCTCTGCACTAATTTTGGCTTCTATTCCACTCTCTCTTCCTCTGTATAATTGACAAATAAAATAACTTAAGTATCACAACTATGCTCCTCTATTTACTTCCCTTCTCGACATTTCTTTCTTCTACCACATCCCTTTCGACGTTCACATTGCACACCTTATGTGCGATTGCTAGTTTTTAATTTTTATGAATTTGTAATTTTTTTATTTTTTTAAGTTTTCTATTTTTAATAATTTTTTAATTTTAATTTTTTATTAATTTATGTTATTTTTAAATTTTATTTTTAATTAATAATTAATTCTTAGTTCTTGTTAATTTTTATTAAATTTTAATTTTCTATTTTTAATTATTAAATTTTTAATTTTTTTCTATTTTTAATTTTTAAGAATAATGCTTAATTTTAATCTTTAATTTTTAATTTTACATTAACATTTAATGAAAAATTAAAAAGTAACTAATAATTACTAAAAAATATATATAAATTTAAAATAAAAAATTAATTTAAATCTTGTATTATTTTTTATTACCTTTTAATTTTTATTTATTTTCTTATACTTTTTCCTAAATCTTTTATAATTTACAATTTATAATAATTTTTACATAATTTTAATTTTTAATTTAATATTTCTTAATTTTCTTTTTTACCATTTTAAATAATTTTATAATTTTTTTTTTTTTTTTTGTTTTCTTAATTTCATAATTTGTAAGAAACCCTTGGATTTTCTTATAATTTTTCCTAAATCTTTTATAATTTATAATTTGTAATTTATAAAATTTATATTAATTTTTAATTTAACATTTCTTAATTTTATTTTTTACCATTTTAAATAATTTTATAATTTTTTTATTAATTTTTGTTATATTTTTCATAATTTGTAATTTTTTCTTATTTTTCATTAACTTTTTAATTTTTAATTTTTATTACTTTTTACTTTTATTAATTTCTATTTTAAATTAATTTTTAGTTTTTATTCATTCTTTTTTGAATTTTGAATTTTTTATTTATTTTTTAAATTTGTATTTACTTTTTACTTATTATTAATTTCTACCTTACTAACATTGGCAACATGTTAGTTTTTGTTTATTTTTAAATTTTGATTTTTTATTCTTAAATGATTTTTTAATTTTTAATTTCTATTTTTTAAATTAATTTTTATATATTTTAAAAATTAATTTCAATTTTTAAATCATCAATTTTTAATTACTATTTTAATTTTAATTTTATTTATTTATGTTTTTTTTTCCGTTTTCTATTTTTACTAATTTATTAATATTTCATTTTTATTAATTTAATATTTTTATTATTTTTAATAGCTTTTTAATTTGCATTTTTTTTAAAATTTTAAATTAATTCCTTTTTTTGGTTATATATTATTAATTTTTTTATTTTTGCTTATGTTTTTTTTTTTTTTTGAATGTATGAATTATTTTATTTTTTATTTTTATTAAGTTTTTAATGAAATTCTTAAATTAACTTAAATTATTATTAATTTTAAAATTTGAAATTTTGTTCATTTTTAAATTTTTATGAATTTAAATTTTTAATTCATGGTTTTTTATTTTGTATTAATTTTTGATTTTTAATTCCTTTATAAATTTTGTTAATTTAAAAATTGATTTTTCAATTAATTCTTTTGATTAATTTTTATTTTTAATTAAGTTTTATTATTTTTTAAATTTTTAAATATTTTATTTATGTTGTTTAATTTTTATGAATTTGTAATTTTTATTTTTTTATTTTTAAATTCATTTTTTATTTTTTTAAATCAATTTTTATTAATTCCTATTTTTAAAATTAATTTTTAATTTTATTAATTATTAATTTTTTTTATTAATTTCTAATTTGTTTATTTGTTTATTTATTAATTTTGTTTATTTTTATTAATTTTAAATTTCTCTTTATGTTTAATTTTTTATGAATTTGTAATTTATTATTATTATTATTTTTAACATTTTAAAGTGTTTTAAAATTCATTTTTAATTTTTTTTCAATTTTTATTAATTCCTCTATTTTAAGTTAATTTTTAAATTTTAGTTCATTTTCGAGTTTTAAGTTTTTACTAATTTTTATTTTAATTTATTTTTATTAATTTCGAATTTAATGACTTTTTAAATTATTATCATAACTATGTTTTTCAAAAAAAAAAAAAAATGAAAATGAAAATGGATTATAAAAACATTATCATATTTATTAATTGAAAATATTTTTATAATTTAAAAATTATTTTTAAAAAATTATAATTAAAAGGTCTATTAATAGGAAGGTGCTATTACTTGTATACATACAATTTAATAACGAATATATAATAAAATAAATAATTTAATTACTATTTTTAAATAGCTCACATGCAAACTAAACATCATAAACAACTATTTGTAATTTTGAACACCATAAAATATTTTAAAATAACAAATATGTTAAATGTTAAAAATTAAAAGAAATTTATAAATATTAAAAAACTCCAAAATATTAAATAATTTTATACATATTGTAGATACAATTTAATAATTAGTTGTAAATAACTCACATGCCAAATAAACATTATAAACAATATTCATTCAAAAAACTTCAAAAATATAATAACTATAAATAACTCACATACTAAACACACATTATAAACAATATTCTTTCATAAAATTTCTAAAACATCATAACTACTATTTGTAATTAACTCACATGACAAACACATATTACAAACAATATTCATTCATACAAATTCTAAAACATCATAACTATTCATAATTAACTCACATGCCAAACACACATTACAAACAATTTTAATTGATAAAAATTCCAAAACATCATAACTATTTGTAATTAAACTCACTTGCCAAATACATATTAGAAACAATATTCATTCATTAAAGTTCTAAAATATTACAATTATTTCTAATTAGCTCACATGCCAAATACACATTAGAAACAATATTCATTCATAAAAATTTCAAAACATACAACCCATTAGTAAAAAAATCACATACCAAATACACATTACAAACAATATTCATTCATAAAAATTACAAAATATTATAACTATTTGTAAATAACTCACATACCATATACACAACAATTTTTGTTGATAAAAATTCCAAAACATCATAGCTATTTGTAATTAACTCACTTGTCAAATACACATTAGAAACAATATTCATCCATAAAAATTCTAAAATGTTACAACTATTTCTAATTAACTCACATGCCAAATACACATTAGAAACAATATTCAATCATACAAATTTCAAAACATACAACCATTTGTAAATAAATCACATACCAAATACACATTACAAACAATATTCATTCATAAAAATTACAAAACATTATAATTATTTGTAAATAACTCACATACCATATACACATTAAAAGAAAATTCATACATAACTCACATGCCAAATAAACATTACAAAAATATTCATTGATTAAAATTCCAAAACATCATAACTATTTTTAATTAACTCACAAGTCAAATACACATTAGAAACAATACTCATTCATAAAAATTCCAAAATAATACAACCATTTCTAACTAACTCACATGCCAAATACACATTAGAAACAATATTCATTCATAAAAATTAAAAACATTACAACTATTTCTAAATAACTTACATACCAAATACACATTAAAAACAATATTCATTTACAACTCACAAGCCAAATAAACATTCCAAATTCATAAATTCATACATAACTCACATAGCCACGTTAAACTTTACAAATTCATACATAACTCACATGCAAATAAACATCACAAACAATATTCATTTACAACTCACATGCTAAATAAACATTACAAAGCAAGCCAAATAAATATTACTTGATACCTAACAATCACAAATAAATATAATAATTATATTATAATAAATATATTTATATGAAATAGATCAACAATTATCAATTTTAAGTTTCTTAGGTTTGATTTTTTACATACCTCTTTAATCATAAATTTTCTATTGATTTCATAATGTCATTAAATTTTATTGATTTTTGGAAAATAGAATTATTAGTTACATACCAAATACACATTAAAAACAATATTCATTTACAACTCACAAGCCAAATAAACATTCCAAATTCATAAATTCATACATAACTCACATGCCACGTTAAACTTTACAAATTCATACATAACTCACATGCTAAATAAACATCACAAACAATATTCATTTACAACTCACATGCTAAATAAACATTACAAAGCAAGCCAAATAAATATTACTTGATACCTAACAATCACAAAATAAATATAATAATTATATTATAATAAATATATTTATATGAAATAGATCAAACAATTATCAATTTTAAGTTTCTTAGGTTTGATTTCTTACATACCTCTTTAATCATAAATTTTCTATTGATTTCATAATGTCATTAAATTTTATTGATTTTTGAAAAATAGAATTATTAGTTACATGATTGTGTTAGTCTCAAAAATATCTATCCAAGAAAAAAAGACCCAAACATTACTACATGACCAAAAATATTACTTTTCCAATTCACTTCTCTAAAAAAAGAAACTAAATTGTTGAAGTGACACCCTAATAAAAAACACAAATTTATAAATGAATTGTTACATAATGGTCAAATGAATGTCAAATTTAAGATTAAAAACAAACATCACATAACAAATAATACACCTATAATACTATCAAAACATCAAATAATTGTACACAACAATATAAATTTAATTCCTAACACCTATTTTGAACATAATGCACCTATACAAGTAAATATTATTATATAACTATACAATTATTTAATAAACTAATAAACATGTGAACAAAATATTCAAAAAAATAAAATAAAATAAAACATATAAATAAATACTCAAACATAATATAGAATATATTATATAAATAGCTATTCAAAATATATATCTCAAAAAGTTGTGACAAATTTAACAAATAAATGTACATAATTATAAAATTATAAATAAATACAATTTTAACATTGGAAAACATATCTATTTATTATATTCATAATACAATTTCAACATTTAAAAAATTATATAAAAGTGTTTATGATGGTGCATTAATAACATATTTGAAAATATTAAATATACATTCTACCTCAATATTAAAAAAAATGAAGTAAAGTCAGTTTCGAAGAGAACTCTAATATAGATTATAATATTTGAGGAAAACTATAATATATGTTCTACCTATTTATACAACTTAAGATACATCTCTTCTTTTACTTCAAAATTAAATAATCAAAATATGCACGCTTACTTTTTACATCTCATTGTGCTTAACCCAAATTTCAAAAGAATCACTATCTCCGTATATAGATACGGTATCTCCGTATATAACTATACCGACACTTCACTAATTAATATAAGAAAAAATTACTATTTAATTGAAATAATAATACAATATAAACTAAACATAATGTAAAATATTATTATTACAAATAATTTAAAAATCTGAAATATATATCTTAACTTTTAAAAAGAAATTAAGCAGTAGACTAAATTTTAGGAACATCTTTCGGCACGACATCTCTAGCAGATACCAGATATTCTGTAAACTAAAGATGGTATTGGGGCATAATTATAGTTATGTAGTTTTTACCCATTATGAATCTTTTATGTAAAAATAGAGTTTTCTTATGATTCATCACACGCCGTGGACATTTATTTTAAGCAGTTAATTTTTATAATTTATCACCTCTATTTTGTTTAATAAAAATTAAAATAATAGGCTGTATCAAAATAAATTGTTGAGTTTCATTTATTGTTCAGTGAGTGATTCTTTAGGAGTTTATGTGATTGTTCAGTGAGTGATTCTTCCTCCGTTTGCCGTTATTAACGGGTACCCACCAACTCCAACTTTGCAGGTACCAGCTTCAAAACTCATCCATGGATAAAATGACATTCATGAAAATAAAAAATATAATCAAATGAGAGAAAATGGCAAGTAATGCGTAAAATGGAATAAAACTCCCGAATCTTTTAACTACAATAATAAACCCCTCATAGCATTTAATATGCAAATCCTAAAATGCAATGTTAAACTCTATACCAGTAAAATACTTGATCAAACAGAAAAAACTAACTAAAAATGAGTACTAGATCTGAAAGCTTATAATTGTTTAGCTTTAGAAGTGGCTTTCAAATGTTTTTGTGTAAACCCTGCAACCGTAATCAAAAGATACATTTGGGGCCATTAAAGAGAGAAAAAGTAATCTGAACTCTCTAAGAGAAAGCTAACAAAAAATTTACACCAACCAGATCCGAGGTCTTTGAGTTAGATGCAGGTGCATTTATCTATAATATTATCAAACCATCGAGATCTGAACCCTATTTGCAAAAATATCAGATGTGATGTTTGTGTAAATAATATACAAGAGCAGGGGAAAAATAGATCAAAACCCCTCTGGAGTGAACGGCAACAAAATTTTGTATACTAACCAGATCTGAAACCTTTGCGTTAAGTACAGGTAATTTATATAAAATACATCCAAACCAACCCGATCTAATCCCGGTTAGGGATCTACTTAAATTGATCTTAAAAAATCGAACCAACCATATAATAGCTGTACATTTTACTAATTGAAATTTCCATATAAAGGCGGAAATTAAACCTAAAATGCCCAACCAGTAATCTACACCACAACACGCACAGGCAACTACACTAATGTACGATATTTCGAAAGGTGTAATCCTAATCTGCAAAATCTATACTGGAAGTTTGAAGGAACTTACTATACAGGGGATACATCTTGGCTGTTCTTCTCTTGCACTGTAACCCAAATGGAGGACTCTAACCACAAAAACAGAGAGACAAACTATAAATAAAGAAAACCCAAATAGAGGATTCCAACCACAAAAACAAAGAAAAACTATAAAAAATCGCAAAATACGAAAGACGCAAATAAAATGTCTCCAAACTTATTATCAGAGATAAAAGTAACTACTGAAAAAACACAAATAACAGGGCCCTGCATGCAGCCTCCAGACTTCAAACGCACAACACAGAAAAAAATAATGCAAATACAAACGAAAATGGGAATAATGGATGTGTCGGACTAAGCTATATAGAAACTGAAATATCATTAAATTAAATAGAACTTAAGAATTTTCGTATGTGAGCACATTAATCTAAGTTGAGGAAGTATCCTAAAAATTTGTAATAAATTGCTTGAACAGAATCAATATCAATAACAATAACAAGAAAAATGTGAGAAACATTAACAAATTCTGCAGCCCACTAGAACACAATCAGCTATAGGATTTCCGAAATCTAGTACAGGACACCTTAAAAATATTTACCCCTTAAAAATCATTGAACCATGCCACAGGACACGTACAATATTTCCCTCTAAAAGATGGAGAGCAAAGTTTATCCACGTGTAAAAAATGATAGTCAAGAGAGAAAAAATTATAACCAAATGCAAGCTAGTAAAGCACAAAAATAATAAAACTCCAGAATATGAACTAGAGCAATAAACACTCCATAACATTAAATAGGATATAAATTCTACTATACAGCATTAAACCCTGTTTCAGTGAACTGCTTTCAATCATAAATAATATATGGGATCGTGACCCTGGAAAACACTACATCTGACCATTGTTCAGGAGAAAGCTAGCCTGCATTTTTATCTTCAGACATTATCATTGTACATAACCCTAATTAGTTTGCTTACTCGTTGAAAAACTGCATTTCTCCATTTGACCATCTAGGGCGTTTTAATGAAATACAGTTGGAGGCTTACCTTCGATGAACGGAAATTGATAGTAAATCCATAAGCTCGTTCTGCACTTCGTTAACAGGTTGCAGAAGCTCCTTCAAGTTCCCAACAACATCTATGAAAACAGAGGCCCTGTTCATCTACAAAATGAAAAATGGTGAATAGAAAGGCCCTGTTCATCTACGGCTGGTTACAAACTAAAAGGGATTTCCTTTGTATGCTCACAGTACTTCCAAAACATTAAAAACTAATCGAGAGTTTTTGTAAATTAAGATGCCCTGTATTTTTCATGCAATATAGTAGTAATATTACACACATATACATACCTTGGAGATGTTAGTCACCATTGAATGAAGCGTGACTAATATTAATTAGCTTATTGGGGTTGGTCGGTAAGGTAGAGATGAACTTATCAGCAAAATGTTCGATCTATATTAAACCCTGATATACAATATTAAATCCTGTATCAGTAAAATGCTTGATCAAAAATAATATATGAGGACATTAACCAAAACAAAGTAGTAGATCTGAACCTTGTTAAGGAGAAAGCTAATCTATGCGTTCAGATTCAGAAATTTCAAATACTAACAGGGGAAAATAGATATAAACCCTGTGCAGTGAAAGCCAACAAAATTTTTAACTAACCAGATCTGAAGCCTTTTGAGTTAAAAACATTCATACCAACCAGATTTAGACCTACTCACATTGGATTTAAAAAAATCGAATCAACGATATCTTGGTTGTACATTTTACCAAATGAAATTTATAAAACTAACGCACAGAAATTAAACCTAAAAAGTCCTAACCGGTGATCTGCACCACAACACGCAGAGGAAACCTAAACCACTGTAGGATGTTTGGAAATGTGTGGTCCTAATCTGCAGAGTGAAGGTAAAAGCCTAAGAAATAATTATCACCAGAAGTTCAAAGAAACAGTGAACATTTAAGGGACTTACCGTAACCAAGATGCATCGTTTATTATCACCTTCGTTGTTCTCCTGCACTGTTCTCATCACTCAAACAGAGCACACCTATTGAGACCAAAAAAAAAACACAACTACAAGACTCTAACAACAAAAACACAGAGAAAAATCACAAAAAAAACACATAAAATACAAAAGAGGCACACAAAATGTTTCAAAACATATTAACAGAGAAAAAAGCAACTGATCAAGATAAAAAGAGCAGGGCCCTGCATGCAGACTCCGGACAACATTAAAATGCAGAAAAAAGATGCATATCCAAACGAAAATGGGAAAAATGGATGTGGGGGACTGAGATATATAGAACTTTTTGGCAACGGCTCTTACATTTTTCACCAGCAGTCATCTATGCACCTTTACACCTGTAACGGTCATCTAGGCTCCGCTCCTTCCAAGCTTATTTTAAAGTCGAATCTTCTAGATGTGGAAGAGTATTTTTATGCATGATTGTGCTTTATTTAGCACGATAAACTTGAGATTAAAATTAAATCCCAATCTTTATGAATGCCCACGGGCCACGGTGGGATAAAATGATAAAATAATAAATTTCAAAAAATCATTAGCTATTTTCCACGTGTATTAATTATTGACCATTGTTTCATGGAACGGAAGTAAGGCCTAATGCAAGGAATGTTTATTGCTTTTTTATTTTTTAGAATAAAAAAAGGTATACAAGCAATCGCACTATGAATGTGTAGTTGGCACGTTGATAGGGCCCAAATCGAATCGTGGATTTGCGAGGGTCCATGACACTTATGGAAAAGAGAGGGACAAGTGCGTGCAACATAATAGGGAAATTTGACAAGGAGTAAATGTAGGGACTTGAAGGGAGAGAGGATTGTGTTGAATCAATGAATGTCTCTTGTTAAAGCGCTGGAATCTTCCCTGACGAATGCATGATTTTGTTTTCTTCATTTTGTATGTGAGCAAAGGGTCAAAGTTGATGGCACGGGCGTGGAGGTGGAACACAACTATGTCGTTGGCTGCACTGAACAAAGATCTCCTTTTCAATGACATCACAAGCACTACTTGAGGAGGATGGAATGCAATGAAAAGGAAAAGGGAAAACCTAAATGCTAATAAACATATAATTTATAAAATAGTTATAATAAGCAACAATATTAAAATATTGAAAATATGATATGTGTTGTGGTATCTATATCATTTAATGATTAGAGTAAATGTAAGGGTGTGTAATGTTACTTTGGGAGTTGAATGTACAAGCCCAACGAAAAGCTAGGAATTTGTTCGAACAAAAAGGAGACAATATGCAAAGGTCTTAAAGGCTATAAACTCATGATACTATCGTGAAAATTAGACCTCATCATTTTGTACCTTCGATATCATTTGTTATTTTATCCAAAGTCAAGCCCTGAGAAGTATGTATTGTGAGATACCAAGCCATTTGAAACGGGTTTTTCTATGATTACTGCATGAAATGTGGGGCACAAGTACATGCAAGTATCGGAGAACATCCTAAATGAGATAAATGTACTATCAAATTTGATTCACATGGGAAGTGATAATGTAGGTGGGCATGCAAAAGAGCTATATATGATTGAAATGATGTGGTTAATTGCTTCATAGAAAAGTCCTACCTCAACCCACACGTTTACATCAAGCATTACCTCTTGCCACATGTAGTTAATATTTTTAGGTTGTAATTTATCGGTGTTAGGATCAAGAGAAGGTGAGCATTGTGTGTAAGTGGCATTGTAATGTGCAATAAAAAAATTCAACGAAATCAACATTTCCTTATTCTTGTGGTCAAGGAGGTTGTTTGTGGTGAGTAAATGAGGCGATGAAAGGAAACAAACTACAGAGCATATGATTGATTTGATACGAGCCATGACTGTTTCTTGAATAACAAAATGTACTTAAGCATTGCAAGTATTAAGAAGTTGTTAGAATGACAAAATCGCTAAGTATGAAGTGCGCGCGGAAAAGTGAAGCGCGCAAGTGGGGCATTTGTACATGTGCGGGAGCTAGTTGAAGTGGCACGTGCTCAGGAAGATAGAATAAGGAATTTAGCCGATTTTTTAATTACTGGATAAAAATAGAAAATTGGAGTTGGAGTGCGGACCACACAAAGGATAAAAATAGGATGACTTGGTGGCCAAGGAATGTCTATTTTAGGGATAAATCACATCCAAAATGAAGATGAAAGGTCATGCATGAATAGAGCTATTATTACGATTAAATAATTTTTTATTTATAGGATAATCTATTATTAGCTCCATGGTAAAAGCATGCAATTATTAACACATAGCTATTTTGAGCATGTAGTCTATTTTGAGAATGCATGGGCGGTGAAGGACAAGTCCCCACCCCTATATATCTCTATTAAATGTCATTGTTCTTGGGTACTATGGAAGAGAGATCAGTGATGTTATGCTTCTCTAATGTACTTGCGCACATGACTCTATGGTATTGAATGTTATGTAATCAAATTTCTTATGTAATAATTTGTTATGAATAGATCATTGTGGTTAGATTTTGGTGATTGATGTGTCTAAATATGGCGATCACATGGTGCAATTGATCTGAGTGGTTATTTGATTTGTTATGTTTCCTTATTACACATGTTTCCAGTATAGGCTCATGATATGATGTCTGTGTTGATCTGCACTTAAATGTATGATTTGATATTAGTAATCATGAATATGTATACTAACATCCTGAAAATATACCACAAAGGAGGGGCTAGATAGCTTCACGCACTTTGATTGAGCGTTCAGATATGTCTGAATAAAGTGTCAGCACGCATAACAGTTCAGTGGAAAATAAAAGACTACAATTTGGTTCCGTTGCCGAGACCTATTTTGAAACTGTCTGCTAGGATGTTGCATACAGATGGTGTAACTCTTGAGAGCATTGAAAGTTGGGTTGAATACAGACAAGATAAGTTTGCATACATATATAGCACTAGACTTGATTTCAATGCACGAGTATGACGGTGGGTGGAAGACAACCTTTATGATGCAATCTACGATACATTCTTCAGCTTCTTTCCAGTAGAATTATATAAGTGGCTGACATCATATGCATTAGGGAAGATTTGGGGATATAGGTTGAAGCTTTGGATGCAGGAGGATTACCATATGTTGTTTGATGTTGATGTGGAGTGGAATAGAGTTGTAGATCGTTGGTGGGCTGGTGTGTTGTGCAATTATACATTGGAGTACGCTATATCTAAAAACTTGTGTACAAAGGAGGTTGAATTCAGATATTTGCACGAGCCAAGAGGATCATATTTTTGTGATATGCCCTTGGCGATTAAGATATTGATCACAGATCAGGATTTAGAGAGTTGTCCTATAGCTAGCTAAATCCCCACCACACGTAGGGACATGAGTAGGTGTGGTGAAATATGGTGGACCTTACAGAAGAAAGGCATAGAAAGGAAAGATGACTCAAGTTTAATGACACATGAGAGAGGGACATGGCACACACAAGAGAGGTTACAGAGGTAATGGAGTTGATGAGAATTATGGACCGCGAAGGTTTTGAAAATCATGTGGAAGACGAATAGCTATAACATCAGGTACCCCCCACATTGGGTAAGTGCAAGAGAGAATCCCCTTTGGCTTTGGATGAGAGTGCTTCAGAAGAGAGCTTAAGGACCGCAGGTGCACATCGGATCCCACCTAGACACCTAGCCCTTGCACTTGGTGTTAAAAATCCAAAGGTAGTGATTGAGAAGCAGGCTAGCGTAGGTAAGCATGTAGATATATGTAGGTATCATTTTGCGGTGAATTTAGAAGTGCGTCAAAAAATAAACACACCTATGACAACAAAGAAGGTGTCATTGTTTGGAGGTCTGATTACAGGGTTATTTCTGGGTGCGTCTTCAGGAAAGAGTGTGGGCATAAAAATATTGGAAGTACTTTAGTCAATGTTGTGACCACGTAGACTATGGGTGTTCAGTTCCATACTAAAATTGGGACACAAGGGAGTACATCAACTGGTCCCTAGTTCATTGCAGGAGGCATGGGAGGATCAGGAGGATCAGGTGGATCTGGTGGGCAAGGTCCACACCCATAACAACCACCTCAACAACCTATATAATCACAACAGACACCTAGAGTCTAATTTGAGATGTATCTCCACTTTCTAGAGTATAGAGGTATTGAAGATATAACAGAGCATGTGAAAAAGTGTGAGCTACTATGGGGAGCTAAAGGAATCACAAATTTAGATAGGAAGGAAAGTCAATTTTCTACTACTCTTAAAGGGCACACGCATAGCTGGTATAAGAAGTATGACCCACATCAGATTGTGGTGGATTATGATGCTTTGCACTCTACATTTTTTGCGTAGTTTCACATTCTAGAGTTTGAGCACCAAAGCATTAACATGATCAAGGACATAAAAAAAAGGATTTTTTGAAAGCGTGATGGATTATGATGCGTGTTTCAAGACTCTGTTTCCAAAATTGTCTTATGAAATCCATCTAAGCCAACATGCACAATGGTTTGTTAGAGGATTGGTAACTCTATTTCGTAGAGCTCTATCTCGTAAGACATATACTGATCCACGTGAGGCTTTTGAGGCAGTTCTATGTGCTGAGGCAGTTCAAATCGTTGATATTGGATTGAGCCAATTTTTAGAGGCACAAATTGTAGCTGTGTCAAAGCAGATGGAGAAGCTTTCTGATAATTCATCTCATGAGACACGCAGTGGCATATGATACACAAATTGAGAGGTCAAAGGGCATACTAAGGATAGTATCCCACACAAGTCAATGCGTGCATTGTTGGATTGTGAGGTCTATCACCTAAACCATGAAATTCAGGATTGCCCTCTTTTGCAATGCGCTATTCAAAGTAAGGTGTCCATGTATTGTAAGATTTGCAAGTCCCATACTCATGACACCATCGACTGTAGATTGATTGATCACATTCATGAAGCCATTGATACATGATTACGCCAAACTAGTGTGGCAAGTGGATCAAAGGACCATGAAGGAAAAAATAATGAAGGATGAAATAATGGGGATAACATGAATGGAGGATTCCAAGGAGGATATCGAGGTTGAGGTTGAGGTGGTGGTAGAGGAAGGTTCGCATGAGGAACTTGGTACACTTGTGGATCTCCTAATCACTATCAGTGCAATTGTCCTCAAAATACAACTTGTTCATGGTCTGGGAGATAACACAAGTTAGAGGAATGCATGGATCTATATGTGAAATGAGTAAGAATAAGAAGAAAGATAATGGCGCAAGGATGATAAAGGTATAAAACATTATTGCTAATCAGTGGATGTGTAAGAAAACACTTGATCTTGATTTATAAATGGTGATGGTTACAACATACACCGAGGATGTGTGCACATGTGAGCCTCTGAAGAATAAACCACCTATTATGAGGGAAGAGGTGATATGTAACGCCCATTAAAACAACCCACTTGAGACCCAAGAACAAACTAGGATTAGTTAGGAAAATTATGGAATATTTTTTTTTATTAAAAGAACCTACAACCATGTTACAAGGAAACAGTTGTCCCTAACAGGTTCTGGAACAATTCAAATCTACTAGACGGAAAGATGGCTCTTACATTTTTTCCCCAATAGTTAGCTATGCACCTTTACACCTGTCTTCTAGCTGTAACGTTCATCTAGGATCCGCTCCTTCCAAGCTTATTTTTAAAGTTCAATCTTCTAGATGTTGAAGAGTATTTTTATGCATGATTGTGTTTTATTTAGCACGATAACCTTGAGATTAAAATTAAATCCTAATATTTATGAATACCCACGGGCCACAGTGGGATAAAAATGATAAATATTAAATTTCAAAAAATCATTAGCTATTTTCCACGTGTATTAATTATTGACCATTGTTTCATGGAACGGAAGTAAGGCCTAATGCAAGGGAATGTTTATTAATTTTTTATTTTTTAGAATAAAAAAAAGAGGTATACAAGCAATCATAGTATGAATGTGTAGTTGGCACGTCGATAGGGCCCAAATCAAACCATGGATTTGTGAGGGTCCATGACACTTATGGAAAAGAGAGGGACAAGTGCGTGCAACATAATAGGGAAAGTTGACGAGCAGTAAATGTAGGGACTTGAAGGGAGAGAGGATTGTGTTGAATCAATGAACGTCTCTTGTTAAAGGGCTAGAAACTTCCCTGACGAATGCATGATTTTGTTTTCTTCATTTTGTAAGTAAGCAAAGGGTCAAAGTTGATGGCACGGGCGTGGAGGTGGAACACAACAATGTCGTTGGCCACAGTGAACAAATATCTCCTTTTCAACAACATCACAAGCACTACTTGAGGGGGATGGAATGCAATGCAAAGGAAAAGGGAAAACCTAAATGCTAATAAACATATAATTTCTAGAATAGTTATAATAAGTAACAATATTAAAATATTGAAAATATGGTATGTGTTGTAGTATCGATATCATCTAATGATTAGAGTAAATGTAAGGGTGTGTAATTTTATTTTTGGGAGTTGAATGTACGAGCCCATTGAAAATTTAGGAATTCGTTTGAACAAAAAGGAGACAATATGCAAAGGTCTTAAAGGCTATAAACTCATGATACTATTGTGAAAATTAGACCTCATCATTTTGTACCTTCGATATCATTTTGTTATTTTATCCAAAGTCAAGCCCTGAGCAACATGTATTGTGAGATACCAAGCCATTTGAAATGGGTTTTTCTATGATTACTGCATGAAATGTGAGGCACAAGTACATGCAAGTATCAGAGAACATCCTAAATGAGATAAATGTACTACCAAATTTGATTCACATGGAAATTGATAATGTAGGTGGGCATGAAAAAAAATCCATATATGATTGATATGATGTGGTTAATTACTTCATAGACAAGTCCTACCTCAACCCACATGTTTACATCAAGCATTAACTCCTGCGAAATGTAGTTAATATTTTTAGGTTGTAATTTATCGGTGTTAGGATCAAGAGAAGGTGAGCATTGTGTGTAAGCGGCATTGTAATGTGCAATCAAAAAATTCAACAAAATCAAGATGGATGATGCCTTGTTCTTGTGGTCAACAAGGTTGTTTGTGGTGAGTAAATGAGGTGATGTAAGGAAAAAAAACTACTTAGCATATGATTGATTCAATACAGACCATGAGTGTTTCTTGAATACTAAAGTGTACTTAAGCATTGTGAGTATTGAGAAGCACTTGGTGAAAAGAAACTTGAGTTGAGCTAGAACATTGTTGATGAAATAATGTTCTCAAGTGAAAAATCTTTGGAAGCTTCTTGGAAGTGTTTCCTCATATGAATTTCCTGCACATGTTGGTACATCTTTCTTAGGTCTCCAAGACTTATCTAAAAATGGATTTAAAATACCCAATTTTATGTATTCTCCATGTTTGATACTTGCAGAACATATTCTCAACGAATTCTCTATTTAGAATATGTATTAGTCAGGTTTAGGGTGATCTAGACACCTTTGAATGGAACCTGTGGGCCATCATTATTCTATTCAAGAGTTTTTTAGGTGACAATTATGTAACTGCCCTGACGGTTTACATAACCGCCGCTCTTCATATAGAGGTTGTTGCGCAACCATTGCGGGTGTTATGTAACTTTTGATTAAAGAGATTGATGGTTGTGTAACCGCCACTCTTTTTTTTACTAATGGTCTTGTCCCCAAAAAATCCAAAAACTCATGAAACTCAACAATTGTAAATATATGGGCTTCCAAATAGTTTGGTTCATCTTTCCATCCATCCCTGGGCAGAACAACTATAAATATGTGTTAGGTTGTGGAGCTGAATTTCTTCACAAAGGAATGCATTTGAGGTTTACTGGTTTACAAAGTAACCAGTTTCGGTCAGGGAATGGGCACCAATCAGCAAAAAGGGAATAGACATCGGTCAAGGAACTGGTACTGGTTACTTGTACATTTATGTTTTTTTATTTTAGACACGGAATTTGATCTGACGGTTGATTGTAAAAGTGATCGGATGCTTGTAAATGCATAGCTAAGGTGCCCTAAGTTTGTATAAGCTTATATAATCTAGAAAACTAGGTTTAGAATATAAGGATAGAGGAAGAATGTTAATTCTCCTTGGTTTAAAATGAAGAAGAAGAAAAAGAAGAAAAAGGTTGCATGAAGACAAAGCTTCAATGGAGAGAAGATGGAAAGAAGGAAATAGCATGTACATTTGAATGGTGAGAAGAGTGTTTTGTCTTCTACTATATTTCCTTTGTATTTTCTTGTCTTAATGTAATGGCTTGCATAGTATGCAAAGCACATAGTCTTTCATCTTGTATATCTATATGTTGTTGTGAGATCTTGTATTGTAGATCCATGAGATCATGTTGTATTGTTGGTCCATAGGAGATCTTGTGGGTACAAATATTATCCAGATATAATAGAGGAGGTTGTCTTTTGATGCTGTGAGATGGAGGAGTTACTTACTTCTTGGTGCATAGATATGGTTGCACATTGGTAAACCCTTATCAGAGGTATTGTTTGCAGATTCACAGGAGAGCTTGGTTGCAGTTCAGAGATGCAGTAGTTCTAGGTTATGTGAGATATGTTGGTGGTTTGGAGGCATGGTTTTAGTGCACTCATGTAGATCCATTAAGAGATCTGAAGGAGAGGAGATACTCTTGGATAGATGCATTTTACTCTTGTATTGAAGAGTTGGTTTGTACTATTTTTTATATTATATATATGAGATCTTTATATTTGGTGGACGTAACCCACATTGGGTGAACCACGGTACATGTTGTGTTATGTGTGTGTACTTTTGTTTTGATTTGGATTATTCTAGTTTATACTTCCACTACTGTAGATTTTGGGGAATTGTTTAGATCCTGTGTACATGATTTTGTTTGTTATTGAATCATAACACTATTCCGCAGTCCTTAATTCCCAACAACTAGTATCAGAGCTTGGTTATTTCAGAGCAAGGTTTTTTCTTCAGTATTTTTTTTAGTAGTTTACTAATAGGTGTATGAGAGTAGGGTTTGTTTTTCCTAATGTGAAAATCACAGGAAGAGATTTAAATCTCAAGTGGAAGCTAGAAATGTGAGGTTGCTGGAAAATATAGTGACCAGCGTCGGTTAGGTGACAACTGATGTCGAAAGGGTGATCGTGGTCGGTTACAGGCTAACCATGGTCTGTTACAAGGAAAATTGGTTTTAAACAAAAAATCACAAATCTGAAGAATTGAGAAGATGCATGGAATGTATCTTGTTTGTTGAGGTGTCCCTTGTTCTTTGAGGCACAAGCATGTTGGTTAGATTGTAGATCTAGGTATAAAGGCATGGTTTTATCTTGGTATTGCAGTGCTTGTATGTTTTGGATTCACATGCATGGTTTTGGATTGCATATATGAGTATGAGATAGAAGAGTAGTTATGCATCCTTGGTGCAGTTAGATGCACGGGCTTCGTTAGAGAGGAAGTAGCACAGAACAAAGATGAGGCTTCCATCAGAGAAGCATGTTCTTCAGTCGAAGATGTGTTTGAGTATCTTGGTTCTGGCAAGGTGATGTATTTCATCTTGATGCAAATTAATTGCATGGATTATTGTTGTAATGTTTTTTGTATGAGATTTGGGTGCTTCTTGAAATGAATGGCTCAACACAGCTATCGGCTTTGGTCAAAGTAGACACCTAGTTTGGTGTAATATGCTAGTTTTATGGCATTGTGTTCATTCCAACAGCACCGACATCGGTCAGGGAACTGGCGTCAGTCATAGAGGAATTGGTGTCAATCAAGTGAATGAGGTTGGTCTCTGTGGAAGTGAATTTGTACTATGGTTTTTGCAGCAGCAGAGGGCATGGATGGTTTAATGTCCTATTTTGGAGGATTGAATTTCTTGTACTAGGTGTACATGGAAAAAATAGTACATATCACTTTAATGTTTGAATAAGAAAAGAGGACGGAATTGGCTTGGTTAGTCCAATGAGACTTTGCATCAGGTATCTCTATATGGTTCATGTTTTATTTATTTCATTTGAAGCAACTGGTATTATGTTTGAATTGTGTGCACAAGTAAAAATTTGCACCATGGATATTTGGTGGGTTTGACTTTTAATTTTTGGGATGTGTTAGAATATTGAGGATAAGGGTATCTAGTCTAAGGATGAGATCCTCAATGAAAATTCATGATTAGGCACACAGTTGTAGGTAATAGAGACGTTAGTACACATGGATGAAAAGAAGGTGATTCACCTACTTCATAAGAAGTCCGAACTTCTCTGATGTAGAATTAGTCTTTGATAAGAAGGGAATTAGGTTTATATTGATTTCATCTAGTTTTATTTCTCATTGATATATATTAGAGATTTTGAGCTTGTTATTAGAGGCAGTGCAGGGGAGTTCATGTTAAGTGGGAGCAAGCCATGGTTGTTAGAATTTCATGTTGGACACAGATGCACATGCAAAGTGAGAGGAATATGCTACTATTCAGAGTGACATGAGGCACAAGTTGTTTTGGAGCACAGTCACGGTTTTACAGGTATTTTTTGTTCATTACATGGTGATGTCACTTCTGGTTTTATTTATTGGTGCCTGGATATCCCTATGGGATGTCAGTTGATGGTTGATTCAGCTTGGTTTATATGATAGAGAAAATTTTGAGTTTGAAGGGTGGAAAAAGAAAGAAATATGATTGTTACAGAGATAGGGTTTAGTCATCTGGGAACCATGGTCGGTCAGGCGTTGACCGATGTTGATTGGGAAACCATGGTTGATTAGGCTACATGATTGAAAACAATGTTTATTTACCATTTTTGGATGGCGCCCTTGTTTGCTTTCATCTTAGATGGTTATGCAAAGTATGTTGATGACATATTTGCTGGTATTTGCACTATTTATTAGTAGCATGGTTAGCATGGTTGTTTGTTGTTAACATTGATGAGCACATGATTCATATTTGGCTTTGGAGTTAGTCGGTGGCAGACTTGGAGCAATTAGAGAGCTTGGAGATATGGATGGATGTGCATGGTGTTGTGGATTTATCACCCACTAGTTGCATGTAGAATTCATTTGGGTTGTTTTTACCTAGGATCTTGTTTTCTTATGCATATTCCAGTTTTACTTGTCTTTGGTCAGCTGCATTGGTGGTTGCATGGAGACATGGATAGATGGTTGGAGAACTTGGTTGGTTTTATAGGTATAGCTTTGGTTGCAATTGAAGCTTAGTATTTCAGTTTGAGTGGGATCTCTTATAGGTGTGTTAGTCATGGTGGCTTGGTTGCATGAGTGGCTTAGTGTTATGATTCATTAGGAGCTTGATGTATGAATAGCTTGTGTATCATGGATCAGTAGTAGCTTCGTGCAGGTATATGATAAGTCATGGATTGTTATCTTCTTGGTTTTAGAAGATGGTTTAATCTTCTTTTTTTAAGAGAATTGTTGAAGTATAAAATAGATGGTCTTCACGGTATGTAGAGGATGGTGATGGACATGTACAGGTACATGTTTGGTAATTTATCTCCACGTGGGAGATTGTTAGCTTGTTGATTTGAATTGCTTCACAAAGGCATGCATTTGAGGTTTACTGGTTTACATAGTAACCAATGTTGGTTAGGGAATTGACACTGGTCAGCAACAGGGAACCGACACTAGTCAGGGAACTGAAACTAGTCAACAAACAGGGAACCAACATCAGTCTAAGAACTGACACCAATTACCTGTGCATTTATGTTTTTATTTTAGACACGAGATTTGATCCGATGGTTGATTGTAAAAGTGATCGAATGGTTGTAAATGCATAGCTAAGGCTCCCTGTGTTTTTATAAGCTTATATAAGCTAGAAAACTAGGGTTAGAATAAAAGGATAGAGGAAGAATGTTAATTCTCCTTGGTTGAAGATGAAGAAGAAGAAAAAGAAGAAAAAGGTTGCATGAAGATAGAGCTTCAATGGAGAGAAGTTGGACAGAAGGAAATAGTAGGTACATCTGAATGGTGAGAAGAGTGTTATGACTTCTACTATATTTCGTTTGTATTGTCTTGTCTCAATGTAATGGCTTGCATAGTATGAAAAGCACATAGTATTTCATCTTCTAAATCCATAGGTTGTTGTGAGATCTTATATTGTAGATCCATGAGATCATGTTGTATTATTTGTCCATAGGAGATCTAGTATTGTATCTTGTTGGAGAGCTTGTGGGTATATATGGTATTAAGATATAGTAGAGGAGGTTGTCTTCTTGTATGCACAGGTTGATGTAATGAGATGGAGGAGAGACTTACTTCTTAGTGCACATATATGGTTACACATTGGTAGACCCTTGTGAGAGGTCTTGTTTACAGATTCACAAGAGAGCTTGGTTGCAGTTAAGAGATGCAGTAGTTCCTGGTTATGTGATATCTGCTAGTGGTTTAGAGGAATAGTTGTAGCACACTCATGTAGATCCGTTTAGAGATCTGGAGGAGAGGAGATACTCTTGGAGAGATGCATTTTACTCTTGTATTCAAGAGTTGGTTTTTACTCTTGTTATATTATATATATGAGATCTCTATCTTTTGTGGACGTAGCCCACATTGGGTGAACCATGGTACATGTTGTGTTATGTGTGTGTAATTTGTTTTAATTTGGATTATACTAGTTTATAGTTCCACTGCTGTAGATTTTGGGGAATTATTTAGATCATGTGTGCATGCTTTTGTTTGTTATTAAATCATAGCACTATTCTGCAATCCCTAATTCCCAACAATATGCATGCATTTGATAATTCGAGGAAAGTGTTTTTGGGTGAATTCAAGTGTGATCAAGAGAGAAAGTTGATATAGTTCTTACTTTGTTCATAGTAGAGTTTAGTTGTTTCTTCATGAGGATTGTGAGAAAATTATACAAGTAGAATGAGTTGAAATATTTCTTGAAAGTCATTATATGATGGTAAAATTATATTATTTAGAGCTTTAGAAAGTGAAGGGAAGCAATTGCTTATGCTACTAGATTTTTTCCGACATTGGGTTTCTCCACGATAAATTTTGTTGTCTACTTGTGTTGTAATTTCCCATCTATCGGTATTATATAGATGTTTTCTTTCCTAAACATGTTGTTTAATGAGATTTTTCATTCATTATGACTTAAACTGGATCTGTTCAATTTTTTAAAGAGGTAGTTTAAAGATCATATTGATACATGAGTAGATTAGATCAATTATTTTATTTTGTTAACTTGTGTTGACAGTTGGAGTTAGAATACCCTTACATGAAAGGGAAAAGAAAGTGGTGAACGTATCCTCATTCCGTTTGAAGAAGAAATTTCCACCAGGAAGTGGCAGCAAGGAATTTGAGATATGGCACATAGAGAAGATGCAGATGAGACTGGAGAAGAACATTTCTACAATTTGGAGGAAAATGTGCCAAGTTTATCCAAGGATGTGGGCAATATTTTCTTGTTTATAGGGAAATTGGAGTCCAACACAATATTTCTTATAGAGAAGCTTGGTGTTCGTATCAAAGCACTAAGAAGTCATAGAGAAGATGCTCATGAGTATGAGTAAGAGCATCCACATGCCAACCCTACACCTCCTCCATTCAAAATAGAGGTGAAGATAGAGATTTAGCCTTATGATAGAGATGTGAATGTTAAGAAGCTAGACCATTGGTTAGCTCAACTTGAGCTATATTTCAGTTTTCCTCAAATCAATAAGAGTCAACAAATTTCCTTTGCAAGGGTTAAAATTGACCAATCACGCTTTAACTTGGTCTAAAAGTTATGTTTATTCATTGGTTGTTATGAATATTCCTCCTATTACTAAGTTTTAGGATGAATTTAAAAGGATAATAAAAAATTAGTTTTATCCTTTTTGTTATGAGGAAGAGAGGTTCATGAATTGGAAATGTCTAAGGAAAAAACAAGGCCAAAACATGTAGGAGTACATTATTGAGTTCTCGAAGAAAGATGTCTAGATGGGAAAAGATGTAATAGACATGGAAATTTTTAATGAAGTATATTGGTGGAATTCATAGCCACTTGAGGAGACCAGTTCTCTTGTCCAAGAGGGTGGATGTAGACAAGGATTGTTCTCAAGCCCACTATTTAGAGATGGAGAAGAAAAATTTCATCTACCTCTCAACATGCTTCGAGAAAACAAGGTGACACCAAGCAAAAGGATGAAGGAAAATGGAAAGGTAAGAAAATTTCGACTTCCGTTTCTAATAAGGATACTAAGGTTCATTGTGGGCATTGTGATATTGACACCCATTATGAGGAAAAATTTTAGAAGCTACACCCAAAATTACATCCCTTCAAGATCAAGAAGAAGGCCATGATTTCCTTCCAGGGAGAGGAAGTATTTTGTAACAAAGAGGTGGATGAGAATATGTGTTGTATCTCCGTCCATAGAGAGGTATGTCTTAGTAGTAACAAAATTTTGAGGAAAATGAACTAAGCTTTTTCATATCAAAATTCAAGTAAAGAAAAATAAAGTCGAGGCTCTTTTTGATACATGTTTTCAAGCTAATTTGGTTAGTAAAGAGTTAGTGGACAGGATAAAATTGGAAAATTACAACCACCCAAGTCTGTATTCACTAGGTTGGGTAAAGAAAGGTGCAGACATCAAGGTTACCAAACAATGTAAAATCACTTTTGGAATTGATAAGAAATTAATTGATGAAGTAACTGTAGATGTTTTTCCCCATGATGTGTGTGGTGTAGTGTTTGGAAGCTTGTATTTGTATATTATTTATGAAATCTTAATGAGGAGAGCCAACCAATACCATTTGGTGAAGGATGGTAAGAGATACATCATTTTAGTTTTTTCAAGAGACTCAAAGATATCTTTGGTAAGTTTCACCAAATGATCCAGAGGATTTTTGGGTGTTGTAAAGTTTTATAAACCTCCCTAAAACATGACCACGCTATATAGCATTTTGATACCTTTCCAACGGTATTCAGAACTCCAAAAACGTAGGATTAATTAGGAAAATTATGGAATAATTTTTTTTTGATTAAAAGAATCTACAACAGGGTTACAAGACAACAATTGTCACTAACAGGTTCCAGAACAATTCTAATCCACTAGAACATACTTTTCTTTTATTAACAATTATTAGAGGTCATAAGGTCCAAAATTTAAGGTTAGAAGATTCAATTAGGTTCAGAGGGTAATTCCTCACCATACCCACTCTCTAACAGGCTTAAAGGTTCAACTTGATTTTTATCAAACTTATGCCTTCAAAATTTTCCCTAAATCATTCCATTGGATAGGAAATTTCCTCACCTTTCCATTGATATAAAGAAGTCCTCCTAACTCCTCATATTTTTCGAGTTATGGACCAGCGGGCCTTGGGGTGAAAAATTTCCCCAAGAGCGGGCCCAGGGGTGAAAATTTTGCGTTGGCCCAGGGGTGAAAATTTTCCCCAAGGGCGGGTCAAGGGACGGGTCAGTGCGTGGGGAGAGTGGGGAGACTTTTGGAAATTTTCCCACGAGGGTTGCAAAAGCCAACTTTGTGCCCGCGCTCCCACAAGTCCGCAAGGGAAACGTGGCATCTCCTAAGCCAACGTGGGGAAGGTAGGGTGACAGGGAGAAAAATAATTTAACACCCTGAAGGGCTAAGAGGGTAGCATTCACCCGTGCCTCCACCGGCACCTCGCAATGCCACGTGGCAGCTCCTGATTGGCTGCGGGCCGGCGGGTGGTGGGGAATACTTGGAAATTTTTCCCAAAGTTTTCTCCGAAAATGTAAAAAGGCAAAAAGGGACCCGCTCCTCTGTCGATGCCTCGTGATGCCACATGGCATCACCTGATTGGTTGCGGCGTGGCGGGGGTGGCGGGGAAAATTTGAAAAATTTTCCCAAAAATTTCTGGGAGTGCTAAGCTTAAAAATGGGTCTGCCCATCCGCTGACACCTTGTGGTGCCATGTGGTAGCCTCTGATTAGCTACGGGTAGCATGGAAAAATTAGGAAAATTTTCCCAAAAAATTTCTGAAGTTCTAAGGGAAAAACTCCGGCCCGCGGGCCCGTCAAGGAAAATTTTTCCCAATTTTTTTTTTGCCAAGTGAAGGAAAAACTTCAGAAGGCCATAACTTTTGATAGAGGGCTCAGGTTTTGGAAAACGAGGACTTTCTGGAAAGATCTCGACGTCCTCTTTACACAGGGATCATTAATTTTTGATTTTGATAAACTTTAAGGGGTCAATTTTGTGAAAATGTTCTACAGGCTTTTACAGTGCAAACTGGTAAATTTTAACTTTTAGATTTGTTAAATTTGTTCTTGTTCCTCTCTCAACATGTCAAATAGACATGGAAAAATTGTTCTTAGGTGTATTTGAGAGAGATTTCAAGATTCAATTTGTCTGATTGATTTGTAATTTGAAAATTTACATTTCTTGACAGCAACACGACTGCAAAATGGTTTGAGCCCAATTTTGCTAAGTTTTATAAGAATTTCCTTAAGTTTTTTTAGCTTGGTTTGGGATCATTTTAGCCTCCTTAAGTCCAATTGATTTATTACATTTTCCTCTTATTTATTTGCAGGGTTATTTGAACATTTGATAAAGGAGTTTTACAAAGTATACAGTGAATTGAAAGAGGTGTATACATTTACAGAACAGAAATTAACTATCTCCTTTGCCATGAAATAAAACATTAAATTCATTCCATGCTGGTCATAAATAGTTTTCTTTCTTTCAATCAAATATTAAAACAAGAATGCAGTTTCTATTCTTTCCAAAATCATATATTATAAACAAGGCAGAATAATACATTTTCTCCTCACGTGTTTCACTTTTCCACTTTCCAAACAGGGATTTCATAGTGCATGTTAAACACAGATTTCCAATGGAAATAATATCATATGGAAAATACAAAACCACTTCCATTAATTCAAATGAAACTCTTACAACTTCCTTTCCATTTGATTTCAAATACAACATACACATTACGTATCATTCTTTCACATTCTTTCCAAAATAGAATACAGAGTATAACTCTTTTACAGTTCAAATTTCAAACTTTCATTGTCAATACCAAGTATCTTTCCATTACAAACATATACAAGTTCATCCACTTCAAGTGGGAAAGGTTACAATAAGATTTCATTTCACAAGGGACTGTCAAACTGTCCTTTTTCCTTGCTCCAGAACAACAACGTGCAAATTTCTCATTCTTCCAATTTGATCACAACAAGAGTAGGGGAAAGGCAACACTCTCCACCCAACCAAGACATCCAATGAAGAGGAGAATCCATCCTTC
This sequence comes from Taxus chinensis, assembly GCA_019776745.2. Taxonomy (NCBI): domain Eukaryota; kingdom Viridiplantae; phylum Streptophyta; class Pinopsida; order Cupressales; family Taxaceae; genus Taxus; species Taxus chinensis. Next base: position 666,171,933 of record CM034148.1, read on the forward strand.
TTCATTGGCCCCCGAGCCCCAACCACAATGCAATAAAAGATGTGATCCAACTCATGGCAACAACAAGCTTCCACAAACACACAAGCAACACTTTCTCAATAAAAACACAGTCCAAAATAGAATGTAGTTTACAACTACATTAAAATATGACAAACATTACTGAGGCTTCATCAAGCAAGCCAAAGGAGCAAGAAACTATGGGGGATGCTGCTTATGCCTCCCAAAGGGAAATGGGTATCACCACCTGAAGAACAAACCACTATAAATAAGTATATATATATATATATATATAAAATATATATATATATATCATTTCAAATCCTTGACATGCCCTTATGCCTCCCCCAAGTACCCCTTATTCCTCGCATTTTCTTATGCCTCCCCAACCTCTTATGGCACCCCATAACGAGTAAATAAATGCAAGCTATTTCTTTGTAAGGTGGAACCCAAATCCCAACTCCCTCCACCCTTATACCTCCCTAAAACACACTTATGCCTCCCACAAAATAACCCCATAGTCTTCTCCTACACCATTCCTAGGCCATCTACCCAACAACCCACAAACATGCCAAAACATTCACACAATAACATTTTCATAAATAAAAGGGAAGCATTTCAAGATCCAAGCTCTTACCTCTCCATGATGGAGTTGTTCCAAGTTCAAAAACAACAAGCTTTATCCCAATGCAAGAAATCCAAAACAGCCAAGCACAAGCATGCAACAATCTTCCAAAAAAAAATCTTCAAAGCAAGAGCTCCCAAAACAACAAAAGAATTCACCCAAGAATGAAGTCTCCAAAGTGAAGCAACCCCAAAACAAGGCAAGGAATTCAAATTTTATAGAAGAGGGAAGGGAAGAGGATGAGGCAGATCCATGTAGGATGCCATATCACACATCTTCAACCCCAACCCCAAAAGTCAACATCATTCTCCAAAGCATAATAAATAGGTGGGTGAATAATATGACAGTTTACTTACACACTCAAATCCAACCCACACCCCAAAGGACTGAAATTAAATTATGTAAGAAAAGTGCAATTAAAACCTACAATTTGCCTTCTCAAAAGCATTATAAAAGTCTAATCTCAACTCTCCAACCGTAGGTATGGTTGGTAATTAAATTTAAGGGGTATGGGACAAGTTTAACTTGTCCCACAAGCCTCCAAAAATAGCCTCCAAGGACAAATTCGAATTTCCAAGAAGGTGGAGTGTTTCACACTCAAAAGTTAACTTACACATCACTTACACATCTCTTACAACACTTTAATTCAAGGCCAACAACTCTATTAATTACTTTCTTATGACATATTTTAATTAATTAACTTAACAACATGATTACTCACAATATTTACACACCATTTAATAATTAATGAAAGGGGTAAAAGCACCACAAAATAAACACATGCAAACATAAACAAAAGGGACCAAAATAAAAGAAATACATAAAACCCCTTGGTCACAATTAAAGGTGATCCCCCCATGGGAATCCCTAACACACACAAACATGCACAAACAAATACTAGTTGCCATGGTGACCTTGTTGAATTCATCTAGAATTCCAATGTGGTTGGTCTCCAATCCCCCGATGTTTGTTGTGATATTTTAACCTACAAAACACAAATACCTCCTTCGGCCTCATGGCCATATCAGAACATCCAAAATAATACAAATATAATTACCAAAATCATCTAGATATATGAATCACAACAACATCAAAGCAATCTAGCAATATCATTTGCAATTTTACTCAATAATTATATCATCATCCAATAATTTCCATTTCTAGGTCTACTCACAATATCCAAATATCACAAGTCCGCACAACATCCATAATATAACCATGTCAAACAGTATACCATCATCAATATCCAAAATGCCTCTAATAATCATCATGCATCATAACTGAATCAAGTCAACAATAATCCATGATCTACATCTATCATCATACTATAATAAGGTCCATAATCATGTCTATAATATAATCAGCAGTATCATGATTAGTATCAAAAGGTGTCAAAGGGAAGTGGGCACTACATCCCCCTCCCCTTAGACTCGACTTCCTCCTGGAAGTCACTGGAACAAATGTGGAAACTAAACTCGTAGCAAAGTAACATCCTCCCATGTAGCTGCAGTCTCATCATATTTATCCCACTACACCTAGACCATGATCAACCTCTCTGCCTCGAAGGCCCAGGGTCCTGCGATCTAGGATGTGAAATGGGCTCCACCATCACCTTCCCCTGATCCTGCACCTGTAATGATGTCCAATCTAACACATGAGAAGGATCTGTAACATATCTCCTAAGAACTGAAACATGAAACACATCATGTATGCGAGACAAGCTAGGTGGAAATGCTAGACGGTAGGCCAAAGGGCTGATACGCTCAAGATCTCAAAAGGACCCACGAATCTAGGAGCTAACTTAGAACCTTTTCCATAATGGATAGGGCTCTTATGTGGCCTGACATGAAGGAACACCTTCATGCCCACATCAAAACTACGGTCAGTCCTATGTTGATATGCATACTTCTTCTTCCTGTCTTGTGCCTCCTGTAGTCTCTGTCTGATCAAAACCACCTGCTGCTCCATGTCCTGCAACAAAGCTGGTCTAAGAGAACCCTGTTCTCTAACCTGTCCCAACTAAGAGGTGTCCTACACTCTCTACCATACAAATCCTAAAAAGGAACCATGCCTATAGAACTCTGAAAACTATTATTGTAGGAAAACTCCACCAAGTATAGGTACTCCTCCCATCTAGACTACTGATCCATCACATACATCCTGAGCATGTCCTCTAAAATATGATTCACCTGCTCAGTCTGTCCATCTGTCTCAGGGTGATATGTTGTGCTGAAATTGATCTTCATCCTGAGGGCATGCTGCATGGTAGTCCAAAAATGGGAAGTGTACAAAGGGTCATGGTCACTAATGATCTTCCATGGAATCCCGTGCAACCTAACAATATGATCCAAGTATACCTGTGCCACTGCACTAGCTATATAAGTGGTCTTCACCAGAGAAAAGTGAGCCACTTTTGTCAATTTATCAACCGTGACCATGATGGCATCATGGTGATATCTCGACATCGGTAGCCCAACAATGAAGTCCATGGAAATGGTGTCCCATTTCCACTTCGGTATAACATGAGGAAAGAGAAGGCCAGCTAGATGTTGATGCTCAGCCTTTAATTTCTGGCACTCTAAACAACATGACATGAACTTGGCCATGTCTCTATGAAGTCCTCTCTAATGATACAACTGTCTCAAAGTGGCATGCATCTTCTTCACCCCGAGGATGGGCTGAATAGGGTGCATGATGTGCCTCTGCCAAGATGTCCTACCTCAAGCCTCCATCTCTGGGAACATAAATATGGCCTCTGTGCCTAAGAAGACCATCTGACCTCTAAGGAAAAACCATCAAACTTCCCCTCAAGGGGTCTCTGAGACTCGATCTCTGCTCGAACTGCAATGTAGAAGCTGTCAAGAGGAAGCTGCTGAAGAATCCTGCTCCGTAAATCTATGCTTACTGAGGTGGCCATAGCCACATGTCTCCATCTACTGAGAGCATCTGCCACCACATTCTCCTTTCCCTTCACATGCTCTATCTCCATATCATACTCACAAAGAAACTCCATCCAATGCCGCTGACGAGCGTTGAGATTGGGCTGTGTGAAGAGGTGGCGAAGACTCAAGTGATCTATCCTGAGTGTGAATCTTTGACCAAGAAGAAAGTGCCTCCATTAAACCAAAGCATGCACAACTTCCACAAGCTCAAGATCATGAGTCAGATAGTTAAGCTAGTAATCTTTAAGTTTGCGAGACTCAAAAGCCACTACTCTTCCCTCCTGCATCAACACACCTCCAAGCCCTGCTAAAGAAGCATCCGTGTAAAAAAAAACTCACCCTATGGATCTGACACTACAAGAATGGGTGTTGTAGTGAGACATTCCTTCAGTGTACTGAAGGCCTTCTCGCACCTGTCTGACCAAACAAACTTCTTCCCTTTCCTCTGAAGGGAAGTGATGGGGTGTGTAATCCAAGAGAAGTCCTGAACAAATCTCTGGTAGTAACCTGCTAATCCCATAAATCTGCACACCTCAGTCACAGTAGTGGGTGCTGGCCAATCCATAATAGCTCTAATCTTGGAAGGATCGATGATGATACCTTCCCCAGAGATGATATGACCCAAATATTGCACCTCCGTCTGAAAGAATGCACACTTCTCCAAGTTCTTGTAAAGCTGCTGCTCCTGAAGACACTGAAGAACCTGGCGAAGGTGCCCCTCATGCTCCTCATGCGTACGTGAGTAAATCAAAATTTCATCAAGGAAAATGAGTACGAAGTGATCTAATAAGGTCCTAAATACCCCATTCATCAAACTCATAAACACTGCGGGGGCATTTGTCAAACCAAAAGGTACCACTGTGAACTCATAGTGGCCATATCTCATACGGAAGGCGGTCTTATGAATGTCCACCTTCAAAATCCTTAGCTGATGGTAACCTGACTTAAGGTCTATCTTAGAGAAAGTTGTGGCTCCCTTCATCTGATCAAACAAATCATCAATGCATGGAAGGGGATAACGATTCTTGATCGTTACCTTATTCAGCTGGCGGTAATCAATACACAACTACAAGGATCCATCCTTCTTCTTTACAAAGATCACCGGTGCACCCCAAGGGGATACACTAGGGTGGATAAGGCCTTTCTCCAAAAGGCCCTCAAGCTGTAACTTGAGCTCACAGAGCTCTGGTGTGGTCATCCGATAAGGTGCTTGTGAGATAGGCTCTACTCCTGGAACCAATCTATATGAAAATCAATCTCACGTGGGGGTGGTAACCCCGGTAGCTCCCCTGGAAAGACATCTGCAAACTCTCTCAAAATGGGGTGATCATCTAGCGATGGTCCACTAGACCCATCCTCTGATCTGTCACTGACTGTAACAACATACATCTGACAACCCTGTCACACACACACTTAAGCTGCATAACAGAGATGGTGTGAATAGAAATGGGTCTCCTGACCCCTGAAATCACCGACTCAACTCCCAAATCATCTACACAAGATATGGTAATAGTCCACTCTTGTGTGTACCAATCCATACCCAAGATGACTCCATAAGATCCCAAAGGAAGGATACAAAGATCCGAGGTAGTGGTGAAAGGTCCCAAGTCCACCACACACTCCTTAACTAAGGAGTCTATAGAGATCTTGGCTCTATAAGCCATCTCAACATCCCAACTATGACCCTGCCTAACTGCCACCATCCTGCATCACTCTACTAAAGATGGTGCAATAAAAGAATCAGAAGAACTAGAATCAAACAAAATGGAGGTAGGAATACCACTAATGTTACCTGCAGTCTCAATAACTATACTCTGATGCTCTACCTGGTGGTTCTCGACCACTACATACATCCTATGACTGCACCCCATATCACCAACAGTAGGCTCTGAGATATATGTCTTACCCTTGTTATTAGGGTTCTGTGGGCAGTCTCTCCAAAAATGTCCAGTAACACCACAACCAAAACAACTACCTGATCCTCTCCCCTGTGTAGCAGGTTTGGCCGGTACTCTGGAGGTCTGTGGTGTGGATTCTGATGATCCGGCTGTGGTCTGCTGAGGTCTCTATTAGTGAGCTCCTGCTGAGTGAGCTCTCTAGGCACCCTGTGTCCTGATGGGACCCCTAGGAGGAGGCCCCATACTCTGACCTCTCTGTGCATCAAATCTCTGTGGAGGTCTATAAGGTGGGCGGGACTGCTACTACTACTGTGGTCTAAAAGATGACTGTGTTGAACCCTATCCACCACGAGGAAGTGGTACTGACCCCCTTGATCTGTTGTCCTACATCTGACTGTATGCGGCTCTGGACTCAGTCTCTAGCCTGCTGGGTCTTTCCCTGAGTCTCCTCTGCTATATAGGCCTTCTCGACGGCCTCAGCTAATGTCTGTGGACAATGGATCCGTATTGCACCTCCAATGTCTAGATTCAGGCCCCAGATGAACCTGTGGATCCATACTTGCTCATCCTTCATGTAACCAACATACTGGAGTAGATCCAAAAATCTAATCTCATACTCAGCCACTATAAGAGATGCCTATCGGAGGTCATGGAACTCATCTATCCGCTACTGAATGAATCTTTGTGACAAATATCTCCTCCAGAAACACTCCTCAAAGAGCTCCTAGGTAACTATCTCATAATCAACATGGAGCTTCTACTCCTCTGTCCTCCACCAGACACCATCTCCATCCTTCAGTAGATGGATCGCAACATGAGCTTTCATGTTGCTAGAACAAGGACAGAGCTTGAAGCATCCACTCAAGCTCACCAACCAGGCCTCTTGCCTGAAATTCACCTATGTCACCAGAATAATGTGATGGTCGAAGCTTCAGGATCTCCCTGATGTGATCTGCAGCTGTGGTCTGATGGCCTCTTAGGCCTCTCTATATGCTCATCCCTAAGCCTAGGGCTCCGAGACCTCTCTCTATGTCCTGAAACTTGGTCACCCTATTCCCTTTGTGGTGACTCAGCTCTGGCTGACTCTGCATGGGAGTTCTCTCCTCCATGCTCCTCGCTGGGTCGAGGAGATACATGACCCTCAATGGGAGGGACTCTATCATGTCTGGCTGCATGTCCTCCTACTGATCCTCTGCGTAGAGCGGCATTAACATCCTGAAGGGTCTGCAAAATCTGGGGTAGGATGGTTGCTACAACATGATCTGGTGGTGGTAAGTCTAGGTCTATGTGAAAAGACCCCTCATCCCATCTGCGCCTCCTACACAGACCAAGGCGAGAGTTAGTTCATCTTTCTAAGTTTTATTCAGTTTCCATGTTTACTAAAATATGTAATTTCTAACTAAGTTGTTTTCTAGATTTAAAAGTGTGCTAGGTTTAAGGCTCATGTCTCAAGTTTTTTAGTGTGCCCAATGGCCCAAGATTTTGAACCACTACTCTGATACCAAGTGTAACGCCCACTAAAACAACCCACTTGAGACCCAAGAACAACCTAGGATTAATTAGGAAAATTATGGAATAATTTTTTTTTGATTAAAAGAATCTACAACAGGGTTACAAGACAACAGTTGTCACTAACAGGTTCTAGAAAAAATTCTAATCCACTAGAACATACTTTTATTTTATTAACAATTATTAGAGGTCATAAGGTCCAAAATTTAAGGTTAGAAGATTCAATTAGGTTCAGAGGGTAATTCCTCACCATACCCACTCTCTAACAGGCTTAAAGGTTCAACTTGATTTTTTCTCAAACTTAACACCTTCAAAATTTCCCTAAATCATTCCCATTGGATAGGAAATTTCTCACCTTTCCATTGATATAAATAATTCCTCCTAACTCCTCATATTTTTTGAGTTATGGGCCGGCGGGCCTTGGGGTGAAAATTTTCCCCAAGAGTGGGCCTGTGGGCCCAGGGGTGAAAATTTTCCCCAAGGGCGGGTCGGCGGGCGTGGGGAGACTTTTGGAAAATTTTCCATGCGGGGAAAAACCCAACTTTGCAACCGCACCCTGTGGGTCCGCAAGTCCACAAGGGACATGTGGCACCTCCCAAAGCGCGGGGAGAGCGGGGTAGGCGGGAGGGACATTTTGAAAAATCTTCCCGTGGGGCAAAAAGCCAGACTACACCCCTCCCACAAGTCTGTAAGGGACATGTGGTATCTCCTAAGCCAATGCAGGGAAGGTGGCAGGGAGAAAATTAATTTAATGCCCCGAAGGGCCTAAGAGGGTAGCATTCACCCGCGCCTTCGCTGACACCTCGCAATGCCACGTGGCGGCTCCTGATTGGCTACGGGCTGGGGCGGCGGGGAATACTTGGAAAATTTTCCCAAAGTTTTCCAAAATGTAAAAAGGGAAAAAGGGACCCTGCTCCTCCACCGATGCCTCATGACACCACGTGGCATCACCTGATTGGTTACGGCCTGGACGGGGTGGCGGGGAAAATTTGGAAAATTTTCCCAAAATTTTCCGGGAGTGCTAAGCTTAAAAAGGGGTCCGCCCCTCCGCCGACACCTCGTGGTGCCACGTGGCAGCCTTTGATTGGCTGTGGGTGGCAGGCAAAATTAGGAAATTTTCCCAAATTTTTTTCTGAAGTTCTAAGGGAAAAATTTGGGCTAGCGGGCCCGCCAAGGAAATTTTTCCCAATTTTTTTTTGGACGCCAAGTGAAGGAAAAACTTCAGAAGGCCATAAGTTTTGATAGAGGCTGGGTTTTGGGAAAACAAGGACTTTCTGGAAAGCTCTCTCGACGTCCTCTTTACACAGGGATCATTAATTTTTTATTTTGATAAATTTTAAGGGGTCAATTTCAGTGAAAACGACCTACAGGATTTTACAGTGCAAACTGGTAAATTTTAACTTGTTAAATTTGTTCAATTTGTTCTTGTCCCTCTCTCAACATGTCAAATAGACATGGAAAATTGTTCTTAGGTGTATTTGAGAGAGATTTCAAGATTCAATTTGTCTGATTGATTTGTAATTTGAACATTTACATTTCTTGACAGCAGCACGACTGCAAAATGGTTTGAGCCCGATTTTGCTAAGTTTTATAAGAATTTCCTTAAGTGTTTTTAGCTTGGTTTGGGATCATTTTAGCCTCCTTAAGTCCAATTTATTTATTTCATTTGCCTCTTATTTATTTGCAGGGTTATTTGAACATTTGATAAAGGAGTTTTATAAAGTATACAGTGAATTGAAAGAGGTGTATACATTTACAGAACATAAATTAACTATCTCCTTTGCCATGAAATAAAACATTAAATTCATTCCATGCTGGTCATAAATAGTTTTCTTTCTTTCAATCAAATATTAAAACAAGAATGTAGTTTCTATTCTTTCCAAAATCATATATTATAAACAAGGCAGAATAATACATTTTCTCCTCACGTGTTTCACTTTTCCACTTTCCAAATAGGGATTTCATAGTGCATGTTAAACACAAATTTCCAATGGAAATAATATCATATGGACAATAAAAAACCACTTCCATTAATTCAAATGAAACTCTTACAACTTCCTTTCCATTTGATTTCAAATACAACATACACATTACGTATCATTCTTTCACATTCTTTCCAAAACAGAATACAGAGTATAACTCTTTTACAGTTCAAATTTCAACTTTCATTGTCAATACCAAGTATCTTTCCATTACAAACATATACAAGTTCATCCACTTCAAGTGGGAAAGGTTACAATAAGATTTCATTTCACAAGGGACTGTCAAACTGTCATTTTTCCTTGCTCTAGAACAACAACGTGCAAATTTCTCATTCTTCCAATTTGATCACAACAAGAGTAGGGGAAAGGACAATGCTCTCCACCCAACCAAGACATCCAATGAAGAGGAGAATCCATCCTTCTTCATTGGCCCCCGAGCCCCAACCACAATGCAATAAAAGATGTGATCCAACTCATGGCAACAATAGGCTTCCACAAACACACAAGAAACACTTTCTCAATAAAAACATAGTCCAAAATAGAATGTAGTTTACAACTACATTAAAACATGACAAACATTACTGAGGCTTCATCAAGCAAGACAAAGGAGCAAGAAACTATGGGGGATGCTGCTTATGCCTCCCAAAGGGAAATGGGTATCACCACCTGAGAACAAACCACTAGATATATTATATATATATATATATATATATATATATATATATATATATATATATATATCATTTCAAATCCCTGACATGCCCTTATGCCTCCCCCAAGTACCCCTTATTCCTCACATTTCCTTATGCCTCCCCAACCTCTTATGGCACCCCATAATGAGTAAATAAATGCAAGCTATTTCTTTGTAAGGTGGAACCCAAATCCCAACTCCCTCCACCCTTATACCTCCCTAAAACACACTTGTGCCTCCCAAAAAATAACCCCATAGTCTTCTCCTACACCATTCCTAGGCCATCTACCCAACAACCCACAAACATGCCAAAACATTCACACAATAACATTTTCATAAACAAAAAGGGAAGCATTTCAAGAGCCAAGCTCTTACCTCTCCATGATGGAGTTGTTCTGAGTTCCAAAACAGCAAGCTTTATCCCAATGTAAGCAATCCAAAACAGCCAAGCACAAGCATGCAACAATCTTCCAAAAAAAATCTTCAAAGCAAGAGCTCCCAAAACAACAAAAGAATTCACCCAAGAATGAAGTCTCCAAAGTGAAGGAACCCCAAAACAAGGCAAGGAATTTGAATTTTATAGAAGAGGGAAGGGAAGAGGATGAGGCAGATCCACGTAGGATGCCATATCACACATCTTCAACCCCAACCCCAAAAGTTCAACATCATTCTCCAAAGCATAATAAATAGGTGGGTGAATAATATGATAGTTTACTTACACACTCAAATCCAACCCACACCCCAAAGGACTAAAATTAAATTATGTAAGAAAAGTGCAATTAAAACCTACAATTTTCCTTCTCAAAAGCATTATAAAATTCTAATTTCAACTCTCCAACCGTAGGTATGGTTGGTAATTAAATTTAAGGGGTATGGGACAAGTTTAACTTGTCCCACAAGCCTCCAAAAATAGCCTCCAAGGAAAAATTCAAATTTCCAAGAGGGTGGAGTGTTTCACACTCAAAAGTTAACTTACACATCACTTACACATCTCTTACAACACTTTAATTCAAGGCCAACAACTCTATTAATTACTTTCTTATGACATATTTTAATTAATTAACTTAACAACATGATTACTCACAATATTTACACACCATTTAATAATTAATGAAAGGTGTAAAAGCACCACAAAATAAACACATGCAAACATAAACAAATGGGACCAAAATAAAAGAAATACATAAAACCCCTTGGTCACAATTAAAGGTGATCCCACCCCCATGGGAATCCCTAACACACACAAACATGCACAAACAAATACTAGTTGCCATGGTGACCTTGTTGAATTCATCTAGAATTCCAATGTGGTTGGTCTCCAATCCCCCAATGTTTGTTGTGACATTTTAACCTACAAAACACAAATACCTCCTTCGGCCTCATGGCCATATCAGAACATCCAAAATAATACAAATATAATTACCAAAATCATCTAGATATATGAATCACAACAACATCAAAGCAATCTAGCAATATCATTTGCAATTTTACTCAATAATTATATCATCATCCAATAATTTCCATTTCTAGGTCTACTCACAATATCCAAATATCACAAGTCCAGCACAACATCCATAATATAACCATGTCAAACAGTATACCATCATCAATATCCAAAATATCTCTAATAATCATCATGCATCATAACTGAATCAAGCCAACAATAATCCATGATCTACATCTATCATCATACTATAATAAGGTCCATAATCATGTCTATAATATAATCAGTAGTATCATGATTAGTATCAAAAGGTGTCAATCAACTGGCGAGTTACATGTTGACACATGGCAAATTGGCAAAAGGTCAAAAAGGTTAAAATTTATTTTTTTAGCGCCTCAGGTCTTCCACACACACAAAAATTGTGGGCCCCACTATTTTCTAGTTGGAGACCCTCAACTAGGTTCAGCACACTCTTTTGTAGGAGGGGTGTCGTTGTCACCTTTTATTCATATTGTCATTATCATAATTTTGCTTATACATGCCACGTATTTCGTTAACATTGTCATTGTGGGACAATATATGTTTGGAGAATTGAATTGTGCATTGCAAGATTACCCAACTTGGGTGAGCTATTATTTAGATTGTAACTCCCCATGAAGTTGATCACATTTCATTCCACATTGTTCGGGTAATGGATCGACCTTATCCACGGAAACCACCTATTTACTCTGTAGCCCAACTCCCATGAACTCGGGATTACCTATTTATCCATGGCCAAACCAACTAACTCGGCGGTATATGTTGTGGGGTTACTATTTGGCGGGATTACATATATCTTGGGAGGCCCATATGGGATCAAACAACTTTCATGTTGGCCACTACGTGGTGTATCAAGCCTTATGAACATTTACAGGCAACATACCAATGTGGCCAAAAAAATCCACCAAACATTCAATGTGGGAACAAAAAAATGCCATGCATGGCCATAGCCATGAGGAAATGGGAGGAAAATAGCCTATTAAAAGGCTTCAACCAAACTTTATCTTGTAAATGTGGGATAATATCCCAACACATAAAAAACAAAATAATGCTTTATTTGGTGGTCAAAGCACTTTTCAAGGAATGGAACCCGTGACTTGTGATAAAATGTTAAGCGACCTTACCAACCCACCACTTTTTGAGAAATGATATATATTAATGAGATCATTTATATTTAAAGGGACTTTCTGCATGTCTGTGTATGGGGGTAGAATTGACCAGTTTATAGAAAACATCATTTTTGGAGCACTTCCACTTAAAATCAGAGCTCAGAGTGAACTAGTGAATTGTCCAGAATTTCCAATACACTCACAATGGTTTAATTATTTTCCTATTTTGGAGATTTTGTGACACTTTTTTATACTACAAAAGTCACACAAAGGCATAAATATTAAGAGAAACACAACTGCAAGTGAATCAGAAAGGTGAAAGACAAGTGTTGAGATATGCCAGAGTCCTTCGAAGGTCTGTTATCATAGTTTTTCAGGTTTTGATTCATTATTTGTTAATTGTATTTCCAATTTGAACATTTTTAATGGATTGGTTCTAAATGAACCCGGGGACGTAGGAATTCTAAATCCCATAAACAATCTTGTGTTGTTTCTGATTACTTGCAATAATTTAAGTTCATTATGTGAATGTGGATGAACAATTAATCATTTTTTGACAACTTTGGAAAATTAGTTAAATCGAGAAACAATGTAATTTGGGGATTTGATCAAACAATGAAACTTTGAATAAAATGGAAATTAATTTCAGTTTATGATGAGTCGTAAATTAGATTTTTAATTAGTTTAGAATTTAATTCCATAAAGTTTATTAAAATTTTACAATCCTTGGAAACGATTAAAAGTGAAAATTAAAAAAACACCCATTTTAGGATCATGTTTTGGTATCATAGTAGTTAGATATCTAGATTAGCTTTTGATTGTGTGATTTTGGATCTTGTTAATCTTTTGTTGCAGTGTGTAGTGTTGGGGGTCACATGTTGTTTATAGGAAACACGAAATCATGGGAAAGTCATCCAAACAAGAGAAACTGGATGAACTTGAGGCTATTAACTGCTAGATCTAGGAAGAGAACTCTCTCACAAGATCAATGTATTTCTCCTTAGAGGAGGATAATGCTCAGTTTAAATTGGAAATACAATCCAAGGATGAGCTCTTGGAATGATTACAAAATGGTAAGAAAGGGAATAAGCCCTTGACTACAGATGCATAAACCACGACAGACGGATTTACTGTAAGTATGAAACCATCGAATTCCTCATCCCAATCTGATCTAGATTTAGGTAATATTACTTTTAGTGTTTTTGAAAGAGAAAATAAAGGTATTGGATCTAAGTGGTTAGATAAAATAGGTTTTAACAGAATTGGCCTTGGTAAAAGAACAACCAAGGTGTGACTAACCCAATACATGTCGAGGATTGTCCTCATTATGCAAGTTTGGGTTATTCTAGTGTGGGAAAGGAAATCAGAGAGACATCCATGAACGTTGAAGGAAGACGAGATTTCGAAAAAAAAAATTATACCCCACTAGCACAACAGAATGGGAATGGTAAGAAAGTTAAGAGAAGAGGTAATGAAATTCCGCCTCCTATTTCTCATCATAATCCTAAATATGGAAAATAAGGTAAATTCCTTAAGGATCCCATCTTTCTTTTAAAACAATATAGGTTTCATATACATAAGATGATGAATGATTTTCCATACACATTTTGTAGAGGTGCTAATCATTCTATGGCCTTTTGTTGGAAGAGGAAAACCTTTTTGTAGAAGCATTTTCGAGAGGAGCTGAAAAACCTATCTCGTGGAAAATATGCGAGAAATGGTAAACATGATTCCTCACCTCAGAAGCAGGAGACAAAGAAGAATTATTGCACTCACTGTTAGATGAGTGGACAAGAGGTTGTAAATGATTGAAAACTTCATCCTACCAACCATCCAAAACATAATAAGAATAATTTGGAGTTTAAAATTAAAGAAAATTTTAAACCATCAGTAAAACATGAATCAACCTCTAATCTATCTACTATTGAAGCACTGATGACTCCATTCTATTTTGATATGGAGAATATAGGCTCATGTGAGTTAGATAGGTTTCTTTTTTCATAGTAGTATTTGTTGAAAAGCATGCAAAATTTATAGAGTAATTTGTGGATTTCTGGTGTATGTTGAAGGATAAATTCCCATAGTTTTAATTGCTTTGAAATTGGGAAATTGGGGTCACATGTAAGAGGATATGGGAGATAGGTTTAAAATACTCATATTTTTACGTCTTACATGTTAAAGGATGACAATATACCATTTTTTATTTTTAGGAGCAATGTATGTTCAGTGGGCATGAGTAACAATGTCTAATTTTGGAAATGCATTTTTAAGTTACTGTTGTTAAATGTCATTGTGCAAGTCTGTTGATACCTTTTTGATATTGTAGTTAATATACAAATCTATTGTGTCTATAAAGGGTAATTTTACATTCATGATGACCCTTATTTTTTAGGGCATGCATTTGTAACTATCCTATGTGGTTACAATCGATGTGTACATTATTTTCACTAACAAAAAAGTGTGCAAGTGTTTCCTAGTGATCATTTGCAGTAGATAGCAGTTCACTGTTGTGGGTAAGAATACAATTTGTTTCTATCCTTTTTTTCTAGTTCAGTATGTGGGGATAGATTTGGAAGATTCATGTGATTCAGTCTTGGATATAACAATTTTTGGCATGGATGGTCTAAACATTATGGATCGTGATATTTGCAGTTTTACAGTTTCAGATGGATAGTGGACATTAGCCTAATTGTGGGAAATTTAGATGTCTTGAATATAGATCTATTCTTATGGGATTTTAATTTAAGTAATCTTCCATATCACAGAGCATCAGTTGAACACTAGATTTTTGTTTTTGAATGGGTGTTACTATCTGATCGATTGTTTTTTATGGCATTACAATGGGATTTGACAGTTTGCAGTTATTTGTAGAGTTGACAATATTGCAAAACTATCAGTTAGACACTAGATTTCTATTGCAAAATGGGTGTTATTATCTGATCGATTATTTGTGACTAGATAATCAAATATTTGAATTTATTTAACCCATAATGTTGTTTTTGGTTCATGTATGTGATTGTGAAATGCAGGATGAGTTAGCAAGTTTTGTGGGTGATAAACAACTTTTTGTGGACAAAAAACATTCCTAGTTAGGAGGATTGATATGAAGGATTTTTAGGTGTTGGAAAGTTTCTTAAACCTCCCTAAACTACTACCACTCTATAGAGTGTTCTGATAACTTTTCAATGGTATGTAAAACTCCAAAAATAGAGTCCAGATGCAAAATTTATCACATGTCAAAGATTTGGTTTGAAAATGGTCCAAGATGGTCAACTGACAAGTTACGCGTTGAAACGTGACAAATTGGAAAAAGGTTAAAAAGGTTAAAATTTATGTTTTGAGTTCCTCCAGTATTTGACACATGAAATTGTTTTGGGCCCCACTATTTTCTGGCTGGGGACCGCAACTAAGTTTGACACACTCCTTTGTAGAAGGCCTGCCTTTACTGCCTTTTATTCATATTGCCATTATCAAAATTTTGCTTATATATGCCACATATTTTGTTAACAATGTCAATGTAGGACTATATATGTTATGATAATTGAATTTTTCATTGCACGATTATCCATCTCAGGAGAGCTATTATTTATCTTGTTGGGGTGATTAACTCCCCACTGAGTTGATCACATTTCATTCCATATTGTTCTCACAATGGATCACCCTTATCCACCGAAACCACATATTTACTCGGCGATCCCACCACCTATGAACTCAGGCTTACCTATTTATCCACAACTGTACCAACTAACTCGGCATTCTATGTGGTGGGGTTACTACTTGGTAGGATTACATATATCTTGGGAGGCCCATATGGCCTCAAACAACTTTCATGTTGGCCATTACGTGGAATATCAAGCCTTATCAACATTCACCGCCAACATACCAATGTGGCCTAACAAACGCACCAAAAATTCAACGTGGGAAAAAAACAATGCCATGCGTGGCCATAACCATGAGGAAATTAGGGGAAAATATCCTATTAAAAGGCTTTAACCAAACTTTATCCCATAATTGTGGGATAATATCCCCACACATAAAAACAAAATAATGCTTTATTTGGTGGTCAAAGAAATTTTCAAGGAATGGAACCCATGACTTGTGATAAAAGGTTAAGCAGCCCTACTAACCTACCACTTTTTGAGAAATGATAAATAATGAAATCACTTATATTGAAAGGGACTTTTTGCAGGTCTTTGTATGGGGACATAATTGACCAGTTTATAGAAAATGCCATTTTTGAAGCACTTCCACTCAAAACCAGAGCTTTGAGTGAACTAGTGAATTGTTTAAAATTCCAATACTCTCACAAAAGTATAATTTATTTCCCATTTTGAATATTTTTTGATGTTGTTTTATGCTTCAGAAGTCACACAAAGGTAAAAATCCTAAGGGAAACACAACTGCAAGTGAATCCGGAAGGTGAAAAACAAGTGTTGAGATATGCCAGAGTCCTTAGAAGGTACGATATCATAGTTTTCCAGGTTTTGATTCATTATTTTTTAATTGTAAAGGTTAATTGTATTTGAAATTTGAACATTTTTAATGGATTGGTTCTAAATGAAACCAGGGACGTAGGAATTTCGAACCCCGTAAACAATCTTACGTCGTTTCTGATTTTGATTTTCAATTGGTGATTACTTGAAACAATTCAAATTTAATATGTGAATGTGGATGAATAATTAATAATTTTTTGAAAACTTTGGAAAAACAGTTAAATTGGGAAATAATGTAATTTGGGGCTTTAACCAAACAATGAAATTTTGAATAAAATGGAAATTAATTTGAGTTTATGATTAGTCATAAATCAAAATTTTAATTACTTTGGAGTAATTTAATTCTGTAAATTTGATTTAAATTTTACGATCCTTGGAAATGATCAAAAGTGAAACTAAAAAACCCGTTTTCGGATCACCGAAGCCCGATAGCTCATTAATGTCAATGGCAAATTTGCATTACATATTTTGAGGGATATGTTAGAAGATGAGATTATTGCATCTAAAACCACTTGTAGCATGTATTATAAAAAAGATAAGACATTGATAGAAGATTTGGTTCAATAGTTCAAAGAGGGTTTCCAGGAGCTTATGAGGAAGCCTCCTATTAGGCCAATTGAGCATGAGATACACTTGTTACCCGATAGTTTCCTTCTAAACTTGGAATTATATAGGAAATAGTTGAAATATGCCAAAAAGGTATAATAACAATTGCATTATTTGATTAACCAATGTATAATTCGTCCTATCAATTCTTCATGTAGTTCTCCTCTTGTGTTAACACCTAAGAAATATGGTTCATGGAGAATGTGTGTTGATTATAGAGCTTTGAATAAAATAACCATAAAGAATAGGTAGCCTCTTCCTCTCATTGATTATTTGTTATATTAGTTACAACATGCTAAAAATTTTACTAAGCTTGATTTGAAATTTGGGTATAAGCAAGTGTGGATCAAGGAAGAGGACATTTGGAAAACAACGTTCAAGATCAAGAAATGGTTATATGATTGTTTGGTTGTTTCACTCGGAAATGCTTCGTTCCTTATAGAAACAGATAAGGTTAGGGTTAGGAGGAATACCTGTAGAATGTCAAGATGATGTGCGCGTACCGTAGAGAAAGATCAGGCTGACTGCGAAGAACTCCTTTTTGTCTTGGAAGGACTACCTGCAAATAAGAACACAAGACCACAAGATTTTGATTAGATAGTAAATGAGGGAACTGCCTTGGGCCCAGGAAATATGAAACTTCCTTTCGAAGGTGGTCAGTTCCCCTGCCGATATGAGTTAACACAAAATACTGTAAAATATCAATTAAATTGCTTGGCTGAACTGGGTAGGGGAAAGGCTGTTTTTCCTGGTTTTGGATCAAAGGAACCGATACCGGTTACCTATAACCGATGGTGGTTACTGATAACCGATACCGGTGGGTTCTAGGATCTTCTGGGCTGGTTGTGGAGTTTGTAATGTCTGATTTTTGGATAGTTTTTGGGGAACAGGATGGTTAGAAACAAAAGAATGACAGCTAGAGGCAATGGTACGTTGGATAATGGATCCAGAAACGGATTTGGGAGGACTGTAATTCCAAAAGCATAAGAAATGTTATAATGGAGGAGATGCAAGATGTAACTTACTGGTTTTTGACGAAGATGCCAGTTGATCTCCTTGGCTGCCAACTCTTCTGGTTTCTTCACTCGTCTCTGCTTGGTCAAGTGAAGTTCTGGGCTCTGCTAATCGCTTTGGACTCTCCTTTGATTCAACAACCCTTCGACTGATCTCCAAAATGAAATTTCGATCTCGTTGTTTTGGTTTGGGGAGCCCATTTACAGGGAACCGATGGCGGTTACGTAACCAACGGCGGTCGAGTAGGAACCGGCATCGGTTAGGAAAAAGTAGGCTATTTTTAGTAAAATAGCCCGCCTTCCCTGTTTTTCTCCCGAGAGATCAGTTGCGGGCTTGGTCAAGTGGCTAGAAGGTCGGCTTTGGGTGCGAGTAAGGAGGCATTAGTTATGGATGTGAGTCTAGACCAAGTCATAGGTCTTAATTAGGTTAGTTTAGGGTTAGGGCTAGGTCATGATGAGGTGGCAAAGTGAGGTGGCGGATAAGGTGATGTGGATTTATCAATTACAAGGTAATTAATAAATAATTGTGTAAAGTTTAGGTAATGAGGTTAGATTGCGAGATGAGATGCGGGTCACAAGGGGTCGTAAGACACAAATTTGGTGTCTACATTAGCCCCTTATTGTCGTGTAGCTTGTTTTGTAAAGCTGCACGGACAATAATATGAAGTGGTTACTCCTGTTAAGGGTATAGGTAATCCCCCTCAAATCTATCACAGATTGAGTGAACGGGAAATCAGGGATAGGGTTGATAAAGGGTATATGTTGTAGAGAGGATGGTAAGGTGGTGGGGTAGGTCCAAGGAAGCATACACATGTTGAAATGCAATAGTATGACTAGGGTACATGATTTGACGAGCAAACCAGCGATGTATAGGCAAAGGTCGATAGTTTATCCAAACAAGGGTGATATAATCCTGGTATCCAAGGCATAGGAAGTAGCTCCAGGGTATATAACAGGTAAGGTACAAGAACGTTTAGGCATGTTCGGTAGTACCAAATGGTTGGTTTGGTTGAGATAAACGTCACGGTCTAGGTCTAGGCAAAGTTGGTCAACAGATCAAGTCAAGGACCCTAATCATGCTAAAACACGAACAGGTGAGCTCGATTGAACAAAAAGCTACATGATGGATGGATATATTAAAACGGTGATTGTGGGTATGGTATGGTTAATTGGTGCGGCCTTAAGTCGGGCCAAATGGTTAGGTGCGGCCTTGGGTCGGGCCAAATGGTTTGGTTGCGGCCTTGGGTCGGGCCAAATGGTTTGGTTGCGGCCTTGGGTCGGGCCAAATGGTAGGTTGAGGCCCTGGGTCGGGCCAATTGGTAGGTTGAGGCCTTAGGTCGGGCCGAATAGGTAAGTTGCGGCCTTGGGTCGGGCCAATTGGTAGGTTGAGGCCTTGGGTCGGGCCAATTGGTAGGTTGAGGCCTTAGGTCGGGCCAATTGGTAGGTTGAGGCCTTAGGTCGGGCCGAATAGGTAAGTTGCGGCCTTGGGTCGGGCCAATTGGTAGGTTGAGGCCTTAGGTCGGGCCAATTGGTAGGTTGAGGCCTTGGGTCGGGCTAATTGGTAGGTTGAGGCCTTGGGTCGGGCCGAATAGGTAAGTTGCGGCCTTGGGTCGGGCCAATTGGTAGGTTGAGGCCTTAGGTCGGGCCGAATAGGTAGGTTGAGGCCTTAGGTCAGGCCGAATAGGTAAACAAATGGTGTTCAGCAAAGGTGGATATAGGTGATATGTGGTTAAAAAAGAGGCAAATGGTAAATAGGGGCAAAAAGATAAAATTGGGGGAAAGTTGGGATTAACACCGATGTCGATTCTACATGACCGATATCGGTTAATGGACCGATACCGGTTTTTTAGGGCAGAAAGGAAACCGACATCAGTTAAGGTCGAAAAACCTATAAAAAGAAAAAATACGGCCTGTCATTGTCACTTTGGTTATTTGCAATCCAAATTAACTTGTCTGACGTGGAGAGTTGAGTTGGAGGGGTATTGAGTGAGGTGGAGCTATTTGATTGGCGGAGAGAGTTGATAGTGGGCCTGAATAGTTGAGGAGGCCGCAGGTGATTGGCCAGGGACCCAGCAGATCAGGATTGGAGCCATGGCACAGGCAGGAGGAGCTGGAGGGGCTGGACCAGCTGGACCGCCACCACCCATCCCACCACGACGACGTGTCGTCGTACTGGTAGGTTCTAAACTCTTTATTTTGGTGATTTGGTTGAGGTATGTTGTTTTTGGGATTTGGGTAGGAATTGGTAGTTTGTAGGAAATAATGGGTAAATGGAGGTAATTTGAGAAAGGGAGAGGGTAGATAGATTAGATAGGCTAAGGCGGCTAGGTGTGTAAAATTTTAGGGTTTTTGGGTGGGTAGATGGGTAGAAATAGGTAAAAAATGAGTTTTGGGGGCCGTGCGCGGGTTCGGCTCGGGTAGTGGACAGTGACCGATGTCGGTCACTAGGCGACCGGCATCGGTTGAAAAAAGGTAAGGTTCTGTTTTAGAGAAACCGGTGTCGGTCTCGCATCGGCCGGTATCGGTGGGGTTGGGGGTCGTGGGGGATTGTTGTGGGTTGGGTGGTTGAGTGGGTGGGTTGGGTTGTCTTGGTTTGGTTTAGGGTGGGGGTTGGATTGGGTTGGTTTAGGGTGTATGGTTTTGGGGTGTTGGGTTGGGTTGCGAGTGGGGAAGGGGATTGGGTTAGGGGTTTAGGGTTTAGGGTTTAGGTTTTGAAGGTGGGTTGGGGGTCTTGGTGGGGTGGGTTGTGTTGGGTTGGGTTGAGTTGGAGTAGGGGATTGGGTTAGGGGTTTAGGGTTTAGGTTTTAAGGTGGGTTGGGATAGGACTGGGTTTAGAGTTTGGGGTGGAGAAAGGTGAGGTGTGGGTTTAGATTTTGGGTGCTACAAAAGGGGGTTTAGATGGTAGGGTAGGTGTTATAATAAAGAGTGGGTCTAAGAATGTGGGTTGGTTTTGTAGGCACGTCAGCAGTTGACGATGCGTGATAGGATGCCTCCACTATTGAGTCGGATGAGGCCACACATATCTGCGGCGCATTGGGCCATCATGCGCGAGGTGGGACTCGGCGGGGTCCAGAGGTACAGAGCGATCGACAGAGATCACAGCCTGATGGTCGCCCTCATCAAGAGATGGGATCCGGCGGCCAATGTGTTCCATCTGCCGACCGGGGAGATGACGGTCACATTAGAGGATGTGTATCGCATCCTGCGGCTACCGATCGAGGGAGAGGCCGTTTTCCAGGTAGATTCAGAGACTGCCATGGATAGCATACTGCAGGTTTTTGGGGATGCAGCTGCGCTTCTTACATATCATAGCGCGAGCATTGGATATGGTGACATGTACCGCGCACACAGACATGAGACACGGCTTGCCGTGTTGATGATGATAGGGATCACCTGCTTCGCCCTCCCGGATTCAGAGGGAGGCCACTTCCCACGGGCATTGATGGGGGTGCTACTGGAGATGGTGGAGGAGCACACCTGTTTTGCATGGGCACCAGTGTATCTGGTGCAATTATTCAGGGAGTTATGGGGCTATCGCCGGAGGAGGCGATTTGGTATTTGTTCTACATTTTTGTTACACTGTTGGGCATACGAGCACATCGTATGCATCAGGCCGGTAGGGCTACCCCAGCAGCCAGGGCCACAGGTCGTGTACCGATATGGATTTCAGAGGTGGTTGGGGATCGTGGGCCAGCCACGAGCAGTTGTTGCAGGTCGGGATGTGGCCTACTATAGACATATGTTAGAGGGCCTTACAGCAGTAGACATTATATGGAGACCCTACAGAGGTCACCAGCCTGGCAGAGGAGCCCGCGTACAGCTGCGCCTGATCCAGTATACATTCTGGATAGCAGGACAGAGGCCGGGAGAGTACGAGCGGATACCCTTAGAGAGGGTACGCAGGTAGATGGGGCTGCCACAGGACGAGCCACCTCCCTTCCCTCAGTACAGGAGGGATGATGTAGAGGCCCCACTGCCAGCACCACAGCCTTGGGATCCAGACTGGGTAGCGGAGAGACCAGCAGGTGAGGGTGTGGATGATGCCGGGTGCACGGCAGCATACAGGGTCTGGTGGGCTGGGCAGAGAGCAGCGAGGATAGTACCGCCTGCGCAGCCAGACTTGGCTGCAGTTACTGCAGAGAGAGATCAGCTCCGGGGGCAGGTGCAGCTATTACAGGGACAGTTGGCTGCTGCACAGGCACAGATAGGGGTCCTACAGGGGCAGCTAGCCCAGGCTCAGGTACAGGCACAGGCAGCACCACCGTTAGCAGCACAGCCACAGGTGCAGGTACAGGTACAGGCAGCCGTACCAGCAGCAGCACAGCCACAGCCCCAAATACCACCACGGCCACAGGTGCAGGTACAAGCACAGGCAGCACCTCCACCAGCACCACAGCCACAGGTGTAGGTACAGGCTCAGGGGATATTGGTGTTAGGTGCCAGGGGACCAGCCCCAGTTCCTTCAGTGGCGAGAGATCGTTATATGGAGGTTAGAGCAGAGGCCTGTTATTATCAGGATATTCTTGATAGTAGCGGAGTTGAGTATCAGGCGTATGCAGCGCATAGGGCGGAGACCTCGCACAGCCAGAGATCTCAGGGAGGGGCAGCTACAGCTGGCGTGTCCGTGACGGGCAGGAGGCGAGAGGCACCACAGGGACCAGCGGGGAGAGGTGCCGAGGGCGGTGGGGAGAGCTGATAGATCCCCGACATGGTTTTGTATAGGGACATGGGCACCGGTCTGCGAACCGGTTGTATTGATAGAGGCCTACGTGCCTACACTTATTCATTGTTTTGATTTATTTATTGATTATATACCGGCCTGCGAGCCGAGTACGGGTTGTACATTTGATACCGGCCTGCGAGCTGAGTATATTTTTGAGATGAGAGAACGGCCTGCGAGCCGAGTTGATATTTTTGGTAGGTATTGCGGCCTGCATGCCGGCTTTGGTATATTATGAGATCACAGAGGCCCCGATGTAGGGCACATTGTATTTTTGAAAACTGGGATATATATATATATATAGATGATGTTTTGATCCACATGCTGTGTTGAAAATGTGTTGAAATAAATGGTTGGTAATATATAGAATGTGTGATGAGTTTAATTGACATGTTGATAGATAGATGATGCTGATGTTTTTGGTTGTTTGTGTGTATATATGAATGTCAGGTTATGTGATAAATTGGTGGTTTTGTGACAGTGTCATATATGTAACTGATGAGTTGGATCTAAATGATGTATAGAGTGATAGTTTTTTGGTATCTGTAGTTGATGGTTTGTTTATTTATAAAATAAATGATGTTGATGAAATTGTAATGCTATGTGTGGTGGATGAACAAAATGTGGTAAATTGTGTTGTTTATGCAGGCAAAGAGGCGGGCGCGACAAAAATTTAGAGGAGAAATGAAGAAAAGAACCCTGTTTCAAAAAGGAAGGTGTGTAACCGATATCGGTTAGGGAACCGATATCGGTAGTCATAGACCGATACCGGTCAACTAACCGATACCGGTTATTTAGGTATGAGCTTTTCTAAAAATAGAAAAGCTAGGGTGGCAACTTAAGTTTTAATTTTAGAGCCATGCAAGAAGTTAAATACGCGAACGCGATGCTTTTTGACGACTGAGACAGGGATTTGCATGAGGGATTTGGGTGAGAAGGAGAAAAGAGACAAGGAAAGTAAATGTGATCCGAGGTTCAGAAGGTAGAAAGACAAAGTTGAAAAGGGTGGTGATCATGGCAGACCGAGGAGAAGCATCCAGCAGGCAAGGACAGGAGGGAAGACAAGGGCCACCTCAAGCTGCTGCAACCCAAGAGGTATCATTTTGTTTGTGATTTAACTACTGCATGTTTTGTGAATAAGATGGGGGAGAGTAGGTGGGTAGATATGAGAAAGAAAACATGATAACAAGGGTTGCAGGTGAGGTAAGTGTTACAGGGTAGGCAATCAGGGGTTTCAGGTATGTTTGCATGTATAAAAAGGAATAAACGAGCAAATTATTGTCGTAGGTGGTTGTTTTTAGGGAAGGTGAATATAATTGACAGTGACCGGTAGCGGTTAGGGAGAACCGGTATCGGTTACTCAACCGATATCGGTTATGTATAACCGGTACCGGTTACTGGAGAAATTTCCAGAATGTTTGAAAAAGACTCTAATGGATTGAATGGTTGTTTGTCGTTTTTGGCGTATGCAGGCAGAGACAGGGTTGAGGATGAATGATAGCGTGTCAGCGCTGTTGTCGCGAATCCGAGCGGATGTAACACCAGCGGAATGGACATTGATAAATCGTTTGGGGTTAAGTGGAATCCGTTATTATTCACGAATCGCACAAAACCATGGTATGTTACAGGCGCTGATTGAGAGATGGAATCCCGAGACAAATACCTTCTATCTGCCAACAGGTGAAATGACAGTAACATTGGAAGATGTGTTTCGGATTTTGAGACTCCCTATTACAGGAGAGCCAGTATATCAGGCACTACCTAGCGCGGCACGGGGAGCGATAACAGCAGTATTTGGTCCATACGCACGAGATTTGACACAGCGAGGTTTATCGTTTACATATGGGGTAATGTATGCAGCACACCCTGAGGAGACAAGGTTAGCAGTGATATTAATGATAGCAATAGGGTATTATGCATTACCGAGGGCGGAAGGGAGAAGATTTCCAAAGGCATTGATGTGTGTTATCTGGGAGATGATAGAAAGGAATGTGACTTTTGCATGGGCACCTGCGTATTTGGCGGAGCTATACAGGGGTTTATGGGCTTGTAGGCGAAATCACAGAACGACACTGGATAGTTCATACTTATTACACTGTTGGGCCTATGAGCACATTGTTTGTGTGCGACCAATAGGCCGATCCATCCAGGCAGGAGAGACCAGAGTACAGAGGTTGGGATTCAGACGATGGGTCCAGACAGAACAAGAGGCCAGATCCTAGGCCGTGACAGGTGATATTGAGTATTACAGGCAGGTATGGGAGAGAGTGACGGTTGTGGATATCTGTTGGAGGCCATACGGAAACTATATGGTAACCGAAATCATAGCTGAGGAGTTGAGAGGTGTTGAGCGATTGAGGTGGATCGTGGGGCACAGGCCAGGTGAATATGAGAGGATTCCTATAGATCGCGTGCGGCGACAATTTGGGTTTGTGCAGGACATACCACAGGCTTATAGACCATATATGAGGATCGATGCCGAGGCAGCATTCTCACCACCCTGGCCAACACCTCCAGAAGGGCCTGAGGAGATAGCAGCCGATTGCAGGGTAATGGATGCAGGAATGACATAGGCCTATAGATTATGGTGGGTAGCAAAACTGCGAGGTGTACGTGAGTGCCCTGACATAGCGGTGATTACAGCAGAAAGGGATCGTCTGCAGCGTTTGGTTCAGCAGCTCCAAACGCAGGTGAATGAGACAAGAGGATTGGTAGTTGTTGCGGAGTCACGGGCGGCGAGACTAGAGGCTGGAGTTCTCCGTGCGAGAGGGCGTATTCATATGTTACAGGAGAGATTGGCAGATCAGTGGGCGGTACCAATAGCTGCGGTACCTTTGAGGACAGAGAGGCCCGGCGAGAGGGGTCGACGATCACGATCATCACCTAGTTCGGGATGAGTTGTGATGGTCTGAGTATATGTTAGCGAGGTATGAGAATAAATAAGGATGCCGACCTGCGTGTCGATGATAAAGAAGATGTATTTGTTTAACATCTAAATAAAACTGAATATGTATGTTGATTTGAGTTATGATAATAATAAGATTGTCGGTGTTTTGATTTTCGGTGTTTCGAAAAAGGATAAAGAGAAATGTGATTAAAATAAAAATACACAAAAATATTTATATTTACCACACATGATAGGTTATGGTAGGGGATGGTCGAGCTAACCTTGGGAGACCCCATGTCTCCGAAGTGCTGCCTACATAGCCCATTGCACAAAGCAAGGAAGGGCCTCAGACCGATGTAGTTCTCCCTTAGGATCAGGGAGAGGCGAATTTAGGTAATTTGGTATGGTTTAGGCAATTGGTCGTTTGGTAAAAATTTGATGTTGGTAGGGTAATGTTGTTGGTGCTGGTAGGATAATGTTGTTGGTGTAGGTATAGGTAAAGCAAAGGTTAGCATACCCAAGTAGGAGGGAATAGTGTCCTGATTAAGATCAACACACAATCCTAGATGCGAGGCAAAGCGGAAAGAGTGTTCCGTAGGTGAAAAGAGCTAAACAAACCACACAACGTAGAACGAGCCTGAAGCCCTAAGTGCCGTGCACAGACGAGAAGTCCATAGTTGAAAAGAGTTGTATGATCACAATATATCAGGTGTACGTTACGTCCCTTGAGTTGAAACAAATGGTGAGGTGATGTGGATGATATAGCGGAGGTACAAAGAACTTGTTATAACGAAAGAGAACCTACCCTAAATAGACAAGTCCATGACCCAAAAAGTTCTTTTGAATGAGGCTTTTATTTTATTGAATGTAGACTGATCGATGCGAGAAGTCTACAAGGGATATTGATTGTTTTATTCTTAAGGTCTTCACGAAGCTGATCAATGCGAGAAGCTTCTGATAAAGGCTGACTGTGTATAGCTGTCCTTCGGGGGAGCAGTCTATTTATAGTAGCAGATATGATTTTAGTACATAGCTGTCCTTCGGGGGAGCAGTCTATTTATAGTAGCAGCAATAGTTTGGCATATAGTTGTCCTTCGAGGGAGCAGTCTATATTGAATTTAGATGACTAGATATTCATTTGGCGTGAAGCATCTAGTTTAGTAGGAAGTTTGACTCAAGAAAATCCCTTAAGAATACGGCTTATTTTAATACTTTGAAGTCATGGACTAGACTAAAGAAGGGAAGGCATCATCAAGGGGAGGTGCGAAGTGATTTTGATTTTATTCGGAGATATAGAAAACAAAGCGTATGTAGCGGTAAATGAGCTCAAGGGACGAGCAGTAGGTAGATAAGAAGTGATATAACACTAGATTCAACAGTAGAATGGTCAAAGATGCAAGGCATTCAGGGGTTCAGGCTCAGGTTTACCATTAAGCGAAGCTAAACGATAAGTACTAGATCCATAGGTATGAGTGATTATATAAGGCCCAATCCAATTGGGAGCAAACTTTCCACGTTTGCTCTTTTCTAGTTTGGTTACATGTTGATTCTCTTTGAGAACAAGATCACCAACCTTAAAGGTACGCTCATGAAGTCGCTTATCATAAGCACGTTTGATGCGTTTTTGATAGATTTGAAGGTGATCAAGAGCTGTAAGACGGCGTTCATCAAGAAGCTCCAATTGGGCTAACCGCTCTTGGCGGAAATCATCGTTGGTGAGAATATCCTGAAGAGATATTCTAAGGGAGGGTATTTGTATTTCGAGAGGCAAAACAACCTCGGTGCCGTATACCAAAGAAAAAGGTGTGGCATTAGTAGAAGTACGAATGCTAGTACGATAAGCCCAAAGGGCAAAGGGAATGTGATCGTGCCAATTTCTTCCAGATTCATTGACAACTTTCATGAGGATTTTGGTTAGTGTTTTATTAGAAGACTCGGCTTGCCCATTGGCTTGTGGATAGTAAGGTGATGAGAAAATAAGTTTGATACCAAAGTTGTCACAAAGGTCTCGCAACAACTTGTTTTTGAAAGATTTTCCATTATCTGTTATCAGGCGGTGAGGAACACCAAAACGACAGATAATGTGGTGGTTAATGAACTCGACATTTTTTTCTTTTTTGATTGAAATGAGTGGAATAGCCTCCACCCATTTTGTGTAATATTCGGTCGCTGTGAGTATCCAACGGTGACGTTGTGAAGAGGTTGGGTGAATCTCACCAATAAGGTCAAAACCCCACTGTGAGAAAGGCCAAAGATCTCGAGCGATCTGGAGCGGGTGGCTAGGAGTATGTTGAAGGTTGGCATGTTGCTGACACATAACACAACGCTTAACATATTTGTAGCAGTCGTTATTGAGAGTAGGCCAATAATAACCAAGGCGAAGGATTCGTTTGGCCACGGCCAGGCCGCTAAAATGTCCATCACAAATACCGTCATGGACCTGTTGGATGGTATGAGTGGCCTCCATGCCAGTTAGACAGCGAAGGAGGATACCATCAAAGCCACGTTTATAGAGGAGTCCCCCCATGACAACATAACGCGAAACACTTTTAAGAAAAGCACGTTTGCCATTACTAGTAAGATCAGGTGGGAGGACAGAGATTGTAAGGTAGTCGTGAAATTGGTGGTACCAGGTATCCTGTGAATTAGTAGACACAGTATTTATCATACAAACTACCGGGGTTGAATAGGATGGGGCAAAAAGTTGTTGGACCACGACGAATAATTCAGAGTCAGTTGGCACGGCGGGAATTTGCGAGGCTAAGCAAGCCATAGTATCCGCAAATTTGTTAGTGGAGCGGGGAATGGTTTGTATAGAATAGTGGGTAAATAAAGCTAGAAGTGAATCCACATAGTGTTTGTATTTTTGAAGTTCCTCATTTTTGCATTGGTAGACGCCCATAACTTGATTGACTACCAATTGAGAGTCGCCAAAAATGTTGATAGATTTGATACCTAAGTGTAACGCAACTTGGAGACCCAGAACAAGGGCCTCGTATTCTGCTGTATTATTAGTGCAAGGGAAATCAAGTCGGAATGAAAGAGGCATAGGTTCAGCGTTGAGAGGAATGAGAACAACGCCAGCTCCTCCGCCGCGCTGGGATTTAGATCCATCGAAGAAGAGGGTCATTGGGTACGACTCCTCCGTGAGGGAAAGAGTAGCGATGAGTTCGTCAGGAAATGTGAAATTGGTAAATTGTTCCCCTGGTACAGGAGCGTCCGCAAGTTGGTCTGCGATGGTTTGTCCTTTGATTGATTTCTGGTGGATAAACTCAAGGTCGAGGTCGGCGAGAAGCATGAGCCATCTAGCAATGCATTGGTTCAGATGAGGTTTGGCGTACATGTAATGGATGGGGTCTGTATTGGTGATGACGAAAGTCTTGTGATTTAGAAGGTAGTGTCGGAGTTTGGTGGCAACGAATGATAGGGCAAGGCACAATTTTTCTACATGTGTGTACCTAGTCTCATAGTCCACCAAAGTACGACTTATATAATAAACGGCTTGTTCATGATTCTCAGAGTCACGATGTGCAAGCATGGCTCCTACAGCGTGGTCGGTGGCGGAAAGGTAAAGGTAGAAAGGGCGGTTGTCTTGGGGTGGGATAAGCACGGGTGGCTGTAAGAGATAAGCTTTGAGAGCTTCGAAGGCTTGGTGACATTCTTCGCTCCATTGGAATGCAATATCCTTTTTAAGGAGGTGATGGAAAGGTTGACACCGATCCGAGAGTTAGGAGATGAAACGTCGGATAGATTGGAGCTTACCTTGTAAACTACGCAGTTGTTTGAGATTTTTGGGTGGGGGCATTTCTAGGATAGCTTTGACTTTCGATGGATCGACCTCAATGCCACGCAAAGAGACGATAAAGCCAAGAAGTTTTCCCGAAAGAACACCAAAAACACATTTCTTCGATTGAAGGCGGACAGAATATTGTAACAGGCGATCAAAAATAATGGTTAAAACATCGAGATGTTCACTACGATGTTTAGACTTGCCAAGAAGATCGTCGACATAGTCTTCAAGGATAGTGTGCATAATGTCATGAAAAATGTAGGTCATAGCCCGCTGATAGGTAGCACCAGCATTCTTAAGGCCAAATGGCATGACACGATAACAAAAGGTTCCCCAAGGAGTTATGAAGGCAGTCTTGTGTTGATCGGCAGGGGCGACCAAAATTTGGTTGTATCCTGAAAAGCCATCCATGAGAGAAAGCATTTCATGACCCGCAGTGAGATCAACAAGTTGATCAATACTTGGGAGGGGGAAGTCATCCTTAGGGCAAGCGAGGTTAAGATCTCGGAAATCCGTGCATATCCGAAGTCCCCCCGTCGCTTTCGTGACAGGTACGATGTTAGAAATCCATTGAGGATAGTCAATAGGCAGAATGAAGGAAACAGAAAGGAGTCGTTGGAGTTCCTCTTTGACCAAGAGAGCAATGCGTGGATGCATTTTTCTCAATTTCTGTTTGACTGGTTTGGAATCGGGGTTTAGGGTGATGTTATGGATGGCAATGGTAGGATCAATTCCTGGCATGTCAGCGTAAGACCATGCGAACGCTTGGTTGCGAGCATAGAGAAAGGTAGTAAAGGCGGCTTGTTCTGATGTGTTAAGGGATTGTCCAATCTTCACTATGTGAGGATCTTCCTCCGTGTGGATGTTGATTTCTATAGTAGATTCATTCAGCATAGTTTGGGTTTCAGATGGTAGGGCGCGTTGAATATAAGAATCATCCGCGCCCAGGTAAGTGAGTATGGAGTCGTCATCCTGGCATTCAACAACATGAATCAAAGGTGAATCCTCTTCGATCATGTCTGGATACAGAAGGGGAAGAGAAGATGGGTCCTCATTATCGCGTTGATAAGTGAGAGGACCTATGAAGATAGCATTTATGAAAAAAAAAAGTTAGGAGGGATAGCTTCAGGGTCCATCGATTCTGTGGGTGATGATGGCAAAGTAGGTGATGATGTTTCGGTAGGGGCAACGTCTTCCTCTTCCAGGATACAGCTGACAGGAGGTGTCTCTTGTGTAGGAGTTTCGGAAAAACCGAGACCACTGCGATCATTATGTTTGCGTGTGGTCACGGGAATGAGTGTATGTCGGCCTTGTTCGTAAAGGCCAAAACCAAAGCCTTTCCACGCACAGCGAGTCAAGAAGGTGAGGGCGAAACGACGATTTGTCAAGTATTGAAAATCGGAATGGAAGGGAACCACACCAAGAGGAGGTTCAGGGATAATGGAGGATGTGTCAACACCCCCATACGTTAGGTTAGTGCGGCAATGGGGTGGTCCGTAAGAGATTACCTCCCCCACGCGACAGTCGTAGGTGGGATGCGCATGTAATTTTCTGTACTCCTGCGGGGTAGGGAAAGAACTAACGTTATATAGACGGTACTCCCCCAGCGTGAGGCGATGAAAAACATCTACTAAGGGGTCGGAGGTTGGGATGTTAGCTGCGGGAAGAGAAGTGGTTTGTGCGATGGTGGTTTCATCAGTTGAAGGCGTAGGTGCAGTTGAGGTGGATGGTTGAGGTACATTTGAAGAGGAAGGTTGGGTTGAATGTATGGGTGTCTTAATTGGTATAAGCACATCGTTTGGGCGGTATAACATATTGCAAGTTTTGAAGGGGGGAGGATCAGCTTTTACAGTGTAGGACTTCCCCTCATACTCAAATTTTATGCATCGATGTAATGTTGAGGGAATGCATCCCATGGCTCGGATCCAAGGACGACCCAGCAATATATTATATTGAAATTCTCCTTCAAGGACATAGAAGAGTTCGGGTAAAGTACGTGGTCCTACGCGAATGTTGAGGATCACGGTGCCTAAGGTAGAAGTAATAGCGTCATTGAATGATCGCAACATGATGGGGTTGGCACACATGCAACTAGAAGGGATGTTCATTTGTTGGAAGGCTTTTGAAGAGATGATGTTTAGGCTAGCGCCCCCGTCAATCATAACCCGACGTACTCGAATGTCTCGGACGTAAGCGGAAATGAAAAGGGCAGGGTCAGGGTCTTCTGCACCAAAGTCGATAATTTCATCTTCCGAGAAACTAACCGCGGCAGCTTGTTGTTTTGAGACAGAAGTGGTGGGGGAGATGGATTGTTTGGTGAGAGAGGAAACGTGATTGGGTGTTAGAATGGAGGCAACGGGCAGGGTTTCGTTGGGTAAAACCTCTATCCCTTGAAGGATCTCAACGAGAGCTTATCGATGAGATTCAGAGGTCTGAATGAGATCATATAGTGTCATTTTTACAGGCGATTGATGAAGCTGTTTGATCATGGTTCGGTGGGCAACTCCATTAGAGACGGGATAGGCGGGTCCGCGAATAACCACTTTAGGTGGTGGTGTAATCGGGATGGTTGAAGGAGAAAGAGATGCCGCAGGTGTGTTTTCTTTCGCTTTCCCATTGTTTTTCTGTCCCCGAGTAGCGACACTAATCATATTAATCTCGTAGATCTGAGATGAGGAAGATGGTTGGGATAATTCATGGTCTTCAAGAGGTGGGGTTGTAATAATGATAGATCTTGGTGAGGCGGGGATAGATGATATAGTAGAGGGAATTGACACTAGCGGTCTCTCCCTTCGTAAGTTGTCTTTCTTAATCTTTCTATCCGGAAGAGGTGACTGGCGAAGGATGGTTTTTAGAGCTTTGCATCCTTCCACATCATGTCCAGGTGTGCGGTGATAGGCGCAGATTTTAGACTCATCATAATCCACAGGTCGGGGCTTAAACGGGTCATAAGGTCTAAGTGGAGGTAGGGAGATGGTCGCATTCTCCACCAACATAGCAAGGATTTTGGCGTAAGATCCTTTGAGTGGGTCAAAATCGGAAGAGGATGAGGGTATTGATTGTGTGGGTTGTGGTAATGTTTGGGCGTGTTTAGTTCGTATGGGTGGTGGTTTAGCCAAGGGGTGCTGACACATGTTTTTCACTAAACGTGGTTTCTTGGACACAGAAGTTACGTTCAGCTGGTTAGATGATGAGGCTACAGATGGCATGGTAGCGGGAAACAACCACAGAGAAAGGGGAGTGACAGAAAATAAATCCTTTGATGATGGGATTGGTTTAGGGTTGATAGGTGGACCGGATACGTGGGGTAACGATGTTGTGATACCCTTTGATCTCTGTATAGGTGTAAAAGGCGTAGGTCGTTTTGCAGAAAACAAAGGAGGTATGATATATTGGTGTAATGTGGAGGGATGAGGTCCCAATATGGAAGGTGGGTGTGATGATGAGGGTTTTAATTGTGATAGAGACCCGGATTGCGTTCGTCTCCTAGGTGGCGGGACGGATTTATTTTTGGATAAATCGAGTCGCTTAGGCGGGTGTGTTAGACTGGGCATTGGCAAGATCCCAAGCGTAGGGGAAGATTTGGCTAAGTTAATAGAAGTGGAAGGGGCATTTGGTAGAGGTGAGGGGGGTGAAGGTGAGAACATGGGCATTTTAAGCTTTTGTAGGCACTTCGGGTATATGGTGGAGGCATCAGGATTGGTTGTTTGCATTTGAGTAGAATACGGCGTACTCAAACATTCCCATAGGGCTCGTCTATCGTCTGGAGACTGACAGTCCTCTCGTGTGAATAGGAACTTTGGTATGGAAGAAAGGTGGGTTGTGATTCTAGTCCACTGTGGGAGTGATACAGGCGGTAGATGAGGCACTGTATCAATAGATGTTAAGAGGTCGATGGGTTGTTGAAAAGATTTAGGTGATGAGGGACTAATAGGCAGAAGGGCATGTTGGAGGGGGTCTGTCACGGCTAAAGAATTTAATGATGTCGGTGCGAGAGATTTCTCCTCTAAGGATGTCAAAAGGAGTGGTGAGCCTTCCTCTTGTGTAGCAAGAGTGGTAGAAGGGGACGTTTGGGAAATAGATAGATTAGATAGCATCCGCTCACAGTCTTGTAGGGATGTGGTGTAAGAAGACTCATTGATGAGAAGAGAAGCCTGGGCAGTTAACTCTTCTATGGGTAAAGGAATGATTTCGCTTTGGCTTGATGGTGGTAAAGGAGGTTCGGGCTCCTGTGTTAGTGAAGAGGCTTGATTCAAAATTTTCTCGATAGAGGCTTTTGGCTGAGAATCGAAGACTGCATGGATCTCATGAACACACTCCTCAGCTAAGATATCTTGGTTCACGTTGCTGCTGGACGAGTGATTCGGGAATGGCTTGTTGAAAATTTTCAGATTTCGGTTAGCAGGGGCGTTAGGATTATCGAGTGTTATATCCCCTGCATCAACCATTTCCTGCACTATGTTTTTCAACATCTTGCAGTTTTCATGACTATGTCCTTTTACGCGGTGAAAGTTACAAAAGTCATTTTCTTTGTACCAGGAAGGTATTGCGCGGGTGGAGTCAAACCCAGAGTGAGGTTTAACAGGGGGCAAGGTGATAGCCCCAGCTTTGAGCAATTTCTCCAATATCACATCATAGGTTTCTCCCAAGGGAGTGTAGCTGATGGGTTCGGCTTTGTATTTATAGGTGGTTTTTGGTGGAGTATTGGACGGTGGTTGGGATTTGACCATCACTGCGTGGACAGCTCCTTTTGATTTAGAAGAGGTGGACGCGTGAGGAGTGGTGGTATTTGGTTTATTGGTAGAATCAGGAGTTCGGAAAGTGGAGTTCTTGTTGCGCAACCGCAGTTTCTCTTCCTCTAAGGCTCGAATTTCTAATTTTCGAGCCATAGTAAAGGCCTCGTCGAATGTACGGAAAGTTTGAATTTGGAGGGTAGGGGAGATGTGCTTAGCGCAGGCCCGCGTAAACAGTTCGATAAGTTCGGTTTGAGGCAAGGCATACGTAAGTTGGTTGATAAGGCCCCGCCATCGTCCAACGAAATCTGCGATAGATTCGTCTTCGAATTGTCGGATGGCATAGAGGTCAGTGATAGATACTTTCTTGGCAATGTTAATGGAGAAATGATCCAAGAAAGATTGGGCTAGTTGGTTAAAAGAGAAGATTGAGTGCTGGGTTAAAGCATTGTACCACTCCAAGGCAGGTCCTGATAAGGACATGGGAAAGGTGCGGAGTAACAAGGCATCATCATGGGCAATCAAATAACAAGCATGTCTAAATGATCGCAAGTGTTGTTGAGGATCCTCTTTACTGTTAAAACGAGTAAACTTTGGCAACTCCCATTGAGGAGGATATGAATGAAGGGGGACAGAAGGGTGAATGGGCTCCCGACAAACTTGCTCGTATGTCAAGGCGCTACGACTTCCTGAAACGGAAGCCTCCGGGTTTTGCATTTTGTTCATCATTTGCTTGATGAAATCTGTGGTTGGATGAGGTGATGGTGCCACAGAATAGGGATGTCCCATATAAGGTGTTGAGGTTACTGGATACGTGTATGGGAATGAAAAGGTAGGCGGAGCTTGAGAAGGAAAGCTCGTTTGAATAGGTGGCAGAGAGTAAGTCATGAATGGAGTGGTCTGAAAGAGAGACGAGATAGGGGCAGTTGGTGGTGGCGATACGTGGGGCCCCAGGTTAACCAAAGGAAAGCTAATCGGGGTCGTATGAACCTCTGAAGCTGTCGGATTGGGAGACGGGGCTAGTGATGCAGGAAGTAAGGTATTGTTATCAGGAGGAGTAGGAGCTAAATGAGCAGCTATACTAATAGGCATACCCATAAGGAGCTGACCATCAGGCGTACGGTCAGGGGTATGAGACAAATAGTATTGTACAGCGCTGGGATTAGCATCCAGAAATTTGGCAAAGTCCTTGTCTCCTACAGGAATTTGGGGGATCTCACTGGTGTCTGTAGGGTTCCCTATAGAATGTGAAGGGGGTGATTCAGGCAAAGACACAGAGCAGGCATGTGAAACCATGGCGGCGGCTTGCTTCCGAGTGATGACAACCATAGACTAGAACACCCAGGAAAGTTTCAATCTATCAAGAACAAAAACAACCTCTGAATGGTGAATTTGGCAAGCTGCTGGTTTGTCAGGGGCTGATGAAGACATTAACCGATATCGGTTTACTAACCGCTGTCGGTCACAGGGGAAATGACGTCGGTCCTTTAATCGATGCCAGTGTAAAAAAAAATCTAAGACAAGAAGATACAAAGGGGCTGCTAATTTGTTTTTTTAGCAACGTTGAGTATTTTTATCAACTTATTGATCACAGAAGACAGAGTATGACAGAGAAAACAGAACAACAAACAAGCAAGATGCACACCCAAATCTAGAGATTAACCCTAGGGTTAATTTTAGTTATCGTGGGCTTATGCCTTTAGACGTAAGATGATGTCAGAATCCTAAACAAGAGACTTAGAGGAAATGTCAAGTTGTTTTGGCTTATAAGGTTACCTCAATCGGGCGGAGGAATACCGTGGAAAAGGGGGGATGTTTGAGCTGTTGTGTTAATTGTGAAGTGATTCGGTATGTGTTGTGCAGTGAAACTAAGGTTAATTTCCTGT
The DNA here is from genome assembly GCA_019776745.2 of Taxus chinensis. Taxonomy (NCBI): domain Eukaryota; kingdom Viridiplantae; phylum Streptophyta; class Pinopsida; order Cupressales; family Taxaceae; genus Taxus; species Taxus chinensis. Next base: position 666,208,297 of record CM034148.1, read on the forward strand.
CAATACCGTGGATATCACCCCCACGTGTACGACCTGTTACTTAATCTATGTTCACTAGAATTGGAGAACAACAAGCAGGAATGCAATGCACGTGTTTTAAAACCCAAATCGAAAGTGATATTCGATGAAGAAAAAGAGATGACTTTCACTAATGCAAAACCAGGAAAGCAAGACAAATTCTTTACTACAATATATAACAAAAACAGCAACAGCAAATATGCTTCCTAAAATGAAAATAAGCAAGAGAAAGAAACCCAAAATGGGTCCCACCGGGCATGCCAAAATGTTTCACTCGGAAATGCTTCGTTCCTTATAGAAACAGATAAGGTTAGGGTTAGGAGGAATACCTGTAGAATGTCGAGATGATGTGCGCGTACCGTAGAGAAAGATCAGGCTGACTGCGAAGAACTCCTTTTTGTCTTGGAAGGACTACCTGCAAATAAGAACACAAGACCACAAGATTTTGATTAGATAGTAAATGAGGGAACTACCTTGGGCCCAGGAAATATGAAACTTCCTTTCGAAGGTGGTCAGTTCCCCTGCCGATATGAGTTAACACAAAATACTGTAAAATATCAATTAAATTGCTTGGCTGAACTGGGTAGGGGAAAGGCTGTTTTTCCTGGTTTTGGATCAAAGGAACCGATACCGGTTACCTATAACCGATGGTGGTTACTGATAACCGATACCGGTGGGTTCTAGGATCTTCTGGGCTGGTTGTGGAGTTTGTAATGGCTGATTTTGGATAGTTTTTGGGGAACGGGATGGTTAGAAACAAAAGAATGACAGCTAGAGGCAATGGTACGTTGGATAATGGATCCAGAAACGGATTTGGGAGGACTGTAATTCCAAAAGCATAAGAAATGTTATAATGGAGGAGATGCAAGATGTAACTTACTGGTTTTTGACGAAGATGCCAGTTGATCTCCTTGGCTGCCAACTCTTCTGGTTTCTTCACTCGTCTCTGCTTGGTCAAGTGAATTTCTGGGCTCTGCTAATCGCTTTGGACTCTCCTTTGATTCAACAACCCTTCGACTGATCTCCAAAATTAAATTTCGATCTCGTTGTTTTGGGTTTGGGGAGCCCATTTACAGGGAACCGATGGCGGTTACGTAACCGACGGCGGTCGAGTAGGAACCAGCATCGGTTAGGAAAAAGTAGGCTATTTTTAGTAAAATAGCCCGCCTTCCCTGTTTTTCTCCCGAGAGATCAGTTGCGGGCTTGGTCAAGTGGCTAGAAGGTCGGCTTTGGGTGCGAGTAAGGAGGCATTAGTTATGGATGTGAGTCTAGACCAAGTCACAGGTCTTAATTAGGTTAGTTTAGGGTTAGGGCTAGGTCATGATGAGGTGGCAAAGTGAGGTGGCGGATAAGGTGATGTGGATTTATCAATTACAAGGTAATTAATAAATAATTGTGTAAAGTTTAGGTAATGAGGTTAGATTGCGAGATGAGATGCGGGTCACAAGGGGTCGTAAGACACAAATTTGGTGTCTACATTGGTATTAACGTTGAGGCTATGCAATGCACTAGCTACTTTTCATGAGATTGATGAATGAGGTAATGAGGCCTTTTATTGATTCCTTTCTTGTTGTGTACTTAGATGGCATTATGTTTTTTAACAAAACTTTCTGGATTATATTGATCATTTGCATCAAGTTTTGTAAATTATTAAGGAGAATCAAAAAGTGTTGAATGAGAAGAATTGCAAATTTTCTCAACAATCACTTATCTTTTTGGGACATGTGATTAGAGATGGAGATTTGAGTATTGATCTGGATAAGACATAGGCCATTCAAAATTGACCTACACCATTGATTTTGACCGAGACCAAGAGCTTTGTTGGTGTAGTTTAGTATTTGAAGAAGTTCATTAAGAAATTATCATCCATAGAAGTGCAACTACACTCAGTGACAACAAGGGACAAGACTTTTGATTAGGGTAAGAAAAAACAGATTAGTTTTTAGTAATTTAAATATAATATTAGTCATGCTCAAGTTTGGCATTACCTAGCTTACAATTTCCTTTCGAAGTGGAAACCAATGCTAGCAACTAAACTATGGGGGTTGTCTTAGTTCAAGGTTTTAGGCCCATATGTTATCACTCTAAATTATTCATGGTACAATTCTTAATTATTGTACATATGATAGGAATTGAATGCTCTTGTGCAAGCTCTTAAGAAATGGAAATATTATCTGATGGCATATGTTATTGTATCCAGCCCTCTGGGCCTAAAAAAATTCTCCTTCCGTACACATACAGGAGCTACTCATTTTCCCTAGTATATGTTTTGAAGACTTATTACTTATCAAAGTTGAACTACCTTCACTTCTTGTCTCCCTCAAACATCTCATTCATGAAGAGGATTGTCATGATGAGAAGCAGAAGCCTGGGCAGTTAACTCTTCTATGGGTAAAGGAATGATTCGCTTTGGCTGATGGTGGTAAAGGAGGTTCGGGCTCCTGTGTTAGTGAGAGGCTTGATTCAAAATTTTCTCGATAGAGGCTTTTGGCTGAGAATCGAAGACTGCATGGATCTCATGAAACACACTCCTCAGCTAAGATATCTTGGTTCACGTTGCTGCTGGACGAGTGATTCGGGAATGGCTTGTTGAAAATTTTCAGATTTCGGTTAGCAGGGGCGTTAGGATTATCGAGTGTTATATCCCCTGCATCAACCATTTCCTTGCACTATGTTTTTCAACATCTTGCAGTTTTCATGACTATGTCCTTTTACGCGGTGAAGTTACAAAGTCATTTTCTTTGTACCAGGAAGGTATTGCGCGGGTGGAGTCAAACCCAGAGTGAGGTTTAACAGGGGGCAAGGTGATAGCCCAGCTTTGAGCAATTTCTCCAATATCACATCATAGGTTTCTCCCAAGGGAGTGTAGCTGATGGGTTCGGCTTTGTATTTATAGGTGGTTTTTTGGTGGAGTATTGGACGGTGGTTGGGATTTGACCATCACTGCGTGGACAGCTCCTTTTGATTTAGAAGAGGTGGACGCGTGAGGAGTGGTGGTATTTGGTTTATTGGTAGAATCAGGAGTTCGGAAAGTGGAGTTCTTGTTGCGCAACCGCAGTTTCTCTTCCTCTAAGGCTCGAATTTCTAATTTTCGAGCCATAGTAAAGGCCTCGTCGAATGTACGGAAAGTTTGAATTTGGAGGGTAGGGGAGATGTGCTTAGCGCAGGCCCGCGTAAACAGTTCGATAAGTTCGGTTTGAGGCAAGGCATACGTAAGTTGGTTGATAAGGCCCCGCCATCGTCCAACGAAATCTGCGATAGATTCGTCTTCGAATTGTCGGATGGCATAGAGGTCAGTGATAGATACTTTCTTGGCAATGTTAATGGAGAAATGATCCAAGAAAGATTGGGCTAGTTGGTTAAAGAGAAGATTGAGTGCTGGGTTAAAGCATTGTACCACTCCAAGGCAGGTCCTGATAAGGACATGGGAAAGGTGCGGAGTAACAAGGCATCATCATGGGCAATCAAATAACAAGCATGTCTAAATGATCGCAAGTGTTGTTGAGGATCCTCTTTACTGTTAAAACGAGTAAACTTTGGCAACTCCCATTGAGGAGGATATGAATGAAGGGGGACAGAAGGGTGAATGGGCTCCCGACAAACTTGCTCGTATGTCAAGGCGCTACGACTTCCTGAAACGGAAGCCTCCGGGTTTTGCATTTTGTTCATCATTTGCTTGATGAAATCTGTGGTTGGATGAGGTGATGGTGCCACAGAATAGGGATGTCCCATATAAGGTGTTGAGGTTACTGGATACGTGTATGGGAATGAAAAGGTAGGCGGAGCTTGAGAAGGAAAGCTCGTTTGAATAGGTGGCAGAGAGTAAGTCATGAATGGAGTGGTCTGAAAGAGAGACGAGATAGGGGCAGTTGGTGGTGGCGATACGTGGGGCCCCAGGTTAACCAAAGGAAAGCTAATCGGGGTCGTATGAACCTCTGAAGCTGTCGGATTGGAGACGGGGCTAGTGATGCAGGAAGTAAGGTATTGTTATCAGGAGGAGTAGGAGCTAAATGAGCAGCTATACTAATAGGCATACCCATAAGGAGCTGACCATCAGGCGTACGGTCAGGGGTATGAGACAAATAGTATTGTACAGCGCTGGGATTAGCATCCAGAAATTTGGCAAAGTCCTTGTCTCCTACAGGAATTTGGGGGATCTCACTGGTGTCTGTAGGGTTCCCTATAGAATGTGAAGGGGGTGATTCAGGCAAAGACACAGAGCAGGCATGTGAAACCATGGCGGCGGCTTGCTTCCGAGTGATGACAACCCATAGACTAGAACACCCAGGAAAGTTTCAATCTATCAAGAACAAAAACAACCTCTGAATGGTGAATTTGGCAAGCTGCTGGTTTGTCAGGGGCTGATGAAGACATTAACCGATATCGGTTTACTAACCGCTGTCGGTCACAGGGGAAATGACGTCGGTCCTTTAATCGATGCCAGTGTAAAAAAAATCTAAGACAAGAAGATACAAAGGGGCTGCTAATTTGTTTTTTTTAGCAACGTTGAGTATTTTTATCAACTTATTGATCACAGAAGACAGAGTATGACAGAGAAAACAGAACAACAAACAAGCAAGATGCACACCCAAATCTAGAGATTAACCCTAGGGTTAATTTTAGTTATCGTGGGCTTATGCCTTTAGACGTAAGATGATGTCAGAATCCTAAACAAGAGGACTTAGAGGAAATGTCAAGTTGTTTTGGCTTATAAGGTTACCTCAATCGGGCGGAGGAAATACCGTGGAAAAGGGGGGATGTTTGAGCTGTTGTGTTAATTGTGAAGTGATTCGGTATGTGTTGTGCAGTGAAACTAAGGTTAATTTCCTGTCAATACCGTGGATATCACCCCCACGTGTACGACCTGTTACTTAATCTATGTTCACTAGAATTGGAGAACAACAAGCAGGAATGCAATGCACGTGTTTTAAACCCAAATCGAAAGTGATATTCGATGAAGAAAAAGAGATGACTTTCACTAATGCAAAACCAGGAAAGCAAGACAAATTCTTTACTACAATATATAACAAAAACAGCAACAGCAAATATGCTTCCTAAAATGAAATAAGCAAGAGAAAGAAACCCAAAATGGGTCCCACCGGGCATGCCAAAATGTTTCACTCGGAAATGCTTCGTTCCTTATAGAAACAGATAAGGTTAGGGTTAGGAGGAATACCTGTAGAATGTCGAGATGATGTGCGCGTACCGTAGAGAAAGATCAGGCTGACTGCGAAGAACTCCTTTTTGTCTTGGAAGGACTACCTGCAAATAAGAACACAAGACCACAAGATTTTGATTAGATAGTAAATGAGGGAACTACCTTGGGCCCAGGAAATATGAAACTTCCTTTCGAAGGTGGTCAGTTCCCCTGCCGATATGAGTTAACACAAAATACTGTAAAATATCAATTAAATTGCTTGGCTGAACTGGGTAGGGGAAAGGCTTTGTTTTTCCTGGTTTGGATCAAAGGACCGATACCGGTTACCTATAACCGATGGTGGTTACTGATAACCGATACCGGTGGGTTCTAGGATCTTCTGGGCTGGTTGTGGAGTTTGTAATGGCTGATTTTTGGATAGTTTTTGGGGAACGGGATGGTTAGAAACAAAGAATGACAGCTAGAGGCAATGGTACGTTGGATAATGGATCCAGAAACGGATTTGGGAGGACTGTAATTCCAAAAGCATAAGAAATGTTATAATGGAGGAGATGCAAGATGTAACTTACTGGTTTTTGACGAAGATGCCAGTTGATCTCCTTGGCTGCCAACTCTTCTGGTTTCTTCACTCGTCTCTGCTTGGTCAAGTGAATTTCTGGGCTCTGCTAATCGCTTTGGACTCTCCTTTGATTCAACAACCCTTCGACTGATCTCCAAAATTAAATTTCGATCTCGTTGTTTTGGTTTGGGGAGCCCATTTACAGGGAACCGATGGCGGTTACGTAACCGACGGCGGTCGAGTAGGAACCAGCATCGGTTAGGAAAAAGTAGGCTATTTTAGTAAAATAGCCCGCCTTCCCTGTTTTTCTCCCGAGAGATCAGTTGCGGGCTTGGTCAAGTGGCTAGAAGGTCGGCTTTGGGTGCGAGTAAGGAGGCATTAGTTATGGATGTGAGTCTAGACCAAGTCACAGGTCTTAATTAGGTTAGTTTAGGGTTAGGGCTAGGTCATGATGAGGTGGCAAAGTGAGGTGGCGGATAAGGTGATGTGGATTTATCAATTACAAGGTAATTAATAAATAATTGTGTAAAGTTTAGGTAATGAGGTTAGATTGCGAGATGAGATGCGGGTCACAAGGGGTCGTAAGACACAAATTTGGTGTCTACATTGGTATTAACGTTGAGGCTATGCAATGCACTAGCTACTTTTCATGAGATTGATGAATGAGGTAATGAGGCCTTTTATTGATTCCTTTCTTGTTGTGTACTTAGATGGCATTATGTTTTTTAACAAAACTTTCTGGATTATATTGATCATTTGCATCAAGTTTTGTAAATTATTAAGGAGAATCAAAAAGTGTTGAATGAGAAGAATTGCAAATTTTCTCAACAATCACTTATCTTTTTGGGACATGTGATTAGAGATGGAGATTTGAGTATTGATCTGGATAAGACATAGGCCATTCAAAATTGACCTACACCATTGATTTTGACCGAGACCAAGAGCTTTGTTGGTGTAGTTTAGTATTTGAAGAAGTTCATTAAGAAATTATCATCCATAGAAGTGCAACTACACTCAGTGACAACAAGGGACAAGACTTTTGATTAGGGTAAGAAAAAACAGATTAGTTTTTAGTAATTTAAATATAATATTAGTCATGCTCAAGTTTTGGCATTACCTAGCTTACAATTTCCTTTCGAAGTGGAAACCAATGCTAGCAACTAAACTATGGGGGTTGTCTTAGTTCAAGGTTTTAGGCCCATATGTTATCACTCTAAATTATTTCATGGTACAATTCTTAATTATTGTACATATGATAAGGAATTGAATGCTCTTGTGCAAGCTCTTAAGAAATGGAAATATTATCTGATGGCATATGTTATTGTATCCAGCCCTCTGGGCCTAAAAAAATTCCTTCCGTACACATACAGGAGCTACTCATTTTTCCCTAGTATATGGTTTTGAAGACTTATTACTTATCAAAGTTGAACTACCTTCACTTCTTGTCTCCCTCAAACATCTCATTCATGAAGAGGATTGTCATGTTACATGCCTTACAGAGCTAGAATTACTGGACAAGAGACGACTTCATGCCTTACACCATATGCAAGCATACTAGAATAGATTGTGTCATAATTATAATCACAAGATCAAACCTTGAAAGTTTGAAATCGATGATTTGGTCCTAAAGGAAAATCATAAGAAAAAAACTAAACCATGAGAAAAACAGGGAAAATTTGAGCCTAATTGGTTTGGTCCTTATGTTATAACTGCTAAATTTGGATCCAGCGCATATAAATTGTCTACTAAGGATGGAAAAGAGTTGAAGGTGTTGGTGCTCATTTTGATCTCGCACCATTTGCCCTATTTTTTTCCCTAATTCCTTAAAAATCCGCAGGCTATGCCTTTTTTTCTTATTTTTCCCCGACCATGGAGGCTTGAGAATGATCAATTTACATTTGTATGCCTTTGAAAATCCAAATCCATGGTCAAAAGATGCTCAAAACCATGATTCACTTGGTTTTATTTCAAACAAAATTCATCCTTAGCGAAAAATCAAATTTTGGGCGTGAATGGTGAATTCCTATGTTTTTTGATGGTCTAGCAGGCATCCTTTTCCAATCAAAATTATTCCTCAGCTTTTCAGTGGTTACATGGCTTCTTTTGGTTGGATAGGGGAAGGTGGGCAAATGTTTTAACTTATCACTTTTTACCTTTTTGGAAAAAAGGCAAATTTGGTCCCGTACCTCCGCTAAATTTTGATTGGTTCTTTTGGTACTTACGCGGCTTCTTCTAATTGGATGGGGCACGATGGGTTTGTTTTTTGAACTTGTTCTTTTTGGCTACTTCAGCAAAAAAATTTAACCTACCCCGTGGCCCCGTCATGCTTTGATTAAAGAAAAATTTAAATGGCAGGGAAAAAGTCTTACTTTGACCCCACAGAAGGACACGTGTCAAGGTTAAAGGCAGAGATGTGAGCCTTCGAAAGAAGGTTGGATATTTTGCCCTTTTGGAAAAATGGAGTAAAGTCTAAAATGGAAACGCGCCCCCGCCAAATCATTTTGAAGCATTAAGGTTTTTCAATTTGTGCCATAACGACACATGGCGATCCTGCTCTCATTTAAGGTCTAAACTTTTGCAGACCATCTCAAGATGCGCCATTGTGAAACGTGGCAATTTGAAAAGTCAAAGGGGTGGGGGAGTGGACCATCAGAGGCAAATGGGATTTTTTTCCTCTTGATTCAAAAGGATCAAAATATCAAAATGGCCCGCAAGCTCGACAGGAAGGAGGTCAAGGTTGGCTTTGAAAATGTTAAGAGGTGGGGAGGTGGGCCATCAAGGCTAACTTGGTTATTTTTCCCCTTGATATTCAAAAGACTAAAATTATAAAAATGACCCATGGGCCCGATGGAGAAAAGTCAAAACTTGTTCCAGTCAATGGCAGAAGTGCGGACCTTTGGAGGAAAATTGGAAAAAATTCCTCTTGTGGGAAAAGAAGTTAAAAGTGCAAAAGGAAGTGTGGTTCCGCTGGGACCCACATTGGGACACGTGTCAGACCCATTTTTCAAGGGTGAAGCTGCGGGAAAAACTTGGAAATTTTTCCCTTTTCTGAAAAAGAGGTGAAATAGTATAATTTGGCCATGGTTCCTTTCAAACCCACCTTGGGACATGTGTCAGGACCATTTTTCAAGGGCGGAAGTGCAGAGAAAAATGTGAAATTTTTACATTTTTCCAAAAAGTTGTAAAAGGAGAAAGGGAACCTGCAGGCCCATTTTAAAGTACTTCTCCCATGTGGATGGTCCAAATTCAAAATAAAAATCAATGGCAGCTATACATATGTATCTGATTTTTCCACCATTTTCACTCCAGAGTTTCTAGAGATGCGAGTCTTCATGATTTCTTGATATTTCTTATATGCCAAATAGGGAAGGGGAGTTAGTTTGATATCTAAGTTTGGTGAGGAAAATCTAGGGATGTCTTTCGCCATTAAGATGAGATCTGACCTCTGGGCTCAATCTGATCTTCTGTTTTTCTTTACCGAGCACGTAAAGAACCAGATTTGACATATTAGGGGTGGAAGTGGTTGGCGAGTAGAGGGAAAAGTGATCTACTAGAAGAAGGAGTTGAATGTGGGAGAGGCTCAAAGAGATCTACCCCTTGAGCACCTGACAACTTTTAACAGATTTGATTCTGGGAATCGCAATCAAGATAATGGTGAGCACTGGTGCACTCAATGTCTCTGGTTTTAGGGGGAAAGGCTCTAATGTGAAATGTTATAAATAGGCATGATTTTTCTGTGAAAAGAGTTAGAGATTAGAGGTTGAAATGCTAGAGTGTTAGGATTTAGAGACTGATTTCCTCAAAGAAATCTTGATAGAGCCCGTATTTCTGAGGGACTATTATGAGAAACCTGTATATCTCTTTTGTGTTAAACTCGATCGTGTCAAGGTGGTTGCGAGTGTACAACCATTGATAAGCTCTGAGATTGTTCTAAAAACTTTCCCCTGCTGATAAGTTTAATCAAATTTGAGTTATTTTAGTGTTTACTCTGAGTAGATTAGTGTCTGCTTTGTTTCAGAAATGTCTGCAAATAGTTTTATTTTTTCCTATTGCAATCTTATACTGAAATTTTTTGTGAAATCAGCACAGGATCTTGTCCCTGTGATAGTTTAATGGTATCTCCAATTTCATTTTAAGAAGAGCCTTCATCTTGGATGAGATAAACAGATTTAAAATCAATTCACTGTCATTTGTTGATAAAGATTGGTCTGTAAGTCATTCGGTGTACCTTAGGCATGGTTAATCAGAAGCTATAGTGTTTAATTAGGGTCCTCTAATTTGATCCTTCGTGTTGGGGTCTTAAAGCTTATGTGAAAATGTGTTGATTTTGGCCTCCATTGAAGCACACCTTCTAGTTGACAGGAATGTCTTGACTATGTTCTGAAGCTTTTTGTTGTAAAGTTGCTCAGTATTGTAAAGTCCATCCAAAGGTCTGGTATTAGTCAACTTTATCCTACTTCACCTCCCACAAAATTCATTCAAAAACAATTAATCATACCCATACTACCCCTGTTTGTCATGTGTGTATACAAAATGTAAAATGTTTACTACCAAAACATGCAGAAAGAATCAGGTTTTCATTGTCTTTAAGTGGCCTGAACCTTGCTTAGAAAATATATCCATTATCTAGAGTGACAACGTCATGAGTGTTAGGTTTTTTTGCATTGATCATATTTTCTTCAAGGTCTTCTTAATAATTTCACAAGGAAGGACATCTCCTATCTCCTCCATAAAAGGTAGGCTACAAAATGGTTCTCTCACCTTGGTTGAAAGGCACAACCATAAAGTAGTGAGGATAGATGAAATCCTCTTAAGGGTGCTATCTATTTCTCCACATCTGAGTGACAAAGGGCTAGTTAGATCCCATCCCCGGCTACAGAACAACTCATTAAGATCTATATGTCTTTAATCTTCTTGTTAAACCTATGATGCTGCTCAGAATTTGAAGGAGAAACAATTTGGGTACCAACACCTTACTAGCGCCGCTGCCGAGGACTAATTTGAGTTGCTGAGATAGATTTATCTATCTGTTACCCGTTCGTATCTATTTGGCCCATCACCTACACTTTACTGTTACCATAGCCAAGGACTAATTTGAGTTTGTTGACACAGATTTGTTGATCTATTTCCTATTCGTATCTATTTGGCCCATCAACAACACCTTGCTAGTTTCATTGCTGGGGACTAATTTGAGAAGCTGAGATAGATTTTTCGATCAGTTTCCCATTCATATCTATTTGGCCCATCAGTAACACCTTATCAGTGTCATTTTCAGGGACTAATTTGAGTTGCTGAGATAGATTTGTCGATCTGTTGCCCATTTGTATCTATTTGGCCCGTCTACAACACCTTACTCGCACCACTACTGGGGACATAGTGATTGTAGTTCATATTCAGACCTTGGTAAGACACTTCTTGTGTGCTCAAAGTGCTAATACATCTTTTCAAACATCATTTTGTGTTCGCACCTGTAAGTAATTTTCAAATTTACCAGTGTGTGTGCAACTCTTAAAGTTATCTACACCTAGTGCACTAGCTTTCATTGATAAATCTCAGTAAAGAAAAGTAAGATATTTCCATTTCCATTTTCTAGTATTGATAGACATTTTCCATATCATATTTTAGTGCATTTGCACAACTAAGGTGGAAATCCTTAGTGTTGCAACTCCCTGTTGATCTGATTTTTGATGAGTACCAAGTGTCATAACCTCTATTAAGTCAGTTTTGTTACTAATCTTTGCAAATCTGGAAGGAAGAATATCTTTCTTTGCTAGATATCCTGCTAGGACACTATTTCTAGAAGCTAGTTAAAGGCAAAGTCAGAAGGAAGAAAAACCTAGAGAGTTGTTGGAGATTAGCAGACAAGAGAAGGGATCTCCATTGATGAAAGTGATCGGCCTATCATTGAAGATTGTCATTCGAGTAGCTTCTAAATCAGGTAGCCTCTTTATGGAATTGAATTCTCTAGCTGGAGAGGGGCCTTCATTTGATTTTGAAAATTTTGCTTCTCATTCTACCCCTTTCTTTTCATAGAGTTGATAGAGTATTTCCAAGAAACAAGGCCTTTAGGGGATATCCATTTGTGAAAACTATACTCCTATGTTTCAAATACCCTCTATCCCCTCATCAATTTTTCTCCCCTCTAGGGTCACCTCCTCAAAACAACATGGCCCTTTCCCCACCCAGACCTCCATTTGTTGTAAATACCTTTGGACATATAAATTTTTGTAGGGATGGCTGGTTATCCAAATGCAGTTCCTCAAGATGTAAGGAATAGACTACCAAAGTTCCAAGGAAACAACGCTACAACTGGTGATCAACATCTAAAGTATTTTTATCAATATGATGGAAGACTTTGATATTGAACATGAAGATGTATGTATCAAACTATTTATCCATACTTTGGAAGAGGATGCAAGGGGCTGGTCTAAAGCTTTGTCAGATAATTCCATTGATTCTTGGACAGAGATGATAAATGCATTTAGATTTCAGTATGGTGATAGAACTAACCCTAGGTTTCTTTTGACATAATTTGAAAACATAAAAAATAATCCTAATGAGTCAGTACATGATTTCAACACAAGGTTTAATAAGACCTTGAGAAGATATTTCCTGTTAGGATAAGGCCATGTGATGAATCATTTTTGATCAAATATTCAAATGCATTTGATAAAAAGGCTCACTTACTACTTAAGGGACAAAAACCATACTAATTTGAGGAAATCATTCACCATGGCCCTGTAAATTGAGAATAACATCAAGGAAATTGGAAAGACTCCAAAAAGGGAGGTTGTAAAACTAATTAACCTGGAAAAGCCTCAAGACAAGTAAGGATTACTTATTTGGAAGAAGTTGTGACAAACTTTGGCAAGGGTTGTCAAAGAAATATCATACAAGCTAGCTCTGGGTAGAAACGGGGATTGGGTAGAGCTCACAAGGTAAACACAAGCAGCAAGGCCAAGACATGTTCATAAATAACCAAAGATATAATGATAGAGGCAATGGACCTGTTAGATTTGGAAATAGACAGTCCCAAGCTAGGGATAATAGAATGGTACCTAATCCTTTGGCTGTTAGAGTTACCATTGTGGAGGAGACAGATGTCATTGACTGGTGTGATAGATGTTTCATGCCCCATGCTCCATGTGAGGAAGATCAACATGAAGAGGAAAAAGCTTATGATGATAATGATAATGATGTCTGCGATGATGGGTTACTCCACAGGCTCACAACAAGGGGCAATTTCAACTGAAGCGTAATAAGTGCTATAACTGCTACTGATTTTTGGGATTTCATCCACCAGGTACCTTATTCTTCCTCTATCTCATACTTTAGAAGTAGATACTGTATAATCGATTTGGAATTTCCCAATAATGTCTTTGAATATTTGAGGGCTTTAATGATAAATAAGTATGATTGAGGCATTCCCATCTGAGGAGGATAGGAATTTGTTGATGAATACTGTTGTGACTCAAGAAAATGAACACAACACAAGAAGTAGGGTTTTCAAAGGAATAGGACCTCAGGCCAAGATCCAAAAAATCCATTAATTTCAAATGTTTCTAAAGAGGCTCCTAAGAAAGATGCATCTGCTAAGGGCCTTGTTGTCCCACACAAAAATCATACCCCACCTCATGCCCAAGTTGTCAAAAATCCTATGCCATCTAATGAATCTATCAACCTTCCTTCCAATGCCGCCTTGCCAAAGTCTGTCCCTTATGATATTTCCCAAGTCTTGAGTCAAATCAAGATCTCAGTTCCAATTTTTGAATTGCTTATGATTCCTGAGCACAAGAAGAGAGCTCTTGAGTATTTGGGGCTAAAAGAGGAGAAGACTTCCCCAGGTAGAAATATAAACATTGTGGAGACTCCACCAATCATTGAAGAATTAGAGGCACAACCAGCATCATAAGAGTTAGATGAACCACCTGATGTTTATTTGGGAACATCCTAAGTAGATTCTCAGCTAAATGTGGATCCATTCTTCACCACCTTGATCATAAAGAATAGATTGTTACACAACTGTATGTTTGATTCAGGGGCATCATGTAATGCTATGCCTCGAGAAGTTATGAATGAACTAAATATCAAAGTAACAGCCTGCATATGGGAAGTGCACTGCCATGGGTTCCAGAGAAGTGTTAGTTGTGCGATGTGTGAAGGTTTTGGTGGTACAACTTGCAGCCTATCCAGGCACGAATGTGAAGCTTGATGTAGTTATTGTTGATTGCCCAGCCAAGTGGGGTATGTCTGTTATCTAGAAAGTGGGCTCCAAATGTTGGTGGGAGTGTTCAAATGGATATGTCCTATGCCACCATCCCAATTGAGGGAAGCGTTGTCAAATTGTATGGGGAAAAGAAGATGTTGCGCCTTATTGATGATCCCAACGATGCATCCTATGAGGTATTGTACACAAGTGTTGATGCAGATAACTTTGTAGGATTTGTATGATGGAAAAGAACACAATATTTAAGAATGCAAGTGTCTTGAGTAGGCAGGATCTCCTTGGACTTTATTGTTTGAAGGATCTTGCTCCAAGTTTGGAAATGGTGTTGGTGTTGTTCTGATCTCTCCATGCCAGGAATTTTTTTTCTTTTCATTCAAGCTCAACTTTGAGCGCACTAATATCATTATTGAGTATGAGACATTATTGCTAGGTCTGAGGATTGTGTGGAAATATGGTGTTAAAGTCATCATTGTTAAAGGAGATTCAGAATTAATTGTTAGGTATGTCAGAAAACTATATGCCACAAAAAATCAGCAAATGAAACAATATAAGCATGTAGTTTGGGATCTCATTGAGATGTTTGATTTATTCAACATTTTGAATCATGATAGGAAGTTCAATGATTTGGAAGATAGGCTTGCTATGTTAGGATCTCAGTTTGATAATTGTGCAGTGTCCCCATATTGTGAATATGATGTTGAGGTGTTAACAAGGCCATCTGTACCTGACAACATTAAGCATTGGTAGGTTTTTTATGATGATGCTCAAGTTAGAATATTTCTATAGAATAAAGGAGAGTTTGTTGATCAAAATATTGATTGGGAGCCAATGGTGTGCATAGCAAAGGGTAAAGAAAACTTGTTTGGCAAAGGCATCATCCAACTAAAAACCAATACCATTCCTACAGGGCTGGTTGTTCTTGAGTCCAATTTTGATAACACTGATCACATTATTAACAAATGCATGGAAGCCTCAAGGGATATTGATGAGCATGACCTTGGAACAAAGGAGAGACCAAGGAAGATCTGGTTAGGAAGTAATCTCAGCAAGGAGGAGAAGCAGTCCTACATCCAATTTCTGAAAAAATATCAAGATTGCATGGCTTGGACTTATTCTGAGTTGAAGGCATACATAGAGGACCTGTTTCAACATGATATTCCCTTGGAGTCCAATGCAAAACCATTCAGGTAGAAATAGAGGCCAATCAATCCACTCCTATCTCTTTAGATGCAAGAGGAACTGAAGAAGTTGAGGGATGGATGGATTATTCATCCCACAAGGTATTCTTCCTGGGTTGTAAATCTAGTACTAGTCAGAAATAAAAATGGTGACATCAAGTTGTGTGTGGATTTCATAAATCTAAATAGAGCATCAGTGAAGGATAATTATCCTTTACCAAACATGGAAAACATGTTGCAGCTAGTAACTAGTTCTAAGCTACTTTCTACCCTAGATGGTTTCTCTGGTTACAACCAAGTTGTGGTGAAGGAGTCAGAAAGAATTAAAATGTCCTTTACCACTTCTTGGGGGACTTATGTATATGTCAAGATGCCCTTTGGTCTGATGAATGCTGGAGCAACTTTTCAAAGAGTAATTGATGTTACTTTTTCTAGTTACATCAATGATTTTATTGTTGTTTACCAGGATGATGTGACTATATTCTCTAGAAAGTGAGGTGATCACTTGTTGTACTTGGAAAAGATGCTGATAAGATGTAGAGAGTATGGAATTTGACTCAATCCAAAGAAGTGCCATTTTGGAGTGTAAAAGGCAAAGTTGGTTGGTCACATTGTATCAAAGGAAGGAGTGATGATTGATCCAGAAAGGGTAGAGGCCATCAGCAAGGTCCCAATTCCAAGAACCAAGAAAGGAATCCAGTCCTTCTTTAGGAAGATAAACTTCATCAGAAGATTTATATCAAACTTTGTTGAGCTGGCCATTCCAATCACCTCCATGTTAAAGGACCAGGTCATCCTTTTCAATGGGATTAAAGAGGCATTAAAACATGCACCTATTCTAGCAAATCCAGATTATAAGAATCCCTTTCAACTATTGTCTTTTTCTTTAGATAACACCATTGTATCTGTCATGTTGCAGAAGGATGATGAAGGGCTTGAGAGGCCAATTTCCTTTTTCACTAAGGTGTTGTAGGGGGCTGAGCTGAAATACACCATTATGGAGAAACAAGCATTTTCCTTGGTAAAAGAAACAAAGGTTTCCAGGCCTTACATTTTGAGTTCTAAGATTACTAGTTATGTTCCCCACACCATGGTGAAATACATCTTATCAAAGATGGAAGTCTCAAGGAAAAGGTTCAGGTGGGTGAACAAGTTGCAAGAATATGACATGGATATCCAAACCATGAAGTTGGTGAGAGGTTTGGGCTTGGCTAAGCTTATGGTTGATAGCAACTTGTAAACTGTTGAGGTGAATGAGGTAGGAGAAGGAAGGGTAGATGTCTTTGAGAAACTAATGAGTTCTGAGTGGTACAAGGATGTGATTTTCTATCTCAGACATTTATACTGCCTTGAGTATTTGAGTAAGAACTAGAAAAGGGCCCTTAAGTTGGCTTCCTGGAAATATGTCATTACTGATTATGGGTTAGCTTGGAAGAACCCTGAGGGAGTCCTCTTAAGGTGCATTATTGAAGATGAATCCCCCAAGATAATTGTTGATCTCCATGGAGGATTTTGTGGGGGGCATTTTGCTGGAAGGGTCACAGCACACAAGATCCTGAGGGCTGGTTATTAGTGGCCAAATCTTTTCAAGGATGCAACTCTTTTGGTTAGAAGATGTGAGAGATGCCAACACTTTTCTGGAAGACTGAAAGCTTCAGGCTCCCTTCCTTTGCAGCCTGTGTCAATTGAAGCTTCATTCAAGCAATGGGGAATGGATTTTATTGGTGAGATTTTAGACCCTTCAAGTGTTGACCATAAGTGGATTCTTATAGCCATAGATTACTTCACCAAGTGGGTAGAGGAAATCCCCACCAAAAGGGAAACACACCAAATTTTCATGGATTTCATGTTAAACCATATCATCTGTAGGTTTGGGGTGCTAGTCAAAGTTGTTGCTAACAATGCCATGAACTTCAGAGCTAAACCATTGGTGGCAATGTGTAGAGAATATGGGATAAATTTGACATATGATTCTAATTATAATCCCCAAGGAAATGGACAAGCTGAGTCCAATAATAAAAAATTGCTAAGTATTATCAAAAGAACCTTCAAGCTCAACAAGAGAAAATGGGGTGAGCAGTTGAAATTTGTTGTCTGGGCTAACCGAATTACTATTAAAAAGGCCACTGGAAAGAGTCCATTTGAGTTGCTGTATGGAATTCATGCCCTGCTACCCCTACATATGCAATTATCCTCATATCATTTCATGCAACAACTGGAAGATCAAGAAGTAAGTCCATATGATGTCCACATTAACCAAATTGTCAAACTTGATGAAGAAAGGAGGGCATCCAACCAAAGGCATATAAAGTTCAGAGAGAAGCTGAAGAAGTTGTTCGATAAGAAGGTCACTCCCAGAGCTTTCAATGTTGGAGATCTTGTGCTACTATGGGATAATAGACATGAAGATAAGGGAAAGCATGGCAAATTTGATGCACTATGGATAGGCCCTTACTCCATTGACATTCGGATTGGTGAGCATACCTTCTTCTTGAAGGATTTGGATGGTGAGTTGCTTAAATTTCCTATTAATGGCAGGCACTTAAAGCATTTCCTGGATTGACTCCCCAAAATCAAAGTGAGCATCACCTGTACAGTGTATAGTTTGTTGGTTTGTTTTCTATATTTTGTGTTTTTGCTTGTTCTGGTCCTCGATGGCTTGGTTTTGCTGGTTTCTCGGTCTGGTTTTTGGAGGGTGGTTGTAGTTGTTCCATTATGCTATCTTTTTTATGCGACTCTGTTGCCCAAAGGTCTGCTCTTGGCACTTGGTCAACTGGTTGTTCTTGTGGCACTCGCAGGGAGTGCCCATCCCCAAGTCGGATCCGATGTTGGTGCTCATTTTGATTTCGCAACATTTGCCCTATTTTTTCCTCTAATTCCTTCAAAATCCGTAGGCTATGCCATTTTTTCTTATTTTTCCCCGACCATGGAGGCTTGAGAATGATCATTTACTTTTTATTCTTTGTAATCTCTCTCTCATAATCCCCTGAAATGTTAGTGTAACATCCCCATTTTAAGATCTAGAACAAGGGAATTTTTTTTTTATATATAACGTTCTATGTTATGAATTAGATATTCAAACACGCATTCAAGTTTTAATAATTGTTCTCTGCCCAAAAAATACAGTTTGGAACACACAATTTCCTTTTAAAACTAATGTTCCCTGTTCACATATTTGCAATATGGAACACACATTCAGTGCCATTCAATCTCATAACAGATTCTATATGCTGCTGTAAATGACTCGAAAAACTACCGATCTCCCATTTTCATGGCTCGGAGTTTCAACGATCTCTCATTTCATGACTCGGCTACTACCGATCCTTCATGTTCATTCATGCATAGTATATAATATATACAAGTTTTCTTAACCGTTTCCGGTTATCGAAGTGATCCATTTAAGAAGCCTATATGAATATTTGTTACTGATATTCATCTGACATCCTGCATCTTAAATTAAGTGATTAGGACAACGCAAACCCGTACTTGCGATACTTTGGCCAAAGATTTTCACATGCTTTGCATGATCATATTCCTGGATGTGATACACATCAATGGAATACCTCCTTCACCTCACTTCACCTATTATTTAGAATGGTCTTTCTTGGTTCCTACTAGTCCTCTCAATTTAAGGTCAGATTCAAACTTCCAATTTCCAACTAGCAATAGGAACGAATATAGGAAGGCACTCATGGTGACTAAAGATACATAGACATACGGTGTCGTTCCCCACGACTCCGTGTGTCTAGTTATCTTTAGTCCTCCGGAGTCACTCCGTATACGAGATCATACTCCTATCCCCAGCCAAGAACTTCACATTCAACCTATGTATTCTTGATGATTTAATTCGGGAGGGTATTGTAATATGTCAGCTATAACATTGTGTCGTCATGAAGACCCCGTCTTCATGAAGACACCGTGCTATAGCTGGCGTATGTCAATGTCCTACGGAATCCTCCCATTGAGAGTACACATCCTGCTCAAGTGATTTGGATATGATCTTAATATTTAAGCTCAAATTTCAGCAACCATGCTGATCCCTTTATCCTCATTTCTGTTACAGTTGTATATAGCTAAGAGAGACTAAATCCATCTTCTAGCTTGCTATGCTTCTTCTCCTTCGTACCGAAGAATTGCATTTTCTCTACTTGGTTCTCTTCTTAATCATTGGATTAAGCAGCCCGTTACCGACAGACGTGATAAGTTTTACCTATTAAACTTAACCAAGTTTTTTCACAACTATAACTAAATTCAGAATTCCAGCTTATTAGACGTCATTCAAACAAGGTCTAATCCCCAATAAATGTATTCATTTATTCTCCTTAACCTTACATAGTTAAGGTCCATTAGCCCTGGATATATTTATCCCATATCCTTACTTTCTGAATTTAACATACGAGGCTATTAATGGAGTTCGAAACGAAGTTCGACTACTCCTAACTTAATTGATATTCCTTAGCTTCCAAGCTAATCCTGAATACCTATAAGTTATGGGATCATATTCTTCCTAATCCTTTTAATGTCAATTAAAAATTCATCTTAACCCAAAGTATGAACTAATTGCACATTTCAACTTAAAAGTTGCATTTAGGTAAGAATAGATATCAATTCCTTTTTAACATCCATCCAAGGACAATTAAATAAATCCAAATCAAGAAATAACATTATATTTCCAAATTAATCAATAAGATCAAACTGATATAGTTATTAAAATATCACACTTGTATTTGTATTCATCAATCCATTTCCTAATCCATACATCTGCCAATCCAACTGACTGGAATTTGCTTAAATAAAACATCATTACATCACATGGATAGAAGAATGTACTTTCTTCTTTTCACAATTCCTCGTAGAGGAATAATAACTAACAAATATAATTCATCTTCAGACAATCAAAAGAAGCATCAGAAAATAGCCATGTCTTCGTTCTATCAAATTCCATCTGCAAAATTACTTGCATGGGTCAGTTCAATGAACTGAGCATATTAAGCACTTGTCATTAAAATGAGGTGCTTCTAATTAACTGTCTCAATAAAAGGAACCCTGCTTTTATGAAACGACAGTAAGAACATCAATCAAAAATTAAGCATCAAAAATAATGGACAGCATAACAACTGAACCATCAAAATACCATCCCAATCAGCCAAAGAATTGCTGTCCTATTTCCCTCATAACCATACAAGAAGCAATTTCCTTCAAAGTTCCATATTACAACATTTGTAAAGTTTAGGAATACAAGTAGCCTACTGCTATTATAACATAACGGCTATCAATTCCATTTCCTTTCATTAGCAATAAATGCAAAGGATAAAAACTAACTGAAATGTAAACCAATTACTTTCCTTTCAGTTCATGCATCTCATTTGATTCCAAGCAATCAAGTATAGACGAGAAAGCAAACAGCAATAAATATAGTTTCTTATACCCAAGCAATACAAATTCATTCCTAAACGATTATAGATTTCCAACTGTATGAGAGAAGAAAAGATCATTTTTCTAAGTTATCCATTCACATTCCTATTCTTTCCTCATGGCTGTCCTAAAAATTGAATCCAAACGAGACACAAATCAAGATAACAGTTCAGAGTGAAACTTACAAAATCCATTCGGAATTCACTTTCCAGCAGCAAGAATAATTTCATTCATAATCAGCTTTAAACGAAAACAAGGATGAATTTATTGTCCTTATCAATACTTCATTTAAATCAGGCTCATACGAATACCAAAAACAGGTTAGGAAAACATCGTATTGATCATAGAACAAGCAGTATAAGGATGCATACTATGTACTTGTTGTACTAGAAGATTCCATACTTCTTTCACTGTATTTTCTAACCAAATAATAGTTATACAATCACGCAATCACTTATTCATATGACCTTCTATATCCATGAACGCATACAGTTCATAATAACAATCTGCACATTTTTGTTACCTACAGCAAGACCAATTCATATACACAGTAAAGCTCCAATGCTATTTCCAGAATTCAAATAGCAAAAAGATAAGAATTCATTCCTTTAACCATTTCCATAAGAAAACAACCATTTTCTTCAAACTCAACCAGAACTACCCAGGTTGATTTAATTTCTAAATAAATGACTGTACAAAATCAGAATCATACGAAACCTATCAATATTCCATTTGTATAGAAAAACATAGCACTCGGGAACCATCTAAATGCCACTATCATCTCTATCAAGATGAACTTATAACGTTCATTAAAAACCGAATTACTGTTTCTATCAAATTGAAAACAACAGAAAGAAGAAGAATTCATTTCCCTATAATTTCAGTAAGAAACAATCATTTGCTCAGAATGAAATAAAAACACCCAAGTCATGTTTATCCTAGCATGACAGCTCGACTTATAAAGATAACAGAACAATCGTTCACATTGAAAAGCAAACTCTCATAGCCTGTACAGTTTCAATCCAATATACCACAAACAATGAATATCCAATTCGAGTTTTATCTCGATCAACCGTTAAATCCAAAAACAACATTCTCCTTTTTCTTAATGAGGTACAAAACTCAAAATATAATATTCATATATCAATACCTCAATCAAGGTAAACCCGCATAGGGTATTAGATACATAATCTTGGTACAGTCAGGACAGACTCAAACAGCAAACCCAATTTCCATGTTTTTCCTTTTACTTGCACAGAATACAAGCCAAGTTTGTAATTGCGACTACAGTCTGAACAGGAAGACTGAACAGCATCAATAAAACACAACAAAATCATCCTATCCTCATAGCAAGGAGAAACACCCTTCATTAATAAGTTCAGAAGGAAAAACAGTTAACTTTTCCTACTTTCACGAATACCCAAAACATATTCGTTCCTTTCTTTTACAAAAGAAAAAGCACAGCAATAATAATATCACTATCATTTCCCTCTAACCAAGTTCGTAATGCTCAAATTAAACTCAAATGCTAGTTCCTTTAAAATCCAAAATGTTAATTCCTTCAAAACCCAAAACAACAGAAGGAAAAGGATCTTATTTCCTTTTAGAAATTTCAGTAAAGAAACAACTTCAAACAACTCACACAGCCTGTAGAGATTTCATCATTCAAGTTCATATAGCAAAAGAACGATTGCACAGCAATGAAAACAACTCATACTGCCTATACAGATTTCATAACACACATGATGAATTCCCCATTACTGTCAAACAAACCAACACAGCATGGAGGTGTTTCCACTCAATTAAAAAATGCAAGGACAGAACAAATCACAACACCAAGAAAACGATTCCACCCATTCATTTCCACAATGACAGCAAAATCGAATAAACCCAAAACCCAAGAGCATGGTTGTTTTAATGAGACGCTTAAACAAAGCAAGTGTTTTAAAGAGAAGGGCTTAACATGCCTGCAAATTCTTCCTCGAAACTCGAAGAAAACCGCATCTACAGAAGGTGTTTCCTTCCACGGCAACAACACGAGCTTCCCAACAATCACCTTCCTCTACAGGCTCAGCAACAGCCTCTGATTTCCAAGAAATAGTGATAAAAACCAAATGAAACTGGTTCGACTGAACCAAGCAAAAACCAAATGCAGAGTTACTTCTCAAAAATATGAACAACACAATGAACAATCAAAAATTCCTCCATACTCTTTCCAAGGCGAGCTGGTCGTGAAGACCGAGAAATTAATTGCATTAAAGGCTCTGCCTTTTCCCTATTTTCTCACGCCACCGCCGACTTGGGTTGGCGAACCATCAAATTCAAATTTTGCATGCAAACCAAGTTTAGCTTCATATCCAACTAGATACCTCTAGTTTTTCCCTGTTCCCGCCAAACTGGCGCTGTCCACATAAGGACTTTCATTAATTGCCATTAAACACCCTTCCATCCTTATCCTTTCCCATGGGTCTGTGTGGCCCCTTCTAGGTTAGGATTAGTTTAGGATTCATAATAGTGTTCGACCTAGGTCATAGCTTAGTCTTAGGTTAATAGAACTTAGGTCTATTTTCACCTTTTATACAATTTAAAAATCCACTTAGGATAGTAGTTTAGGATGTAAGGTAGAGCTTAGGATTAGATTAGGATCTAATTTCCCTTTTAGCACCTAACCCTTAATCAATCAACTTCCAGTCAAGTCTTCCCGACTAAATCCCAATTTTCAACACTGTACAGGACATTTCGTCCTTCATTAA
This sequence comes from Taxus chinensis, assembly GCA_019776745.2. Taxonomy (NCBI): domain Eukaryota; kingdom Viridiplantae; phylum Streptophyta; class Pinopsida; order Cupressales; family Taxaceae; genus Taxus; species Taxus chinensis. The sequence goes on from CM034148.1 coordinate 666,231,605, forward strand.
CATACCTGAGCCACCCGTATCTAGGCATTTCTTGCCTTACGAGGTCTCACGTTACGACAGTGTATGGTTCTTAAATCGAACCTTTTCCGTTGGCATCTACGTGCCAACTGTTCATACCTGTAATCAGGTGTTGCACATTTATATCAACCTTCAATTCGGTTCAAGAGTAAATCGACAAAGCGATTACAAGAAGGCCACAGCATAAAGAGTTCAGCAAGCATACGACAAATTTGTCGTCACATCAGCAAACACACAAGTAACAATAACTGTTGTCCCATGCAAATAAATTACAGCATGCAAGAATCCAGATTAGCAACACATTCCCTTAAGATTAAAATATATACCTTAACATGTTTGCCTTCATTTCAGCAGTTACAACATCAAGAAAGTAATCATCATGATAAGTTACAAAAATCAGGGCGTTACATTCCTCCGTCCTTAAAGAATCATCGTCTCGATGATCAAATTAACCAAATCAAGGAGTTCCTAGGACAAAGTTCAGTTATTGTCCTTCCATTTATAAGTTCATACCAAAAACAGATTCACTCTTAAAAACAACGTTTCAAGACAACTGTACAATAGACTAATAATTGTCTAAATTTGGTAGAATTATCATTTTTTCGAATTTTAAATTCGATAAAACAAATGTGGAAAAGTAGATCTCATTTCTTCGAGATTTTCCCAAGTTGCACTTTCTTCGCTGAACTAGTCCCACTGGACCTTACATTGGTTCACTTCGTGATTTCTTAAGTACAACTGGCGAGTTCCCAGCACTCGAATGGGCTTAACCACGATTATTCCTGGGTCTTGGACCTGCAAGGAATTCCAATTCAGCACATGTGATAAATCTATCACGTATTTCTTAAGCAAAGAAATATGAAAAACATCATGCATTTGAGACAAAGCAAGAGGTAATGCTAGACGATAAGCTACAGGGTTTATTATTTCAACAATTTCAAAAGGTCCCACGTATCATGGCGACAACTTGGCAGCCTTGCCAAAAGTTATTGAACTCTTTTTCGGCTTCACCCTAAGAAAGACCTTCTCTCCCAGTTTATAATTCATGTCAACCCGCTTTAAGTCTGCATAACTCTTTTGCCTATTGGCAGCCTCCTTTAGATGTTCCCGAATCATTTTGATTTGCTGTTCTATTTCCGTAAGGATTTCTGGCCCAATTACCTCTCTGTCCTCAATGTTGTCCCAGCTGACAAGGGTTCTGCATTTTCTTCCATACAATGCTTCAAAGGGCGCCATTTTTAAAGAGGCATGCTATGTATTATTGTAAGCAAATTCTACCAGCGGAAGGTATTCCTCCCATTTATACTGCTGGTCCATGCAACACATCTTTAACATGTCCTCTAAAACCTAATTAACTCTCTCAGTCTGTCCATCCGTCTCCGGATGATATGCAGAACTGAAGTTTAATTTAGTTCCCAAGGCTGCATTAAGCATTTGCCAAAACCTTGATGTCATCCTCAGATATCTGTCAGATATGATTAATTCCGGTATTCCATGCAATCTGAAGATTTCATGTACAAATCTTCTTGCTAACACTAGTGCATCATCCTTCAAATTACCAGCAATGAAGTGTGCCACTTTGGTCAATTTTTTTTACTACAACCAGGATAATGTCATGCTTATTTCTTGACATAAGCAATCCTTGAACGAAATCCATCGTTATCACTTGCCATTTATACTGCGGAATACTGTGGGGGTACAATAATCCAGCGGGATGCATATGTTCCGCCTTAACACGCTGACATTCCAAGCAGTGTGTTACAAATTCCACCACATCCTTTTTCATTCCCTTCCAGAAGTATTGTTGCTTAAGATCAGCAAGCATTTTCGTAATGCCAGGGTGTCCAGAAAAAGGTGAATTATGAAATTCAGTTAACAATTTCCCTCTTAAGTCATTCGCCAAAGGTATATATACCCTGTTTTCGAACCTCATAATTCCTTCATTATCAAAACGGAATCCTTTATACCTGACATCCTTCGGGTCTGCAGCAAGTGCTGTTTTGACTTGCTGGAAATAAGAATCTGATTCCAAGGCATCTTTCACCTCATCCTTAAATTGAGTTCTTAACGTTATAAGAGCAGAGATATGCTTCCCTCAACTCAGAGCATCTGCTACTCTATTTTCCTTGCCCTTGATGTAGCTTATATCAAAATCATACTGAGACATAAATTCTAACCATCTTCGTTGCCTTGCATTCAGATTTGGCTGAGTGAAAATGTACTTCAGCCCCAGATGGTCTGTTTTTAACTCAAAAGGCTTGCCTAAAAGGTAATGCCTCCACATTTGAAGTGCATGAACAATGGCAGCGAGCTCTAGATCGTGTGGAGCATAATTTTGTTCATGTAACTTAAGATTTCTGCTTTCATAAGCTATAACATGGTTATTCTGTAGCAGAATACCTCCAAGGCCCTCTCCTGAGGCATCCGTTACAACCATAAAATTTCCATTTGGATCAGGTACAGTCAAAATAGGTGATGTAGTTAACTGTTCCTTTAAATTTTTAAAGGCAGATTCACACTTGTCCGTCCAGACAAATTTCTTATCCTTCTTTTGCAGCGAAGTGATTGGGGCAAAATTTTTTGAAAAGTCCTTAACAAACTTTCGATAATATCCAACCAAGCCCATGAAACTCCTCACTTCGTGCATGTTCTTAGGTGCAAGCCACTCAGTTATAGCTGTGATCTTTTAAGGGTCAACAACTATTCCATTCTTGCTTATAACGTGTCCCAAATAATGCACCTCTGCATCATAAAAGAAACATTTAGACAGTTTACCATACAACTTCCTTTTTCTTAAAATTTCTAGCACTATCCTTAGATGTTCTTGGTGCTCTTCGACATTTTTAGAGTATATAAGAATGTCGTCTAAGAATACAAGCACAAACTTGTCTAAGTATTCTTGAAAAATATTATTCATCAGATTCATGAAGGCGGCAGGTGCATTAGTCAACCCAAAAGGTAACACAGTGAACTCATAATGTCCGTACCTTGTTCTAAAAGTTGTTTTATGAATATCTTCTTCCTTTATTCTTAGCTGATGATATCCAGATCGAAGATCTATTTTTGAATAGACTGATGCTCCTCGCATCTGATCAAACAGATCATCAATCCTAGGGAGTGGGTACCAATTTTTAATAGTTGCCTTGTTCAACATTTTGTAATCAATGCACAGCCTCAATGTGCCATCCTTTTTCTTTACAAAAATTACCGGCGCTCCCCAAGGTGAGACGCTCGGTCTTATCAGCCCCTTAGTTAAAAGTTCTTATAACTGAGCCTTTAGCTCTAACAACTCGATGATGGTCATCCTATAAGGTGCCTTAGATATGGGTTCAGTTCCCGGTTTGATTTCTATTGCAAAATCAAACTCACGTTTGGGTGGAAGACCTGGCAATTCCTCCGGAAACACATCACTGAAATCCCTTAACAATGGATATCTTTCCATGAAATCATTATCTTCCTCAACATTTTCTGTCATATTTACTGCATACAAGGTGCAGCCTCTGTTTTTAGCCCTCTTTAGTTGCATAGCTGTCAGTTTCCTAACTGTAACTTCACGTTTTACACCTTGAATGACTGTTGCTTTCTGCAAGTCATCAAAACAACAAAAAAAAAAATCATAACAGTCGACCTTTGCCTTATGTTCAGCCAACCAGTTAACTCCAATAATGATATCATATGATCCTAGAGGAGTGACATACAAGTCAACTTCAGTGGAGAAACTAGGCAAGTCAAGAATTGCCCCAAAAAGGCACATTTCGACTGTATGGACAGCATTATTCCCATAATGCACTGTCCATGTTTTATCCATTTGTTTAGCCCTTATTTTTAATTTCATTGCAATTTTAGTAGAAATAAATAATTCAGTAGCTCCAGTATCAAAAAGTATGATTACAGGTGTACCGAATAACTTACCCGGAACTTCTATAGGCGTAACTTGCCTTTCAGCTTGTCTATTAGCCACGGCAGTGTGTATCCTATGCTGCTGACCGCGATCATCCTTCTTCAGAGGACAGTGATTCGCATAGTGGTCCTTTCCACAGTTGAAGCATCCTCCAATTGGCCCTTTTCTAGGCTCAAATTTGTTACTAGCTTTGAAGTTATCATTTTGGCTTCCATAGGACTTCTATCCAATGCCATTAACTTTTGTGAAGCTATTCCGCACGCTATTTACAGGTCTGTTCATAACAGATTTCTTGTTGTTATCCACAACAATTTTTTTTTTCACACCAAACCTTTTCCAAGGTCCCCTTTTTGGCGTAAGAGATGAAGAAGAATTGGGAATCTTCTTCCTTATCTCTTCCCTATGAGCAGTTATTGCTCTCAATTTCTGTTCCTGTCTGATTGCCTTTTCGAAAACTCCATCCATGGTGGTTGGGCCGTGGACATCCACTTCACCACCAATGATGGGATTCAGTCCCATTATGAATTTCCGTATTCTGAACTTCTCGTCAGCTTGGTACTGCGGCACATACTTAAGGAGTTTAGTAAACCCTTCCCAGTATTCCGTCACCGACAACCTTCCTTGCGACCAGTTCTAAAATTCAGTCCTTTTGCTATCAAAATAGATTTGAGGCAACCATCGTTGCCTAAAATAACCCTTAAATTGATCCCAAGTTATGTCTGATTCGACAATATTCAACTCAACCTTACGGTTGTCCCACCATGATGATGCTTCATGAGAAAGCTGATATGCTCCCCATATCGCTTTGGTCTCTTCGGAGAAGTTTCTTATTGCAAAGTATTTCTCCATTTCACTGAGCCAATTCTCAGCTCCGTCCCCAAGGGTTGTTCCATCAAACTTTGGAGGACTTATTCTCTTTATATCATTTGTAAGTTCAGCTGCTAATCTTGCCCTTTTATTTTCAGGGGGATTAGGAGCAATTACATTATTATTATCAACACCCGGATTCCCTCCATTGATGTTGTCCACATGAGGTGGCTAATCATTTATTTCAGCTTCATCTTCCTCCTCTTCATTGCCCATTGATTGATGTTCCAGAACAGTCAAACGATCCCTCGTATCAAGTAGGGAAGCAAGCATTTTATCCAGCTTTTGAGCAGTAGCTACTTCTCCACCCTGTAACGGGTTATTCACAGCATTCCCTCTTATTCTGACCATTTTCTGTTCAATAAGAAAATGTAAACCTTATTAATATTGTGGACTCATTAGGTCCAAGAGCTGCAACCTTCAGCTCTGATACCAAGATGTAACATCCCCATTTTAAGATAATAGAACAAGGGAAAAAAAATATTTATATAACATTCTCTGTTATGAATTAGATAATTCAAACACACGTTCAAGTTTTAATAATTGTTCTCTTCCTAAACAATACATCTTGGAACACACAATTTCCTTTTAAAACTAATGTTCCCTGTTCACATATTTGTAATATGGAACACACATTCAGTGCCATTCAATCTCATAACAGATTCTATATGCTGCTGTAAATGACTCAAAGAACTGCCGATCTCCCATTTTTATGGCTCGGAGTTTCAACGATCTCTTATTTCATGACTCGGCTACTACTGATCCTTCATTTTCATTCATGCATAGTATATAATATATACAAGTTTTCTTAACCATTTCCGGTTATCGAAGTGATCCATTTAAGAAGCCTATCTGAATATTTGTTACTGATATTCATCTGACATCCTGCATCTTAAATTAAGTGATTAGGACAACGCAACCAGCACTTGCGATACTTTGGCCAAAGATTTTCACATGCTTTGCATGATCATATTCCTAGATGTGATACACATCAATAGAATACGTCATTCACCTCACTTCACCTGTTATCTAGAATGGTCTTTCCTGGTTCCTACTAGTCCTCTCAATTTAAGGTCAGATTCAAACTTCCAATTTCCAACTAGTAATATGAATGAATATAGGAAGGCACTCATGGTGACTAAAGATACACAGACATACGGTGCCATTCCCCACGAATCCATGTGTCTAGTTATCTTTAGTCCTCCGGAGTCACTCCGTATACGAGATCATACTCCTATCCCCAGCCAAGAACTTCACATTCAGCCTATGTATTCTTGATGATTTAATTCAGGAGGGTATTGTAATATGTCAGCTATAACATTGTGTCGTCATGAAGACCCCATCTTCATGAAGACATCGTGTTGTAGCTGGCATATGTCAATGTCCTATGGAATCCTCCCATCGAGATTACACATCCTGCTCAAGTGATTTGGATATGATCTTAATATTTAAGCTCAAATTTCAGCAACCATGTTGATCCCTTTATCCTCATTTCTGTTACAGTTGTATATAGCTAAGAGAGACTAAATCTGTCTTCTAGCTTGCTATGCTTCTTCTCCTTCGTACCGAAGGATTGCATTTTCTCTACTTGGTTCTCTTCTTAATAATTGGATTAAGCAGCCCGTTACCGACAGACGTGATAAGTTTAACCTATTAAACTTAACCAATTTTTTTCACAACTGTAACTAAATTCAGAATTCCAACTTATTAGACGTCATTCAAACGAGGTCTAATTCCCAATAAATGTATTCATTTATTCTCCTTAACCTTACATAGTTAAGGTCCATTAGCCCTGGATATATTTATCCCATATCCTTACTTTCTGAATTTAACATACGAGGCTATTAATGGAGTTCGAAACAAAGTTCGGCTACTCCTAACTTAATTGATATTCCTTAGCTTCCAAGCTAATCTTGAATACCTATCAGTTATGGGATCATATTCTTCCTAATCCTTTTAATGTCAATTAAAAATTCATCTTAACCCAAAGTATGAACTAATTGCACATTTCAACTTAAAATTTGCATTTAGGTAAGAATAGATATCAATTCCTTTTTAACATCCATCCAAGGACAATTAAATAAATCCAAATCAAGAAATATCATTATATTTCCAAATTAATCAACAAGATCAAACTGATATAGTTATTAAAATATCACACTTGTATTTGTATTCATCAATCCATTTCCTAATCCATACATCTGCCAATCCAACTGAATGGACTTTGCTTAAATAAAACATCATTACATCACATGGATAGAAGAATGTACTTTCTTCTTTTCATAATTCCTCGTAGAGGAATAATAACTAACAAATACAATTCATCTTCAGACAATCAAAAGAAGCATCAGAAAACAGCCATGTCTTCGTTCTATCAAATTCCATCTGCAAAATTACTTGCATGTGTTAGCTCAATGAACTGAGCATATTAAGCACTTGTCATTAAAATGAGGTGCTTCTAATTAACTGTCTCAATAAAAGAACCCTACTTTTATGAAACGACAGTAAGAACATCAATCAAAAATTAAGCATTAAAAAGAATGGACAACATAACAACTGAACCATCAAAATACCATCGCAATCAGCCAAAGAATTGCTGTCCTATTTCCCACATAACCATACAAGAAGCAATTTCCTTCAAAGTTCCAACTTACAACATTTGTAAAGTTTAGGAATACAAGTAGCCTACTGCTGTTATAACATAACAGCTATCAAATCCATTTCCTTTCATTAGTAATAAATGCAAAGGATAAAACCTAACTGAAATGTAAACCAATTACTTTCCCTTCAGTTCATGCATCTCATTTGATTCCAAGAAATCAAGTACAGACTAGAAAGCAAACAACAATAAATATAGTTACTTATACCCAAGTAATACAAATTCGTTCCTACACGATTACAGATTTCCAACTGTATGAGAGAAGAAAATATCATTTTTCCAAGTTATCCATCCACATTCCTATTCTTTCCTCATGGCTGTCCTAAAAATTGAATCCAAACGAGACACAAATCAAGATAACAGTTCAGAGTGAAACTTACAAAATCCATTCAGAATTCACTTTCCAGCAGCAAGAATAATTTCATTCATAATCAGCTTTAAACGAAAACAAGGATGAATTTATCATCCTTATCAATACTTCATTTAAATCAAGCTCATACAAATACCAAAAATAGGTTAGGAAAACATCGTATTCATCATAGAACAAGCAGTATAAGGATGCATACTATGTACTTGTTGTACTAGAAGATTCCATACTTCTTTCACTGTATTTTTTAACCAAATAACAGTTATACAATCACGCAATCACTTATTCATATGACCTTCTATATCCATGAACGCATACAGTTCATAATAACAATCTGCACATTGTTGTTACCTACAGCAAGACCAATTCATATGCACAGTAAAGCTCCAATGCTATTTCCAGAATTCAAACAGCAAAAAGAGAAGAATTCATTCCTTTAACCATTTCCATAAGAAAACAACCATTTTCTTCAAACTCAACCAGAACTACCCAGGTCGATTTCATTTCTTAATAAATGACTGTGCAAAATCAGAATCATACGAAACCTATCAATATTCCGTTTGTATAGAAAAACACAGCACTCAAGAACCATCTAAATGCCACTGTCATCTCTATCAAGCTAAACTTTTAACATTCATTAAAAACCGAATTACTGTTTCTATCAAATCAAAAATAGCAGAAAGAAGAAGAATTCATTTCCCTATAATTTCAGTAAGAAACAATCATTTGCTCAGAATGAAATAAAAACACCCAAGTCGTGTTTATCCTAGCATGACAGCTCAACTTATAAAGATAACAGAACAATCGTTCACATTGAAAAGCAAACTCTCATAGCCTGTACATTTTCAATCCAATATACCACAAACAATGAATATCCAATTCGAGTTTTATCTTGATCAACCGTTAAATCCAAAAACAACATTCTCCTTTTTCTTAACGAGGTACAGAACTCAAAATATAATATTCATATATCAATACCTCAATCAAGGCAAACCCGCATAGGGTATTAGATACATAAGCTTGGTACAGTCAAGATAGACTCAAACAACAAACCCAATTTCCATGTTTTTCCTTTTACTTGCACAGAATACAAGCCAAGTTTGTAATTGCGACTACAGTTCGAATAGGAAGACCGAACAACATCAATAAAACACAAAAAAATCACCCTATCCTCACAGCAAGGAGAAACACCCTTCATTAATAAGTTCAGAAGGAAAAATAGTTAACTTTTCCTACTTTCACGAATACCCAAAACGTATTCGTTCCTTTCTTTTACAAAAGAAAAATCACACCAATAATAATATCACTATCATTTCCCTCTAACCGAGTTCGTAATACTCAAATTAAACTCAAATTCCAGTTCCTTTAAAATCCAAAATGTTAATTCCTTCAAAACCCAAAACAGTAGAAGGAAAAGAATCTTATTTCCTTTTAGAAATTTCAGTAAAGAAACAACTTCAAACAACTCGCACAGCCTGTAGAGATTTCATCATTGATAGTCATGTTATGGGCATGCATAGCCAATTTGCCATTGTCCATTAGTCTAGTCTTCACATAGGGATTTATTTCAAGGACAAAATACCTATTTCAACTTATATTCTTACCATATTCTACTCTCCACCTAATATAAATAGTTTCCTTTGTTGTCTAAAGATATATTTGATTGACCACGATGGAGGTATGTAGGTTGATATGCTTGTCAAATTTATTTAAAAGCCATGCAAGAATTTTTTCGCCATCCTGTTATTTCTTTTTTGTAATATTATTTGTTTTGCTTTGCATGCTTATTTTTTTTTGTATGATACATTGATGGATTGTTTATCTGTGCCCGCTGGAGTTGAATTCTCTTGACGGCGTCCTCGGCTAGGCTTTCATAGACCAGTCCCCTAAACTTCCACATGCTCCAAAAAAAGCCTCGCTTCTCCAAGAACATTCTTTTAATAACCATTTTACAGTAGTTTTCGACAGTTTTTGAGGATATAATTTTAATTTGTTATGATTAATGTCTAAAGAAGAGAAATGCATATACTAACAACTAGAACAAAATTCCTTCCCAAAGCTGGTATTCCAATCCCGAGCTTTTCCGCTATCACCAATGCCATTGAATTGGCCTTGAATGCATTCCTTTTCCTAAAATCCATCAAGCCCCTCATGATCAATTTCTAATGACTCAAGATGGTGAGTTACTAATTTCAACCTTTGAGTTGTGTCCAATCATGGTTGGATAATGTTTCATCACTAGTTGGATGCAATCCAACTTTCCCCATGTTCCCGCCAATCTTGTCAACAGATGGACCTGTAAGGACGCCATTCATTGTCCTAATAAATTTCCAGACCATTCCCTGCTAAGGTTTCATCCTTGTGGTCCTGTCACACATCGAGGCTCCATTCCATGTCCCGTTCCTTAGGTCAGGATTACTTCTCGTGTATGCCTCATATTATCATATCTAGGTCATTCACCTAGCCTCATTAGATTAATAGAATCCTATATCTTTCTTGTCACCCTTGCTGTAAAAAAGAAGGGAAATTTCCATGTAACGAATAATAGTTAGGGTATAAGAAAAAGAGGCATTCTTTGGGTAGAATAGGGTGGAATTTCCCCTAGCTTATTTAAGTAATTATTTAGTTTGAAGAGAAGCTCTTTCTAAATTGACCCTTTGGATACTTATTACACTCAATGTAATGGACGTTTCGTCCTGGGGGTTCCACATACCTGTGCCACTTGTATCCAGGTCTGTCATCGTCTTACGTTGTCTCAGCGTTACAATGTTGTGTGGTTCGAGAATCAAATCTTTTGCAATTGGCATCTATGTACCAAATATTGATACCTGGAATCAGCGTCACTTGCAACCTGGATATCAACCTTCAGTCTGGTTTAGATAGTAATTTAGTACAAAACTATTCACAAAAAAAGAGCCACAACATACCTTGGATCAATGGAATTGATTCAAGGTGTGCTAGCAATCAGCAAATAGAGTTCATCAAGGATACGATATAGTCTATTGTCTCACCATGCAATCTTTTTGCAAGCTGCAATAAAAACTTCTATCCCAAGTATTACAATTTTACAACAAACATGTGGTCCAGATGTTGAAACACATTCCTTTATGATCAAGATGTAAGGGTGACATTAAAAAAATGTATATGTATTGAATTTGATAAATTGGAAGGGATTATGAAAAGTAACTTACCATGATAACTTACAAAAAACATCAAGGTGTTGCATTTGTTCATCGTATGCAAAATTTACAACAGATCAGCTTGAAAATAGTAGGGGATATTCTATGTTTTTGTGCAGCTAAAAGATTCTAAATCCTGGAAAATGCATTGTTGAGGAGGGGTCAACTTTACATTTTATCTTTTCATTCTGAACTTTATTATGCATGAAATCAAGGAGTGTCCCTAGTTTTCTAGGTCACGCGAACACGTGAGCATAGGTATGGCCCATTGCTTCTGAACTCTCCTAGAAAAGAAATTTTAAACTGCATTCAAAGGTCTCCCTTGGTCCATTTCATGGTTTGAATCCTACAGAGTTGAAAATGCAATAAAGGGGAGTTTTAGGGTTATATGCATCATATTTGATCCATAGCTGCACCATGCCATACACATTTTTTATGTTTTTGGTGAGATGTCATATGCAGCTATGGATGTCTAGGTCGGGGAATGTTTTATTTGCATCTTTCTAACCGCTATTATGTGTTTTACCCCACCGAGTTTTAATATGGATCCTCATCTCTCACACATTACGTACTGACCAGGCACCACGTTTGATAAACCATTTCGAAGACCATAATGATTTTCCCTGCATTAATGTTTCCTTGATCCGTTGCCGAGATCCAAATTTTTCCTTCAAACTGTACCTTGGCGAGCTCCCAACTGTATCTCCTCACCTTACACGCTAACAACCTAATTTCCCTGAATTTGACTCATTCCTTGTTCCTCATTTAAGATTATCTTCAACCTATAGTACCACACAAACTGATCAACCAATGCTCGATGTAAGGATAAACTATAGTTTTCAGTGAAACATCGGATTCCCCAAACTTCATGGATGACGTGCCCACCAACCTCGTAAACCATGTATCCAAAAATGGATGAACCCAAAATTTGAAAACCCATATCTCTGACTTTGGGATTCAAACTCAGAAACCCCATGAGGCCATTGTACCTGATAGTTCATGACTGCAATGCTTATGATCTAATTGCCAGTACTTGAATATGGTGTTTTGTGCTATGAAAAATTTCCCTTAGCAGTTTGTGGACCTTTCGTTAGAACTTTCTGACCAAGTTGTCGTAATGCCAAATAAAATGTGGAAATCAATGGAAAACTAATGGAAGCATGATTTCCATATATTATTATCGATATCAATATTTGGGCTATGCCACTAAACCCCTATTTGCTAATTGTCATTCTTGCATTAGCTTGAGCTTATGCGTTTAGAGTGTATGAATCACCGAATGTTGAAATCATTATGCGAGCTCCAAAGACTAATGGTGCCTGTTAAAGCTCTCGTCTCATGTATTGAGTATTGTACCCGGAAGCTACTTTAAGAAGTGACACGTCAATCACTTAATGTAGCAGTTTGAACTAGGTTGGCCCTGTAGTATCGTGAAAATATTGATCCCATGGCCATGTTTAGCTTGTATATTGATCTTGCTACTTTTGTGCTTAGTTACTACAAGTTTGAGATTCGAATAAATACATCCCTTGTGTGACATGCATTCTTTGTCACCTAGCTCATGCTCTCCAAACTCACCTGAACATTCTCCCCAAACTCTCAAATGATCAAATTTCCCGACATAGTTCCCCTCACCGTTATGTTGCATTCTACACAAGCGACAAACTTCAACTCCGGTCTAACTTGAGAGTTTCTATTTGTTGCACTAAGTTTCTCCGCTAGTAAGAGATCCTGCTGAGTTGACTTGGCATGGAGCTATGTAGATTCGCATATACTTGTCAAATCTCATATTTAAAATCCTTTTCAAGACTGAGTCATGCCACCTGCCATGAACCAACCCTTGCAGCTTTCTCGAGATCTTTCCTTTTAATACATGCCCTGGCCAACATGTTACCCCATGAGTACCGAGCTCACATGCACATTAAATAATTTGAAATTTTACTGACAATTAGCTCACCTTTAAGACTATTCTCATGAAATGTTTTTCGAGTATACCTATTTTTGAATGTTGCATGATTAATGTCTGAAGTAGAAATGTATACGATTGTATCGATGCCAAATTAGCTTAGCCTTTCACATTCGCCTCCCCAATTTTTCGCCATTATGATTATTCTTACTAGTGCCCAACTTCAACTTTGAAACGAGCTTTAGACTACTAACTCATGCTTCTGCCTGATTATATTATGCGTGCTCTGACTTCCGAGACCTTATTTAGTATGCCATGCTAGATGTCAGATCATGGATTATTGTTGACTCTGATTGAGTATATGATGCATGACGATTCTTAGAGACATTTGGATATAGATGTTCAACATACTATGTTGGACATGGTTATATCATGTTATGGATGTTGTTCGGACATGTGATATTTGGATATTCCTTGAGTAGACCAAGAAAATTGAAATTACCAATTGGATGATCATATAGTTGCTGATCGAAAATTGCTTAAATGATATTGTTAGATTGCTTTGATGTTGTTGTGATTCATATATCTTATTTATGATTTCGGGAATTTATTTACATTCATTTTGGATGTTCTGATATGGCCATGAGGTCGAAGGAGGTATTTTTGTATTGTACAGGTTAAAAATATCACAACAAACATCGGGGGATTGGAGACCAACCACATTGGAATTCTAGATGAATTCAACAAGGTCACCATGGCAACTTGTTTTGTTTGTGTATGGTTGTTTTGTTAGACCTTCCCATGGGGGGGACCACCTTTAAATGTGACCAAGGGATTATATGTATTTGGAATTTATTTTTGGTCCCTTTTGTTCAATTTTTGCATGTGTTTATTTTGTGGTGCACTTACCCCCTTTCATTATTTATTTAATGGTGTGTACTAATATTGTGAGTAATCTTATTGTTTAGTTAATTAATTAAAATATGTCATAAGAATAGTTAATTAATTGAGTTGTTGGCCATGTATTAAAGTGTTGTAAGAATGTTGTAAGTAATGTATGTAAGTTAACTTTTGAGTGTGAAACACTCCACCTTCTTGAAAATTCGAATTTGTCCTTGGAGGCTGATTTTGGAGGCTTGTGGGACAAGTTAAACTTGTCCCATACCTCTTAAATTTAAGGAGGTTTACCAACCTTGCCTATGGTTGGAGGGTTAAATTTGGACTTTTATAATGCATTTTGGGAAGTCAAGTTGTAGGTTGTAATTGCACTTTTCTTACATAATTTAATTTCAGTCTTTATGGGGTATGGACTTATTTGAGTGTGTAAGTAAATACTGTCATATTATTCACCCACCTATTTATTATGCATTGGAGAATGAAGTTGACTTTTATGTTTGGGGGTTGAGGATGTGTGATGTGGCATCCTACATGGATCCACCTCATCCTCTTCTCTTCCCTCCTCTATAAAATTTGAATTCCTTGTCTTGTTTTGGGTTGCTTCACTATTGGGAGACTTCATTCTTGGGTGAAAGGATTCTTGATTGTTTTGGGAGCTCTTGCTTGGAGAAGTTTTTGGAAGATTGTTGCATGCTTGTGTCTTGGGTTGATTTTTGGATTGCTTGCATTGGAAGGAGCTTGTTGTTTGAAACTTGGAACAAACTCCATCATGGAGAGGTAAGAGCTTGGCTCTTAGAAATACTCTTCTTTTCCTTTTATGAATATGAAATGTATGGTATGTTTGTTATTGTTGTGGGCTGTGGGTAGATGGCCTAGGAATGGTGTAGGAGAAGACTATGGGGTTTCTTTGTGGGAGGCACAAGTGTGTTTTAGGGAGGTATAAGGGTGGAGGGAGTTGGGATTTGGGTTCCACCTTAAAAATAAATAGCTTGCATTTCTTTACTCGTTATGGGGTGCCATAAGAGGTTTGGGTAGGCATAAGGAAATGTGAGGAATAAGGGATACTTGGGGAGGCATAAGGAATGTCATGGTTTTGATATACTATATTTTGGCGGTTTGTAACTCAGGTGGTGATACCCATTTCCCATTTGTGAGGCATAAGAAGCATCCCCCATAGTTCTTGCTCCTTTGGCTTATATGGTAAAGCCTGAGTTTTGTGTGATGTCATTCATGTGGTTGCAAAACTACTATTTTGTTTTGGACTGTGTTTTTAATTTGAAATGTGTTTGTTGAAAAGATTGCTTTGTGATGTGGAAGTCTGTTGTTGCCATGAGTTGAAATACATTTCTTATTGCATTATGGTTGGGGCTCGGGGGCCAATGAAGAAGGATGGCTTATCCTTTCATTGGATGTCTTGGTTGGGTGGAGAGCGTTGCCTTTCCCTTGCCTTTGTTGTGATCAAAATTGGAAGAAAGAGAAGAATGCATGTTGTTGTTCTGGAGCTGAGAAAAGACAGTTTGACAATCCCTTGTGAAATGAAATCTCATTGTAACATTTCCCACTTAAAGTGGATGACCTTGTAAATTTTTGTAATGGAAAGATGTTGATTGACTGCAAGTGGAAATTTGAAATGTAAAAGAGTTATACTTTATATGTTGTTTTGGAAAGAATGTGAAAGAATGATACTTTTTTGTATACTGCATTTTGTTATCAAATGGAAAGGAACTTGTAAGAGTTCATTTGAATTAATGAAAATGGTTTTGTTTTGTCCATATGATGTTATTCCATTGGAAATCCATGTTTAGCATACTCTATGAAATCTCTGTTTGAAAAATGGTAAAGTGAAACACGTGAAAAGAAAATGTAATATTCTACCTTGTGTTTAATAAATGATTTTGGAAGGATTAAAAGAAAGAAGTTGTAAAGTTGTCTTTTGGAATCAATAAATGAATGTAATGATTTTTCTCAAATTTCATTGTTGTATTTAAATCTGATTATTTCAATGTATTAAAATCTCTGCTTGAAAGAAGAAAATATGTATGAAGGATAGTGCAGAACTTTGTCTTTGAAATGTGAAAAATTGAAATCAGTATTACATTTTGATCTTGAATGGTTTGTTTTGAATCAACCAAATGTGTTAGATTAGAATTGGAACGTATTCTAAATACTTGGAAGAATAAATGGAAAATAGACACTTTAAGATTTGATCCCTGTTATTTGTAATTTTAAAACTGGCAATTAATTAAACCAAAAATGCACAGTTCGAACCTGCAAAAATAAAAATGACAAATTAAATGATTTGAATTGAAGTAGTAGGCCCTAAATGAATTCAAATAGACAAAGACACTTAAGGAAATATCTCAAAACTTAGCAAAATTGGGCTAAAACTATTTTGCAGTCGTTTTTCTATCAATAAACGGAAATGTTCAAATTACAATCAATTAGAAAAATTGAATCTTAAATCCCCCTTAAATCCATCTAAGAAAAATGCTCCATGTCTATTTGACATGTTGAGCGAGGAAGAAGATCAAATTGAATAAAATTCACAAGTTAAAATTTACCAGTTCGCTCTATAAAATCCTGCAGGACGTTTTCTTAAAATTGACCCCTTAAAATTTATCAAAACAAAAAATTAATGAGCTTCAGTGCAAAAAGGACATTGAGATCTTTCCAGAAAGTCCTTGTTTTCCCCAAACTGAGCTCTCTATCAAAGCTATGTCCTTCTGAAGTTTTCTTCCTTGTCGTTGAAATTTTTGGGAAAAATTTCCTTGGCGGGCCCGTGGCCCAAATTTTTCCTTTGGGACTTAGGAAAAATTTTGGGAAAATTTTCAAAATTTGCTCGGCCACCCCACAGCCAATCAGTTACTGCCATGTGGCACCATGAGGTGCCAGTGGTGGGGCGGATCCCCTTTTTAACTTAGCGCTTTCGAAAAAATTTACAAGTTTTCCCCGCCGGCCTACAACCAATTAGGTGATACCACAGGCGTCACGAGGCATCAACGGAGGAACGGGTTCCTTTTTTCCTTCGCGTCTCAAAAAAAATTTGGAAATTTTTCCAAGTTTTCTCTTCTGCTCCGCCAACCCGTAGCCAATCAGGGGTTGCCACGTGGCATTGCGAGGTGCTGGCGGAGGTGTGGGTCTCTGTACCCTCATAGCCCTTCATTGGGGGTGTTAATTCATTTGCATTCTCCCCGTGCTGCCTTAGGGAGTGCCATGCACCCTTTACAGACCCGTGGGAGCGCGAGGTGCAAATGTGATTTTTTCCCCACGCGGTAAAAATTTTCCAAAGGTCTCCTTGCGGCCCGCCAACTGTCCTTTTGGAAAGTCTTCACCTCTGGGCCCGCAGGCCCACTCTTGGGGAAATTTTTCACCCCAAGGCCTGCCGGCCCATAACTTGAAAAATATGAGGAGTTAGGAGGACTTTCTTATATCACTGGAAAGGTGAGGAAATTTCCTATCCAATGGGAGTGATTTACAAAAAATTTGAATATGTTAAGTATGAGAAAAATCAAGTTGAAAATTTAATCCTGTTAGAGAGTGGGTGTGGTGAGGAGTTTTCCCTCTGAACCTAATTGAAACTTATAACCCTAAAATTTGGACCTTATGACCTCTAAGAATTATTAATAAAAGGAAAATATACTCTAGTAGATTTGAATTGTTCCAGAACCTATTAGGGACAATTGTTTCCTTATAACATGGTTGTAGGTTCTTTTAATAAAAAAAATATTCCATAATTTTCCTAACTAATCCTAGTTTGTTCTTGGGTCTCAAGTGGGTTGTTTTAACGGGCATTACATATCACCTCTTCCCTCATAGTAAGTGGTTTATCCTTCAAAGACTCACATGTGCACACATCCTCGGTGTATGTTGTAACCATCACCATTTATAAATCAGGATCAAGTGTTTTCTTACACATCCACTGATTAGCAATAATGTTTTTATACCGTTTATCATCCTTGCGCCATTATCTTTCTTCTTATTCTTACTCATTTCACATATAGATCCATGCATTCCTCTAACTTGTGTTATCTCCCAGACCATGAACAAGTTGTATTTTGAGGACAATTGCATTGATAGTGATTAGGAGATCCACAAGTGTACCAAGTTCCTCACGCGAACCTTCCTCTACCACCACCTCAACCTCAACCTCGATATCCTACTTGGAAATCCTCCATTCATGTTATCCCCATGATTTCATCCTTCATTATTTTTTCCTTCATGGTCATTTGATCCACTTGCCACACCAGTTTGGCACAATCATGTATCAATGGCTTCATGAATGTGATCAATCAGTCTGCAGTCGATGGTGTCATGAGTATGGGACTTGCAAATCGTACAATACATGGACAACTTACTTTAAATAGCGCATTACAAAAAAGGCAATCCCAAATTTCATGGTTTAGGTGATATACCTCACAATCCAACAACGTATGCATTGACTTATGTGGGAAACTATCCTTAGTATGCCCTTCAACCTCAAAATTTGTGTATCATATACCACTGTGTGTCTCATGAGATGAATTATCAGAAAGCTTCTCCATTTTCTTTGACACAACTACAATTTGTGCTTTTAAAAATGGGCTCAATCCAATATCAACGATTTGAACCGCCTCAGCAAATAGAACTGCCTCAAAAGCCTCACGTGGATCAGTATATGTTTTATGAGATAGAGCTCTACGAAATAGAGTTACCAATCCTCTAACAAACCATTGTGCATGTTGGCTTAGATGGATTTCATAAGACAATTTTGGAAATAGAGTCTTGAAACATGCATCATAATCCATCACGCTTTCAAAAAATCCTTATTTTATGTCCTTGATCATGTTAATGCTCTAGTGCTCAAACTCTAGAATGTGAAACTACGTAAAAAATGCAAAGTGCAAAGCATCATAATCCACCATAGTCTGATGTGGGTCATACTTCCTATACCAGCTATGCGTGTGCCCTTGAAGAGTAGTAGAAAATTGACTTTCCTTTCCTATCTGAAGTTGTAATTTCTTTAGCTCCCCATAGTAGCTCACACTTGTTCACATGCTCTGTTATATCTTCAATACCTCTATACTCTAGAAAGTGGAGATACATCTCAAAGTAGACTTGAGGTGTCTGTTGTGATTGTATAGGTTGTTGAGGTGGTTGTTGTGGGTGTGGACCTTGCCCACCAGAGCCACCTGATCCTCCTGATCCTCCCACACCTCCTGCAATGAGAATTGGGGACCAGTTGATGTACTCCCTTGTGTCCTAATTTTAGTATGGAACTGAACACCCATAGTCTGCGTGGTCACAAACACTGACTAAAGTACTTCCAATATTTTTTCACCCACACTCTTTCCTGATAACGCACCCAAAAATAACCCTGCAATTAGACCTCCAAACAATGGCACCTTCTTTGTTGTCATAGGTGTGTTTATTTTTTGATGCACTTTTGAATTCACCACAAAATGATACCTACCTATATCTACATTCTTACCTATGCTAGCCTGCTTCTCAATCACTACCTTTGGATTTTTAACACCAAGTGCAGGGGCTAGGTGTCTAGGTGGGATCCGATGTGCACCTGCGGTCCTTAAGCTCTCTTCTGAAGCACTCTCATCTGAAGCCAAAGGGGATTCTCTCTTGCGCTTACCCAATTGTGGGGAGTACCTGATGTTACAACTATTCGTCTTCCACATGATTTTCAAAACCTTCGCGATCCATTATTCTAATCAACTCCATTACCTCTGTAACCTCTCTTGTGTGTGCCATGTCCCTCTCTCATGCGTCATTAAACTTGAGTCATCTTTCCTTTCTATGCCTTTCTTCTGTAAGGTCCACCATATTTCACCACACCTACTCATGTCCCTACGTGCGGTGGGGATTTAGCTAGCTATAGGACAACTATCTAAATCCTGATCTATGATCAATATCTTAATCGCCAAGGGCATATCACAAAAATATGATCCTCTTGGCTCGTGCAAATATCTGAATTCAACCTCCTTTGTACACAAGTTTTTAGATATAGTGTACTCCAATGTATAATTGCGCAACACACCAGCCCCACCAATGATCTACAACTCTATTCCACTCCACATCAGCATCAAACAACATCTGGTAATCCTCCTACATCCAAAGCTTCAACCTATATCCCCAAATATTCCCTAATGCATATGATGTCATCCACTTATACAATTCTACTGGAAAGAAGCTGAAGAATGTATCGCAAATTGCATCATAAAGGTTGTCTTCCACCCACCTTCATACTCGTGCATTGAAATTAGGTCTAGTGCTATATATCTATGCAAACTTATCTTGTCTGTATTCAACCTAACTTTCAATGCTCTCAAGAGTTACACCATCTGTATGCAACATCCTAGCAGACAGTTTCAAAATAGGTCTCAGGCAACGGAACCAAATTGTAGTCTTTTATTTTCCACTGAACTGTTATGCGTGCTGACACTTTATTCAGACATATCTGAATGCTCAACCGAAGTGCGCGAAGCTATCTAGCCCCTCCTTTGTGGTATATTTTCAGGATGTTAGTATACATATTCATGATTACTAATATCAAATCATACATTTAAGTGTAGATCAACACAGACATCATATCATGAGCTTATAATGGAAACACGTGTAATAAGGAAACATAACAAATCAAATAACCACTCAGATCAATTACACCATGTGATTGCCATATTTAGACACATCAATCACCAAAATCTAACCAAAATGATCCATTCATACCAAAATATTACATACAAAGTTGATTACATAACATTCAATACCATAGAGTCATGTGCGCAAGTACATCAGAGAAGCATAGCATCACTGATCTCTCTTCCATAGTACCCAAGAACAATGACATATAATAGAGATATATAGGGGTGGGGACTTGTCCTTCACCGCCCATGCATTCTCAAAATAGACTACATGCTCAAAATAGCTATGTGTTAATAATTGCATGCTTTTACCATGGAGCTAATAATAGATTATCCTATAAATAAAAAATTATTTAATCCTAATAATAGCTCTATTCATGCATGACCTTTCATCTTCACTTTGGATGTGCTTTATCCCAAAAATAGACATTACCTTGGCCACCAAGTCATCCTATTTTTATCCTTTGTGTGGTCCGCACTCCAACTCCAATTTTCTATTTTTATCCCGTAATTAAAAAATCAGCTAATTCTTGATTCTATCTTCCTGAGCACGAGTCACTTCAACTAGCTCTTGCACAGCGTACAAATGCCCCACTTGCGCGCTTCACTTTTCCGCGCGCTCTTCTATACTTAGCGATTTTGTCATTCTAACAACTTCTTAATACTTGCAATGCTTAAGTACATTTTGTTATTCAAGAAACATTCATGGCTCGTATCAAATCAACCATATGCTTTGTAGTTTGTTTCCTTTCATCGCCTCATTTACTCACCACAAACAACCTCCTTGACCACAAGAACAAGGAAATGTTGATTTCGTTGAATTTTTTGATTGCACATTACAATGCCACTTACACACAATGCTCACCTTCTCTTGATCCTAACACCGATAAATTACAACCTAAAAATATTAACTACATGATGGCAAGAGGTAATGCTTGATGTAAACATGTGGGTTGAGGTAGGACTTTTCTATGAAGCAATTAACCACATCATTTCAATCATATATGGCTCTTTTGCATGCCCACCTACATTATCACTTCCCATGTGAATCAAATTTGATAGTACATTTATCTCATTTAGGATGTTCTCCGATACTTGCATGTACTTGTGCCCCACATTTCATGCAGTAATCATAGAAAAACCCGTTTCAAATGGCTTGGTATCTCACAATACATACTTCTCAGGGCTTGACTTTGGATAAAATAACAAATGATATCGAAGGTACAAAATGATGAGGTCTAATTTTCACAATAGTATCATGAGTTTATAGCCTTTAAGACCTTTGCATATTGTCTCCTTTTTGTTCGAACAAATTCCTAGCTTTTCGTTGGGCTTGTACATTCAACTCCCAAAATAACATTACAACACCCTTACATTTACTCTAATCATTAGATGATATAGATACCACAGCACATATCATATTTTCAATATTTAATATTGTTGCTTATTATAACTATTTTATAAATTATATGTTTATTAGCATTTAGGTTTTCCCTTTTCCTTTTCATTGCATTCCATCCTCCTCAAGTAGTGCTTGTGATGTCATTGAAAAGGAGATCTTTGTTCAATGCGGCTAGCAACATAGTTGTGTTCCACCTCCACGCCCGTGCCATCAACTTTGACCCTTTGCTCACATACAAAATGAAGAAAACAAAATTATGCATTCATCAGGGAAGATTCCAGCCCTTTAACAAGAGACGTTCATTGATTCAACACAATCCTCTCTCCCTTCAAGTCCCTACATTTACTCCTCGTCAAATTTCCCTATTATGTTGCACGCACTTGTTCCTCTCTTTTCCATAAGTGTCATGGACCCTCACAAATCCACGATTCGATTTGGACCCTATCAACGTGCCAACTACACATTCATAGTGCGATTGGTTGTATACCTCTTTTTTATTCTAAAAAATAAAAAAGCAATAAACATTCCTTGCATTAGGCCTTACTTCCGTTCCATGAAACAATGGTCAAAAATTAATACACGTGGAAAATAGCAATGATTTTTTGAAATTTATTATTTTATCATTTTATCCCACCGTGGCCCGTGGGTATTCATAAAGATTAGGATTTAATTTTAATCTCAAGTTTATCGTGCTAAATAAAACACAATCATGCATAAAAATACTCTTCAACATCTAGAAGATTCGACTTTAAAATAAGCTTGGAAGGAGCGGAGCCTAAATGACCGTTACAGCTGGAAGACAGGTGTAAAGGTGCATAGATGACTGTTGGGGAAAAATGTAAGAGCCGTTGCCAAAAAGTTCTATATATCTCAGTCCCCCACATCCATTTTTCCAATTTTCGTTTGGATATGCATCTTTTTTCTGCATTTTAATGTTGTCCAGAGTCTGCATGCAGGGCCCTGCTCTTTTTATTTTGATCCGTTGCTTTTTTCTCTGTTAATATGTTTTGAAACATTTTGTGTGCCTCTTTTGTATTTTATGTGTGTTTTTGTAGTTTTTCTCTGTGTTTTTGTTGTTAGTCTTGTATTTGGTTTTTTTCTTTTAGTCTCAATAGGTGTGCTCTGTTTGAGTGATGAGAACAGTGCAGGAGAACAACGAAGGTGATAATAAACAATGCATCTTGGTTACGGTAAGTTGCTTAAATGTTCACTGTTTCTTTGAACTTCTCGTGATAATTATTTCTTAGGCTTTTACCTTCACTCTGCAGATTAGGATCACACATTTCCAAACATCCTACAGTGGTTTAGGTTTCCTCTGCGTGTTGTGGTGCAGATCACCGGTTAGGACTTTTTAGGTTTAATTTCTGTGCGTTAGTTTTAGAAATTTCATTTGGTAAAATGTACAGCCAAGATATCGTTGATTCGATTTTTTTAAATTCAATGTGAGTAAGTGCCTAACAGGGTCTAAATCTGGTTGGTATGAATGTTTTAACTCAAAAGGCTTCAGATCTGGTTAGCTAAAAATTTTGTTGGCTTTCACTGCACAGGGATCTATTTTCCCCTTTATATCTATTTTTCCCTGTTAGGATTTGAAATTTCTGAATCTGAACGCATAGATTAGCTTTCTCCTTAACAAGGTTCAGATCTACTACTTTGTTTTGGTTAATGTCCTCATATATTATTTTTTATCAAGCATTTTACTGATACAGGATTTAATATTGTATTTCAGGGTTTAATATTGATCAAACATTTTACTGATAAGTTCATATCTACCTTACCTACCAACCCCAATAAGCTAATTAATATTAGTCACGCTTCATTCAATGGTGACTAACATCTCCAAGGTATGTATATGTGTGTAATATTACTACTATATTGCATGAAAAATACAGGGCATCTTAATTTAAAAAAATTCTCGATTAGTTTTTAATGTTTTGGAAGTACTGTGAGCATACAAAGGAAATCCCTTTTAGTTTGTAACCAGCCCTAGATGAACAGGGCCTCTGTTTTCATAGATGTTGTTGGGAACTTGAAGGAGTTTCTGGAACCTGTTAACGAAGTGCACAATGAGCTTATAGATTTACTATCAATTTTCGTTCATCGAAGGTAAGCCTCCAACTGTATTTCATTAAAACGCCCTAGATGGTCAAATGGAGAAATGCAGTTTTTCAACGAGTAAGCAAACTAATTAGGGTTATGTACAATGATAATGTCTGAAGATAAAAATGCAGGTTAGCTTTCTCCTGAACAATGGTCAGATGTAGTCTTTTCCAGGGTCACGATCCCATATATTATTTATGATTGAAAGCAGTTCACTGAAACAGGGTTTTAATGTTGTGTAGTAAAATTTATATCCTATTTAATGTTATGGAGTGTTTATTGCTCTAGTTCATATACTGGAGTTTTATTATTTTTGTGCTTTACTAGCTTGCATTTGGTTATAATTTTTTCCCTCTTGACTATAATTTTTTCTCATGGATAAACTTTGCTGCGTCTTTTAGAAGGGAAATATTCTACGTGTCCTGTGGCATGGTTCAATGATTTTTAAGGGGTAAATATTGTTTAGGTGTCCTGTAATAGATTTCGGAAATTTGATAGCTGATTCTGTTTTAGTGGGCTGCAGTTAATGTTTCTCACATTTTTCTTGTTATTGATATTAAAATACATGCCTTATTTGATACAGGAGATGCAATTTATTTCAAATTTTTAGGATACTTCCTCAACTTAGATTAATGTGCTCACATACGAAAGTTCGAAGTTCTATTTAATTTAATGATATTTCAATTTCATTGTTTCATTTCTTTCGGTATTCCCATTTTCTTTTGTATTTGCATCATTTTTTATGCACTGTGTGTTTGCATGGAGGGCCCTGCTGTTTGTTTTTTCACTAGTTGCTTTTATCTCTGATATTAAGTTTTGAGCCATTTTATTTGCGTCTTTCGTATTTTGCCTGTGCGTGTTTTGGTGTAGATTACTACTTGGGCATTTTAGGTTTAATTTCCACCTTAATGTTATGGAGTGTAAAATGCTACTAGTTCATTATACTGGAGTTTGTATCGATTTTTGTGCTTTACTAGCTTGCAATTTAAGTTATAATTTTTTCCCTCTTGACGGGGATTTTAAATCATGGATTGGTTTTAATGCGTATTTTAGAAGGGAAATATTCTACCTATCCTGTAACGCAAAGGATTCAATGATCTGGTTAAGGTGTACAATATTGTTTAGTTGTCCTGTAATAGATTGCGGAAATTTGATAGCTGATTCTGTTATAGTGGTCTGCAGTTAATGATTCTCACATTTTTCTTGTTAGTGATAGGGAGATACATAGACTTCGTTGTGGCACAGGAGTTGCAATTTATTTCAAGCTCTTAGGCTACTTCCATCAACTTAGATTAATGCTGCTTCACCATACGAAAGTGTATTAGTTCCATTTACAAAAATTGGGAAACCTCCAAGAATGGACCACCCCTGTTTCATTTGTTTCGGTATTCCCATTTTCTTAAGTATCCTGCCTAATTTTAAATGCAAAATGTGTTTGCATGGAGTTTCATGCAGGGAGTTTTTTCACTAGTTGCTTTCAGCTCTCATATTACACTGTTGAACAATGTTTTACTTTGCGTCTTTCGTATTTTGCATACGATTTTTTATAGTTTTTATCTGTTTCTGTGGTGAGAGTCCTCTATTTGGATTTTGTTCTTTACAGTTTTTCATCTCTGGTATTCTTATGGTTAGTCTTGCATCTGGGTTACAGTGCAAGAGATGAACAGTCAAGATGTATCCCCTGTATAGTAAGTTCCTCCAAACTTCTAGTAGCGATTTTACAGTTTGGGTTTTCCCATTTCGAAATATCGTACATTCTTGTAGTTGCCATGTGTGTCAAAGTCCTGTAGATAACATGCTATGCGCAATCTAGGTCTCATTTCCACTAGTTAGATCTAAGGAAATTTCAATTAGGACCATGTACAGCTTTTATACGAGTAGGCACCATCTTTTCAAAGCTGATATTGGATGTAGATCCCAGTACTGGGATTAAATCTGGGATTACAGTTTGGATGTATTTAAAGATAAGGTTTACCTGCACTCACACGCAGAAGGTTTAAGAACTGCTAAACACATAGAATTTTGTTGCCTATCACTGCAGTAGGGGTTTTGATCTGTATTTCCAGTGCTCACGTATATTATTAGACAAACATTACATCCGATATTTTTGCAAACAGGGTTCAGATATCGATTGTTTGATAGTATTATAGATAAATGCATCCTGTATCTAATTTTTTTGCCATCGGATCTGGTCGGTGTACAGAATTCAGATTAGCTTTATCTCTTTAGAGAGTTCGGCATACTTTTTCACGCGTTAATGGCCCCATATGTATATTTTGACTACGGTTGCAGGTTAGGGTTTACAGAAAATCATTTGAAAGCCGCTTCTAAAGCTAAACAATTATATTAGCTTTCACCATTACAAGGTTCAGATCTAGTACTTATTTTTATTTAGTTTTTCTCTCTGATGAAAGCATTTTACCGACACAGAGTTTAGTATTGCATTTTAGGATTTTGCAAAATACTAAAATTCTATGAGGGGTTTATTATTGTAGTTGAAGATTCAGAAGCTTTAATCATTTTAAGCATTACTTGCCAAGGCATGATCATAATTTTTATTTTCCTAAATGTCATAATACCAAGAATGCTGAGTGGATCTACAGTCACAGTAATAATTTTGTTGGGATTCATCTGAGCCCCTTTTGGGGTGCTGTCTACCTTACACACCAACCTCAATAAGGTGAATGGTCCTTGAGTTTTGAAGCTGGTACCTGGCAAAGTTAGAGCTTGCTGTACCTGTTAATAACAGCAAAATGGGGGAATAATCAGTTATGAAGTTAATAATCTTTTGGCAGAGAGGAGGCAAAATCTGAATAATCTCATGTATACGCTTCATTCGATGGTGCCCAACGTCTCCAAGGTCTGTATATGTCTATAATGTTTATACATACTATTTGTACGAAAAGTAGAGGGCATTTCAATTTACAAAATTTTTAATGTATTTTTTAATCTTTTGTATGTATGTGTGAGTGTTAAGTCCTGGGAGTTGTCGAGTTCCTTTCTTGGAAGAGATCCCTTTTTAAGGTGAAGTTCATATACCAATTTAAGAATAGATTTATCTAAGCAGGGTCAATGATAATTTTTGAAGCTAAACACAGAAGATAGTGTTTTTAGGGTTATGGCCCGATATATTATTTTTTATTGAAAGTAGTTTACTGAAACATGGTTTAATGTTTCATGTTGTATAGTGGAATAATAACCTATTTAATGTTTTATTGCTGTGGTTTATATTCTAGAGATTTAAATGTTTTTTAAGAGGGAAATATTGTTCAGCTGTACTGGACTGGGGATTTAATAAATTTGATAGCTGATCCTGTTAAACTGGCCATGCAAAATATGGATAGTTTGAACTGTTGTGTTGTAGAGTTTGGATATGTTTACAATATTTTGTCTTTTATAGTTTGTAAAATTATTCTATTGTTTTGAATGCTTCCTCAATTTAGATTAATGGACGTGCTCGCATAAACTCCTAAAAAGATTTCCTGAGAATCACTCACAAAGCTTCAAAAATGGAACTTTAACAATTTATTTTGATACAACCTATTATTTTGATTTTTTATTAAATATAATAGAAGTGATAAATTATAAAAATTAACTACTTAAAAAAAAGTCCATGGCTTGTAGAATCATAAGAAAACTCCATTTTTACAGAAAAGATTCATAATTTGTAAAAACTACACAGCCTCTTTATAAGTATATGATTATGGCCCAAAACCATCTCAGTTTACAGAATTCTCACATTTATATCTGGTATCCGTTAGAGATGTGGCGTCAAAAGATGTTACTAAAATCTAGTCCACTGCATAATTTCTTTTCAAAAGTTAAAAAAAGATTTGGTGTATTGAATATATATATTTTAGATTTTTAAATTTTTTTAATACTTAGTTTATGGTGCGTTATTATTTCAATTAAATAGTAGTGTTTTCTTATATTAATTAGTGAAGTGATAGGATATCCAATCAGTTTTTTGAAGTCGTATACTATTAAAAAAAATAGTTATATACGGAGATGGGGTTTTTATTGAAATTTGGGTGAAGTACAGAAAGAGGAGATCTATAAAGTAAGCGTGCTTATTTTATTTAAAAGTACAGAAAGAAGAGATCTATCTTTAAGTTGTGTATATAGGGAGAACATATATTAGGGGAGAGGACCCTATAACCGAGCGGGTACCAAAACATGTATATCTCTTTTCACCATAGGTTGTTGACAAAATCACCAATAGTTGTCACTTTTTGGTTAATTACACTTTTTAAGAGTTAATGAGAATGCGACACATAGGGCGCTCGGTCATTGGTCCCTCTTTCAAATGCTTTATATTGATTTTCTTCATATTAAATCAATTCAAAAACTATTTTTCCCTCCAAATTAACACGTGAAACGAAAATGTCAATATGGCATGATCATACGCTTTTTACGCTATCAATATACCTACATATATTTGCGTGCCCCTAAAGTTAGGTGCACGGTTATAGGGTCCTCTCCCCTAGAACTTTCTTCACCACTGACTTACGCTTTTTTTTTTAATTGAAGTACGATATTAACTAATCTTTACATGAATGAGTTTTTAATTTTCTAATTATTTTACATTATAAAATTGTATATTTATATATCTTATAATATTTCACATATGTTTGATTGTACCATATAAACACACACATTTATTTTTTTTGAATGTTGAAATTGTATTATGAATATAATAAGATATTTTGGGTACATTTATTTATTAAATTTGTAATTTCTTGACATATATCTCTCTTTATATATATATATATATATATATATATATATATATATATATATATATATATATATATTTTGAATATTTCTTACACATGTTTATTGTTTATTTGTATAGGTGCATTATTTTCAAAATAGTTATTGGAATTGTATTTATATTGTTGTGTACAATTATTTGATGTTTTGAGATCATTATAGGTGCATAATGTGTTACTATGAGAGGGTGTTTTACAATATTGGTAGGTAAGGTTGTAATGGAATGTATTCGTTTTTATTCTTGACATTAAATTTGACATTCATTTGACCGTTTACAATATTGGTAGGTAAGGTTGTAATGGAATGTATTCGTTTTTATTCTTGACATTAAATTTGACGTTCATTTGACCGTTTACAATATTGGTAGGTAAGGTTGCAATGGAATGTATTCGTTTTTATTCTTGACATTAAATTTGACATTCATTTGACCGTCATGTAACAATTCATTCATAAATTTGTTTTTTATTAGGGTGTCACTTAAATAATTTAGTTTATTTGGCATATGAGTTATGTATGAAATTGTAACGTTTATTTTCCGTGTGAGTTATAAATGAATATTGTTTGTAATGTCTATTTGGTATGGGAGTTATTTACAAATAGTTATAATGTTTTGAAATTTTTATGAATGAATATTGTTTGTATTGTTTATTTGGCATGTAAGTTATGTATGAATTTGTAATGTTTATTTGCCATGTGATTTATAAATGAATATTGTTTGTAGTGTTT
Source organism: Taxus chinensis (assembly GCA_019776745.2). Lineage (NCBI taxonomy): Eukaryota > Viridiplantae > Streptophyta > Pinopsida > Cupressales > Taxaceae > Taxus > Taxus chinensis. The sequence goes on from CM034148.1 coordinate 666,261,032, forward strand.
ATTTGACACGTGAGTTATGTATGAATTTGTAATGTTTATTTTACATGTGAGTTATAAATGAATATTGTTTGTAATGTGTATTTGGTATGGGAGTTATTTACAAATAGTTATAATGTTTTGAAATTTTTATGAATGAATATTGTTTGTAAATGTGTATTTGGTATGTGAGTTAGAAATGAATATTGTTTGTAATGTTTGTTTTGAAATTTTTATTAATGAATATTGTTTGTAATGTGTATTTGGCATGTGAGTTACTTACAAATAGTTATGATGTTTTAGATTTTTTATGAATGAATATTGTTTGAAATGTGTGCTTGACATGTGAGTTAATTACAAATAGTAGTTATGATGTTTTAGAATTTTTATGAAAGAATATTGTTTGTAATGCTTGTTAGGCGTGTGAGTTTTGTAAATAGTTGTTATGATATTTTAGAATTTTTATGAATGAATATTGTTTGCAATGTGTGTTTGGCATGTGAGTTAATTACAAATATTTTATGATGTTTTAGAATTTTTATGAATGCATATTGTTTGCAATGTGTGTTGGCATGTGAGTTAATTACAAATAGTTGTAATGATGTTTTAGAAATTTTATGAATGAATATTGTTTGTAATTGCATGTTAGGCGTGTGAGTTTTGCAAATAGTTGCTAAATGATGTTTAAGAATTTTTATGAATGAATATAGTTTGCAATGTGTTTTTGGCATGTGAATTAATTACAAATAGTTGTAAATGATGTTTTAGAATTTTTATGAAGCAATGTGTTTTTGACATGTAAATTAATTACAAATAGTTGTAAATGATGTTTTAGAATTTTTATGAATGAATATTATTTGTGATGTGTGTTTGACATGTAAGTTAATTATAAATAGTTGTAATGATGTTTTAGAATTTTTATGAATGAATATTATTTGTGATGTGTGTTTAGTATGTGAGTTAATTATAAATAGTTGTAATGATGTTTTAGAATTTTTATGATGAATATTGTTTGTAATGTGTGTTTGGTATGTGAGTTAATTACAAATAGTTATGATGTTTGATTACAAATATTTGTAATGTTTTAGAATATTTTTGAATGAATATTGTTTGTAATGTGTGTTTGGCATGTGAGTTAATTACAAATAGCAGTTATGATGTTTGAAAATTTTTATGAATGAATATTGTTTGTAATGTGTGTTTGGCATGTGAATTCATTACAAATAGTTGTAATGATGTTTTATAATTTTCATGAATGAATATTATTTATAATGTGTGTTTGTCATGTGAGTTAATTACAAATAGTTGTAATGATGTATTAGAATTTTATGAATGAATATTGTTTGTAATGTTTGGCATTTTAGTTAATTACAACTAGTTGTTTTAATGTTTTAAAATTTTTATGAATGAATATTGTTTGTAATGCCTGTTTGGCATGTGAGTTAATTACAAATAGTAGTTATGATGTTTAATTACAAATAATTGTAATGTTGTTTTAGGATTTTTATGAATGAATATTGTTTGTAATGTGTGTTTGGCATGTGAGTTAATTACAAATAGTAGTTATGATGTTTGACAATTTTTATGAGTGAATATTGTTTGTAATGTGTGTTTGACATGCGAGTTAATTACAAATTGTTCTAATGATGTTTTATAATTTTCATGAATGAATATCATTTGTAATGTGTGTTTGTCATGTGATATTTAGAAATAATTCTTAAAATTACATCTATAATATTTATACAATTATTTAATGTTTTGGAGTTTTTTATGAATGAATGTCTATTTTTAAGTGTTTTTTAATATTTATGAATTTATTTTAATGTTTTAACATTTAACATTTTTTTGAATATTTTTTAATATGATTTTAATTTTTTACAGATTTGTTATTTTAAAATATTTAATGATGTTCAAAATTAATTAAAAATTTGAAATTTATAGTAACTAAAATTAAATTAATAAAATTTAAAAATTAATTTAAAAAATACATTGATAAAATAATAAACGAATTAATAAAAATTGATTAAAAATCTTAAAAAATAAATTTCAAAAAAAATTAAAATTTAAAAAATTAAAATAATAAAAAAACAAAATTAAAATTAGAAATTAAGAAAAAAAATAATTTAAAAATAGGAATTAATAAAAATTGATCAAAAATAATTTCAAAAATGAATTTCAAAAAAACATAAAAAATAAAAAATAAAAAAATGGTAAAAAAATTATAAATAAATAAAAAATAATCAAAAACAAAATTAAAATTAATTAAAATTAGGAATTAATAAAAATTAAAAAATAATTTTAAAATAGGAATTAATAAAAATTGATAAAGAATTTCAAAAATGAATTTCAAGTCTTTAAAAATTAAAAAATTAAAAAATGGTAAAAAATTATAAATTAAAAAACATAAGCAAAATTAACAAAAAGTTATTTAAATCAACAAAAAGTAAATAAATAAAAAATAAAATAAAATAAAAATAAAATATTAACAAAAATAATTGAAAAATAGGAATTGATTAAAAAATAAAAAATGAATTTAATAAAACTTTAAAAAATAAAAAATAAAAAGGTAAAAAGTTATAAAATCAAAAATATAAATAAAAATTAAAAAATAACCAAAATTAACAAAAAGTAAAAAACACAAAAAAAAATCAATACAAAATTAGAAATTTTAAAAAAAATTAAAAAAGAAATTAATTTAAAATTTTGATAAAAATTAAAAAAAGAATTTCAAAAAACTTAATAAAAATTCAAAACTACTAAAAAGATAAAAATTAACTAAAAATAATAATAATAAACAAATAAAATTAAAAATTAAAAAAGTAATTAATTATCAATCAATTGAAATTCATTTAAAAAAAAAAAAAATGACCAAAATTTCAAAAATTAAAATTAAAATATTTAATAAAACTTGATTAAAAAATCACAAAATCTAAAAAATAAACATAAACAAAAATTTGAAAATTAATAATAATTAACAAAAAAAAATTAAATACTAGCAATCGCATGTGTACAATGTAATGTGAACGCCGAATGGTAAATGTTATTTGATTTAGAGGGATAATTTTTTCTTTTGTAGTTGATGTTGTTTGTAATGATTTCAAGGATATTGTATTAGTTTTTCTCATCAACTTGGCCATGGCATTGCCTAGAATACACAGACCAAGTAGCTTTGGCCTTATTTCAACTCATATATTTACAATCCTAACATTTTGTGAAAGAGTTGTTAAATTCACCTTACACAATAATTTCAAAGTATAGAATTTTTGGTGATAATTTTTGCTAAAGTGTTTTTAGCAATTTTCACAAGCGAGAAAGGACTGAGTTATGGACAATACATTACTTGGTGAAATTCAAATTTTGCATGCATTTCTTTTAGCAGGTCAGCGGTAATCATTAAATTTACAAAAAAAAAAATTGGCTTCCTACAATTGATTCGTTTCTTTTAGGGTGTTGATTCCTACAATTGATTTGTTTTCTATGAATTTTCAGTCCAATCCAAGAGGTTTATCTTATTCATAATACCACTATTGCAGATGTGTGTTCCAAGCCTTGTGCTCCACCAAGAAATGGTCCAGATCTCCAATCGTCTGCAATGACTGCCCCTAGTTCTTGCTAAACATGTACATTTCTTAGTCACCCAACTAAAAAAATTGCACATGTCTGAATTAACCTCATTTTTACCACCACTCCATAAATTCCATCATTATTTTTTGACTCACATCTTCTATGATAAAATTTACAATAATTAAAACCCCCCAAAAAATACTTACCCTCGCCCTCCGCTTGCAATACAATTTAATTCTTAATAAAACCTTCCGTGAAATAATGAAAGAAAGCAATTCTTAAAACTAAAGGTTGAGTAATTACCAGGCTCCCAGCATAATGTGCTCTTTCATGTGTTAATAATGTACTATACGCTCTGTCCATGCATTAACCCGGGAAGTGCACGCTATGTTAAATTCCAAGCCATTGAATCCCAACCTCAAAGTTAATTAAATTTAAATAATACTTGTGATCTCTCAACTTGAAGATTGCAGTGCTTGCTTAGATTTTATTAGGAGGATTTTCAGCCCTAATGCCCATCTTGGGTTGGTGGACAACTGCCATCTACAAGGCCACTGTGTAAGATAATTGCAGAATATTTATAAGGAAAATAATTATGTTTTCACAGTCACTGAGTGATTGTCTTCTGTGTATAGAAATAATGGTGCATTACTATTTTTTCCAAAAATTCTTAGAATTTGCAACTCTATTTTAGTCAATTGTCGACCTAAATTTAGGACCCTTCGTTACATTGAAGTTGTATATTCCTTAATCTTACAAAGAAATTTTCCAATGCAATATGAATCTTATTTTGATTTGGATTAACTCATTTTCTATCTTTGTAATTTGCAAGGAACTGGTAGCACTTTGAGCCAAGATGTTGACAACGATTGCCCCTTATTGATGGAGACTTTCATGTTAAAGACAATTATTACTCTGCATTGTATTCAAAAATCTTTAGATATTCTTATGTATCCAAACCAATAAGCAAGCTACGGAAATTTAGAGGTGTTTGCAACCACTAAGGAGATTTGATTTAAAATATTATTTTGTCAAGCAATAACACTATCTTGTCTAGAATTTGTAACAGTTTAGGCCAAAGGACCAAGCTCTCACTATTAAACAAGGAATTACTAAAGCTTTGTGATAGTAAATATGTTCCTAATAGAGACCACAAGTTGCAATGCCATAAAGAAGGCTTCCCAAGCTTAGAAAATAAAGAGAAGGGCAGTAATGGGAAGGGAATTTAATTTTGAAGCTTCTAGAGTAAGATCCCCCTGATTAACATTGAGAAATCAACACCCCTTAAAATATAAGGATTCCAAAGACCCACATATAAATATCTTGTATAACAGAGAATTCATCTTCACCCCTTAAAAAGGAGGCTTCCAAAAGCCAATTTATAAATTCTCGTTTAATAGATAATTTAATACCCCTTAAGAGTAAGGTTTCAAAAAACGCATTTATAAATTCTTCACGATGAAAAAGGAATAATTGTTGGACCAGTTTCCTCCATGACAATTAAGAAACTGGTAAAGAAGATCAGTGAAGTAGATTATTCTTCTTCGAGCTTGCAGAGTGATTCGACTGTTATAGCTGATGTTCTTGAGAGTGATCTTATCAGTTCTGAAATGAGTGGAACCAGAAGTTCGATTTGACTTTGCCACTCGGTGCAGCTTCTTCCAGATAAATGGATTACTACACCTATTTATATATCACTAGCAATCTGAAGGATCTATTGCCGGAGAATTCCATAGCTTTAATGGCTCTCACTTCAAGTCAAATCTATGAGGCTTATCTTATTCTTAATACCACTATTGTACAGATGTGTGAGACAAGCCATGGCAGAAAGAATTCCAACCTCATAGTTAATGAACAAATATTTGAAAATATTTGCGATTTGCCCTTAGTAACTACAACTAAAATGGAACCTACAGTGTTTGAATTACAGTTACTACATAAGCCCTGAAGGGTTTTGAAACCCATCACTATACTGATGGAGAAAGCAATTCTTAACCTTATATTGAAGGTTGAATAGTTACCCAACTCCTAGCACAATACATACTTTGTTCTTAATGTTCCTTCCATGCCAATCGGACACAGAGAAAATGGTCCACAACCACGTCATAATTGGGGCAAAGTGTAAATCATGGTTCCATGTCCTACGCGGCTATGTTAAAAAAAAACATTTGAATTAAACCATTGAATTAACAAGTAAAAGCTTGAATTAAATTTTCATACTTGTGATCTCTCAATTAATCAATATATGTGAGTTCAAAATTCAAATTTATAACGGCCCATGGGACTACCCTAAAGCAATATAATCGGAACAAATTCCCTCCCTAGAACCCTGCTTTACCAAGTTTGAGAGTTTTTTTAGTGAGATTATGGGCTTCTGTTAATGTGTGGTGGTGTAGTGTAATGGGAGGCATTATACTCCTAGGTAAGCTGTGGACCAAATCTTAAAATTTCCAACATTGTTTAGGCTCAAATGTGCCCCATTAAATGTAAATATGTGTCAGAGAGGATTGTATACTTCCTTTATTCTGTGCAAAGTAAATTTTGTGATATTTTCTTTTCTTTTTTGAACGCATGTAGTACTTTCATAAGATAATTGCAGGGAACAAATGGTTATTACAATTTTTGAATCATTGATTGTTATAGTTATTAAAGAAATTCATTACGTATTTACATTGTTAAAGTTTTTTTCTTACTTGTTTGAAAGTGATTTGATCAATGTGAGTAAATTTAGAAGTCTGTAACATGTTATATTGTCATATTTTCGGCCAGTTTGAAAGAAAGCTTAGTACTTAACTGCAATTTGTATGATAGTCTGTGACCAGTTTTTTTTCCCATCATTACTGCATTGCGATGGATGTTGTGGTTTGTTGCTTCAATGCACGTGTAAAACAATTATCAGAGCTGCACCTTGACTCTAGATTTTAGAAATATATAAAATGGATAAACACCTAACAACTCAAAAATTTAGAAAAATATATCAAAATTGAAAATTTCATCATAAAATATTGATTTCGCCCTTAGATAATATACAATATCTCATCATGAGAGCATTGATTTCACCTATAATACCAGGTGAGAATTTATTATAACACATACCAATTATAGATAGTCATTAAGTACAATATGGATATCACTATCTAGATTCCAGCATTTGTTATTAAGATGTTCTGAAATCTCCACTCATTCATATTATGATATTATGGTACATTTGTTGGTATATAGTTGCATATTACTGAATTAAATTGACAATCTTTTGAGTTTGATGTGAAAGCCACATTCTGAAATGTATAGAGTTGTTGGTCGTATTACGCTCATCTTCAACCTGAAGAAGCGGGTGCATTACCGAGTTTATGTAGACCATAGCTATTCCATGTTGCTAAACATTGCTAATTTTGGCATTGTAAGTGCTAGAATGAAAGAAAATTGTGAAGATTTCATGTTAGCTTCATCCCTTTGATCAAGACAATCTGAAATGATTTAGTATTCAAGGGCAGGGAGTTGACTAAAGGGTAAGAGAGACATATCCCAGTGTGGCAACAAGTTTGATTCTTATCATGTTAATAAAGCACAATATGTTGCAATAGTGGGAACACTTATGCCCTTGCCAGATCTAGGCAACAAATAGGAAAGTATCCCAATGCCATTTAGTCTAAATACCTTGATTCAGACAAACTTGATTCTGTTCATACAATTTCGTATAGTGATGGAGACATGGGCATTCAGGAATTTGTGTAGACTTTCTAGTGTCGCCACACCTAAATTCATGATTCAGATGTTACCATGTATAAATAATGCAATGGACACGCTGATAGTGGTGCACAAAATGAATATCTAGTTTACAGGTATTGTATATCTTCAGCCTGGTTTTTTGCATGGATGAACTAAACAAATGAGTCGATATTAGTTGTGTTGTACAGTTGTTTTGTTTGGAATGTCTTGAATGCTTTCGGAGTGTTAGAATATGGTTTCCACCCTGAATTTAATAGCTTCAGCTGTATTTGCTCTATCCTTATTCAAGGAAAACAAAAGGGAAACAATAGGATATATTTAGAGACATTTTGAATTCTGTTTTATTTTTGTAAATTGCGGCCAGGTTAATTACAATAGGATATCTAACTACATATAAGCTTCTAGATAATCTTGTGTGAAATCTGTTCTCTAGCCTCTATTGCATATAATAATGTATTGTTTGTGTTCCCTGAGACCAACTTGATGTATCAGAGTTATAAAATCAAAAAATTGCCAGAACTATGCAAAATACAGATTTGGCATATTTGAAACCATCATATCATAACATGATGGATTTTCACTGTCCCAAACACCATCTTGGTCTATCAAGCCACCTGTATAACTGTAACAAATATTGGAATTAACAACTTGTAGCAAATTCAGTGTTGAGAATTTATATAACAATACCCATATAGATAGTCATCTAAGTACAGCTATGGATACACTTTGATAAGTCTTGCATGCCAAGATGTTAGAAATCTCCATCTCAATTATGATTTATAACATTGCTTTTATATATGCATATTAGACATTAAACCACTTCTTTTGATTTGGGTGAAAGCCAATTCTGAAATGTATCAGAGTTGTTGGTGATATTAGTAGTTGACCATACCGTGCATATTTTGTAACCATAATATTCCATGTTGCTACATTGCTTTTCGACATTTGTTCAAATAAATCATGTGCTTCCTCCAACCTTCCATTTTCAGCATATGTCGATATCATTGCGTTCCATGAGATCAAATTTTGTTTAGGCATTTTTCCAAATTGCTTGCCTAGGTGATGTGCTGAAATCATGGTAGTCCAGGAGACAACATTTCTTTTAGGCATTTTGAATTGCATAATTAACAACATGTAGCAAATTCAGTGTTGAACAGAGTGAAAATATGAGTGAGGGATCGCACTGGTCATTGCGAGAAACATTTGGAAGAGTAATAAATAATTGAAGATAATAAAATACAAACGAAATACTAATTATAACCATAAGTAACATTAAAAATGATGATTATTTTTCTACATTTGAGCCATACAATCCAAATAACCATAACCGAGACAAAATCCAAAAACTCAAATTTCCAACCCAATTTCTTGCCAACACTGTGAGAACAAAAAAAGAATGAGGATGACAATGTCCAGCTCCTCATATCTGTGACATCATAATCACACCAAATTACACATTACCAACTTCAGGAATAAACCTGAAATGTAAATGGAATTAAATTATAAACGAGTAAAAGAACTAAAACTTTGACGTACTAAAAGATGTTGAAATAATTTCCAAAAAGAAAAGGGAAAACCTTAATAGAAAACAATAAAAAAAGGTGGAATCTTAATCTATTTTATATTTTAACATACCATTATTTATATCTATTTTAAGTGGTTTCCATTCTCAATGTGGAAAAATTCAAATGGGAGCTCTCCAAATTTCATGCCCAAAAACATGAAAAGTAAATATAATTATTGACATTTTCGGATTAAAAAAATTAAGCATCGAAATCCCTTATTTTCATTCAAATTTACTTTTGGATTTTCATCAGGTCACTCCATTATCATTTGTGCATCATTCACTCATTTACCGGATTGCTCCCAACATAATAATCACTTTCATATAGTGAGCCAGCGCGCAGCTCCAGAGTAAGTGCCCACTTCTGTGTTCTGCTTTCTATCATAATCTTGCGGCTCCAGTCAGATAATTTATTTATTAATTTCTCTTTAGAATGTTATGCCATCTATGTCACACGGAATGAGGTGTTGGTTTCAATTAAAGACCAAATGTCACTTCTGAGCACCCCGACAAGCTACAGATGCAACCTATTAAGCTCCGCTCACCTCTTAGTGGATGACTGATCTGGAGAAAACATCAAAACAATCTATTAAACCCCAAGAATAAAATAGTCTATTAAACCCAATTTAGTTAATGCAGTAACATCTACAGAATTAGGGGAAACAGAAAATCGAGTCCCCCAAATCCACCGTGAACTGACATAGCAGATACATAATACAGAGTGATGCCTCCTCCAAACCCAAAAACGAAAAACGTCTGTGCGAGTTCAATCGACTGAGAAAAATGAGTATATAAAGCAACATGCAACTGTTACAAATAGCCCCCAAAAAACTGGTAAAAATAATCGGTAAACACGAAAACGTCTAGACGGCTGTCAAATCGTCAAAATTAAGACAGTCGTAGAAACGTCCGGAGGTGCCTTTCCCATAGGGGGGAACGCCTTCGGCATAACTAAATTAAAACGTAAATTAAAAATTAATAAAAATTACAAATTTAAAAATAATAAAAATTTAAAAAATTACAAATATAAAATTAATAAAAATTCACAATTGTATATTAAAAAGTAAAATAAAAATGAAAGTTAATAAAATTTTAAAAATTAAAAAAGTAATAAAAGTTAAAAATTAAAAAATTAGAAGTTAATTTTAATAATATTTAACAATTAAAAATTAAATAAAAGTTAGAAGCCAACATTCATAATTTTTTTTAAACAATATTTAAAATTAAAACAAATAAGAACTCAAAAATTAAAACTAATAAAAATTAGAATTAATAATTGATAATTAATAAAAAATAATTAAGAATTAAGAATTTTTTAATAAAAAATTTAAAAATTCATTGTTAATGAAATTTTAAATTAAAAAAAATAAACGAAAAATTAAAATCCATAAAAAAATTAATAAAAATTGAGATTTAAAAAAGTAAAATCGAAATGAAAATCAGTAAAAAATTAAAACAAAATAGAAATTAGAAATTAAAATAATAAATTATAAATTAAAAAACTAAAGAAAAATTAAATAATTAAAAAAATTAAAATAATTAGAAAATAAATTAATTAATCAAACAAATGAAAATACAGAATTAAAGAATTAAGAATTTTTTTAATTTAAAACTTTTAGAAAAATAGAAATTTTAATAGAAAGATTAAAAATTAGTTAGTAATGAAATTTTAAATTAATAAAATAAAAACTATTAGATAATTAAAAAATAATTTTAAAAATCTAGAGATCCATAAAAAATATAAAAAGTCTAATAAAAATCTAAAGGTAATTGAGAAATATCCTAATATTAGGAAATTAAATAGTCATAATCTTGGCTCTGTGTTAAGGAGACCTACTACGGAAAATTTGGATCCTTGAAATTGATATGTGGTTTAAAAAGTTAGCTAAAATTGGCTAGTCGAGAGTTGATAAAAATTCAAAATTGTAAATTACTTCAAACATGCAAGGATGTGCACTGCCGAAAGTCTACGATGAGGTATAGGACTATAAATCCTCTTCCTAGGAAATTGTTGACTCTGGCGAATCATTACACCCACTAATATAGGTGCTTATGGGTGATTATGACTCTTAATGATGATTTCATAACATGGTAGCTTCTCCCAATGTTTATGCCCCTAACTTTTTGAAACAGGATGAACTATACTATGGATGAAGGCTTGGCTGATAACTTACTCTATTCAAGTGCATTACATTGGTATTGCAGAGTGATCTATTCTATATGGTGGACTCTAACTTGCGGATGATAAATGGTTAAAGCATGATACCAATGAAATAAAACCTAAACTAACAAGTGAGCGATGCATCCAAAGGAATTACTTTAACACCTACTGTTGGAGCCTTTCTGATCACAATACTCAATTGACGACTATGAATTTAAAGACCAAGCTTGGCTCACTTGGACCAATCTTCAATGAAGGATATGATCAGGAAGATGCAATGAACACCTCGATCGTGTTTTTATTTCATCCAGCAGACTCATCTTATTGCTCCAAATTTTGATACAGTGCATGTACAGTCCGCTATTATCGAGGTAAAAATGGTCATTACAACTTGAATGGGAAGTTTTATTCCACAACCACCATCCACTTGCATATTTAAGGTTATTTGGCACGTGGTGCCCAGCAAAAAGGTACCAACATTTAGAAAAATTCTTCCTCCTTACAATGTCATTGCTGAAGACATGAGAGAGAATGGTCTAGACTCATTTCCAAGATCTGGAATATGGCGCCATGTCCTCCATTTACTACCCCAATTGAGCATTGAATTTGCCTGCCTGAGAGGCACGATGGATTCCACTGCAAAAACACATGCCTCCAAGTATCCTCCACCAATGTTGGGTAAGATAGGAAGCCCATACTTCATTATGGTGGTAGGTGAATACATGCTTGACAGCCTCAACTTTGCACAGACTGAATTTAGAAGAGTTTCCTTGCTGGGCTTCAAGATTCAATTCTTTCATTGAATTGATCTTCTTCAAGCTCAATGCTGCTGATATTCGCCATAAGCTTAAGCTTTCAGTTTAAATCCCACTCAACCCGTGGTGCATAGATGGAAGCCTCTAAACTCTTCTTCAAAACCTTCTTGCTGCCAAGCATGATCCAGAAACATATAATGTGTCGACACTATGGCACTCTCCAAAAACATGTGGCTTACCAATCCTACCAGAGATCTATAAGGGCGCTACTATATATAATGTCAATTATCGTCTGGGTTTTCGAGCTTTGGAGGACCTTTCGTAGTTAGCATGCCTCCACCATGTTAGAACAGTGGGACACTTGGCATCGTCCACGATGCTACTTTGCAACTCACGCCTAGAGATCGTGCTCGCTACGAAGCCCCTCTCACTTTAGGAGGAACTACATGTTGCTTTACTCTTAGCCTAGCGGATCACAAGTGCTCATTTGGGGATGGATGGCTTCCCATGTGAGTTTTACCAAAGAAATTTGCACCTTTTGTAGGCACCTGGATTTGCTTCAAGCTGTACTAATGAAGACTTTGAATCTCACGGTCTCTTGTAGAGATTCATCAGACCCAAGGCAAAATGGAGAGTTCTATGCTCCTAAAGCAGGTGACTGCCTTGAAAAAATACCTTTGAAGTTGGCTCGATGAGACACGTGGAGGCTTTTGAATGTCTCTTATAAAATGCTTGCTAAGGTGCCGGCTTTGCCGTAGTGATGATATTCTAGAAAAGATTGTGACGAACCTAAGTATATTATTTTTGTCAAAGGACCCGATTTATTTTGGATTATCTTCTTGTAGTTGTGGGAAGGCATTGACATGTGGCTCATGTTTCATCGCAAAAGCCTCTTAGACTTATTAAAATGGCCGACTGTGAAAAATCTTATCGGGCGCATCGACACATGGAGCCTTTGCATTCGTTTGGTTACTGCCTTTAAATCTATGGGGTTTGGAGAAGTACGTTCGAAGTTAGACTGTACGTGGATGCTTTTTTCAAATTCCTTTGCTTGGCTCACTACTTAGATTGATTCGGGCCTCGAGTGAACAATTGTCATATGGCTTCTTTTGATCCATCATGGGCGTCAAGAGGTTCCCTAGGTTACACCAACTCTATTTTTTCTTGTTGCGGATGCCTTGGGATATTTAATTACCCATCAAACTGACTCAGTGGTACGTATCCAGGGGATCTATTATCTTTGGGTCATAAAAACACAGCTGATCAACGGACACTTTGCAGATGATTTCTTTTTTATGGTTGCAGAATTTGAACAGAACGTTGTTGCGGTGTTTGATTGTCTTGATAATTTTCTTCCTCTGGAGCTCTGGTCTCCAACATACAAATAGCTAAAACCTTCGGATTTCGACGACGTTGCTTCTCCATCTATCCAAATTGCCCGTTAAAGGCTTGACCTTTGGAAGTCAATTGGGCACGCTGAGCAATTCTGATTTCTTAGACCATTACCTTTGCATTTGACAGTGACTCTACAACCTATCGTGTTGGAATCAATGTTCTTAACAAAGTGGAGAAAAAATGGTTACCAATTTGGTCAACTCGCGGGATCACTTATCTACTAGCTGGAGAATTTCATGTTTACACTTGAAGTATCCATTGGGCATAGCTACTTATGTTTATTATTCTGGTACTTATCTGGTGTCCTTATCACACTTCGAGCTTCAATTGAGTTACAAGCTGCTTATGGATTTTCTCTTGTGTAACCTATTCCGCTAGTTGCACTCTGGATTTTCACATTGAAAATCTTAGGAGGTTTGTTGATCTTCTGCATGAGTAGAAAATTGTCGGTGACCTGGAGTATTATCAATGTGCTATCGAAAAAGCATAGAATTTATGTGCATACATGGTTTATCTTGGAGGCACTTTTGGGTTCACAAGCTAGGATACAATTCTTTTGTGCAAATTACACTGTGAATCTGGAGCCCCTTATGGTAAGAATTGTTGGATCATACATTGTCTTCAACATTCTCTTATTATAGTTTATGCTCACTATAGAAGAATTAAAATCCTTGGCTACCTTTTTCGCGAAGAGTATTTGGAAACTTTACTTTGAGTAGGTGAAGTCGCTTATGAGGTGGGTTCCGGTGATCAGATTTTGAAGCTGGCCTCTTCATTCAATGTCACAAAACATCTGGAAGGCATTGCTCCTATTACCATCTGATGACCATGTAGGTGCCATTAGCAAAAACCCCTGACATTTAGAATGCCATTTGGATGGTATTGCAAGGGAATTCATACCATACATGAGTCTTGAGCAGCATCAGAGAGATTGGATTCCTTGGCCCGAGCTTAGAGACAGATAAATTCAATTTGATGAGTCATTTCAGAGGCGGGGATGGGATCTAATCTGAAAAATTCATGTCACTCAGATGTCTAGAAATGGTTAGTACCTTCATAGAGGATTGGCCTCCATGCTCCGACTATCCTAGTGGCGTGACTGGTCAACCATGGCAATCATAGCATTGTTTTTATGCCTATTATTTATGGAGGAGATGGAGAAATCCTTCCTAATCAACCGTTATTAAGGAGACCTCTTCAGAACTTCCACTGATCAATGCAACAATAATCTAATTCTGGGGAGTTGTCACTTTACACGATAGTGGACATATTCTCTCGTCAAGTTTTTTGCTACTTAGAAGACTTTTTTGGAGTCCTAGTTGTTAACTGCATTTTTTTTGGTAGTAAAATTATCTATCATTTTTGTTTACACTGTTGGTCAAACAAGGGTAGACATATGGGTAGGCATTACCCTTCTGACTTTCCCTAAATTCTGCTCATGAGGTCGTGTCAGAATAAACTTCACCTTTTCCAAATTTTGTCAGCATGCCCAATCTATTTGGCAAAATGGATTCACTCTTTGTTAAAAGGAAGCGATAACCAGATCGTACCAAGACAAGAACACAAATGATAATTAAATACTAGGATCTATAAGATGGAAGTAATTTACCATAATAACTTTACATAAAACCTTTTGCAAACAACATGAGTAGGTAATATCATATATTATTATGGAACTCAATGAAATACAATGAGAATGGACCTTGCTTATATAGGCAAGGAACAACAATCTAAGAACTAGTCAAGGTCATATATCAAGCCATAAATTAAGGAAAGAACTAGTCATCAAAGAACTAGTTAAGTCCATAGATTTAGGAGAGAACTAGACAACAAGGATCTAGTCAATACCATAGATCAAGGAAAGAACTATACCTAAAAACTAGATAATATCTCCTAATATCTAAATAAGATAAAAGAAATATCCACACACATAAGTGGGTGAGGATAAATACAATAAAGGTAAATAAAGTAACTAGGTGAACATGAGCTAAGGTAAATACCTACTCTAACACCCCCCCCCTCAAGTGCAGTTAGGGGCCAAAATAGAAGTGGCATGTTGACAGTATGATTCCCGATAGCAACTAAGGCTGATGAGCTACTCATGTACAATAACTGGGAAAAAAGGGACATCACAAGGTACCCAAAACTAGTAATAACACAGTAAAGAGAGTAAAAAACCTGCTCAAAGGCATCCTAAGAAGCTCAGATCAAAAACACGTATGTATAATGTTGAAGAATTTTGGTGTGCAATGTGGTCTGAATCCACTGCTTAATCAAAAAAATCAAGAAACAACTGACACTGAGCTTCACCATAATAGCTCCATACAAAAATAATGTTAACGGAGTGATTTCGAAAGTGTAAGAAAAAACTACCAAACATAATTCGATTAACTGATGCAAATAGGTATGTCACGATCCAAGAATAATAACCAAAACAACAAAGCAAGGACACAAAATTTAGAGTGTCGTGATCCAAGAAAAGACAAGGTAACAAGGTAAGGACACGAAACCCGAAGAAGCAAGTATCAGCACCACACCCTCCCATATTGCTGAATGGGTGGATTGACGCCACAAATTTGTATGAGTTACTTAAAATCAACTACTTGAAAATTGAAAAAATAACATTGGGCTTCACCAGAATAGATCCCCCACAAGAGAGACTATCAACATGTCAAAAGTGTCGAAAATACAGATACAAAATATCTCAACAATCAGGAGAGATACATTACCCCTGCTAAATAAAAATTCTCAAAACAAGAAGCTTTACAATACAGAAGGTACAGAAAGTGGAGCAAGAGGCCAAATGATGGAGGAACCACGCCTTTAGAGTACTCTCAACGAATACCTATGTCTTTTCCACGAGTGATCATATATCCACCCCAAATCAACATGGATGCATGAAGAAGATTCCTGTATATGACTTGGTGTAAAATGCACAATGGCTGCATGTAAAAGAACATCAGAATGTGTGTCGAGTTGATCATGGCTAACAGTTAAAATCTCAGGTTTCTCAAGCCTAAGTGAATGTGCAGAACTCATGTGTTGCTCATGATCCTTAGAAAGAGTCGAGCGAACAAAAAAAGGATCTTTGTCAATGTGTGATCCCAATGAAGTATCTACTCGAAAACTAATGTCATGACAAGAATTCCACTTAACATGTGGAATAGAGGAAACAATACCCTGTGAATGTCTGTCAATGACTCCGCTAGTGAGACCTATAGAACGAAGCATGTGAGAACTGAATGCAGTGGTATGCTTCTTACAAAAGCCATGCAACTGAGCAGAAGTAGGATACACAACATGTGGTACTGTAATAGGCACAGATGTGGAAGAGCATGCAGTAATAAGCTTCATAGGTGTATGAGCATAAAGAGCAGGAACGGATTCAAAAGGCTGACAGATCAATGTCAATGGGTGCATGAGAAGAATAGCTGCAAATGGACTAAGAGCATAGATATGGTTGTCTACAATATGATGGTGATGTTGTAGGCTAGCAAGTTTGTTCTGCAAGAATTGTATTAGTGTATCCTTATTGTGAATGAGTGACTATAGAAGATAATTTTACTTCTTGAGCGATCTATTTTCTTCCACAAATTTTACAATATCCTCTTGAAATCCACATACTTAAGAGAAAAGCATATCATTCTCAGAATCCATGATAGATACAAAATGTAAATCCTAGAAGTTTAGGACGTCGGACTCAGCCGAAATCGCGTCCACAATTGATTAGCAACACTCCTCCATATTTGGCACTTTATAATTATAGTACAAGTCTCAAAATAAATATTTTCAATGGAAAGAACATGAACACATAGTCACTTTTGCAAAAACTGACACTCAAAACCGAGTTACCGATCAAAATTTACAAGGTTTTTAATATTTTTCTCTGTTATTTTAGTTACCACTAAAACAAAATAAATTGTTGTTACCTTCACCACGCAAATAAAATTAAAGCGCCTCATATGACCATACCATATGACTAAGGGCTAAGGATTTTAATGGGTGTTTGCATAACTTACCATTCTAGGGTGTGTCGCGTGTTTTCGAGAAAGTCACATCCAGCTACTTGTTATGGTAAAAATTACTATTTCTAGACTATGTAGACAGTGACCTTTATTTTCCGAAAATAGCAACCTGCGGATTTGCCCGAAATAGTGAAAAATGTGCACAGCATCCATGGACCCCTGCCAAAAAAGGAAAGAACCGAAAACCTTCCTGCGTACAAACTGAGATAGATATGCTGCAACAGAAAATTTCCCTATGTAGATCTCAAAAAATCCAGCAGAGCCGAAAAAAAAATTCCTTCACTGCATGGCTCCCGAGGTAGATCGGTGTGCTTCCCTCCAACAATACAAAAAAACCCAGAAAAATGAATACCTCCAAAAAATGGTCGATCTTAGGGTTTTCCCACCTTTCAGATCCAATGGAAGCCTTCATTTTGCATAAAAACGCACATAGCAACAAAATATGACCAAATCCCAAATATATGAATATACAATGAATTTATTTACAAAATAAAACTTACAAATGGATGCCAATAACAATCTCTAGTTCTGATACCATGAAAGGAATGATAACCAGATTATACTAAGCCAAGAACACATATGCTAATCAAACACCACGATCAATAATATGAAAGTAATTCGCCATAATAACTTTACATAAAACCTTTGCAAACAAATGATAGTACATATTCTAAGTCTGAGCAACATCACAGGTTTATCAGGAAGCTTAGAAACAGATAGATCATGATGATTCATTTTGTAGCTGGGGATGGGATCTAACTGGCCCTTAGTCACTTAGATGTTGAGAAATGGATAGCACCCTCAAGAGGATTTGATCTATCCTCACTATTTTAGGTTGTGCCTTTTAACCAAGGTAAGAGAACCCTTTTTTAGCCTGTTGTTTATGGACGAGATGGAGATATCCTCCCTAATGAATTTTTTTAAGGAGACCTTGAAGAAAATATGTTTAATGCAAAAAAATCTAACTCTCACGATTTATCACTCTAGATAGTAGAGATATTCTCTAGGCAAGGTTCAGGCTACTAAAGACATTTGGAATCCTGGATTGTTTCTGCATGTTTTGGTAATAAAATTTATGCATTTTTGTATACACACATGACAAATAGGGGGTATTATGGGTAGGATTAGTTGTTTTTAAATAAACTTTGGTGGGAGGTGAGGCTGAATGAACTTGATTTTCCAAATCTCTAAGAACTCTTATAAAATGGAAATTCTAGATAATAGAATGCTTCAAAATAGCTAAAATGTTCCTTTAACCAAAATATGTAATTCAATGGAGGCCCAGATTAGCACTTTTTGACACAATCTATGAGTTTCTAACATGAAGGCTCGAGTTGGAAAACCCAACAAAACATCAAGACCTGAGCCCAATCACACCTGAGGTACACCCAGAGGTTTACAGACAATCTCTGTCAACAGATGAGAGAAAAGTGATTTTAAATCATTTATTTCACTCCCAGATGAAAGCTCTTATGAGAAATGAAATTGCAGATGCCACTAAACTGGCACAAGGATTGAGACCTATGTGATTGAGATATATTTTGATACAAGATTGCAACAAGGAACAAGAAAAACTATTTGCAGACATTTAGAAATGAAAACAAACACATTTTGCATCAAGATCCACACTAAATAACTCGAGTTTGATTAAATTTATTGGCAGGGAAATGTTTCTAGAACAACCTCACAGATCTTGTCAATGGTTGTACACTTGTAAGCACCTTGACACGATCAAACTTAATACAAAAGAGATATACAAGCTTCTTAGGTGGATTCTCAAAAGACAGGCTTGGTCAAATTTTCCTCCTAGGAATTTTCTTTGACCTCTAACACTCTAACCTCCAACCATTTGCACAAAAAATTTGAGCCATTTATAACATTTAAAACAGAGCCCCTTTTCCCTCAAAAGATCCCAAACACTTGAGTGCTACCAGTACTCGCCATGATCTCGATTACGATCTCCCAAAATAAGAATCTGTAAAAAGTTGCCAGGTGTTCATGGGGCAAATCTCTTCGAATATCTCAGCATTCAACTCCTTCCTTTGGTAGAACATTCACTCTTTCTTCAACTTTCCAACCACTTCCACCCCTAATCTATCAAATATGGTTCCTTGCGTGCTCGGGAGAAGAAAAACAAAAAATCAGATCGACCCTGAGAGTCAGAACAATTTAATGGCTGAAAGACGTCTCCAGATTTTCTCCCCCCAAAACTCAGATTTCAAAATTAACTCTCCCTCTCTGTTTGGCGTGTAGGAAATACCAAGAAATCATGAATTTTCTCACTTCTAGGAGTGTTTCAGTGAAAATGGGGGGGAAGAATCAGATACAAATGTACAACTGCCATTGACTCCTACTTTGAATTTGGACCGTCCACGTGGGAAGATCTAATTTTAGAGCGGGCTTGTGTTGCTTTTTTCCTTTACAAATTTTTGAATGTTTTACACATTTTTCTCCACGCCTCTGCCCTTGAGAAATGAGCTTGAACACATGTCCTAAGGTGGGTCCCCCGTAGCCAAATTTTTCCATTTCACCTCTTTTTTTGAAAAATGGAAAATTTTTCCAACGTGCTGCCACTCCTTCTAGTCTCTGATGTGGGTCCAGTGGAACCACACTTCCCCTTTTTACTTTTAACTCCCTTCTATCAGAAGGTAAATTTTTTCCAAATTTCCCCCATGAAGTTTGCACCTCCACCATTGACTGGAGAAAGTTTTGACCTTTCCTCTCATCGGGCCTGTGGGTCATTTTGATGATTTTAGTCATTTGAACATCAAGGGGAAAAAATTTCAAATTTCCCCCAATGGCCCGCCTCCCCGCCTCTTTAACATTTTCAAAGCCAACCTTGACTAATCCTTCTTATCGAGCTTACGGGCCATTTTGAGATTTTAATCCTTTTGATGACAAGAGGAAAAAAATCCAATTTGCCTCCCTTGGTCTGCTTCACCGCCCCTTTGACTTTTCAAACTACCATGTGTCACAATGGTGCACATCTTGAGATGATCCCCAAAATTTGAGACCTTGAATGAGCGCGGGCTTGCCATGTGTGTTATGGCGCAAACTTCAAAAATTGTCTTAAGGTTTGAAAATTATTTGGAAGGCACCATGTGCTTCCATACTCCGAGGCAATCTCCTTATGGCCATTGAAAATTCCAAAAGGGAAAAACATTCAAACTGACCTCTCGAAGGCCTCGCACGTCTCCTACATGGTAGCTTTCTTCAAAATGAAACTCAAGGGGCGGTCCTAAAATGTATGAATTTTTCCCTCACTTAAAATGTCTCTATTCCATCAAACTGTACGGTGCAGCAGGGTGAGTTCAAACCTTTTTCTAAGTAGCCGAGAGGAAAGCAGTTGGAAACAAACTCCACATATCCTCCCATGTCAATTCCAAGAAGCCAAGTAAACCAAAAAGTAAACCAATTAGAAATGAGCGTCATGCCTTCACGTGGACCAAATTTCTTTTTTCCCAAAAAAGTAAAAAGGCGATAAGTCCTAAAGCATTTTTGAAGTATCTAGCATGAGCCGTGACCAACCAGAAGAGGCCACGTGACTTTTCGATGCATGTTGAGGATGTAGACTTTGACCTGAAAAAACGTTTGTCAGACCATCAAAATGTAGAAAAATCACCATTTCACGGCCAGAAATGAAATTTTCTGCTAAGGATGAAAAATTTAGAAAATGGTAAAAGGAAACAAGTGAATCATCTTCAAAGCATCCCTTCGACCATTAATTTTGGATTTTCAAGTATTTGGGGCATAAAAACGATAATTAACCAAAGCTTCCTGGTTAGTGGAAAAATAGGAAGGAATGGGAAAGATTGAGTTTTTCGAGATGAATTAGGGGAAAAAGAGACCCAAGCTTACAAACCCCCTCAGAGTATTAGAGAAATAAGGAGACAAATATGGACCCATACGTGATAAACAATTCGAGGCATTACTAATTATGGCAGGTATAAGGAAAGTGGAGACTTCTCAGGCATAATACGGGGGGGATAAAATATGACAGAGCAACAGATAAGATGACACATTTCAAAGGAAAAAATGGGGTGAAACAAATTTGAGCACCAACACCTACCTAGACCAGATCTGCAACACACTTCAGAACTAGGTCCCCTTCCTGAAAGGTCCTGTGGGTATTGCTTTGGCCATTTCAAACCATGGTTGAAAATAAGGATGGGTCTAAACACTAGCATTTGAACTGAATGTTCCTTGATTCCATCCAAATCCATCTCCTCCTACATAATTTTAAAATCTATTTGGTTACAAACTCAGATGATTTTAAAACAGTGATAAGATGTGGGGGAGTTCTAGGGGACCTGAATCTCTAATGATATAGACAACACTACCTCTTTCCCATAGACCAGCTACTGTAGGGAGAATTACCTGTTGACCTCTTTGGTGTGATCCTTTCAACCCACTAAGACATGATTTGAGCCTGGTAGTATGCCACTGTCCTGAGAATGGTTTTCATCTAGATTCCTTCTGATGATTCTTAGTCAATAAATTCTTACAATTTGTGGACTTTGCCTACCCATTACCCTGTGGGTAATAATTTCCAAAGAGGTGTTTTCTATATCCCATTCTTAACAGCCCATTCTGTGATCTTGGAACCTAGGAACTCCAATGCAGTTGTCTGACCAAATAGTGGACAGCACTCTGAACCTAGTCACTATCCCTTAATAAAATTCTAGTATGCTAGACTTGTTTGCTTCTTTGAGTGCTACCACCTCAGTCTGCTTGGTGAAATAGTCTTTTGCTGTGAGAATCCACTTGTGGCCTTGACTTTAGTTTGGATTGATGACCCCAATGAAGTCCAATCCCAATTACATGAATTTGGTCAACTCAAAATTGGGTGCAATGGGAGTGCTGCTAATCTTTCCTTTCCTGTGAAGAATGCACATTTCTTACATTTTTTGGTCCATGTGTAGCAGTCACTGAACACTCATGGGCCAATATTATCTCACCTTCATTATCTTGAGAGCTGTTTCCCATGTTTTAGAAAAATGACCTGTCTGGCTTCTCCATCGTGAAACTCCTAACACCTTCTCTATTTGACTTGTTCTGATGCATCTTAGTAGAACACCATTGATGTCCTTTTTGAACAAAACACCATCAACAAGCACATATGGAATGTTTTTTGTAATCATGAAGTATCTCCTTTTTCTTTGACTCATTTCTGGGGGAATCCATAGGCCTATTTTTAGGAAATGTATCATGTTTTGAGTCCAACAAGGGATAGGCACATTATCATTTTCTTGTTCTTGACCATCTTGTAGTACCAAAATAGACCCCATTTTCATTACTTGCACCAACATTTTGAATGAGGCTAGTTTTTCACATAGTCCCTTTCCATAGACCATTCTTAGAGACCTTAATATCAATGTCATATTCCATGACACGAGTGATCCACCCTGCACATTTCTCATTCATATATTTTCCTTCAAAAGGAAGTCCTTCAAAACTTTTGCATGGGAAACTAGCAATTGAATCTTGTTATTTGAAATTAGGTGTTTGAAATTCTTCAAACTCACTGATCACTGCAAGGACATGCTTTTCAAGGAAGGAGTATCTCAAATAGTCCTCCAAACTTTGGCTAAAGAAGGCTACTGGTTGTTTCAGATCCCTTTTTGATTTATTGCACTAGGATTGTAGAAATTGTGTCCCCACCACCAAAGGCATAAATCACGAAGTCCTTGGAGAAGTATTAGGATTGAAGAGAGTTGGAGCTTGGGATATGGCTTCAAATGATGGCTTCAAAACTTTATTTTTCCTAAAATTAATTTCCACCTAAATTCCATGTTCTCTCTTTCTTCAACATCAGTTTGGATATTTGCTTCACAAGATTTTAAATTTTCCAAAAGTGATTTCTAGCAGTTTAAGATCTGATCGTACTAGAAACTCTACAGAGCCTATGTTATTGGTTTTGTAAATAGTCCTATGTACTAAGAAAAAATTGCAGTCAGACTCTTTAATAGGTCGATCTTAATACTTCTGATTTGACATAATATGGTAGGGTTGCCTTAATGAGCCAAGAATATGCATTAGGTTGGAATTGAGTATGGTACCCCATAATGGCAAGGCGACATAGTTGAAATACCTTCTCAGATTAAATGTTGAGCTACTCAAAATGGCCTTGAGAAGACAGTGATATCATCGGAGAGATATACAAATACTATTCATGCTCTGATCAATACTTAAAGCCATGAGGGAATCCTCTTTCCACCATCATTGAATAGGGAGCTTGATTCTGACAATAATGACATTTTCGTTAGTTGCAGAGGTGCCAACACTTAGTGGTGAATTCCTATTTTGAAGATGAATTCAATGTTGCTATTTACCAAATTAAAGTTAAATTAGAATCCTTGAGTTCTTTCAATTTCATTTTAGTGTCGAAAAGGCATTTCCAAGTCAGATCTCACTATAAGATTTTTTCACATTAAAGGTGTGTGTTGTGAATGGAATTAAGCATAGTAGCCCTCCAGGTCTCAGAAGTCAGCATGCACAATATTGATTTCCCCATGGTCAATGCTATCTTGATTTGTCAAGTTGTGACAGGAAGACCAACTTGAATGGCTAGGTTGGAACATAGCAATATTTACCTCTCCCAGTTGTTTAACGCTCTTTCTTCATGTGTTAGGGTGCACTATGTGCTAGGGTTGAGTTGGTCTGTGCTATTGTACTGAAAGAATCACCATCATGGATCCAATGTTCTATGGTATGTTGTGCCAGCGTCGGCTAAATCACTTGTTGGCCTTCATGACTCCAAGCGAAGATGTTGAGAAAGAAAGGTTGGGTTAAACATCATAGCTTTCTTATTCAGTGGCCACTTTTCCAATTTTAAATCCATCTCCCTCTCCAACCATAGACTGACCCTAAAATTATTTCCTCACAAACCTGTATGTAGGCTTTAAAGCAGTAATAAGATGTGGGGGAGTGAGGATTGACAAGATATTTCCAATGTTCATAACCCTATACCTTGTTTGTCCAAAGCTGCACAACTTTCCCTCATACTGCTGCTCTAATTTGGTCTTCTGTTCCTAGGAGAAATCAACGCTCTTCTTGCAAGAAATTGGATCGTGAATCACCCTTCTCAACCATCTTACCAACTGTGTGTGATGTTGTCCATATGTGTTGACCCATGTATAAAAATATGAGATATGTGGAAATGGGAACGAGAAGCTTCTTTTGATGTAGACTTCCCTTCCCAGTCAGCACTGGATGTTTCCAAACTTCATGGACAAGCCTTTCCAAATTCCAAACCATGTTTTCTCTGGGTATTACACAAGCTGAAAGCTTGGAGGAGATATTCAATTAGGCTAAGGAAGCTATGTCAATTGTAGCTCTGGAGGAGGTCAAGGAAAGCAAAATATTAAACTTCTGACTTGATTGACAATTATCTCACTATCTCTGAATACTTGACAAATTCTTTATGTCTCTTTTCCTGGCCCAATGAAGTCCATGAATCAAGGTCTTCTTATTCAGCTATGTTATTTGAACATGCAAACTGAAATCTGAAAGTTAAATAATGTTTGATTTTTTGTGGTGAAACCAACATTTCACCTCCTATAAAACCTTTGTTTTCTTCTTGAACCATCAATAAATAGTTGTCCAAAATTCATTGTCAATCCTTATTTTCTGGCTTGGTGATGTTAGGAGTGAGTGCATTGTCTTTGTGTATGCAATATACACTTAGATCAAATTCTTCTATTTCCTTATATGGATCAAATGCATGCTTTTTGTTTGTCCCATTCACCCAGAGTCAAATTTGGGATTCCCTCAACCTTTGTACCTGAACTTCTATATCAGTTGAACACTCTTCTTGATCAAAGGCTGAGAAATTCACATTGATAGGACTTGGTACATGAGGCTCAATGTGGAAGTTTACAATTGGTTCTGACCTGATGGTTACATTGGCTCCATATCTTGTTCTGAATAGCATGTGTGACCAATCCGCAGATAGATATCCAACAATTTTGGAAGTGAAGTCTCTTGATAGGCACAACACAAAGAGTGGAGGAAGGTCAATTACAGACACATCTTGCAAGACTATGACATTTGGACATGCATGTAATGTAAGACTTAAACCTTTGATGATCCCAACCATTCCTACTACTATTCCATCTAGCTACACTACTCCTTTCAGCACTGGCTCATACTTTAGACCCAATTGATCTGTTATTTATTTAGGCATCACTGAGCTACTTGCACCTGAATCAATCATGCAGTTATGTACCAAGTGGTTCCCAAAAATCAATGACACATAGAACGGTGGAGGCTTCAAATTTTTTCTTGAGTTGACCACCACCTTGTTGCACTGCATTAGTGAGAACTTTCTCCTGACTTTGGTCTTAATCTATGAGAGGTAGACCAATTGGCCATTGCAGCTTGCAACAAATCTCATTGTCCTAGGATTTCCAGTGACTCCCACATGGAAATATTCACATGTGTTTTCTTCATCTTGATCAATAATGTTGAAAGGGGGATGAATTATCCTTTTTGTTGCCCCTTACTTGGTGTGACCTTTTCTGGTGCTTGAACAGGCACATGTGTTGTTGTAACGGGTGCCTTAGGCTGATTTTACACATTTGGGGCTGCATTTGGTCTACTAACTCCTTGTTGTGTAGGAGTGGGCTGAGAAACAACTAGATTAGATGGAGTTGTCCCTCCTCTATGTTCTTCTTCTTTGACTGTGTGTTAGCAGCTACACCTGAAAAGGAGGTTGATTAACTCCATAGAATTCTTTATGTGTACCAATTGACCAACGTGGTTTCCATTAGAGGTACCTCTTATGCGGAGTTTCACATGTTAGTTGATTTCCTTCTTGACTTGGTTCTTGGGACACACCAATGGTCTATACCATCAAGGCCTAGTTTAGTGCACCATTGAAACATGTTGATTGATTGTGAGGTAGATTGCAAGGGTAACACCAGTCGTACTCCAATGTATCATGTTATTTTGTGTTGAGACCAAGGCTCTTGACGTTGAAGTCACATTTGGATCATATGGTCAGAATGGCCTTGCAGCTTGAGGTTGTCCCTGGTTCTAGTCTTGATTTACAGACCTGATTTGGTGGTCTATTTTGCTGATATGGGGGCCTAGCTTGATATTGATTTGGAGTTTGATATGGTCTAGAACTCTGAGCTTGTTGTCTCTTGATAGTCACTAGCTCATTTCCTAGGTTCTGTAGTTGTTTCATAACCTCTTAAGCTCTTTTGAAGTGCTTGAAGAAGTTGACGCCTCACTATTGCTTTGATTTCTAGGGGCTGGAATGGGATTCAATTCTGGTGTTTGACTAGTTGTAGGAGCTCCCATGTCTGGATAGAGAGGCATTGGTGGCCTTGGTGCTAGCTTACTAGCTTGAATCAAGCAGTTTTCAGCTCTGATAGCAATGTTATAATGCTGCGGGAAAAGTTATACCTCCCATTGATTGGATCATCATTGCGATATCTGAGTTTATAGCCTTCAAGAAGTAGAGGAATGCTCCTTCAGTAGTTGGTCTAATAGCTACCAGAATCATGTCCCATGTTCACTGGAATCTAAAGTTGAAATCAGTCAACTGTTCATTAGGAGCCCTCCTGATTGTTGTCAATTGTTCTAATAAAGACATATTATCTCCCTTTTCCCCAAATTGACTATGGAGGGCTGTGCACAAATGGTTCCAATTCTGGATAGACCCTTTTGTTAGGATCCTAAACCATTGCAAAGCTTTTCCTTTAAAATATGAAGCCAACAACTTGACCGCAATATCCATTTCATTGATTTCATGAATTGCACAGACATTTGCAATGTCCTGGATGTGGTCAATCGGAGTTGTTTGGTTCTCTCCAGTGAAATATGGGATGTTCTTCAATGCCGCAATTGGAACTGGATTTTGAGCATTTAGGGAAAGTGGGCTACTACCTGTGAAGTTTACATAGGGATTGGGTTGCACCATCCTGATTGGTTAGAGAACTCTCATTGATTGAAGGAAATGCCTACCAGGTGGAGGTGTAGACAAAGTCTGTTAGGTGGAGATGGTGATCTTTGAGGTCTTCTTCCTCTCCTTCCTCTTCCTAGTGATAATTGCAAGTAGACAAATAGTCCTTCTTCTTGAGTATCAGACCTAGTTAAAAATTATTCTCATGTACTTGGGCAACCTGTGCTACTACATCGTTGAATTCTATCCCTTCGGAGTCGCCATATGTGTTGGGGAAATGAGCCTCTAAAGGCTAGATTTTGACAAGTTACACACCAAACTTGATAGAATAAAAATGAAAAAAATTGAAGGACCTGTGTATTTGATATTATGGAGGTTGAAAAATGATTTGGAATGACCGTCCCAAAAATCTAAAAATGCAAGACTTCTGAAATACCCGAAACCTGAAATTCAAAAAACTCCATGAAATTTTGAAAATTCAAAATTCCAAAAACTAAACATACCCTTTTAAATATTATCCCTCAGATCTATCAACTGGTGAAATTTGGACTTGTTTTGAGCAAGTTAAGTACCTGAAAATTGATTTCAGAGTTCATCCTGAGGGGTGAAAAGTCTGAAATTGGAGAACTTGCAATTTCTAAGTCTGAACTTCTTGAAAATGCCTTCAAAGCTTGTGGAATGACCTCTTGGTCCCACTGGGCATGCCAAAACTTTTGATGGTAATCACAACACCCCTGAATGTCTGCAACTCGATGGGTTGAGACTCTCAGTGTGATTGCATAACATGGAGCTTCTCCCAAAGTGTGGGACTTTATGAATCAGGAGAGCTCTCCGGATGAAGGTCGGTTCCTATTCCTCTGTTCAGGTGCACACATTCATATTGCAGAGGATCTACTCTAAAACCTACTCTAACTTTCCAAGGAGATAGGGTTAAGGAGATGTAAGAAATAAAACCTAAACTAACAAGGGTGATGCACCAAAGGAATGTTGAACACCTGCTTTGCCATTAAACACAAACCATAAAAATGTAATACAACCATCATGCACAAATAACCAAGATTACAATGAGAGATCAGGAAGATACAATGAACACAAGAGAGGGTTGAAAATCATCCACATACTTATCTTATTGCTCCAAAGATTTGATACAGTACATTACAATGGCCAATAGGCAAGATTGCATTTACAGTTTGAATGGGAGGTTCGAGCTCCACAAAATCACTTTCAGACAAGAGAAGAAGGGAGGGTGCAAAGAAAAAATGTCCAACCTTTAGAAAAATTCCCCTCCTTACAATATATAGGAAGAATGAGAGAGAAAGGAGAGAAGAAATTGAAACCTGCCTCAACCACCCCAAAAGAGCATTGAATTCACCTGCCTCAACCATGATGGGTTTTCCACTACAAAAACCCATGCCTCCATGTATTGTTCCTTGTTGGGAAAGAAAGGAAGCCCATAATTCATTATGGTGGTAGGTGAGAAGCCTGACAACCTCAAAAATGGTGGACTGTATTTAAAATTCTTGGTGGGCTTCATGATTCATCTTTCATTGAATTGACCTCCTGCCAATTTTTTCCAAACTACTTTGGGTTTGGAGTCTATCCGTGTAAGATCCACGTGGAAGCCCCACGCATTCTTAATATTTTTCTACTTTTTAGGGTTCTGGGAATGCGACGTGCTGACACTTGGCACTGTCCGTGAACATGCTGCTTCATTCCTTTGGGTGAGTAAAGGGGCCTACTATATTAATGTCAAAACTCCTTTTCGGTTTGGAAACTTTGTAGTTAGCTCCTGACGTTGTGATGGTCGGACACTTGGCATCGTCTGCCAGCCTGCTTTACCCTTTCCTTTGTGTTTTGGCTAAGTCCCTTCTGTTTAGGAGCAACTATGTTAGAAACTAGACACGTGGAGGGCCAGCGCTCTGTTTGTGGACCTACCTTTGTATTTTTACCCTTGAAGTTGACATGTTGATGAGGCACGTGGAGGCTTCCACTAACTCTTATACTTTTTAATGCCAGTGCAACTTTCTCAGACCCTAGACACATGGAGGGCCTGTGCTCATTTAGGGACTGACTTTGGATTTTACCTTTAAAGTTGTACCGATGAGGCACTTGGAGGCTTCCATTAGCTCTTAGACTTTTTAATGGTCGATTCTGCCTTTCTTGGACTCTAACCACATGGCGAGCCTACACTCGTTTGGGGACCCCTCTTTTGTCATACCTTTTGAAATTACGCTGATGAGGCACATGGAGGCTTCCGCTGGCTCTTAGACTTTTCAATGGCCGGTGCAACTTTCTCGGGCCCTAGACACGTGGAGAGCCTGAGCTTGTCTGGGGACTGCCTTTGGAACATCATACCAAAAGTGCACCTGTATGCAATGGAAAGTTGTAAAAGCTATGGAATGAGGCTAAAGAACCTCAAATCTTTGATAACTCATCCATGCACCATGATATAAGATCTAAACAAGATTTAATCCTATATATGCATCATAACTTTAACAAAAACATCAAAAAAACTAGCATATATACTACTCTCTACTCTTTAGATTACTTAATTAAGAAATTGAACCTAAAAAGATCAACTTAGCAATCAAAGTTGTGATGTTTGATATGAAACTCAAGCTTTCAAGAATGGATTCTCACCATTAATGGCTTCAAGGCCAATGGTTCTCTCCATATTACTCAAAACTTGGATTATGGAATGGATGGATGCGGGATGGAGGAGCTCTCAACAATGGATTATGTCCAAGATTCAAATGTTCTATAGCTTAAAGCTATCACAAATGATTTCTAATGTCTTTCCAAAGTTCTTGAGAGAGAAGGACTTGTGAGTGAAATTGTAAGTTTGAGAGGTAGGGGTGACCCTTCTATTTATAGTTTTCCAAATGAAAGAGTTTGGAATTTGGGTGCATATGGGACTAAAGCTTAAAAATAACTTTTAGATTAGATTAGGATAAACATGCTTTAGGCTTAGTTAAGCTTGGTTTAGGCTAGTTAACTGGGGTTTAGGCTAGTTAAACTTTGATTAGCAAGTGATTAGAGATTCATCGAGAGTTAGGAGGGGTCTAGATAACCAATTGTGACTGATAGATAGCCTAGGAAACCAATAGAAGTGGTTTAGAGAGAACTAGGGAGGTTTTGAATAGTCGAAAGGAGGAATGTTTAGCTAATAAGAGAGATATTAGCCAAATAAGCTGATTATAGGAGGAATACGAGCCGAAAGAGGGTGTGAATGAGCATCTGAGAATGGAGTGAAGAAGGGGGAATTAAGGAAGTGTCGTTCATCGGTTGAATGGGAGGAAATGCTAAGTGTAAGCATATTTAAGGTGTCTACAGTGCCGAAGAGATATGTGGAGGCTTCCACTGGCTCTTTGTTATACTTAGCTGATTCAAGCCTCGAGTAAACAAATTATATGTGTTTAGATCCACGTGGTGATCAAGTGCATCCCTATGGTCTCCACTTTTGTTACACCTTTTGAAAGTGTGTTGAGCTGACACATGGCACCTTCCAAGGCTTTGTTACTTTGCTTCATCTTTTCAACCGTTTCTTTCCCCAAGATCCCCGAAAATGTGAAGTCCAAAAACTTCAAGCCTTTCTCCATTTTCTTCCTCTTGAGCTCTAATCTCCTTTAACATTGTTTGGCCTCATTTTCAGACCTTGTTTCTCCATTATAGAGCTCGCCCTCAACTTTATTTTTGGGATCGAATGTGAGCTCGCACGATTGGACCAACCTCTCCATTTTTCTCATGTGCAAGGTTGTGTTTGATCAATTTTTCTTGAGGAACAAAATTGGATAACGGTAACCTAATAAAATTAAATAAAAATTAAAAATTAAACATTATTTAATTAAAAAAATAAAAAATATTAATTAAAATATATAATTAAATTTATATATGTGAAGTTAATAACATATTAAAAAATAAAAAAATTATTAAATTAAATAAAAATAAAGATTAATCAAACTTAAAAATGTAAATTTAAGGTGACCACAAATCACTTAGATATTCTTAACCAATTCTGATGCATTCAAATATTCCTTTTTCATCACCATATAAGACATGGAACTTTCTCTTGTATATAAGATGTCAACTTTAGGATCTTCAAGTCTCAACACTAAGTACTTGGACTTTCGCTTAGGTTCCAATCTTTGTTTTATCCTTTCACTGGGATCATAACATATGACCAATCCAATTGAATTAATCCTCCAATATCTCTACAAATTATTTCTACTTTCTCGTATGTTTCCAGAATATAAACCACAAGGATAGTTGTATAAACATAGTATTACGAGACTTGCCGCTCCTGATAGGCCACCTTCACCTCATGGAGAGAGAGCAATAGAGCCTCACCCTTATGGCCAGGGGACAATAATTGTTATAAAAAATCTTCTTCATCTCTAGCCAGCTGCTTATGGGGGGGCGAATGATGGGTTTGGATCTAAGTCATGGCTCCTTAGTCTTGACAATTGCTTTGGGTTGCACCTGCCGTACGAGAGAAACATCGAGGCTCAATTGGCTATACACATTCTCTTCAACACAACAAGCGATTAGTGGAGAAATGAGGAGCGGAAGATCTATTTGACTCAGAAGATAGTTAAATGATATTTATTCGAGGAGTGCTTTCATGCCCAATACATGTCAAAGAACTTTATACAACATAGGATAGATGAATTTCATGATCTATGGTAGGGTTCAAGCTCTGTGGCACACTATGAGAGTCACTTTCTAGACCTGCTTCAGTATGTGAACTATCTATATGATGAGAAATTACAAGTTAATAGGCTCATTAGGGGCCTAAATGTGGATTTGGACGGGGAATTAGGATCTTATCCCCTTTGACCTTGGAGAATGTGGTGGAGAAGGCTTTTTTAGATGAGGAGAATAAGGGAAAGGACCAAGAGTCTTAGGATAGGAACACAAACAACTTACAGGAGAGGATTCTCATACTACACGATTTTAAATCATGGGGCATGACTCCACCTCAAGATGAGTTTATAGGGTCCACATAGTCAGTATCGAGACCCCCACCGCATCCGCAACATCACCCACAACATTAGGTTCATCAACAACAAAGATCTTGACCTACTCAATATATGCATATAGGCAAAGGACGAGGAGGCCATGAATTTGGTAAATATGAAAGAGGTATGGTAATCACCAGGCACATGTATCACATGAGCAATAGTTCGTTGGATTTAGTTCGACGTGATCAATTCATTAGAGTATAAGAGGAACACCCACAGATAGAGACACTAGTGAGCTTCATTTGTGGATATCTTAATCATTATGCTCACCTATGTCTACAAAAACCTTCTTTTACTGATAGGAAAAAGGAACCTATGTCATAAAAAACATTAGGTGACGTAGGACGTGTTCATCATGTCTACGTCATAGAGTGGAGAACTATCAAACCAAGTAACCGATCATGCTCATTGATACTACATGTAGGGTCATCACATGTATATCCAATTTTAAATTTGATTCTTGTATATCTCATTCATTTATATCACCTTTTATAGTGGACCAACGTGGGATGGTGGCTTCTAGTCAGTTAAATAGTGCAA
Source organism: Taxus chinensis (assembly GCA_019776745.2). Classification (NCBI taxonomy): domain Eukaryota; kingdom Viridiplantae; phylum Streptophyta; class Pinopsida; order Cupressales; family Taxaceae; genus Taxus; species Taxus chinensis. Next base: position 666,293,672 of record CM034148.1, read on the forward strand.
GCAGTGAAAATCTTAGTAGAAGTGGAAAGATAGAACAAATACACTGTATACCTTTCCCCCAATAATTTCCTTGCAAACCTCAAGTAATATTGTGAAGCACTTGGACTTGTTGAATCTTGTATTTCAAAGGGATTGTGGATGCTCTTGATTGTTTTCCAAATGTAGAAATGTAAATGCTATGAGCAAATAGACATGATGATGCAGATGGCAATTTTGGCAGAAGTTGGCTATAAATTAGACAAAGCTTCTAAGGATGACTTACAAAGGATTGGCATGATTTTTATTGCTGAGGGTGGGGCCATGAGAAGTGGATCATAGTTTGAATGAGTTCCAAGATCATAATTATAATTTCCTGAAATAGTAAGAGGATTTGGCTATGCAGTTACAACGTTACAGGGGCAATGCACATTTAGATTTTGTGCGAGAAGATGATTGTACGTGAAATCTTATTACCCTCACCATTATAGGGTTCGAGAAGTGGAGTGGAGTGGAGTGCAGTGTGAGTAGATAAATATGATTATTTAAATAATTAATTTAATAAGTTATTAGTTGTGAGAGGATAATTAATCATTTAATGAAATAAATTTTTAATTGCATTAGCCAAAGGTTGTTAGGAATTAATTTAATTATATTCCAAGGGCATGATAAAATTAAATTAATTAATTATAAAGGGTAGGAGTATGTAATTAGAATTAATTTTAATTAATTCTAAAGGGTTGTGCTTTAAATGATATAATTAATTTAATTAGTTTTAAAGGATGGAAATATGGTATGTATTTTTAGGGTGTCTACATTTTCCCATTTTAAAAGTGTTATTACGAAGTAATAGCATTTTTAAAGATAGTAGACACATGCAGACTTAACAAGCGGAAGGAAGTGAAGCATTTGGATGCCCCAACAAATAGAATGGTAAAGGAATGCCCCCTCAAGCAGGTTGATGACAGAACAAATTGGTGGACTATAACCGCTTGAGAGGAAGAAGGTAAGGAATGGGAATGAGGATAAGAGGGAGGGTGCTCGTAGCATGAGCATCATTTGGAGAGTGAAACTTAGAGTAGGCTTGTGTTGTTGTTACAAACAAAGTTGTCATTAATATTATGAAAGAATCAAGATGTTTTAAACCCATTATGTGCATGAAACAAACACACACACACCAAAGAAAAGATAAAAAGGAAAAAAAAAACCCAATATACAACGTAAAAGTATGCACCATGGCTATAAAGAAGCCAAGATGAGAACAAAAAACGCGTAACTGGTCCAAAAATTAAGATCAACAATGTAACACAAATTTGAAAAGAAGACAATTATCTATGTCCCTAATACATGCCACAATGATGATTAAGCAGATGCAAAATGCCCCCAAGCACTAGAACTTATGAAATGAATGGGAATAGGATCGTACTAAAGAGTAAAGTAATTTTAGATACTTCTAATGACACTCTTGTCGAATCCACAATGAGAATTGATCTAAGATTTGAAAAGGATCATTGCCCCTAAGAAATAAACTTATGAATTACAGGAGAGGGAATGAGATCCAAAATTTCCCCAAGCGAAGTTATAATGCGAAGGAAACAATTTATCGTGATAGCTGTAAAATTTGAAGGATCACTAGGGTCACAGATAAAACGTTTGATTTTATCAAGATTGTGTTGAATTTTTGAAACTTTTGTAATTTTTAGGATGTTTTGTGATTATTTTTGAATTTTTAATAGTTTGAGATTTTTGTGAAGTTTTATGGATATTTGATTTTATTGATTTTTTATATAAGGGAGGTGAGCGGTGTAATTGGTATACCAAAGTTTTCCCTAGTGAAGCATTGGTTTGCCCCAACGAGATAAAAATAGTGGAGGAAAAAAACCCTCGTGAGTGTGTGAACATCGTGATAGAACACCAAGTAAATCGCGTGAGAGAATATTCGTAATATGGCGAAAATTTCATTTTAGGAAAATTTGAAAAGGTGAATTATTCGGAGTGGGTTGGTGTCCTGTTCGCCTAAAATATATAGTATATATTTTTTTGGGGGGGTTGGCTTTGCCTTCATTTGAAAACATCTCCTATAAAAACCTAGGTGATTCGCCGCGTAGTATACCTCAAGTAGCTTACCAAATTACCAATACTGTGAAATTTGAACTCGCATACCCTTGAGCACCAGAGATTCATATTACTGTTAGCCTGTGATTGTTGACGTGTGAGAAATGCAGTGTTGACGCGTGACAAGGGCATTGTTGACGCGCGACAAGAGCTGTACTGACGTGTGACAAGAGCTGTACTAACGCGCGACAAGAGCTGTACTGACGCGCGACAAGAGCTATACTGATGCACGACAAGAGTTGTACTAACGCGTGAAAAAGGTGTTCTAACGCGTGACCAAGGAAGTGTTGACGTGCGACTTGGGCAAAGAAGTGACGCGCGACAGAGGAAGTGTTGACGCGTGACTTGGGCAGTGTTGACGCGTGACAGTATATTAAGATAGTGGACGCACGACCTCAGACAATGGACGCGCGACAAGACCTCAGACTGGACAGAGTCGCTACTTGGTTCTTTTGCTGACGCAGGACTCTTTTCAGAATAATGGAAGGTGCCAGCTCAAAGAATACGAATAACCTAAAAGTAAGTAAGAAATCTCAGAAATCACTCTTCAAGTATTTTGGAAACTCTGCGGATACAGATATTGTAAATACCAATCATATAGATGCCACCACAGAGAATCAGAATACTGACTGTGTGGAAGGAATTATTGAGGTGGACATGCATTCTGCATAGTATCAAAGTCAAACAAATGAAACCTACGATAATATGCCAGATCTTGAAGATATTGTTCCTGTTGGGGTGCAACCAGAAGTGCAGCTAGATATCACAGATACAAACACTCAGCAAAATGGAAGACAGAAATCAAAATCAAACTCCGGTCCAAGAAAGAGGAAACTAGGTGATTGTGATATTGCTCAAAATTCTACTCAAAAAAGTAAAGCATTAAAAATGAACAAGAATATGTGGACCATTGGCAGGACATACAAGTTTGATTGGGCAGCTAAATTTCCGTTTATTGAACCTGTACAATCATCTAATTCTGAAGAAATCCCATCTGAATGTACATGTAAAATATGTACGTGGAAATTGGGAAAGCAACAAAAAATGCAACTGAAGCTGGACACTATAGAAAAACATTGTGGAAAACAATATTTAACTGTAACAGGGGCGGATGGCCAGAAAATCAAAACACATAGGTGGAAAACTGAAAAAGAATGCATGCATGTTAGATACGCAGCGGAATATGAGGCAGAGCAGAAAAAACACAGACATCTGTTGGAAAAGGGAGGAACGATCACATCGCATATTGGTAAGATGAAAGAAACAAATCTACATGCAAAATTCATACAATTCTCTAATCTTTTTCAAATACTTAAAAAAGGAAGAGCGATTTCAGATTTCCTCGATTTCAAAGTTTTGTATCAATTTAACGGAATGCTGAATGTACCTCAGTCTCATTGGTCTGAGAGTAGTGGATGGGAAATGGCAAAATGCCTCTCGATGATAGAGAAGGAAGATTTGAAAGAGAATGTAAAAAAAGCAAACTTTATCTCTCTTTCAATTGATGAAGTGACATCAGTCGACAACACCGCATGGGTATGTATCCACATCTATACTTTAGAAAATCATATAAGGACACCTCATCTATTGGGTGTTATGAAAATGGTTGAAAACTGCAATGCCGAAAACCTATATAAAATAGTTGTTTCTCATTTGAAAGATGTTGCTGGTATGACTGATTATGAAATTGCTACGAAGTTGGTATGCGTTGGAGCAGATGGTGCATCTGTCATGCAGGGTCACCGAACAGGGCTCTGTGTTAGATTACAAACAACAGTGGCCCCATATATGCTACCAATTCACTGTATGGCTCACAGAATGAATTTAGCGTATAAAATGGTAAGCAACCACGAAAATGTTGCTAAATTAGAAGACCTTATAAGAGAACTTCATGCCTATATGTCAAGCAGCCCAAAGCGTTTTCTCGAGTTCCAAAAATTTGCAATTGGAATTACAGATGGAAAAAACTTCTAAAGGATGTGGAGACTAGATGGATCTCTTTGTATGAACCTGCATGCAGAGTTCGTGAGGAGTATCCTTCATTGGTTGGTTTCATGCACAAATACCGTCATGAAGTTGATAGGGCAAGGGACTTGTTGTTCCGTTTAACTGATTTGGAGACATTGCTTACATTGGTTGGTATTCTTCCAATGTTAAAGGAGATCAATACACTGATGAAGCATGCATAGGGCAGATTAATCTATATTGTGGATTTTATACGGATGAGGAAAATGGTATGTCAAAGTCTTGATATATTGTACTGTTCCAATGATAGTTTTGATGCACCTGTTTTTGAAAATTGGAGAGATTTATTAGATCTTAAAAATCCTAACACCTTTTTGAGATTTAATATCCACGATCACCTCTGCATCACTGTTAATGGGAGGGAAATACCTGTGCACATTTTGCAAAAACGTCAAGCTATTACAGGATCGGAACGAGAAGATGTTCTCGTGACACGTAATTTGTTTGAGTCTGTTATAGTTGAAACAAGAATAAAGCTTAAAAAAAATTCAGAAACCTTGTCATCAGAAATTAGGGAACGTTTCTGTAAAGATAAAATTCTGGAAGCCATGGGTGTGATGAATCCTAATTTTTGGAATACTGAAGGTGGCCGTGCAGACTTTGTCAGTAAGCATTTCCATAAATCAATGGGTACAATAATGGAACAATTTACAAAGACGTCAGAGCTCAAGGGTGTGGAAATCAAAGGTATACTGAATGCCGATTTATTAAAGTTTCAGTCAACAAATTTTGCAACAACAATGAGGAACCAATATAAGAATTTAGATCAACCTTCTGAAAGTGGTGCTATTACAAGGCTGTGGTGAGGAATCTATCAAAGTTCTATTTTACAAGAAGATATCAGTGAATATTTCAGATTATATGAGTTATGCCAAACAATGATTTTGGGGTCTGTGGAGGATGAAAGGGTTTTCAGTGCATTGTCATTTATAAAATCAAAACTGAGAAACAGGTTGGATAAAAATATGGAAAGTTGCATGAGGTGTTATGTTTCTCGATACTCCATCGAAACCTTTCCGTTCGACAGAGCAATTGCGCACTGGAATTCCCTTTGCGAAAGAAGAGGTGTGAATAATACAGCTACAAGTACAAATATTCCCAACCTTGAGAGTGTAATTGGCTCTTCGTCACATTCTACAGAAGACAACATCGACTTTGATGAAGCTATTGATAATGGATTGTTTCAACTTTAAATAGGTATCTTCTTTATCTATCTTTTATCTTTATCATTAAAGATGTTACAGGTCTATATACTAAAAATGTCAGGCAATTCACCCATCTATCTACTAATACATTTCTCGTGTTGGGTTTTTTTAAAACACAGATCTAGCTCATTACCAGTGGCAATGATGATTTCAACTTTAAGGAGGTATCTTTTTCCCCTTAATCTTATTGTTTGTTACTATTCATTTTTTCAGCTCTGGTTATCATTAAAGATGTTACAGGTGTATGTATTTACATTTAGTTAAATACAATATTTTTACTTTTTGAAAATGTGGGTTGACATCCATCCGAGGAAGCTGTTACTTCTCGGGACTGACAATGTCAGGCAACTCACCCATCTATCTACTAATCCATTTTTTGTGTTGAATTTTTTTTAAGACAAAGATCTAGCACATTACCGGTGATGATTTCAATTTTAAATAGGTATCTTCTTCAACATAATCTTATTGTTTGTTACTATTCATTTTTTCAGCTCTGGTTATCATTAAAGATGTTACAGGTGTATGTATTTACATTTAGTTAAATACAACATTTTTACTTTTTGAAAACGTGGGTTGACATCCATCCGAGGAAGCTGTTACTTCTCGGGACTGACAATGTCAGGCAACTCACCCATCTATCTACTAATCCATTTTTTGTGTTGAATTTTTTTTAAGACAAAGATCTAGCACATTACCGGTGATGATTTCAATTTTAAATAGGTATCTTCTTCAACATAATCTTATTGATTGTTACTTTACATTTTTTCAGCTCTTGTTATCATTAAAGACGTTACAAGTCTAATTCTATATATTTACATTTATTTAAAGATATTGTTGGTCTATATATTTAAAGATGTTGCTGGCACTTCTCAGGAGTCAGGATTGACAATGTCAGGCAACTCACCCCTATATCTACAATGTCATGTAAAACAAAGATCTAGCACGTTACCCTTGATGATTTCACAGCAATCTAATACGCAAGAGGTAAGCTAAACCCTACATATTTGCAATTATGTTTAATTTCTTACCAGTGATGATTCTTTCTTGATTTCTCAGAATTATATTTAATTTATTTTTAAATATAAGTCCACATTATCTTAAAACAAGTTCAAAAGTCTAGAGAAGAAGAATTACTGTGCTTGATGATAAATCTACGTCCACATTAAATTGATCATCGTCTTTCATCATCATCTATCATTAATTATCAATTATCATCATTCATCATCTACGTCCACATACAATTCATGACAACTCAAGTAAACAAGAAACATACATATAATTCATGATAATCACCATCTAATGCAATTAAAATTAAAGATTGTATATAAATCCATATAATTAAATTCAAAAACCATAGTACATACTCAATAGTAGAAGTTTTCAAATTCAATATTTAAAGTTTCCTCAATAATAAAAGTTTCTAGTTTTCAAAACCCTCTCTTTCTTTATCCAATTCTACTCTACACTCTTCCCCAACGGCTTCTTCCACTGTGGCTGTACCTCTTTCCCCAAAACCAGAAATCTCCATGCGACAGCAAATTTGGATCACTGCAGCGTATAAACTATCCCGTTGCCAATAATTTTCATAACGACTAATAATCTCATTGATAAGAACCTTAGCCCTTCTCTCCCATTCTATAAGCTGATTCATATGAGGAAGCATCTCCATCTTTCTCATCAACCCACACAAAATCTTTTTTGTGCTTGTCCAGTTGTATGAAATACTCCTTGCCCTCTTTAGAAGTACTTGTGCCAAAACCCTGTATGGTCCAAGCAACAAGTGATACCTAATCAGCAAGTGAACAAAACCAGAACTTGAAAACATATAAAGAGAAAACAAACTAGCATTACTTTGTAGTACTATATGGTCCAGCCAGTTATCGATCCACTCAATGATTCTCTCCAAGCTTCATACTCAGGAATTGTGTAAAAAGATAACACATTTCCATTTTTGTGAGTTGCCTACATCAACATGTGCCAAAATTAGACATGGAGATAAATAACATCTGGAGGCTTAAAAACAAATATAAAGAGTCTCAATACACTCAACCAAATATACAGGGGGAACAGTTACCCTGACAATAGGAGTGATAAATTCCACAACAAATGAAGGAATTTTAAGCAGTGATGGCCAGGTATGGTGTATGAAATTGATCAGCAATCCTTTGATGTGGGAACCATCATGGTCCTTTAAGAGACAAAGGACAAGTCAAAAAGGATCTCACTAGAAAGGATGTGTCAGAATTAAGCAGAAACTAAATAGCGCTATACAAAGATCATGTACCTGGTCTGTCATTATCATCAGATGGCCATATCTTAAAGATTTAATGTTGTCATATATTTTATCTTCCTGTAGACCAAGGATTTTATCTTTATTCTCCATTTGTTGGTGAGTGGTAGCTTCCCTGACATTGAGCAGCTTACCTCTGAGAGGAAACATGCCATAATAATATTGACCAACAATAGATATTCCTGCCACCTGATAGAATAAAGATAACTAAAATAACAAAAAATTAAATTGGAAAGTGATGTCGAAACATGTCACAATACTACCAAATTCAGTATTCACATTTCCCTGATTCAAGGCACAAACACTTACAGCAAGAGCCTTGGCTGAGTCACCCTCTGTTAATATTAAAGTACATTGATCAGAATTCTTCCCCCTTGATTGATTTGCATCATCAAGTTTGGGAACATCAATTAATTTCCCCTTCTTGGTTCCATCAGTTTTCTTAAGATCTTTTTTTTGTTTAAACTTTTCCACTGCACTCATCAGGTCAATCAAAGTTACAAAGCTCATCTTAGACACTAGCATTGCAAAAATTACATGTACTCAGAAATGCTACATATTAGACACCACGCCTTTATTTATTGACATGGGCTGCAAATGCGAAACAGTGAAAATTACTATAAATTTATAACAGCAAATTGTTTCAGAATAAAAAATATGAATTAAAACGAATTATACTTACAATCAACATGGAAACCGAACGTTGATTCGAGAAAATTCTTTTCTTCCACGAGTGTTGCCTTGGTTGTAACAATTGGTAAATTTTTGAATGAAAGGGCCGTAAACCGATGGATGTCATTTGCTTCGATACTGAATTGAAAAATTCGGCCATCGTTCAGAGTCACATAAAAAATGTCGTCCTCTGAATTGTAGGATGACAGAAAGTAATTCAAAATATCCGGATCTGTTTCGAAATGGGGCATATTAACGAGCCCTGTAAATTCACACGCATCCATTAAATCTTTATATTCTGAAGACATCTTTAAAACAGTATGGATGTGAGGGCATAAGATACAACAATTGAATTGGATTCTCTTGATTTTTGTTACTGAACTTGCAGTTGGGAAGCATCGAGACCTGCAAAAAATCAAGAGCTGGAAGGTGAAAACGAGAAAATGACCGGTTGAAAGGTATTTATAGGCTAAATTGGGCATTAATGGCTTCACTTGATGCGCGTCAAAGGTTCTAGCTAACGCGCGATGATAGTCCTAGTGACGCGCGACAATAGGAGTGAGCGACGCACGTCAATAGGAGAAAGTGACGCGCGTCAATAGAATCCAGTGACGCACGTCAATAGGAAGTCAGCGACACGCGTCAAAAAGAGCCAGTGACGCGCGTCAAAAAGAGACAGTGACGCGCGTCAAAAGGAGTCAACGACACGCGTCACTAGGAGCCAGTGACGCGCGTCAAAAAGATCCAGTGACGCGCGTCATTAGGTGCCAGTGACGCGCATCATTAGGTGCCAGTGACGTGCGTCATTAGGTGCCAGTGACGCGCGTCATTAGGTGCCAGTGACGCGCGTCTTTATACACAGAGAAAGCCTGAGACTACCAAATAATTGATTTCTTATCCAAAATTTAATGGAATTCGAAGTTTTCACCTCTTTTGCTCTAGAGGAAATTCCCTTCATGTTTGCAATGCAGCCAATTGAGATGAAACCTTCAAATTTATCCCCAGACCAAAGAAACAGTGTTTGGTGTGTACTTGATGATGATATAGGGTCTTGTTTGATAAGTTCAAAAAGAAACTTCATGATATATGCTAAGACTGAGTTTGAGATGAGGTACCAGTAAGGCACTCTTGACAAAATTTACACAATGTTACCTTTTTAAGATGATCCAACCTTGCACAGAGAACTTTATGTTGAGCTGTAAATTTTTTTTCAATATTTGAGACACTTGATTTTATCAATTTTACTTCAAGAAGATCATGATTAATCAATTCAAGGCATAGAAATGGGGGAGCTTCAAGAAAATTGTCTTCAAACATACACTTGAACATTGTATCTTCAGCAAAGGAAAACAAAACAAGGTGGTAGCAGGAATTTTATACTTTGATACTCATTGCAATGGTCAACCAAGTATTTCATCAGCTCAACAATGATAATTAGAAAGTAAAAACAACTTTCCGTTACACAACAATTTTGATCACTTTACCCTTATTGTATCTTTCAAACCTCATTCTTGTAACTAATATGATATGTAAACAACCTTATTGAGCTATGATCATATGCACCACCTTAAAAATTTGAAAAAAAAAGAGACATATTTTAATTCAACCACTCCAAGAAGCAGTCCTGAAGAGAGAATCTCAAGATGTGAATCCTATACAACATATTTTGATACTGATCCATTTTCCCCAAAACATTTTACAATATCTCAAGATGTGAATCCTATACAAAATTAACTTCTATGATTTATCTGAAGAAGGCACTGTATTTTTTCTTGGATGCTAAGAATACAGGTTGTTTAGTCTGCATTTCAGGCAATTCACCCATCTATCTACTAATCCATTTCTAATGTTGGGTTTTTTTAAAACACAGATCTAGCTCATTACCAGTGGAAGTGATGATTTCAACTTTAAGCAGGTATCTTTTTCCCCTTAATCTTATTATTTATTACTATTCATTTTTTCAGCTCTGGTTTTCATTAAAGATGTTACATTTCTATATACTAAAAATGTCAGCCAATTCACCCATCTATCTACTAATCCATTTCTCGTGTTGGGTTTTTTTGAAACACAGATATAGCTCATTACCAGTGGCAGTGATGATTTCAACTTTAAGGAGGTATCTTTTTCCCCTTAATCTTATTGTTTGTTACTATTCATTTTTTTCAGCTCTGGTTATCATTAAAGATGTCAGGCTATGATCTAGTTTACAACCTTCAATATTTTCTTACACACTCAAAATTATTCCAACTTATAGCCTCCCAGTTCTAATCCACAATTATTCTTCACCCTTATCAAATATTAAAAAATGATAGGATTCTTCAACCTATGAACTTGATCTATACAGACTAATCTTCATGATAAGAACCTTATATGTTTTACATTAAACTTCAAAGTTCTATATCGAGCTTGACCTATCTTTTAATCACATGGTTATTCCAACTTTGGTTAATCTAGCCTCCATAACCTTGACTATTTACAGCAACTTGTCAATCTACTCTACACAAAACAATATCCATGATAACAAAACCATATCTTTTAAACCATGGTCTTGATTGTTTCCAGCAAAACGTTATTTTCTGACAAATGGTCTTGACTATTTTGGATGTCAAACAACCTCTCTAATGAGAGATTATGCACTTATATAGAGGTGAATCTCTTTAAAATAGAATTTTCCTACACCATAAGTCTATTAAGGAGAAATCCTAAAGATCTGCTTCAAATCTTAGTTGCTATTTTTTCCCAAAAACATAATTTTCAAGATAATTAAAGTCCCACAAGATATTTAGGCACTACATTTTACATTATACACATTAAATTGATCATCGTCTTTCATCATCATCTATCATTAATTATCAGTTATCATCATTCATCATCTACGTCCACATACAATTCATGACAATGCAAGTAAACAAGAAAATACATATAATTCATGATAATCACCATCTAATTTAATTAAAATTAAAGACTATATAAATCCATATAATTAAATTCAAATACCATAGTACATACTCAATAGTAGAAGTTTTCAAATTCAATATATAAAGTTTCCTCAATAATAAAAGTTTCTAATTTTCAAAACAATCTTTTTCTTTATACAATTCTACTCTGCTCTCTTCCCCAACGGCTTCTTCCACTGTGGATGTACCTCTTTCCCCAACACCAGAAATAACCCCTGAACTTATAAGATCTTCTGCAGCACTGTCCAGATTTTTTATAATTTTTTCTTCTTGATTTGTTGCATCTCCATGCGACAACAAATTTGGATCAGCAGCTGCTTTGGCTTTGAATAATATGTCAGGGTTGAGACCATGCTCTTTAATTATCCGCTTTAGTGTATTGTTTTGTTTGTTAACCAAAACAATATTTTGCTTCAAATTTTTTGCTGCGGATAAGTTGTTCTTTGCTGTTTCCAAGTGAACTTGCAAAACCTTCACCTGACTCTTCAAATTTTCATATTTCAACTGCACAAAAAGAGTAATGTCAATTCAAAATATTAATGTAAATTCAAATTTTCAAATTAACAAGAATGATTGTTTAAATGTAATAGTACTTACAACCGCTCTATCTCTTTCGGCATTTGCGATTGATACCAAATCCTTGTCCTTGGACCATTTGTTAAAATATGCCTGGGCCTCGGCACTAATATTTTCCAATTTGTTTAGTGCCTTATCTAAAATGTTGTCTTTATAGTTGTTGTTAAACGTGACAGTCCCACATCTTACTTGGGTAAGTAAGGAATCCATCTTCGCAGGTTGATTCTGGACTGCAGCGTATAAACTATCCCGTTGCCAATAATTTTCATAACGACTAATAATCTCATTGATAAGAACTTTAGCCCTTTTCTCCCATTCTATAAGCTGTTGGATATGAGGAATAATAAACTCACTGACATGGGATTGACAATCATTACCAATTAAGTTCTCCAAAGGAAAACGTGGCAACTGTTCACTATCTGAATCTGATGCAGACGATCTTGCTGGAGAAGAATGGGGGCTTTCACCAAGATCAACTGCTCCTTGTTTCTGCCTTTGGGTGGGCTGATCCTGTTTTTGAAAAAATTAATCAAGATTTAGATAAATAAATTTAAATCAGAATGTAATTAAAAATTGTAAAGCATATTAAAATTGAAATTTGAAGTATACCTGCTGGCCTTGAATCATCTCGCGGGTATCGAAAAAACCAGTTGGGTCATTGCTATCAATGCCCAAATAATCTTCATCTAAATTTATATTGTTCAAAATAGATATGCCCGTTGCACTGGGCAAGCCACCAAGTGATAGAGTTGGAATTCGAAATGAGGAGGCAAGGTTTAGTGTCCCACTAGGGGCCGGAGCAAAAGGCATGCGTTTACCAATGTTCTTTTTCACTGTTCCTATGGTTGGCATTTTAAAAATTAATGGTTGTGTGGGTGTCGGTGCTGTGGTTTGATCATGACTGACATATGCTGAAAAGTACAAGAAAAAAATGAAAAATATTAAAACAATTCATAAAGTCAAAACTACGAAATTAAACGTACTATAGAAAAGTTGTACCTTGTTGTCGAGGGGTTGTTTTTCTCGGTGCTACGGGTGGCCTTGTAGGAGTTGTACTCAGTGGCTGTTCAGAAGATATGAATGCATGCGACTGTATGGAGTGAGTTGGGGAAGAAGGTTCCAAAGTCCCTGCAATTCATCAATATTAAATAATGTCAATTCATTTGGTTAAAATTTAAATTGAAAAATAAATATGCAACTTTGGAAATTGTAAATAATATATGAGAATGTATTACTTCTCTGGTGTTTAACAAGTTCAAACTGTTGAGGGTTTGGAGAGGAGTGAGCTTCCATTTCAGATTGGGAGTCCCCCGAAGCCTCCGCGTGTTGTTGGCCTCTTCCTCTCGATAACTTCTTTTTTCGGGGAAGGGCTTCAAGATATCTTCTCTGCAAAACATTAAAATTTAAGTTTTAATAACTGTGCACTGTAATGTCAAAAATTGAAATACAATTACAAACTAAATAGTTTATACCTGTTGTTCTTCAAATGGAATTGAGAATTTCTTCAAAGCCTCATCAGAGCAAGTAGGAATTTTTTTATCTTTTAAATTTAAAATTGCCTCATAGTAGAAGCCGAGGAGATAGTTTGTTGAATAAATGAAAGGTTTATCTGAGAGTTTTGAATTTATTATGTCAGTTCTTATTTTTTTGGATAGATATGTGCACCAATCGAATTGTTGTTTTGAGATAGTGGCACAAATGTATGCGATGGCCCAATTTGGTATATCTGTTTGGCGACCCTGCAAAACAATTCTGGCTTGAAAAAATGAAATAAGTGCAGCAAGAAAGTGGTGTGCAATTGATTGTGTATCTACACCACGCCTGGATTTATTGACATGGGCTGCAAATGCGAAACAATGATAATTACTATAAATTTATAACAACAAATTGTATCAGAATAAAAAAAATAAAAAATATGAATTAAAACGAATTATACTTACAATCAACATGGAAACCGTATGTTGATTCGAGAAATTTCTTGTCTTCTTCCAGAAGTGTTGCCTTGGTTGTAACAATTGGTAAATTTCTGAAAGGAAGGCCCGTAAACCGATGGATGTCATTTGCTTCAATAGTGAATTGGAACATTTGGCCATCGTTCAGAGTCACATAAAAAATACCGTCCTCTGAATTGTAGCATGACAGAAGGTAATTCAAAATATCCAGATCTGTTTCGAAATGGGGCATATTAACGAGCCCTGTAAATTCACACTCTTCCATCAAAGCTTGATATTCTGAAGACATCTTTAAAGCCGTATGGATGTGAGGGCATAAGGGATTCCTGTAGTTGATCTTGGAAATCGATTGAGTTGGATTCTCTTGATTTTCTTGCTGAACTTGCAATTGGGAAGCATGTGAAGTCGACATTATAGCTGTAATTGTGTCTTTGATAATGATTTAGACCTGCAAAAATTCAAGAACGGGAAAACAAAAATGAGAAAATGAGCGGCACAAGGGTATTTATAACCTAAATAGGGCGTCACTGGCCCCTATTGACGCACGTCATTTTCCCCTACTGACGCGCGTCACTGGCTACTATTGACGCGCGTCAGCTAGGACTTTTGTCGCGCGTCAGCTAAGACCTTTGACGCGCGACACTGGCTCCTAGTGACGCGCGACACTGTCCCCTACTGACGCGCGTCACTTCCTCCTATTGTCGCGCGTCAGCTAATACCTTTGACGCGCGTCAACAGGTTCTAGTGACGCGCGTCATTAGGGTACAGTGTCGCGCGTCAATAGAAGCCAGTTTCACGCGTCAAAGGTCATAGCTGACGCGCGACAACAGTCCTAGCTGATGCGCGTCAATAGGAGCAAGTGACACGCGTTAGTAGGAGAAAATGATGCGCGTGTCATCAGGTGCCAGTGACGCGCGACAGGAGGCAGTGTCGCGCGTCATTAACAGACACTGACACGCGACAGTAGGAGACAATGTCGTGCGTCATTACCAGCCAGTGTCGTGCGTCATTACGAGCCAATGTCGCGCGTCATTACGAACTTGTGTCGTGCCAGTGTCACGCGTCATTACGAAGTAGTGTCGCGCCAGTGACGTGCGTCATTACGAACTAGTGTTGTCGCACGTCACTGATGGAGCCATGAAAAACCAGGTGAAAATTTTGTTTTTGAATACTGTCAAATTCACCTTTCGCTGAAACTAGTTACGGGGATATTCGCCAGGTATTTTCCACCTTCAATTTTATAGGGGTGTCTTAAAATGAATTGTTCATCAGAGGACAAATCATCCTGTTCAGGAGGGGCCTTTAACAAAATACCTTCACATTCAACATGAGGCCTTGGAGGTTTCCTTGTGCACTGAGCCAGTGGGAAGCATTGATACCAGAGTTAGCCCATTCCTTAAAGCATAGATTTCAGCCATGACAAAGCAGCTAGAAAAATTTTCTGCAAACTCAACTCATAAGACTCGTAGTGGTTTATGGTGCATAGATTGTGAAGTAGAAGGAATTACAAAGGATAGTTGCCATCGAAATTTGGTGTGTGCCATGTCAGTAGATTGTGAAATATATCATGGAGATCATGATACAAGTAGATTCCCATTGTTCCAGTGCACAATCCGTAAGAATAGGTCTTGCTATTGCACTATTTCCACCTCTACTACTCATGACACCAAGGATTACAAAATGATAGACCAAATCCATGATGTCATTGATCTTGGTGTGTGCCATACCAGAATTAAGAGAAGTTCTAAGGCTGAGGATCAATAGTATGAAGTGCGCACAAATGGAGGAGGTTGATGAAAAAAATTTCATGGAGGATTCAGAGGTTATGGAAATTGTGGAGGAGGAAGAAGTGAATTTCCTCGTGGAACCTGTTATAATTTTGGATCAACTAAACACTACAAGCATGAGTGACCTGGCTTGTTATAATGCTCATGGTTTGAAAAGAAGCACAAGTATGAAGAGTTCTCAGAGTTGTATGACCGCATGAGTAAGAGTCAAAAGAAGGAAAAAAGTGTGGGGATGGTGAGTGTAAAGAAGACTGACCCACAATGAATCTTGAAGGTAGTGCTTAACTCCAAGCTAGAGCCTGTTTTGGTCACTACACGCACTGATGTTGCATGCACCCAAGGGGAACCAAAGAAGAGGCCCCTTATCACAAGAGAAGAATTGTTACAAGGGAAATATATTGATCCTTCCCACTAGAAGGAAGTGTACCAAGAAACCATGGAGGTGATTACGAGTTTGTAAGGAGAAATCCAATGTCTAAAGGAGCAATCACGCCAACTGGAGCAGAAGAAGAATGGTAAGGTTCCTCAGCAAGATATGGATGAGGATAGGGAAGTGTGTTGAATGTTTTAGCAGGATAACATTATTCCCATGTTAAGAGAATGGATGAGGGAGAAGGTACTACATGGTGAAGGACGATGCAACAGGAAAGTCTTGCATGCTAACCTACCTCCTCACAACATTGATTATGACAAGGAGATCATACTGAATGCAGTTGTTGATGGATGGCTCCTAAGTAATATATTGATTGACACAAGTGCGGAGGTCAATGTCCTTACTCTAGATGAATGGATTCAAATGGGGAGGCTCCCATTACATCCATCTTTGAATGTGTTGTACATGGCTATGGACAAAGGACATGCCTCTAGGGGTGTTAAAAGATGCATCCATTACTATTCAAGGGGTAAATTGTTTTGGGGACTTTGAGGTTCTAAAGCTCATTGCGGTTGATAGTTTCCTAGCATTACTTGGGCACCCTTGGTGCTATGCAAACAATGTTGATTTTTGTTTCAATAAGGACTATATCAGTTTTGAGAACAAGGAAGAGTGTGTGATCATTCCACTAATTGATGCATGGTTTGCGCCGTATGTGGAGCTATTGGGTGAAGAATACTTAGACAAGATATATGTTCACACCATGAGGGACCCAAAATTTGTTTAACCATCAAAATAAGGAGTCATTCAATGGGATGATGCATAGTCCATAAGTGATACAACTAGTATTGCTTGTGAAAACTAGGTGCATGGGACATACGAGTTGGTTGGAAGGCATTTGAAGAAACTGAGACTCAAGTTGTCAGAACGTGCTTAGTTAGGTGCTTGAGAGGAAGTTACCAAGGTTCACTTGGGTAGCCAACCCTGATGTCTTTCTTCACGAAATGGATATCCAATGGAAGTTTCAAGTGGAGAGAAGGAACATGCTTACCTATACTTTACGTGGGATAAGAGCACACTAGTGGGAAACACATCAAGATATTAACAACCACAGTCAGGGGACAACAAGTCCCTCCTCTTTGATGGGAGAGGTTCCCTTATTGAAAGCAAGCAACAAAACTTATATACAAATGTATAACTTTCAAAGTGTGGATTCCTGATACTTTGAAACATTCATATGCCCAAAGATCATCAATACGAAAGAATGGAGGAAGAAAGGAGATGAGAGAGGAAGAACATAACAATACTTTTAGGTAATATAGGTAGCAAAGTATAACCTTATGCGTATTGAGAAAAAGAGATGTAGAATGGAATCATTCACATTTATAACAGATATAATTTCACAGACACAAAGTTCCCAAAATCATATTAACCAGAACACAAATTTTCTTAACATGCAAAGATGGATGATTCATAAATTTGAACAAGGAAAGAAAGAATTGCAGAGGAAGAAGGGGAAAAGACTTATGTATTGATTATTTCAAATCTATTACAATTTCAAGAATGTCAGGATCCAACCCTCAACAATGGCATAGAGAAACCATTAAATAATCTTGAAAATGGTTACATTTGGTTTCTTGGTTCTTGCAGAAGTGTTAATGGTGGAAAAAATGATGCTCTGTAATGCAACCATTAAACCTTGATTTGTAACTTCAAATATGAGCCATCCACGTGGAAGAGATTTGCTGAAGCAGGTCTGGGGAAAAACTTTTATATTTTGTGCCTTTTTAGAGAAATGGAACTTTGGAAATTTTGGCCCATCCATCCACTTTTGATATAGGCCTGACACAGTGGCTTTATTTGATTGGGAATGGAGTCATGGCTCACTTTTACAATTTTAACTTTTTTCAACAAAAGGCTCAAAAACTCAAAGTTCTCCGCTGACCCGCCTCTTCCACTTTGAATTTTCAACATGGGCTCAAACCCCAGTGAGTCATGGATCATTTTTATACTTTAACTCTCTTTTTGGAAATAAAACCTAAATTCCCAAATCACTCCAACGGCCCCACCTTCACGCTTTGACTTTTGATGCGGGCTCAACATTTGAATTTATCCCTTGGCATGAGTAGATTCACGGCTCATTTTACAACTTTAATCCCTTTTGGAAATAAAACCAAATTTCCAAAAGTGCTCTGATGACTCACCTTCCCGCTTTGACTATTCAACACATGCATCAACATGTGGCTTCACCTGGGTGCCAGCGGGGTTGCACTTAACTTTATAACTTTACGCCCTTTTGGAAACAAAGGTAAAATTACTAAAGTGTCTCGACAACCCACCTCTCCACTTTTGACTTAAAAATGGCCACATGTCCCTTTGCGGGCCTTAGGAATTCTTTTTACATTTTACACCTTTTGTCCATAATGCCTCAAAACACAAAAAAGGACCCGCCTTTCCTCCACCACTTGTTTCAGCCAATTAGGATCCTTCGGGGCCATGGGGCCAATTTGACACTTTTTCTAAAAATAAAAAAAATGACAAGTTCACAAAAGAACCCATCCTGCCGCATCCAATTAGAGATGTCCACATACCCGTGGATGTTGGGGCAAAAATTGACAGGGAAGATACACCCGTCAAAGATGAAACGAAGGGGAAAACTCCACCGTTCATGCCCTGAATCAAATATTTTTCCTGCAAAAAGATAAATGCAAGGAATACAAGGCTTGACCCAGTCCATAGCCATAAATAAAGATTGATAAATTCCACGCATCCATGAAAGGAGATAGAAAAATGTTTCAAAATGCGTAGACTGAGGAATTTTTTAAATGGAAATGGTGGGATTAAAAACTGAATACCAACACTTCAAAACATGAATTTCTCCATCCCTCCAGACTTCTTACTTTGTTCTAAACACTCCTCCAAAGGCACCAACTCAAAATTTTAGAAACTGGACTTGGAAAGTGAGGGAGATTTTGAGGGCGACAACAGTTGGCTCTTTCTGGGGATGACTTGACTTAGAACAAAGGAATAAGGAAAGATCAAGAACCATAGAAAAACTTTGGGAAAACAGACCAGTGCCTTATCCATTGGGAAAATAGAGTCAAAGGAAAACCAATACAGAAGACAACACACATGCAATGGGAAAAAGGAAACAAACCAAAAAGGAAAGACCAAAAACAAAACACAAAGGAACGGCCAAAAACCAAAACATTGTACACAATATACAGAAGGACTTGCCTAATCACCTAGGACTTGAACAACTTCAAATCCTACCCACTATAAGGAAGTGGGAGAGGAGATCCATCCATATAATCCAAATAGAAAGAGTTTTCTCCAGAAAAATGCATGATTTTGAAAGGACCAAGCCAAAGAGAATCAAACTTACCATGGCTTCCTCGAGGTTCATGTCTTTTGTCCCACATCAGAACAATGTCTCCCACTTGAAAATCTATGGGTCTAGCTTTCTTTTCAAATAAATCTTTCACCTTCATTTGATGATTTGAGATTCTATCAAAAACTTGCAACTTGTCTTCATCCAGCTTCTAGAGATACATGATCCTCTTGTCCAAGGAACTGATAAAGCTTGAATCTTCAATAGCCTTCATTAAGTGCAAGGCTAGTAATTCCACTATTACTAGTAGCTGAGCTTCAACACCATACACCACTTGAAATGGAGACATCCCAATTGCTCTTTTGGGTGTAATCCTATCTGCCCAGAGAGCATCATAGAAATTCTTGTGCCAATTCCTTTGAGAATCATTGACAAGCTTTCAAACAATGGTTACCAAATTCTTATTTGTTGATTCTGCTTGTCCATTCCCTTGGGGTGTAGTAGTCTGAAGAGTGAGCAAGGGAGATTCCATAACCATAGCATAAATCCATCATCTCAGAAGAAGAAAAATTGGAAGCATTATCAGTTACAATCTTGTTTGGTACCCCAAACCTTATCAAGATGTTCTCTTTGATGAAATTACACACCACCTCAGAAGTAGTGCTTTTGACTGGAATAGCCTCTACCCACTTTGTGAAGTAATCTATAATAGTTAGCACATGAGTATGCCCAGCACTAGAAGGTGGGTTAAGAGTTCCAATGAAATCCAATCCCCATTGTTGAAAAGGCTCATCAATCACTACTGGTTTGAGTGGTAAAGAAACCAACTTAGGTCTCCCAACAAAAGTCTGACAGGCTTCACACTTACCTACCCATTTTGATGCATCTCTAAACAATGTAGGCCAATAGTACCTAGCACGAAGGATTTTATGGGTAGTGACAACATAAGAGAAATTCCCTCCACAATCCTGATCATGAAAATTTGAGAACAACTTCTTTTGTTTCTCTTTGTCTACACACTTCAAGAATCTTCCATCTATGCCTCACTTGAACAAAGCATTCTCCCATAATACATAATGTGCAGACCTTAACTTAATATCTCTCTTTTCCTTGGAACTCAAGTGGGATGGAAACTCTCCATAAGTAAGAAAATGTGCAATATCGGCATACCATTCATCTTTTGAACTGAGGAAGAGGACAACAGGAACATCAACTACTTCTTTGGACAATTCTGCATTAGCTCCTTCAGCAATAAGCTCACATAAGCCTTTACCCCGAACTAGCTTAGTTGGCTTGATATCAAGGTCATATTCTTTGAATTTTTCTACCCAATTTCCTCTCTTAGTTCCAAACTCATGTTGTGTAAGAATAGACTTGATGGTTGTATCAGGTACAAGCACAACATAGTGAGAATTAAGAATATAAAACCGAAACTACTTGATAGCTTTGACCACTGCAAAAGCATGTTTCTCCATCATAGTATATTTCAATTCATGAGCTTTTAGAACATAGCTCATGAATGTAATTGGAAGCTCATGATCTTCAAAATTTCTCTGAGTTAGGACAACACCCAAGGTACTCTTTGTAGCATAGTAATAGATGATAAAATCCTTGCTGAAATCAGGACATGCTAAGATGGGAGTCTTAGCAATGGATTTCTTGATATCTTCAAATGCTTCCTTACCTTTGGAATACCAACCAAATTTTTTCTTTCCTTTCATCATGTGAGCAATGCTCAAAGTTAGTTCTGCAAAATCAGGAATGAATCTCCTCGGGAAGTTTATCTTACCAAAGAAAGAGTGAACACCCTTCTTACTTTTGGGAAGAGGAATCTGCTAGATTGCTTGAAATCTCTCTGGATCTATCTTTATTCCTTCTTTGGAGATAATATGTCCCAACAACTTGCCTTCAGTAACACAAAAAAGACATACTTCTTAGGAATTGAGAGAAACTCCATGTTCTCTGCATTTTTGGAGGACTGCTTCAAGATGTTGAAAGTGATTTTCCCTTGTTTTGGAGAAAATAGTCAAATCATCAAGGTACACAAAAATACACTTTCCCTTTAGACTGTCAAAAGCCAAGTCCATTGCCCTCTGAAAGGTGGCACCAGCATTGATAAGACCAAAAGGCATTCTATTGTAGGCAAAGGTGCCCCAAGGAGTACTAAAAGCAATTTTGTGTTGATCTGGGGTATTGACCTCCACTTGATTATACCTAGAGAATCCATCTAGCATAGAAAACATCTCAGAGCTTGTGACAGCTTGCAAAACTTGATCCATCATGGGGAGAGGATAGTTGTCTTTCAAAGAGGCCTAATTCAAATTTCTAAAATCCACATAAATGCAAATCTCATCATTCTTCTTCCTGACAAGGCACAATGTTAGCAATCCATGTTGAATAATGTATAGGGAAAATAATATTTTCCTTTAGTAACTTCTGGATCTCTTGAAAAATAGTGCCAGCAACCTTGGGATTGTATTTCCTTTTTTTCTACTTGAAAGGTTTGATCCCATATTTTAGAGGGATAAAGTGTTGCATCTCCTTTGGTTGAAAAGCTTTGAGATCATCATATGAATAAGAAAGAACATCAACATACCTTTTTAGTAGATTTACTACTTTCTTCTTCTCTTCTTGAGTGCAACATTTTCCAATGTTCACCATCTTGGGTTCATCAATACTCCTAATATTAACCTTTTGACATTCAGCAGAATGTTGAGCTCCTTGGGAAGCTTTAGATTTGATGTACCTATCATGTTTATCAAACAAATCTTCCAAACTCACCAACCCTTTAGGGATCTTGTTACCTTTCAATTTGATGCATCCATCTTGATCCATCTCTTCTTTGATATCTCCTTCATTAGAGGATACACACTCTCTAGGAAAAGTTTCACTTCCTTCAAAATACAACTGATCAAAATTATCCTTAAGCTCCAAGAATGAGAGCAAGTGTTGATCATCATTGAAAACCTTCCAATTACTTACATTATCTGGTACACTAGGCCTATGAATCATTTCAATAGTAAATTTCTCCTGAGAGAAATATGGATGAGGAATCAACAATGATCCTAAGACAGCTAGAGAATCAGCTCTAGTGTTCCTTTCTCTCGGCACAGATTTAATGGAGAAAGCATCAAAAAACTGAATGGAATCCCAGACAAGATTTCAATAATGTTTCAATCTCCTATTCTCGACTTGGTAAATATCCCTGACTTGTTTCACAATCAGCTCTGCATCTCCATGAGCACAAAGATTCTTCACTCGTATTTCTTTTGCCATGTTCAATCCAAGTATGAGTGCCTCATATTCAGCTGTATTGTTTTTATTTTCAAAACAGACCTTGAAAGAAAAAGGATGAATCTTCCCTTCGGGTGAGGTTAGCACCACACTAGCCCCAAAACCAACTGAAGAGAAGCTTCCATCAAATTCCAGAGCCCAAATTCCATTAGGATCATGAATCACTCCCTTAGAAATTTTGGCCTCATCTTGTGACATGGTCATCAATCTTTGTGCTTTTGGATCATCAGTCTTTTGCACAATGTATTCAGTCTATTTCTCAGGTACATATTCTTTATTTTTCCATTGACTGGGATCAAATCATTCAACCAATCCATCTAGATTTCACATCCTACCTCCTTACAAAAATTTCTACTAAGCAACATCCCATATGAGGGAGGGATATCAGCTACCAAATAGTGGATAAGACTCTTTTCTCTGGCAAAGTATCAAAAGCTACTTTGTTTTAATCCTCCCAACCAAAGACACTTTTCTACTCTCCATGGAATAGCAGGAACCAAAGGCACGTGTTAGAGTCAGGCCCAAATCATGAGCTACTTTTACAAGCATAACATTGTCTGATGCTCCTGAGTCTATAACACAATTACTAAGTTTATGGCCAGCTATGAGGAGAGTCACATAGAATGGTTCAACTTTCTCATTAGGGGAAGTGATTGAAGCCACAAGGATTGATTGAGGTGAGGAAGAGGGAGTGGGGAAAATTACCTTTAGAAGTAGTGAATGAAGCTTTGGAATTGGAATTGACAAAGTTTACCATTTTAGTAAATGCTTTTAGATGGGTTTGGTAAAACTCTGCTTCTGAAATTTGGATTTTGGTCTTTTTGAGGTGATCAATAATATCAAAAGATCTAGAGGTGGATGGGGCATCACTACTAGGAACTTGAGAGACCCTTGATTTATTACTTTTAAGATTTGAAGGATAAGAAGTTTTGGAAACATAATTAGAAGAAGGATTAGCATTACTCACCTTTTCTGTGGACGCAGTGGGAATAGGAGCTCCTCTTCTTGCAATCACTGGAATAGTTGTAGGAACCTCCTTGGATTTCTTAGCTGGCTACACCACTTTTCTTTCTTGTTTTCTTTCTCCAGAGTCATGACAGCATATGACTCACTATTCATATCTGCCACTCTTTCATCATATTCATCTTCATCATCCATACCTTCAGTGGTGAGGAAATGAACTTGAGATCCACCAAGCTTCTCCAGGTCTTCATCAGCCTCTTCTTTTAGTTATTCATAGAGTTCATTAAACTCCTCATCATCAGGTTCTTCAACTTCACAAGTTGCATTGATTGGAACCTTTATGGGTGGGCCTTCAATAGCCAATCTGGTCTGAGAAGAAGGAAAATGGTTCCTAGGCTGAAAATTTTTCCCTAGAATATCTTGCTAAGGAACATGATGAGCGAATTGTTTCTTTATAGTAATGAGATCATTGGCAAGCTTTTGTACTAAGTGCTCTGATGACCCACCTTCCCACTTTGTCTATTCAACACATGCATCAACACGTGGCTTCACATGGGTGCCAGCGGGCTTGCACTTAAATTTATAATTTTACACCCTTTTGGAAACAAAGGTAAAATTCCTAAAGTGTCCTGACAACCCGCCGCTTCACTTTTGACTTAAAAAATGGCCACATGTCCCTTTGCGGGACTTAGGCATTCTTTTTACATTTTACACCTTTTTTCATGATGCCTCAAAACACAAAAAGGACATGCCTTTCTACCTTTGCTTTTTTCAGCCAATTAGGATACTTCGGAGCCACGGGGCCAATTTGACACTTTTTCTAAAAATAAAAAAATGAAAAGTTTGTAAAAAGAACTCGTCCTGCCGCATCCAATTAAATATTTCCATGTACCCATGGATGTTGGGGCAAAAATTGACAAGGAAGATACACTCGTCAAAGATGAAATGAAGGGTAAAACTCCACTGTTCATGCCTGAATCGAATATTTTTCCTACAGAAAGATAAATGCAAGGAATACATGACATGAGATAGAAAAATGTTTCAAAATCCAGAGAATAAGGAATTTTAAATGGAAATGGCGGGGATTAAAAAAACCAAGTACCAACACTTCAAAACATGAATTTCTCTATCCCTGTAGACTTCTTACTTTGTTATAAACACTCTCCAAAGGCACCAACTTAAAAAATTTGAAAATGGACTTAGAAAGTGAGGGAGATTTTGAGGGCGACAACAACTGGCTCTTTCTGGGGATGACTTGACTTGGAACAAAGAAATAAGGTAAGATCAAAAACCATAGAAAAACTTTGGGAAAACAAACCAGTGCCTTATCCATTAGGAAAATAGAGTCAAAGGAAAAACCAATACATAAGACAACACACACACAATGGAAAAAGGAAACAAAACAAAAAGGAAAGACCGAAAACAAAACACAAAGGAACGGCCAAAAACCAAAACATTGTATACAATACACAGAAGGACTTGCCTAATCACCTAGGACTTTAACAAATTCAAATTCTGCCCACTATAAAGAAGTGGGAGAGGAGATCCATCCATATAATCTAAATAGAAAGATTTTACTCCAGCAAAGTGCCTGATTTCTAAATGACCAAGCCAAAGAGAATCAAACTTACCATGGCTTCCTCAAGGTTCATGTCTTTTGTCCCACAATAGAACAATGTCTCCCACTTGAAAATATCTAGGTCTAGCTTTCTTTTCAAACAAATCTTTCACCTTCAGTTGATGAGCTGAGATTCTATCAAAAACTTATAACGTGTCTTCATCCATCTTCTAGAGATACATGATCCTCTTGTCCAAGGAACTGATAAAGTTTGAATCTTCAATAGCCTTCATTAAGTGCAAGGCTGACAATTCCACTGTTACTAGAAGTTGAGCTTCAACACCATACACCACTTG
Source organism: Taxus chinensis (assembly GCA_019776745.2). Lineage (NCBI taxonomy): Eukaryota > Viridiplantae > Streptophyta > Pinopsida > Cupressales > Taxaceae > Taxus > Taxus chinensis. The sequence goes on from CM034148.1 coordinate 666,319,102, forward strand.
AAATGTAGACACCCCAATTGCTCTTTTAGGTGTAATCTTATTTTCCCAGAGAGCGTCATAGAAATTCTTTTGCCAATTCCTTTGAGAATCATTAACAAGCTTTCAAACAATGGTTACCAAAGTCTTATTTGTTGATTATGCTTGTCCATTCCCTTGCGGGTAGTAGTCTGAAGAGTGGGCAAGGGAGATTCCATATCCATAGCATAAATCCATCATCTCAGAAGGAGAAAAATTGGAACCATTATTAGTTACAGTCTTGTTTGGTACCCCAAACCTTATCAAGATGTTCTCCTTGATGAAATTGCACACCACCTCAGAAGTAGTTCTTTTGACCAGAATAGCCTCTACCCACTTTGTGAAGTAATCTATAGCAATAAGCACATGAGTATTCTCAGCACTGGAAGGTGGGTTAAGAGTTCTAATGAAATCCAATCCCCATTATTGAAAAGGCTCATCAATCACTACTGGTTTGAGCGGTAAAGCAACTAACTTAGGTCTGCCAACAAAATTTTGATAGGCTTCACACTTACCTACCCATTTTGATGCATCTCTAAACAATGTAGTCCAATAATACCTAGAATGAAGGATCTTATGGGTAGTGACAGTAGAAGAGAAATTCCCTCAATAATCTTGATCATGAAAAGTTGAGAACAACTTCTTCTTTTGCTCTTTGTCTACACATTTCAAGAATCTTCCATCTACGCCTCGCTTGAGCAAAGCATTCTCCCATAATGCATATTGTGCAGACCTTAACTTAATAGCTCTTTTTTATTTGGCACTCAAGTGGGATGGATACTCTCCATAAGTAAAAAAATGTGCAATATCAGCATACTATTCATTTGTTGAACTAAGGAAGAGGACAATAGGAACATCAACTACTTCTTTGGACAATTTTACATCATCTCCTTCAGCAATAAGCTCACATAAGCCTTTACCTCGAACTAGCTTAGTTGGATTTATATCAAGGTCATATTCTTGGAATTTTTCTACCCAATTACCTCTCTTAGTTCACAACTTCTGTTGTGTAAGACTAGACTTGATGGTTGTATCAGGTACAAGCACAACTGAGTGAGAATTAAGAATATAAAACTAAAATTTCTGGAAAGCTTTGACCACTACAAAAGCATGTTTCTCTATCATAGTATATTTCAATTCATGAGCTTTCAAAACATAGCTCATTAATGAAATTGGAAGCTCATGATCTTTAGAATTTCTTTGAGTTAGGACAACAGCCAAGGTACTCTCTATAGCATAGAAATAAATGATAAAATCCTTGCTGAAATTAGGACATGCTAAGATGGGAAATTTAACAATGGATTTCTTGTCTTCAAATGCTTCCTTACCTTTAGAAGACTAACCAAATTTTTTCTTTCCTTTCAGCATGTGAGCAATGCTCAAAGTCAGTTCTAAAAAATCAAGAATGAATCTCCTCAAGAATTTTATCTTACCAAAGAAAGAGTGAACACCCTTCTTGCTTGTCGGAAGAGTAATCTACTAGATTGCTTGAACTCTCTCTAGATCTATCTTGATTCCTTCTCTGGAGACAATATGCCCCAGCAACTTGCCTTCAGTAATACAAAAGATGGACTTCTTAGGATTAAGGGAAACTCCATGTTCTCTGCATTTTTGGAGGACTACTTCAAGATGTTGAAAGTGATTTGCCCTTGTTTTGGAGAAAATAGTCAAATCATCAAGGTACACAACAATACACTTTCCCTTTAGACTACCAAAATCCAAGTCCATTTCCCTCTGAAAGGTGGCACCAACATTGATAAGACCAAAAGGCATTCTATTGTAGACAAAGGTGCCCCAAGGAGTAGTAAAAGCATTTTTTTATTGAACCGGGGTGTTGACCTCCACTTGATTATATCCAGAGAATCCATCTAATATAGACAACATCTCAAAACCTATGACAGCTTAGAAAACTTGATCCATCATGGGGAGAGGATAGTTTTCTTTCAGAGAGGCCTGATTCATATTCCTGAAATCCACACAACTGTGAATCCCACCATTCTTCTTACTGACATGCACAATGTTGGAAATCCATGTTGAATGATGTATAGGGAAAATAATATTTTCCTTTAGTAACTTCTGGATCTCTTGAAAATTAGTGCCAGCAACCTTGGGATTGTATTTCCTTTGTTTCTACTTGAAAGGTTTGATCCCAGGTTTCAGAGGGCTAAAGTGTTGCATCTCCTTTCGTTGAAAATATTTGAGATCATCATATGAATAAGCAAGAAAATCAGCATACCTTTTTAGCAGATTTAGTGCTTTCTCCTTCTCTTCTTGAGTGTAGCATTTTCCAATGTTCACCATCTTGGGTTCATCAAGACTCCCAATATTAACCTTTTCACATTCAGCAAACTGTTGAGCTCTTTGGGAAGCTTTAGATTTAATGTACCTATCACGTTTATCAAACAGATCTTCCAAACTCACCAGCCCTTTAGGGATCTTGTTACCTTTCAATTTGATGCAGCCATCTTGATACATCTCTTCATTGATGTCTCCTTCATAAGAGGATACACAATCTCTAGGAAAATTTTCACTTCCTTCAAAATACAGATGATAAAAATTATCCTTAAGCTCCAAGAATGAGAGCAAGTATTGATCATCATTGAAAAAATTCTAATTTCTTGCATTATCTGGTACACCGGGCCTATGAATCATTTGAATGGTAAATTTCTCCTTAGAGAAATATGGATGAGGAATCAGTAAAGATCCTGATACAGCTATAGGATCGGCTCTAGTGTTCCTTTCTCTTGGAATAGATCCAATGGAGAAAGCATCAAGAAACTCAATGGAATCCCATACAAAAATTTTATAATGTTTCAATTTCCTATTCTTGACTTGGTAAAGATCCCTGACTTGTTTCACAAATAGCTCTATATCTCCATGAGCACAAATATTCTTCACTCCCATTTCTTTTTCCGTGTTCAATCCAAGTATGAGTGCCTCATATTTAGTTGTATTATTTGTATTTTAAAAATAGACCTTGAAAGAAAAATGATGAATCTTACCTTCTAGAGAGGTTAGCACCACACCAGCCCCAAAACCAGCTGAAGAGCAGCTTCCATCAAACTCCAGAGCCCAAATTCCATTAGGATCATGAATAACTCCCTTAGAAAGATTGGGCTCATCTTGTGACATGATAATATAGTTACCATGCCCTATATCTGCATAGAGTATTTGTGCTTTTGGATCATCAGTCTTTTGCACAATGTATTCAGTTTATTTCTCAGGTAGCAACTTCTTCATTTTTCCATTGACCAGGATCAAAGCATGTGACCAGTCCATCTGAATTTCACCTCCTACCTCCTTACAAAAATTTCTACTTGGCAACATCCCATATAAGGGAGGGATAACAGCTACCAAATAGTGGTTAAGACTCTTTTCTCTGGAAAAGTAGCAAAAGCTACTTATGCATCTTTAATCGTCCCAACCAAAGGCACTTTTCTACTCTCCATGGAATAGCAAGAACCAAAGGCACATGTTAGAGTTAGGCCCAAAGCATGAGCTACTTTTGTAGGCATAACATTGTCTAATGCTCCTAAGTCTATAACACAATTACTAAGTTTATAGCCAACTATGAGGAGAGTCACATAGAATGGTTCAAATTTCTCATTATGGGAAGTGACTGCAACCATAAGGCTTGATTGAGGTGAGGAAGAGGGAGTGGGAAAAAGACCTTTAGAAGTAGTGGATGAAGCTTTGGACTTGGAATTGACAAATTTTACCATTTTAGCAAAGGATTTTGGATGGGTTTAGTAAAACTCTGCTTCTGAAATTTGGATTTTGGTCCTTTTGAGGTGATCTACGATATCAACAGATCTAGAGGTGGATGTGGCATCACTAATAGGAACTTGAGAGACCATTGATTTATCAGTTTTGAGATTTGAAGGACAAGAAGGTTTGGAAACATAAGTAGAAGAAGGAGGATTAGCATTACTCACCTTTTGTGTGGACGCGGCGGGAATAGGAGCTCCTCTTCTTGTAATCACTGGAATAGTTGTAGGAACCTCCTTGGATTTCTTAGCTAGCTACACCACTTTTTCTTTCTTGTTTTCTTTCTCTCGAGTCATGAAAGCATATGACTCACTATTCATATCTGCCACTCTTTCATCATATTCATCTTCATCATCCATACCTTTCAGTGGTGAGGAAATGAACTTTAGATCCACCAAGCTCCTCCAGTTATTCATCGGCCTCTTCTTCTGGTTATTCATAGAGTTCATTAAAATCCTCATCATTAGGTTCTTCAACTTCACAAGTTATATTGACTGGAACCTTTATGGGTGGGCCTTCAATAGCCAATCTAGTCTGAGAAGAAGGCAAATGGTTCCTAGGCTTAAAATTCTTCCCTGGAATATCTTGCTAAATAGCATGATGCGTGAATTTTTTCTTTCTAGCAATGAGATCATAGGCAAGATTTTGTACTAACTGATCAGAATTATCTCCAGGAGAGGAGGAAGAAGAAGATGCTTTAGATTTGGAAGGTTCTCTTTTCAACTTACCAGACATGATTAAATCATCCTCAAAATTGATAGCCAAATGTTGATCAGCATCCAGAGTTACAATGTTATCTCTCCTTAGCTCATAGATCACTTGAGGTAACTAAGCATTGAGGAAGAAGCATTTTTGGATTTGATCCACTGGACGAGTGTTCTGGGGAATTTTATGAATGAACTTGTTGAATTTGGCCACAAATTCTCTCATGGGCTTGAATGGTTCCTTTTTTATATGAGATATTTGAGCTAACAGATCATGCACATCTTCAGCAGGTTTGAAATGTTACTCAAATTGAGTTGTCATGGTGGTCCAATCAGTAATTGATCCAGTAGGAAGATGATAGAACCAATTAGCAGCATTGTCTTGCAATGTCTCCACAAAAATCATGACAGAGACATCTTCATGTTCAAAACCAAGAATCCCACATGCAATAATGAAGGTTGCAATGTGTTCATCTGGATGAACCTTCCCATCACCCCTGAATTTAGGAAAACTTTTCATGTTACCCCTAAGTAACTCATGCAACAGCTGAGGAAGAGCAAGAGGACCAACCCATTGTCCCCAAGGCAAAGGTGTTGCCATCTTTGGAAAAATTGACTGAAGGGGAACTGAAACACTAGCAAGTATCAAAGCACGAAGATTAAGTTTGAGTTTTTCTTGAGGAATGCTATTCTTGGAATTTTTGTCTTTAACAAGAGGTGTGCTTGTAGAAGAAGTTCCTATGTTCCTTCTTGCTTAAAGAGAGAAGTTTTTTTGCTCCAGAAGTTGAAAATGGGAATCTTCTACCCTAGGAGCTCTCTTCCCACATGTATATCGTAGAGTTTTCAGACCAAAATGATCTTGAATTTGTTCTTTTAGAAAAGGGATACATTTGAAACAAAATCCCCAGTGGAGTCACCAAAAATTGTTGGGTTTTAAAATTGTACTTTAACAACCACAATCAGGGGACATCAAGTCCCTACTATTTGATGGGAGAGGTACCCTTATTGAAAGCAAGCATCAAAACTTATATACAAATCTACAACTTTCAAAGTGTGGATTCCTAATACTTTTAAACATTCATATGCCCAAAGATCATCAATATGAAATAATGGAGGAAGAAAGGAGATGAGAGAGGAAGAACATAACAATACTTTTAGGTAATATAGGTACAACAGTATAACCTTATGTGTATTGAGCAAATGAGATGCAGAATGGAATCATTCATGTTTATAATAGATATAATTTCACATACACAAATTTCTCGAAATCATATTAACAAGAACACAAAGTTTTTTAGCATGCAAAGATGGATGATTCACAAATTTTAACAAGGAGAGAAATAATTGCAGATGATGAAGGGGAAAAGACTCTTGTATTGATTATTTTTGAATCTATTACAATTTTAAGAATGTCAAGATCCAACCCTCATCAATGGCATAGAAAATCCATTAAATAATCTTCGAAAATGGTTACATTCGGTTTCTTAGTTCTTGCAGAAGCATTAATGGTAGAAAAAATCATGCTCTATAATGCAGCCATTAAACCTGATTTGTAACTTCAAATATGAGCCGTCCAAGTGGAAAAGATTTGTTGAAGTGGGTTTGGGGAAAAACTTTTATATTTTGTGCCTTTTTAGAGAAATGGCACTTTGGAACATTATGACCCATTCATCAGCTTCAAATATAGGCTTGACACGTGGCTTTACTTGATTGGGAACGGAGTCACGGCTCACGTTTACACTTTTAACTTTTTTCAACAAATGGCTCAAAAAATCAAAGTTCTCTGCCGACCTGCCTCTCCGTTTTGAATTTTCAACGTGGGCTCAAAACCCCAGCAGAGTCATGGATCATTTTTATACTTTAACTCTCTTTTTTGGAAATAAAACCTAAATTCCCAAATCACTCCAATGGCCCTCCCTTGTGCTTTGACTATTGATGTGGGCTCAACATTTGACATTATCCTTTGGCATGAGTGGAGTCACAGCTCATTTTACAACTTTAATTTGTTTTGGAAATAAAACCAAATTTACAAAAGTGCTCTTATGACCCGCCTTTCTGCTTTGAGTATTCAATGCAGGCATCAACATGTGGCTTCACCTAAGCGCCAGCGGGGTTGTGCTTAACTTTATAATTTTACGCCCTTTTGGAAACAAAGGTAAAATTCCTAAAGTGTCTCGATAACCCGCCGCTCCGCTTTTGACTTTAAAATGGCCATGTGTCCCTTTGCAGGCCTTAGGCATTCTTTTTACATTTTACACCTTTTTCCATAATGCCTCAAAACACAGAAAGGACCCACCTTTCCATCTTTGCTTGTTTCAGCCAATTAGGATCCTTCGAGGCCATGGGGCTAATTTGACACTTTTGCTAAAAGTAACAAAAATGACAAGTTCAAAAAAAGAAATTATCCTGCCACATCCAATTAGAGATGTTCATGTACCCATGGATGTTGGGGCAAAAATTGACAGGGAATCTACACCCATTAAAGATTAAATGAAGGGGAAAAGTCCTTTTATTTTCTACACCGACCACATGGCACTGATATACTTTGTGAACAAGCCCATTTTGCAAGGTCGCATATGTTAATGGGTCCTATTATTTTTGGAGTTCCCATTTATAGTTGTTATGAAACCAAGGAAAAGTAATTTGGGAGCTGATCATTTATCACGAATTACTTTAGGTGAGGAGGCACAGAGCATTGAGGATATAATATATTGCATTATTCCTACAAATGGGTGAGGCCCCAGAAGGGATGAAGGCATTAGTAAAAAAGTAGTTAGCAATACTCATCACCCCCAATATGTTAATTAGTAGAGACTTATACAAGATAGGACGTGATGAGGTTTTTCATAGGTGCATGTTAGATCATGAGCATGTTGCAATCATGGAAGAGGATCATGGTTGAATTTTAGGAGGCCACTATACGGGAAATGCAACCGTGTGCAAGATCCTTTTAGCTGGACTTTTGTGGGAAATGGTTTACACAGATTGTATCGAGTATTATAATTCATGTGACCATTACCAGCGCCTTGGTAAACTAGGGAAGAGAGATGAGATGCCATTAAGGCCTATCACCAGTGTAGAGTCATTTGAGAAATGGGCAATTGACTTCGTAGGCCCTATTACCCCAGCCATGCGAAGGATAGGTTCACGCTATATCATTACATTCACAAACTATCTTACATAGTGGGAAGAGGTGGCACCTACGAAGGATTGCATAATTGCGACAATAGCTAGATTCTTGTGGTGAAATACAATCAGCAGATATGGATGCCCGATGATTTTAACAAGTTATAGGGGTACTCATTTTCTAAATGAGATGGTTAGAATCTTGTTGGTTGAGTTCATTGTGGCCCATAACAATACTACCCCTTATCACCCACAATCTAATGGGACAGTGGAAACTTTTAAAAAAATTGATTTGCACGTTGACCAAGATTTGTGATGTTGGAAGAAAGGACTGGGATGACAAAGTTTCTGTCATGTTATGGTTGTATCGGACAACTTCTAAAAGATTCAACAAGGCCACACCCTTTCAATTGGTGTTTGGCACTGAGTCTATGTTACCTGTTGAATTTATGTTAGCATCACTATGTATTGCACTTGCCGGAGGTTTAGCTTATAAACAAACACTTGAGGAAAGGATTGACAAGTTAATGCATCTATACGAGAGACGTGCCATAGCACGATGGATTCAGAAAATGGAAAAATCTAAACAAAAGGCATGACATGATAGACACACAAAAAACAAGAAGTTTAAGGTTGGGCAGATGGTCTTGTTGTATGATTCCAAGTTTCAGCGCCACCCAGGGAAGCTTCAAGTACATTGGTTGGGTCCATATCTGATATCTCATATACTTGATTTATGTTCTTACAAGTTACAAGCGCTAGATGTAATAATGTTACCTGATCATTTTAATGGGATTAGGTTGAAGACTTACTATAAATAAGTCTTCGGTGCGTTTGTAAATAAGGAAATATTTCCAACTAGCTTCGGATTTCCCTTAATGCATTTTTCTTTCATTTTTGTTTCCCTTCTTTTTCACTTTGTTTTGTCTTTTGTTTGGTTTATTATGGGTGTGCTTATGTGCCGGTAGCTAGTTACTATCTAAAGGGTTTTTATGCATAGAGGACCGCACATCTATTTAGTGTGGGGTGGAAGGTGTCAAAGGAGATGTATTAGGAGTGATGTGCATAGGCGGCCCCAGTAAGAAAATAAAAATCATGTGGGTTAAGAAAATCGTACATAACAGAGGTGATCATGAGAGAAAATTGGTGTCAAAAGGCTTTGAAAAAAATCATGTACAAGGGTTAAAAGTGCAGGAGCAACATGAGTTAGGCGAAGGCAATAACTTGGTAAAGGATGCAAAGGTTAACATACTTTGGCATGGGGGGTGCACATAAGTTAGTTTGCTGTCAAAAAAGTCTTGCGTGCCAGAAGGTTGAAGAAATTTTTGTGTGAGTTTATGCACGAAGGGAAAGCACTGGAAAAAATGTGTGGAGGGATGTCATTGGAAAAATATGACTTTATTATGTTCGTACGTCAGGAGGTGGCATCGTAGTTTGTGTGAGAAAAATAAAAATCTATAAATAGAAGTTTGGGGTGAGTTATTCTCTTACCTTGTGTTTGTGTTGAATAGCTCTTGTGAACTAGGGCATCCTTGTGAAGAACAATTTGTGGAGATTTGCGTGCATAGCAGAAGATTCAACGGATTTTTGAAATAGAGTGGAAAGGGAGTACATGGGCATGGGAGGAGAAGTGTGTTTAGAGTATTTCCGCAGGTTTTACGTTGTCTTGTGGAAGGAATACTTTCCAGGTTAAATTTTGCAGGGATAGGGCACGATATTTAGAGTTTTCACAAAGGAGTAAAGTCACAAGACTAATTAGAGTTAGGTCAAGAAGGAAGAGCTTACCAGGACTAGATGAGAAAAAATGGCACCAAAGAAGGGAAAAGGCAAGCGAAAAGAAAAAACAACCATTTTGACCAATTTTAATGAAGAGCGGTACACAGACATGCAATACCCATATGGTGTGCTATTAGGGAAGGAATGGGTATCTCACATACACAAGATAGAAGTGAGTGACTATAACCATCAGACAAGCACCACCAAAAAAGAAATGATAGTGGAGTAGGTTCACCCCCGAGAAGGAGGACATAGAATGGAAATCCTATGTATGACAACGAGGTGTAAAACAAGTTGGAGAAGGTTGGAAATCCCTATTTCGGAAAGCCTGAAAGGTTATACCAATGGCTAATGTCGTGCATGCATGAGGATCACTTGTATGTCGTAGAATGGAGAATGTGCATAACCCCTAAGCTGATTTCCAAGTACACTATCATTATCTACGAAGGAGAAGCACTAAATTATGACTTATGTGAAAAGGATGCCATAAAGAAGCCATTTCCAACATATGAGTACAAGAATGGTTCACATTATTTTGATATCTCTACAATCATCGACCCATTCATGAGGATGGCCACATACTTGGTCACAAAGTTGAACGGGAAAAAGAGGTGGACACAAGTTAACAAGAGTTGGTTGAATCTTTTCCACAAGATCTTAGTGGGACCAATATATAAATTTTCATCTTTTATCACAGAGGAGATCATAGATGTCGCGCACGATGGAGAAAAGATTATATATGGTAACATCCTTCTCACCATTCTTTTTTTCATAAATTAGAGTTCCCGATGGGCTGGATAAAAATGTTTCGGAGTACCTAGATGAGGACCCCACCCCTACTAAAATATTTGAAGCCTACACTTGTGACATAATTATAGTTGCTCATAATGTGTGCTTGGAGAAGTGGTAAAAACAAATGTGCGACGCTTTCTGGGTAGAATAAAAAATTCCTGAACAATTTCTGGCATTGGTGGAGAGAGAGGCTAAGTTTGTTTTCTATCAACACTTTTTTTATTGGCAGGTTTACTTTGATTGATGGCATCAAGATCCCTTGGTGTAAGTTACCCTTCTCTTTCACAACGCAATACTTTCAGAGCGCGGTCAATCAATTTAAAGAAGTGAAGAAAATTAGATTAGAGCTAAGTGTAGTAGTTCAAGATTACCGCGAGCTGCGTCAAACATTGGTGTATCCCATGAAGCACTGTAGTGCCCACTTCCCTTTGAAACATTTTGATGCTTATCTTGATACTGTTGATTACATTATAGACATTATTATGTTTTGATTTAGTATGATGTTAGACATTGATCATGGATTATTGTTGATCTTGATTTGATTTTGATGCATGATGATTATTAGAGATACCTTATATGTGGATGATGATATAATATTGACATGGATATTTTATGGATGTTGTTCAGACATGTGATTGGATATTATGAGTTGATCTAGAAAATGGATATTATTTTGATGATGATATAGTTGTTGATTAAAAATGCAAATGATGTAGTTATTACTTTGATGTTGTTGTGATTCATTTATATAGTTGGTCTTGTGATTTCATTTATATCATGTTGGATGTTCTGATATGGCCACGAGGCTGAAGGAGGTATTGTATTTTACAGGTTAAAAATATCACAACAAAGCATCGGGGGATCGAAGACCAACCAAAATGGAATTCTAGGTGAATTCAACAAGGTCACCATGGCAACTTATTTTATTGTGTTATGTGTTGTTTGGTTATAGATTCCCATGGGGGGTCATCTTTACACGTGACCATGGGGTTGTGTATTTTTAATTAGTGTGTTTCTTTTATTATTGTTATATGTATTTTATTATTAATGTGTTCCCTTCTTTTAATTAATTTAAATTGTGATAGAATTAATGTGAGAATCATATGATTAAAATTTTAATAAATTAAATTGGGATGTGGGAAATTAATTATAAGAGTTGTTGGCTGATTGCATTTAATTTGTAAGGGATGTGTAAGTTGTGTAAGAGCTTGTGTAAGTCAGATTTTAAAGTAAGAAATACTCCACCTCCATAGAAATTCGAATTTGTCCTTGAGGGCTGTTTTTGGAGGCTTGTGGGACAAGTAAATTTAATCTACCAACCATACTTATGGATGGAGATGTGATTTGTGACTTTTATAATGAATTTTAATAGTCTTATTGCATGGTTTTAATTGCACTTTCTTACATTTTAATTAATTTGATGTCCCTTGAGGTGTTGGTTTTTTTGAATGTGCAAGTAACTTGTCATATTTTTTACCCACCTCTTTATTGTGCTTGGGAGAATGGAGTTTGCATTTTATGTTAAATTAAAGGATGTGTGATGTGGCATCCTACATGGATCCACATCATCCTCTTCTCTCCCTTTTCTATTTAACCAAACTCTTGCCTTTATTTTGGGTTGTTGAACCTTTTTGCATTCTTCTTTGGGGGCACATTTTTCTTGTGGGAAGCTCTTATTTTTTGAGGAAGTTGTAGAAAGATTTGCATGCTTGGAGTTTACTATTTTGGACTGTGTTTTGGCATTTGAATCTTATTATTTCGAGACAAAAGTAACCATGGAGAGGTAGGAATTTAACTCTCTTTTTATATGTTGTCATTTTCTTGTTTTGTTGTGTGGATAGTGCATGCCTTGTTTTTTTTTTGGCTGGTTGGGTACATTGCCATAGGGATGGTGTAGGAGAAGGCTATGGGGAATCCATGTGGGGGGGCATAAGGGAATGCCATTGGCATCATAATTTTGTGGAGGGAGTTTGGGTTTGGGATCCACCATGAAAAATAAATAGCTTGCATTTCTTACTTTGTGGAGGGCATAAGGAAATCTGTGGGGGGCATAAGGAGGGATTTGTGGGGGCATAAAGAAATGTGTGTGATGAATTATTTTGGTGGTTTATTATTGGAGGATGCCCAAATTTCAATTAGGAGGCATAAGTATCTTCCCCCATAGACCTTGTTCCTTTGGCTTGCATGATCAAGCCTGAGTTCTGTTTTGAAATGATTTTAAATGCAGTTGTGAACTGTTGTTTTTGTGTTGAATTGTGTTTTTTAATTAAAAAATGTGTATGTGAAAGAATGTTGTGTTGTGGAAGCCAGTTGTTGCCATGGTTGAATTACACCTTTTATTGTATTATGGTGGGGTTCAGGGGCCAATGATGAAGGAAGGCTTCTCCTTTCATTGGATTTCTTGGTTGGGTGGAGCATGTTGCCTTTCCCCCTCTTTTTTTGTGATCAACTTGGAGAAGAGAAAATGTGCATGTTGTTATCCTGAAGCAAGGAAAAACATAGTTTGACAGTCCCTTGTGAAGATACATTCATTATAATCCTTTCCCACATGATGTGGATGAAATTGTAATAGTTATGTTATGGAGAAATGATGTTGAAATTGATTATGAGAATGTATATTTGATTTGAGAAAGACATTTTCTTTCTGCTCTATACATTGGAAGAAATAAATGAAATTCTGTTAACTATATTCAAGAAATGGAAGAATGTGAATATGTAAAGTTTTATAAATGAAGTCAATAAAGAATTGCAAGTTCATCTCTCTTTTGCATTGTTGTGATGAAGTTGGAAATATCAAATTGTAATTGAAATCTCTGTTTAGGAATTGGGGAAAAGAAGAAATACGTGTGTATGAATTATATGGCATTGTCTATTTTGAAATATGTTAAATTGAAAATTAGATTTTACAATTTAACTTAGAAATGATTTGGTTAGAAACAACTGATTGTTTGGGATTAGTTTAGGAATGAAGTATCACACTTAAATAATAAAATGGATACATAGAGTTTTCCTTGAAATGAATCTTTGTTGCAACTTTTAAAAACTGGTAAATTTAAATATAATGCACAGTTCAAACCTGCACACATTAATCAACTTGAAAATGATATATTTTAGGATGTTAAGATGTTAAGGAACTCATTTTTACAAAGAAAGAATCAAGAAAATAATTGTAACATTTCAATTCGAACCGATTCCCCTTCCTCAGCCATTTTTTGTCATTTGTTGGAAAGAATTCAAATTTAAATAAATTGAACAAATCAAATTCCCTAAAACACTTTAAACTCACCCTAAATCAATTCTTCATGTCTCTTTGACATGTTAAGTGAAGGAGGAGATCCAATTTAATCAAATTGAAAATTTTGAAATTGCCAATTTACTAATTAAAAGCATGTAAATCATTTTTGTAAAACTGACCCTTTATACTTCATCAAAATGTAAAATTTATGTTTCCTGTGCAAAGAGGGCATCGAGATATTTCCAAAAATTCCTTGTTTTCCCAAAACCAAGCTTCCTAGCTCAAGTTATGATGCTTTGAAGTTTTTGAGCCTTAGCGGGAAAATTTGGTACCGTTGGAATCGTGGCTCCGAGCCTAATGCACAGCAATCAAGAAATTCCAGATTGATTAGAAATTGATCAATATTTTTAATAAAACGTGGCCGGGTTCAGAACAGTGTTTTATTTGGTAGCTGGGAGTGTAATTAAGAGGCATGGTCATCATTCTTTCTCTGCTGCAGCACATGGGACAGTATGGGGAGCCTTTTGCAAGTAATATATAATCATTTCACTCAATTTTAATGCCTCTTACAAGGTGGTTGAAGGACAGATTTTGGGATTTCCATTTTCCCTTCTCTTCTCCTTCTCATTTTTCTATAAATTGGACATGTTGCGCTCATTGTAAAAGAGAGAGTTTTTGGGTAGCAAAGATTTGCCAAAATTGCTTTGTGAAGCCAGTGTGTTGCATGCCCTTGTATTGGACTCCTTGCATGGTGATCCAAGCCCTTATCTTGTGATAGACTGAACTGTGCATATCATGAAGCAATAAAATACTAGTTTGTGGATGTATCTTCCCCTGCTAATGTTTTCTAGCTTTCTTCTTGCCCCTTTAATCTTTCTATAAGAATATTGTGTCTATTTATTATGTTCTTGCAGGGATCCATTATCATTGTGTATGCTTGGAATATTGTTGTGAGTGTATTTTTCTAGATTATGGAGAACTGTCATCACCTCTTCTAGTGTGTACCTAGCTTCTGTATTTCACACATTTGGAGACTACTCTCACACCCTCCTTTTCTGGTGTATCACCGCTTTAGTGTATGCTTTCATTTTATGCATTCTCTCTCCCTGGTCCCTTGGAAATTTAGATTGGAACAGTTAGCTTATCCTACATTAGAGTAGATTGTGGCAGGTAGTTTAGGAGCAAGAACCAGCTTTCTCTGGAGGTCTATCTCAAGTAGCAAGTCCCACAACTTGGAGATAGTACCCATGTTATCCAATCACACCGTGAGTTCAAGTATATGCACTTGTATAAACACAGGGGTGCTGATTCGGTGATAACAGTTACTTGTATTGATGAGCGAAGATGGAAATTGAAATGACCCCGATGTAAAGCGTTATATTCTACTCTCTGTTTTGAAAAGAAATGTGAAAGGATGTTACATGCATTGCATTGTGTATTTAGAAACCAAATGGAAAAGAGAAAATTGTAAAGTTGTATTGGAAATGAATAAAGGATTGCATTAGTTCTCAAATTTGTATTGTGTATTGGATTTGATTTGCTGTTAAAGATTGAAATTTATGTCCATGTAAAGGAAGATGCGTATGAGAAAAAAGAGACAATGTTTTATTTCCCTTGAAAGGTATTTGAAATTGGAAATCAGACTTTGTATATGGACTGTTAAATATTTGTGTGAATTTGATGAAATGTAATAGACTTGCATGGAATGAACTCCCACACTTGGAGGATGGAAAAATGTTTAAGAAGCTTTAATGTTCTAATCTCTGTTTTATTTTCTAAATATGGCAATCAAATTTATCAAAGATACCGAGCAGTTCAAACTTGCACCAAGCAATAAGATATGAGACATTGAATTTGAGACTTAACCTGCTCTGGTCCTAAGGAACTCAATTCGACAATAAAAATTAAGAAAGACCTTTCGGTACTTTGTAAAATAAAAATCTAAACATGTGCAGTCATCCTGTTGTCAAGTGATGCAAAATTTTAATTACAACTCTCCTAAACAAATTGAATCCTTGGAACCTTCCTAAATTCATCTAAAAACAAGCCCCCATGTCTGTTTGACATGTTGAGTAAGTAGGAGATCAAATTTGAATAAAAATTTATAAGTGAACTTCTCCCTGTTTTGTTCTGCAAAATCCTGCAGATTGTTTTCATTAAATTGACCACTTAAACTTCACCAAAAAGTTAAATTTGTGTTTGTTGTATGTAGAGGGCATCGAGAGCTTTCGATAAAGTTCTCGTTTTCCCCAAAATGGAGTTCTCTATCCAAATTTATGGCCCTTTGAAGTTATACTGAAACTTGGCCTTCAATTAATCTAACTGTAAAAAAAATTAAATTTTAAAGGTTAGAAAAATTTAAATTTCAACTATGGAAAAATTTCGCTAAAAATTCCTCCGTTGGCCCGTAGCCAATCAGAGGGCACCACATGTCCTCTAAGGGCACATGTGGAGCCGTGGCATTATTTTTTGACTTGGAACTTTAAAAAATTTTGGAAAATTTTCCCATTTCGCCCCGCCGGCCCGCGACCAATCGTAGGATACCACGTGGTAGCTTGGTCGCTACCGGTTAGGGGCGTGAACCCTTTTGCTATTTTGAATTTTTGACTTTGGGAAATTTTGGTAACATTTTCCCGCAGCCCCACTTTCCCTACCCTCGCCTTGGAGAGTTCCTTCCTTCCGCGGACGCGTGGACTCGCGCGTTCCTTTTTGCCCTTTGGCCCTCCCTTGGGCAAAATTCGCCTATCATCTCCACCGCTCTGCCGATCCCTCTCCCTTCTCAATGTAGAAAATTTTGGAGTGCCACGTGCCCTGACAAACCCATGGGAAATTGTTTTATTCTCTTTCCCTTGGGAAAAATTTCCCCAAACTCTCCGTCATTCTACCCATCCCTCCTCTCTACCGCTTTGAACCAGGCCTCGATACGTGTCCACCAGGAACCCACGAAGGCATGAGAGGATTTGTGATTTTACACCCGTGCACAGGAATTTTTTTTTTAAAACCACCACGTGACCCGCCAACCTGCCAAAGTGGGTTTCTACCCCTGTTTGACACGTGTCCCCCTTGGGGAAAATTTGACTCCAAAACTCCTCCGCTAGACCATAACTAGAATTTCACTAGGGGTTAGGAGGACTTATTTATATCACTGGAAAGGTGAGAAAATTTTCTATCCAATGGGAATGAATTGGGGAAATTTTGGAAGCATTAATTATTAAAAATCTAGTTGAAACTATGAGCCTGTTAGAGAGTGGGTATGGGGGTAGATTACTCTCTGAAACTAACTGAAACTTCTAACCCTAAAATTTGAACCTTGTGAACTTGAATTTAATAAATGAAGGAAGATTTATGTTTCTAGTAATTTAGATTTATTCCAAGGAACCTAATAGTGTCAAACTGTTGTCTTGCAACTTGGTTGTGGACACTTCTAATCAAAAAAAATTTATTCCATAATTTTCTAGCTAACCCTAGGTTGTTTCTTAGGTCTCAAGTGGGTTGTTTTAAATGGGCATTACAGTTTGGTATCAAAGTAGTGGTTCAGAAGGCTTGGACCATTGGGCACACTAGAAAACTTGAGACATGAAAACTTAAACCTAGTACACTTGTAAATTTAGAAAACAACTTAGCTAGAATTTGTATATTTTAGTAAACATGGAAGTTGTGTAAAACTTAGCAAAATGAACTAACTCTCACTTTGGTCTATGCAGGAGGCTCAGACAGAGTGAGAGGAACCTTCACAAAGACTCAGACTCACCACCACCACCACCACCACCGGATCAGGGTGTAGCAGCTATTCTACCTCAGATTCTAAAAGACCCTTCAGGATGTTAATGTCACTCTACGCGGAGGATTAGGAGGAGGACATGCAGCTAGTCATGACAGAGCCCCTTCTATCGAGGCTCAGGTATCTCCTCGACTTAGCAAGGAGTATAGAGGAGAGAACTCCCATGTGGAGTCAGCCACGAGTAGAGTCACCACCTAGGAGATAGGGTGACAGAGTTCTCAGAGCATAGAGAGAGGTTTCTGAGCCCTAGGCTTAGGGATGAGCGTGCAGAGAGACCTAGAGGCTGTCAGACCATAGTCAGCGGATCACATCAGGGAGATCCTGAAGCTTTAGCCATCATACTACTCAAGTGACATAGGTGGATTTCAGGTAGAGGCCTAGCTAGTGAGCTTGAATGGTTGCTTCAAGCTTTTTCCCTTTGTTCTAGCAACACGAAATCTCGTGTTGTGATCCATCTACTGAGGGATGGAGCAGGAGTATGGTGGAGGACATAGGAGCATAAGCTCCATGTAGATTCAGAGATAGTGACCTGGGAGCTATTTGAGGAGAGATTTAGGAGTAGGGTACTTCTATCACGGAGGTTTATACAGCAGAGGATTGACGAGTTCCATGACCTCCGACAGGCTTCTCTTTCAGTAGCAGAGTATGAGAGTAGATTTCTAGATCTACTCTAGTATGTAGAGTATATGCAGGATGAGTAGGTGTGGATTCACAGGTTCATTCAGGGCCTGAATTTGGATATTGGAGGTGTGTGTTCAGATCCACTACCCACAGACATTAGCAGAGGCCATCGAGAAGGCCTATATTGTAGAGGAGACTCAGGGGAAAGACCCTAGCAGGCTAGAGACCGAGTCAGGAGCCGCATACAGCAGATGTAGGACGGTAGATCGAGGGGGTCAGTACCCCCTTCCTCATGGTGGCCAGGGTACAGCACAGTCATCCTTTAGGCCACAGCAGCAACAACAATAGCAATCCCGCCCACCTCATAGACCTCCATAGAGAGCTGATGCACAGAGAAGGTCAGAGTATGGGGCCTCCTCCTAGGGGTCCCATCATGACACAGGGTGGACCTAGAGCTCAGTTCAGTAGGAGCTTACCAGCAGAGACCTCAACAGGCCTGCAGCTGGATCATCAGGATCCACACCACAGGCTTCTAAGGCACCTACTAGAGTTGCTACTCATTGGGGATAGATTAGGAGGATGTTTTGGTTGTGGAGTTAGCTAGACACTTTTGGAGAGATTGACCACAGAACCCTAACAAGGGTAAGGCACATATTTCAGAGCTGATTGTTGGTGACATGGGACGCAGCCACAGGATTTATGTAGCACAGTTGATAACTGCCAGGTAGAGCATCAGAGCATAGTCATTGAGACCACAGGTAGCATTGGTGGTATTCCTACCTCTGTATTGTTTGATTCTGGTTCTTCTGATTCTTTCATTACACCATCTTTAGTAGAGCAATGCAGGCTGGTGGCAGTTAGGCAGGGTCTTAGTTGGGATGTCGAGATGGCTTCTGGAGCCAAGATCTCTATAGACTCCTTAGTCAAGGAGTGTGTAGTGGATTTGGGACCTTTCACCACTACCTCATATCTCTATATCCTTCCTTTGGGCTCGTATGGAGTCATTTTGGGTATGGATTGGTTATCTGCACATAGGGCCAGGATGGATTGTTATCACAAGACTATATCTTGTGCAGATGATTTAGGAGTGGATTCGGTGATTTCAGGGGTCAGGAGACCCATTTCTATTCACACCATCTCCAGCTATGTAGTCTTAAGCGATGTGTGCGATGAGGTTGTCAGATGTATACTGTTACAGTTAGTGACAGATCAGAGGATGGGTCTAGTGGACCATCGCTAGATGATCATCCCATTTTGAGAGAGTTTTCTGATGTCTTTCCAGGGGAGCTACCGAGGTTACCACCCCCATGTGAGATTGATTTTCATATAGATCTAGTTCCTAGAGCAGAGCCTATCTCATCGGGCACCTTATCGGATGACCACCCCAGAGCTCTGTGAGCTCAAGTTGCATCTTGAAGGCTTTTTAGAGAAGGGCCTTATCCATCCTAGTGTATCCCCTTGGGGTGCACCGGTGATCTTTGTGAAGAAGAAGGATGGATCCTTGTGGTTGTGTATTGATTACCTGCCAGTTGAACAAGGTAATGATCAAGAATTGTTATCCTCTTCCTCGTATTGATGACTTGTTTGATCAAATGAAGGGAGCCACAGTTTTCTCTAAGATTGATCTCAAGTCAAGGTACCATCAGCTGAGGATTTTAGAGGTGGACATTCATAAGACCGCCTTTCGCACGAGATATGGGCACTATGAGTTCACAGTGGTGCCTTTTGGTTTGACTAATGCCCCTGCAGTGTTCATGAGTTTGATGAATGGGGTATTCAGGACCTTCTTAGATCGCTTCGTGCTCATCTTCCTAGATGACATTTTTATATACTCATGTACATGTGAGGAGCACGAGGGGCACCTTCGACAGGTTCTTCAATGTCTTCGTGAGCAGTAGCTTTATGGGAACTTAGAGAAGTGTGCTTTCTTTCAGACAGAGGTGCAGTATTTGGGTCATATCATTTCTGGGGAAGGTATCATAGTCGATCCTTCCAAGATTAGAGCCATTATGGATTGGCCAGCACCCACTACAGTGACCGAGGTGCACATCTTCATGGGATTAGCAGGATACTACTAGAGATTTTTTTAGGACTTCTCTCGAGATTGCGTACCCTATCACTTCCCTTCAGAGGAAAGGGAGAAGTTTTTTTGGTCGAGAAAGATGCGAGCGGGCCTTCACGACACTGAAGGAATGCCTCACCACAACACCTATTCTTGCAGTGTTGGATCCACATGGTGAGTTCTTTGTTTGCACATGGATGCTTCTTTAATAGGGCTTGGAGGTGTGTTGATGCAGGATGGCAGAGTAGTAGCTTTTGAGTCTCACAAACTCAAGGATCACAAGCTTAATTATCTGACCCATGATCTTGAGCTTGTAGTTAGTTGTGCATGCTTTGGTTAGATGGAGACATTTTCTTCTTGGACAGGAAATTCACACTCAGGACAGATCATTTGAGTCTTCACCACCTCTTCACGTAGCCCAATCTCAACGACTCGTCAGCGGCGTTGGATGGAGTTGCTTTGTGAGTATGACATGGAGATAGAGCATGTGAAGGGGAAAGAGAATGTGGTAGTAGATGCTCTCAGTAGACGAAGACATGTGGCTATGGCCACTCAATGAGCATAGATATTACGGAGTAGATTCTTCTTCAGCAGCTTCCTCGTGACATCTTCTACATTGTTACGAGCAGAGATCAAGTCACAGAGACCCCTTGAGGGGAAGTTTGATGGATTTTCTTTAGAGGTAGATGGTCTTCTTAGGCAAAGAGGCTAGATATATGTTCCCAGAGATGGAGGCTTGAGGTAGGACATCTTGGTAGAGGCACATCATGCACCCTATTCAGCCCATCCTAGGGTAAAGAAGATGCACGCCACCTTGAGACAGTTATACCATTGGAGAGGACTTCATCGAGATGTGGCTCAATTTGTGTCACAATGTTTAGAGTGCCAGAGGGTTAAGGCTAAGCATCAACATCCAGCATGGCCTTCTTTATCCTCATGTTATACCGGAATGGAAGTGGGACACCATTTTCATGGATTTCATTGTTGGGCTACTGATGTCGAGATATCACCACGACGCCATTATGGTCACGGTTGATAAATTGACAAAAGTGGCTCACTTTTCTCCAGTGAAGACCACTTATATAGCTAGAGTAGTGGCACAAGTATATTTGGATGAGATTGTCAGGTTGCATGGGATTCCGTGGAAGATCATTTGTGACCGCGATCCCTTGTACACTTCACATTTCTGGACTACCATGCAGTATGTCCTCGGGATGAGGATCAACTTCAGCACAACATATCACCCTGAGACAGATGGACAAACCGAGTGGGTGAATTATATTTTAGAGGATATGCTCAGGATGTATGTGATGGATCAGAAGACTAAGTGGGAGGAGTACATGTACTTAGTGGAATTTTCCTAAAATAATAGTTTTCAGAGTTCCATAGGCATGGCTCCTTTTCAGGATTTGTATGGTAGAGAGTGCAGGACACCTCTTAGCTTGGGACAAGTTAGAGGATAGAGTATCTCTTGGACCAGCTCTTCTACAAGACATGGAGCAGCAGGTAGTGTTGATCAGGCAGAGATTGCAGGAGGCACAGGACAGGCAGAAGAAGTATGCGGATCAGCATAGGATTGACTCGTAGTTTTGATGTGGGCATGAAGGTGTTCCTTCGTGTCAGGCCACACAAGATCCCTATCCATTATGGAAAAGGTTCTAAGTTAGCTCCTAGATTTGTTGGACCTTTTGAGATCTTGGAGCGTATCGGCCCTTTGGCCTACCGTCTAGCATTGCCACCTAGCTTGTCTCGGATACATGATGTTTTTCATGTTTCAGTTCTCGAGGAGATATATTGTAGATCCTTCTCATGTGTTAGATTGGACATCATTGCAGGTGTAGGATCAGGGGCAGGTGATGGTGGAGCCCGTCCATATCTTAGATCATAGGAACCTGGGCCTTTGAGGCAGAGAGGTTGATCAGGTTTGGGTGCAATGGGATAGATATGGCGAGACTACAGCTACATGGGAGGATGCCATACTTCATTACGAGTTCAGTTTCCACATTTGTTCTAGTGACTTCCAGGAGGAAGTTGAGTCTAAGGGGAGGGGGATGTAGTGCCCACTTCCCTTTGACACCTTTTGATGCTTATGTTGATACTTTTGATTACATTATGGACATTATTATGTTTTGATTTAGTATGGTGGTTAGATGTTTGATCATGGATTTTTATTGATCTGGATTCAGATTGTTGATGCATGATTATTACTAGAGACATTTTCTTATATGTGGTTGATGATATACTTTTCTGACATGGATATATTATAGATGGTGATTCAGACTTATGACATTGGATATTTTGATTAGATCTAGAAAATAGATAGATTATTTTGATGATGATAGAGTTGTTGATTTAATTAATTAAAAATGATAATAGTTGTATGCTTTGATATTGTCATGATTCATACGATATAGATGATATTGAAATGTTAATTTATATCATTTTGGATGTTCTAATACATGGCTACAAGGTTGAATAGGAGGTATTTGTATTTTGCAGGTTAAAAAAAATCACAACAATGTCATCGGGGGACTAGAGACTAACCATATTGAAATTCCAGGTGAATTCAACAAGGCCACCATGGCAACTGTGTTGTGTGTTGTGTGTTGTGTGTTGAGTTATGTTAGGATTTCCCATGGGGGGGGAATCTTTACATGTGACCATGGGGTTGTGTATTTTTAATTAGTGTGTTTATTTTATTATTTTTGTGTGTATTTTATTAGTAATGTGTTCTCTTCTTTTAATTAATTTAAATTGTGATAGAATTAATGTGAGAATCATATAATTAAAATTTTAATAAATTAAATTGGGAGGTGGGAAAGTAATTATAAGATTTGTTGGCTGATTGCATTTAATTTGTAAGGGATGTGTAAGTTGTGTAAGAGCTTGTGTAAGTCATATTTTAGAGTAAGAAATACTCCACCTCCATAGAAATTCGAATTTGTCATTGGGGCTTTTTTTGGAGACTTGTGGGACAAGTAAAACTTGTCCCATGCCTCTAAATTTAATCTACCAACCATAATTATGGGTGGAGATGTGATTTGTGACTTTTATAATGAATTTTAATAGTCTTGTTGCATGGTTTTAATTCCACTTTCTTATATTTTAATTAATTTGTTGTCCCTTGAGGTGTGGGTTTTTTTGAGTGTGCAAGTAACTTGTCATATTTTTCACCCACCTCTTTAATGTGCTTGGGATATTGGAGTTTGTCTTTTGTGTTAAATTGGAGGATGTGTGATGTGGTATCCTACATGGATCCACATCATCTTCTTCTCTCCCTTTTCTATTTAATTCAAACTCTTGCCTTGTTTTTGGGTTGTTGAACCTTTTTGCATTCTTCCTTAGGGGCGCATTTTTCTTCTAGGAAACTCTTGTTTTTGGAGGAAGTTGGAGAAATCTTTACATGCTTAGAGTTTGCAGTTTTGGACTATGTTTTGGCATTTGAAGCTTACTGTTTGGAGACAAAAGTAACCATGGAGAGGTAGGAATTTAACTCTCTTTTTATATGCTGTCATTTTCTTGTTTTGTTGTTTGGATAGTGCATGCCTTGTTTTATTTTTTGGCTGGTATAGTAGACTACCATAGGGATGGTGTAGGAGAAGGCTATGGGGAATCCATGTGGGGGCACAAAGGAATGCCATTGGCATCAAAATTTTGTGGAGGGAGTTTGGGTTTGGGATCCGCCATGGAAAAGAAATAACTTGCATTTATTACTTTTTGGGGGGCATAAGGAAATATATGGATGCCCAAATTCTAATTCGGAGGCATAATTAGCTTCCCCCATAGACCTTTCTCCTTTGGCTTGCATGATCAAGCCTGAGTTCTATTTTTAAATGATTTTAAATGCAGTTGTGAACTGTTGTTTTTGTGTTGAATTTTGTTTTAAAAAAATGTGTATGTGAAAGAATGTTGTGTTGTGGAAGCTAATTGTTGCCATGGTTGAATTACACCTTTTATTGTATTTTGGTTGGGGCTCGAGGGCCAATGATGAAGGAAGGATTCTCCTTTCATTGGATGTCTTGGTTGGGTGGAGAGCTGTCATCACCAATCCGGCACTATGATAATTCTTCACCGGGAACTCCTCCTGCTATGATTATTTACTATGCACAGCCTTTAGTTTGGTGGATGTAATCTGGAAACAAAACAACAAACATAACACAAGAATACCATAGACTATGATAAAAAGGAATTGATGATAAATCTGAAATATCAGAGTAAATTATAATATTAGCATGAAATTGTTACAATCTCACCCATGAGGTACTTCAAGTGTTATTGACTTCACTTGCCTTCCACCAATACTATGGGAGAAACTTCACAATTACACCTCTTAATGGCTTCTCCAACACACCTTTAAACTGATGGCTTCCTTTACACACTTACTCATACAATATTTCTCACTACTTCCTTCTATGCTAAATTAGGGGGTGGCCTCTTTATTTATAGAACTTCCAGGCTTATCCATCTTACCTGTAAGATAGGATAAGAAATCCACTCTGACGAATCATATTCCATATCTTAACTCTTATCTGTACATGTAAGCTTATCTTTTTAAGATAAGATAAACCTTATCATTTCACATGGGTTCCACATTTTTAGACTTTTTACAAATAAAATACACAAAATATTTATGACCTCACTCCTTGTCCTTATTACTAATATAATATTTCTAATTTCTAATCATGTAGACCCTACTTCTCTATTTACCCCAACATTGAAATTTTAACATTACTGGACCACTTACGACAACTATTTACTTTTTACCACAACATTACTATTGTACTTTTGACTATTTCCCGTACTATAGATTATTCGCGGCATCATACTGGCAGCACCGTTATCTTCTATCGGACGCTGCTACTAATTATACTTAACAAAATCCTATTCCTAATACATACATTAATGAAATAGAAATTACAGGAGGAAAATTTTTAGTGTCAACATCTTCCCCCTTCCTAGCTTCTACTCCGTCCTCGGCAGTAGGACTATTCTGGTGCTTGGAAAATATTCAACTTGTCGTGGTTGACCCATTTCGTAATGGGAGTGCCATCCAATTCCTCCAGTCGGTACGTACCATTTTCATGCACAGATGCTATTTTGTAGGGCCCCATCCATTTTGAAAGAAATTTTCTCTGTCTTCTTTTTTTGTATCTGGAATCATATACTAGAACCAAGTCATTCACATGAAATGGAGACCACCGGATCTTTTGATCAAAGTATTCCTTCTGCTTCATTTTCTTCTTATAGCTTGTATCCTTAGCTATTTCCCTCATTTCCTCTAGCAAATGAAGATGTACCAACCTTTCTTTTACTGAATCACTTTCATCCATCCTTTCATTTTCCATAAGTCTGACCTGTGGGAATATCAAACTCAATAGGAAGAACTGGATCAATGCCATAAGCCAACTGAAATAGGGAGTATCCTGTTGCTGACTTTGATGTTGCCCTATATGCCCACAATGTTACATGAATCCTTTTATCCCATATATGTACCTGCAAGGCTGCATCTTTTGCTAGAATTTGACACAACACAAAATTTGTTCATTCCGCCTGTCCATTTGTACTTGGCTTGTATGTTGTTGCCTTCCTGTGCTTAATAGAAAACTTATTGACTAGGGCTTCTACCACCTCATTAATGAAGTGGCTTCCTTGATCTGTTACAATTTCTAATGGACAACCAAATCTGGTGACAATGCGTTCATATATGAACCTTGCCACTTCATCCATAGAAGTTTTTTTCAATGGCCTAGCTTCAAACCACTTGGTCAAATAATTTGTGGCAACTACAATATACTTATTTTGGCGTGAGGTAGTTGGAAGTGGACCTACAATGTCTATTCCCCACTTTTCAAAGGGACCAAGTGGAAGAATAGGACATAATGGAGCTGATGAAGTCTTACGGTTACCATGTGTTTGACAAATATCACATGTCTTACAATAATTATAACAATCTTTAAAAAGAGTAGGCCAGTGGTAACCTGCATCCAAGATCCTTCTTGCTGTAAGTTGTCCAGAGAAGTGTCGTCTACATGTACCATTGTGGAATTCTTCTAGCAGTTCCTTCCCTTGATCACGTCCAACTACCCTCTTGTACTGTCCATCAGGTCCTATTCGAAATAATACTCCATGCAGAATAGAATATGGACGACTGGCTTGAGTAATCTTTCTCTTAGTCTTTACATTGGCACCATCAGGAAACTTGAATTCATTCAGATAATTCCAAATATCTATGTATTCACTAGGGATTGTGTCAAGGGATAACAATGCTGCATCGGGGAAATCATCATCATCACAAGATGATCCTAAACCATCATAGGCTCGAGAGAGTGCATCTGCATTGACATGCTTCTTTCCTAGCCTATCTATAATATCAAATTCAAATTCTTGTAGCAAAATTATCCATCTTGCTATCCTCCCTGATGGGTTAGGCTTATTTACAATATATTTTAGAGCCTGATGATCTGTTACAACTAGAAATTTTTACCCTAGCAAGTAATTTCTAAACTTCTTTACAACAAAAATGATAGCCAGAGCCTCTTTTTCAGTTACAGTATAATTTACCTCAGCATTGCTCATTTGTCTACTCCCAAAGTAAATTGGATGTTCATTCCCATTTTCATCCTTTTGGCTCAAAGTACTTCCTAGTGTTGCATCTGAGGCATCAGTGTACACAATGAATGGCTTGCTCCAATCTGGATTCTTTAGAACAGGTGAAGACACCAAGGCTTCCTTCAGTTGTCCAAAAGCTTCATGCGCCTTATTTCCTGGTTCATAAGTAACATCCTTCTTCAAGAACTGGGTTAGTGGCTGTGCAATCTTTGAGAAATTCTTGATGAGCCTTCTATAGTAACCCACATGGCCTAAAAATGATCTCAACTTACTTCTATTCATAGGAAATGGTAAATCTTTGATTTTTGAAACCTTATCAGGATCAGTACCAATACCATCTCTGGATACAACATGCCCTAACAAAACACCTTTAGAACATCCAAAGACACACTTTGTAGGGTTTAGTGAGGCTTGTGCTTCATCTAACCTTTGAAATGTTGTCTCCATTTGGTGCAGGTGGTCTAACTTGCTCCCATAGATGCAAAAATTATCCAGAAATACTCTGATGAAGGTCCCAATGTAAGGGTTTGAAACACCCTATTCATCAAACACTGAAATGTTGCTGGAGCATTACACAACCCAAAAGGCATAGCTCTATAAGCAAACGTTCCCCAAGGAGTGGTGAACGTGGTCTTCAGCTGATCTTTCTTTGCTATACAAACTTGGTTGTAGCTGCTATATCCATTAGCAAAACTATAGCACTCCTGGCCAACTACTTCATCCAAGATCTGATTTGAAAATGGAAGAGGGTAATGATCCTTCTTTGTTGCCTTATTGAGATTCCTGTAATCAACACAAATGCGTAGCTTCCCATTCTTTTTTATTGAGATCACAATGGGAGAAACCCATTCTGAATTCTCCACAGCAAATATGAATCCTACATCAAGCAACTTATCTATTTCTTCTTTTACAGTCTTGGAAAAATTAGGATTCATTCTATATGGCATTTGCTTTATGGGCTTAGCACCATCTACCAGCTCAATAGAATGTTCTACCCAACTTACTTGACGGAGTTCCTTGTAATCAAAAGTGAATAGGTGTATGTACCTTCAAAAGAGCTGGAGGTAGGATTCCTTCTCACTCTCCATCACAGCATCACCAATCTTTATTTGTTGGAGATGATCATCAACTTCTTCTTTAGATAATTTTATAGGGTCATGATTTGGTGTGACTGGAAGGATATCCATGACTGAAACATCCACCTCACTTTCTTCATCTTCAGTGTCCACTTCACTGGTACTAGAGTAATCAGAGGATGTCCAATCATTAGTTTCATCACTTGAATCCACAGGTTCTGCTTTATGATGCCGAGGGATCACGTTTATCTTCACCCTCTCTCTACCACGTCCAAGTGTCATGAAACCTTCATTCCAGTAGTTCCTTGCATGAACTCTCCTTAGCCATGGTCTTCCCAGTAACATTGGGTATGCAACAGTACCATTTTTCATCACCTGAAAGTCTACCACACATTCAACACCCATAACAGATACTGCCACATTTGAAACTACACCTTCTGGTTTAGTTTTTCCCTTATTTAATGACCTTAACAAAAGTGTTGAAGGGCGATCAATTTTTAAACCCAACATATTCATTACAGACTCAGTCATTACATTAACTGCAGCACCTCCATCAACTAAGACATCATGAATTGAAATACCATTACATAATACCTCAGCTTGTGGAGCATAGGGATCTGCCTCTGCCTCCAAAACAGGGACCTCAACCTCCTTTCTTCATCGAGCATTGAGTCCACTTCGCATCTCCCGCCTCTTCTCTAGAAGACATAGCCAAGAGTTGACCATATGTAATAGTTGCAGGCCTTTTAAACAGATATTCCAAGATGGAGTATGGTCCTTGCCCCTGTGAAATCAGAAAATCCTGCACACCCAAATTTCTTCTCCTATGTTTCTTACTAGTTTCCCCTGTCATCTTCTTAGGATCATTTCCATCTTGATTATCTTTTTCTTTCTTTCTTTTTGTTACAAACACATCTACTTCATTATTTCTGCTCTTATCTACTACATCAAAAGAATTCACAGGTGTTTTTCCTTTATCATTATCTCCTTTACCAGATGTAGAAGATCTATCTGGAAAATTATACTTATAAGGACCCTTTTTATAACAACCATAACATACAGCTTCAGAAATATTTCTTTTTGGACCTCTATCTCCTCCCTGAGAACTAAATTCCTTTCTTTGAAGAAGATTAATAGTTAACTAACCCATCTTTTTGAGCAGATCTTCATACTCAGTAGATGTACTAGGAGAAATATTTGTGCTCACTGGGAGTGGTTGTGGATTCTGGACCAAAGGTGTTGGTGTAGGCTCTACTTTAGCAACAATTTCTTTGGACTCCTCTTCCATGCTTTCTTCTTGCCTTCTTGCAATCTCCTTTGCTTGTTCAATGGTAGCTGGGTGGTCATACTTCACTCATTGTCTAATCTCTGGCTTCATCCCAAGAATGAAGTGCTTACAGAAGAAATTATCCACGCCATTCATCAACCCATCCGCTAGTCCTTCCTTCCGGATCTGGGCATCGAGCTTCCTCCTTAGCTCTAGAACACGAGCATGATAATCCCTTATCTTCTCCTTCTCTCCTTGTGATAGCTTTGTGATCTCAATCATGAGATTTGCATATTTCTGTTGTTCACCAAATTCTTCAAGAAAACTTTCAGTTAATAAATCCCATGAATTTTTCACATTATCACCTAGTGTTTCAAACCACCTAAGTGCTGAACCATCCAAAAAGGTAGGAAAAAATTCAGTCCATTGTTCCCTTCTTATGAGGCCATTACAAATACAAGATCGTTTAAACTCTTGAATGAAAGAAGAATCATCTTCATTAGATTGAGCTGAAAAAATAGGAATCTTTCCCATTTTCAAAAGTAACCACCGTGAAATACCAACCCACAAGTACAATCAACAAGACTTATGTGCACAAATAATTGGAATCACTATACTAGAAAGTGACATTACACCTTTCTACAGTAAAATAGAAATGACCACGGTAAACTATGGTAAAACTTAACTTACTGCGGTAAAAAATGACTTTACTGTGGTAAACACTATTCACGGTAAAAAGTGAAGTTACTGTGGTAAATACTATTCACGGTAAAAAGTGACTTTACTGCGGTAAAGACTATTCCCAGCAAAAATGACTTTACCATGGTAACTACTATTCATGGTAAAAATGACTTTACCATGGTAACTACTATGCACAGTAAAAACAAGGTTACCCTCCAATTGATTTTTGACTAAGTGGGAATATCTCTCCAGAAAATCCACCAACGAGGAATGGTCCCGGCAATGGAACTAAAATGTCATCACCAATCCAGCACTATGATAATTCTTCACCAGGAACTCCTCGTGCTATGATTATTTACTAATGCATAGCCTTTAGTTTGGTGGGTGTAATCTGGAAACAAAACAACAACATAACACAAGAATACCATCGACTATGATAAGACGAAATGATGAAAAATCTGAAATATCAAAGTAAATAATAATATTGACATGAAATTGTTACAATCTCACCCATGAGGTACTTCAAGTGTTATTGAATTCACTTGCCTTTCACCAAGACTAAGGGAGAAACTTTACAATTACACCTCTTAATGGCTTCTTCAACACACCTTTAACTGATGGCTTCCTTCGCACACTTCCTACAATATTTCTCACTACTTCCTTCTATGCTAAATGAGGGGGGTGGCCTCTCTATTTATATAACTTCCAGGCTTATCCATCTTATCTCTAAGATAGGATAAGAAATCCACTCTGACGAATCATATTCCATACCTTAACTCTTATCTGTACATGTAAGCTTATCTTTTAAGATAAGATAAACCTTATCATTTTACATGGGTTCCACATTTTTAGACTTTTTACAAATAAAATACACAAAATATTTATGACCTCACTCCTTGTCCTTATTACCAATATAATATTTCTAATTCCTAATCATGTAGACCCTACTTCTCTACTTACCCAAACTTTGACATTTTAACATTACCGAACCACTTACGACAAATATTTACTTTTTACAACATTCCTATTGTACTTTGACTGTTACCGTACTCCACATTATTGGCGGCACCGTACTGACGGCACCATTATCTTCTATCAGACGCTATTACTAATTATACTTAACAACATCCTATTCCTAATACATACATTAATGAAATAGAAATTACGGAGGAAAATTTTAGTGTCGAAAGAGCGTTGTCTTTCCCTCTCTTTTGTTGTGATCAACTTGGAGAAGAGAAAATGTGCATGTTATTGTCCTAAAGTAAGAAAAAACGTAGTTTGATAGTCCCTTGTGAAGACACATTCATTATAATCCTTTCCCACATGATGTGGATGAAATTTTAATAGTTATGTTATGGATAAATGATAATGAAATTGATTATGAGAATGTATATTTGATTTGAGAAAGACATTTGCTTTCTGCTATGTACATTTGAAGAAATAAATGAAATTATGTTAACTATATTCAAGAAATGGAAGAATGTGAATATGTAAAGTTTTATAAATGAATTCAATAAAGAATTACAAGTTCATCTCTCTTTTTCATTGTTGTGATGAAGTTGGAAATATCAAATTGTAATTGAAATTTGGGGAAAAAGAAGAAATACATGTGTATGAATTATATGGCATTGTCTATTTTGAAATATGTTAAATTGGAAATCAGATTTTACAATTTAACTTAGAAATGATTAGGTTAGAAACAACTGATTGTTTGGGATTAGTTTAGGAATGAAGTATCACACTTAAATAATAAAATAGATACACAGAGTTTTCCTTGAAATGAATCTCTGCTGCAACTTTTAAAAACTAGTAAATTTAAATATAAAGCACAGTTCGGACCTGCACACATTAATCAACCTAAAAATGATATATTTTAGGATGTTAAGATTTTAAGGAACTAATTTTGACAAAGAAAGACTCAAGAAAACAATTTTAACATTGCAATTCGAACCCATTCCCCTTCCTCTGCCGTTTTCTATCATTTGTTCAACAGAATTCAAATTTAAATAAATTGAACAAATCAACTTCCCTAAAAAACTTTAAATTCTCCCTAGATCAATTCTCCATGTCTGTTTGACATGTTGAGTGAAGGAGGAGATCCAATTTAATCAAATTGAAAAGTTAGAAATTTCCAATTTGCTAATTAAAAGTCTACATATCATTTTTGTAAAATTTACCCTTTAAACTTCATTAAAATTTAAAATTTATGTTTCTTGTACAAAGAGGGCATCGAGAAATTTCCAAAAAGTCCTCATTTTCCCAAAACTCGAGCTTCCTATCCTCAAGTTATGATGCTTTGAAATTTTTGAGCCTTGGCGGGAAATTTTGGGAAAATTTTCCCCTGGCGGGGTCTGCAACCCAAAAATTTCCGAGTCGAATTGCCTTAGAAAAAAAGTTTTGAAAAATTTTGGTCCGAGAAAAATTTTAACTTTTTCCTCTGCCAAGCCCCGTTAGCCTATCAGAGGCTACCATGTGTCTTCATGGGGGTAGTGGCGGAGGTGCGGCATCTTTTTTCCCTTTGGCCTTTTTGAAAATTTTGAAAAAAAAAAATCCTTTTAGCCCCGCCGGCCCCGCGGCCAATCACAGGCCTGCCCACGTGGCAGCTTTAGGTACTAGCAGCAGAGGGGGGCAGACCCTTCATTTCTTTTTAGTTTTTACCTTTGGAATTTTTGAAAATTTCTCCCCACGGCCCCCCGCACTCCCGCCCTTAGCCTTGGGATTTTCTCTTATGAGGGCACCGCGGACCCCGCACGCCACAGCCTTTCACCCCCAATTTCACCTTTGGCGAAATTCACTGATATTCTCTCTACCACCACACCTCTCCCTCTCTCTCTTCTCCCTGTGGCATTTTTTGTAGTGTCACATGTCCTTAGGCAGACCCGCGGGGTGCGTGTGGGCGTTGTTCGAATTTTCTTCCCTTTTAGTGGAATGCCCCAAATTCTTCCGTCGCTTCGCCCTTCCCTGTTTTCCTTGGCATTGTCTCAGCAGTTGTCATGTTTCCTTGGAGTACCCCCAGAGGTGCGGGGTGCAATTGGGAAATTTCTCCCATGCAAGGAAAATTTCCTTAAGCTACCCTACGACCCGTCAACTCGCCAAAGATATTTTTCCCTCCTCTTGTCATGTGTCCCCCTTGAGGAAAATTTGACTCCAAAACTCCGCCTGACCATAACTAGAGTTCTACTAGGAGTTAGGAGGACTTTTTTATATCACCAGAAAGGTGAGAAACTTTCCTATCCAATAGGATTGATTTAGAGAAATTTTGGAAGTGTTAAGTATGAGAAAAATCAAGTTGAAACTCTGAACCTGTTAGAGAGTGGGTATGGGGGTAAATTACTCCCTGAACCTAACTAAAACCTCTAACCCTAAAATTTGAACCTTATGAACTTGAAAATTTGTTAATGAGCGAAGAATATATTCTAGTAATTTAGATTCATTCTGGAACCTAATAGGATCAACGATTGCCCTTGCAACTTGGTTGTGGACACTTCTTATCAAAAAAAAATATTCCATAATTTTCTAACTAACCGTAGGTTGTTTCTTGGGTCTCAAGTGGGTTGTTTTAAACGGGCATCACAAGTGCGCTTATGTCGAGAAGTACTTATTTTATGACGTACATATGTTGAAGCTGGTAATATTTTCTATTGTAGAGAGAACGGAAGAAAGAGTATATGTACGTATAATGCCCAAATTCAAAAAATGGCACTTTTGTTGAGGATGATGTATTTATTCTTGAATACCCCCATCGGGAGGAATAAAGTGATAAAAAAAAGAGGAAATGAGAGGAGACCCTGACAAAAAAGGTGTCGAGCACACATACAGTTCAATTTATGGGAGCACAAGAATCCAGCATGGGCACGAGAACTTACGATCACATGAATAATTTCGTTGTGAAAGGAGTCACCCCGATAAGGAAAAGTTACCAAAAAAAAAAAAATTCCCCTATATTAGATGAATCACCGATGAAGAAGAAGTAGAAAGTGGAAAAAATATCAAATTCTACGTAGACATCACATGAAGGGTGATGATGTTGAGGAAGAGGATGAAAAGAACAATGAAGGTAAGAGTCCTCTTCTTCATAATATACACAACTTCGATGAAGAAGGTGATGAAAAAAAGAATGAGTATGAGGAGGGAACCCATAACGAAGGAGGAAGTGAGGAACTAGACATGCATGTTCATAAGAACTCGACCTCTGACTAGAGAACAGATAGATGACACTGTAAAAAAGAGGTGACGAGTATTATACAGCAGTTGGTGGAGCACGAGGTGGAGTGTAGCATGGATGAGGTGTTTAAGGAAACATAAGAATGCACGAGTGTGGGGAAAGAATATGGAAGCATGAAAAAATATCCCAACATAACAATAACATTCCCAAAGGTAGTGTGCACAAGTGGAAATGGTGTAGTACTTGTGTCAGAACACACCTTGACTTACATCAATGATCTAAAAAAGGTACTATGCGTGTCTTTTCCAAAGCACAGTTCCCATAGACCAACTCCTTTCTTGGTCTTATTTTGATGAAGATGGTTCGTCACCTGTGCACAAGGAAAATTCCATCCTAGGATTTTGAGTCCCACATTGATGAGCCCAAGCTTGAGGTAAATAGTGATGAATTGATGAAGACACCAGATGCCAAGGGAATAAACCCTCTCATGAATTCCTAGTAGCTGGCGGATGAGAAAGTTTACAATGACCTCAACAAAGAGTTGGTGGATGTGGAATCAAGGCTTTTTCGGCATAAATGATAGGATAAGAGTCTTGGAGGAGGATCTTGAGAAAAATAATGAGGAGATCATTGAGATGGAAAGGGAGATAAAACAAAAGGAATTAATCAGTGCGCAGTTAAGGCATGAGTTGAGGGATGAAAAGGAGAAGGTCCACGAATTCTACAGGTTCACCCCCCTCACTAGGAGAAATGATAATCAAGTTAAAGGACGGTGCATGCCCAATTTGGAATATACCTTACATGATGAATCTGAATGTATGCATCAAAGTTAAGGAGGAGATTTATAAGATGATAGCATCTAGGATCATAAAAAAATTTTAAGAATATGAATAGGTGAGCTCGATGGTCATCA
This sequence comes from Taxus chinensis, assembly GCA_019776745.2. Classification (NCBI taxonomy): domain Eukaryota; kingdom Viridiplantae; phylum Streptophyta; class Pinopsida; order Cupressales; family Taxaceae; genus Taxus; species Taxus chinensis. Next base: position 666,353,693 of record CM034148.1, read on the forward strand.
ATATCAAAAAGGATGGGAGAGTAAGTATTTGTGTTGATTATAGGGATTTTAATGCAACGTGCGTAATTGATCCTTTCCCAACCCCGTTCACATCAGAATATATTACAAGGAGCAGCTAGGTGTAAGATCTATTCATTTACAGATGGGTTTTTGGGATATCACCAAGTTCAAATTGTAAAGGAAGACCAAGAGAAGACAACTTTCACCACTGAATGGAGAAGTTTTTCCTATACGGTAATGCCTTTAGGACTGAAGAACACACCTTCTGTGTTTTCGCGGATTGTATTTTAGGCATTTCAAGACTTCATTCATAATTTTCTTCAAGTCTACCTAAATTACTAGATGGTATACAGAATAGTAAAAGACCATTGTGAAAATATACGGTTGATGTTTGAGAGATGCAGGCAGTTAAGCATCCCCTTGAATATTAATAAGTGTGTTTTTACCACTTGTTTTAGTGCATTGTTGGGATACATTATTTGCAAAGAAGGGTTACTGGTAGACCCCCCACAAATGTTGTTGTTATAGTAGGATTAGAGAAGCCTACCAGTCAAATTGCAGTGGATGGGTGTCTAGGGCATACTAGGTACTCTAGGAAATTCATCTAGGGATATGCCTGGATTTTTGCACCCCCTGGAAGATTTATTGAAACATAAAAGTAAGTTTTATTGGGGAGAGGCGTAACAGATAGCATTGGACACGTTGAAGGAAAATATTACCACTGCACCCATTTTGTGCATTCCCTCTTGGGATAAGCCTTTTCACATGTATGTTGATGCATCTAGTATGGCGATTGGAGTGGTCTTAACATATCCTAGAGAAGGGATTGTTGATCATCCCTTGTGCTTTTCTAGTAGGAATCTTACTCCAGCAAAACAGAATTATACCACCACGGAGCGCAAGGCATTATCAATGATCTACGTGTTTCACAAGTTTAGTTAGTACTTGTTAATAACTCCTTTTATTTTCTACACAGATCACATGACATTGAAATAATTGGTGGACAAGCCCATTCTACAAGGGTGCATATGCCGGTGGGTCCTATTATTTTAGGAGTATGAGTTTACAGTTGTGGTGAAACTAGGGAAAAGAAATTTGGGACCTGATCATTTGTCAAGGATCACCTCAAGTGAGGACTCATAGAGCGTTGAGGATACGATGATAGATGTGAAGCTATTCAGGTTACAACGTACACCCTCTGACTTGGAAAACATTATCTTGTTCCTATGAATGGGTGTGGTGCCAGAATGGATGAAGGCATTAGAAAGGAAGTAGTTAGCCATACGTGTCATCCCCTAAATGTTCATTGGTGGAGACTTATACAAGTTAGGTCATGACAAGGTTTTGCGCCGGTGCATGCTCAAACATAAGCGTGATCTAATCATACAAGAGGCTCATGGTGGAATTGTAGGAGGACACTATGTGGGGAATGCGACCATGTGGAAGATCCTTTTAGCTGGAATTTTATGGGAAATGGTTTATAAGGATTGTATCAAGTATTGCAAGGCATGTGACCATTGCCAGCGCCTTGGTAAACTAGGGAAAGAGATGTGATGCCATTAAGGCCTAGCCAGTGCAGAGCCATTTGAGAAATGGGAAATTGACTCTGTAGGACCTATTACCCTAGTCACCCGAAGGATAGGTTCACACTATATGATTACATACACAGACTATCTTACACTGTGGGTGGAAGTGGCGCCTACGATGGATTACATGGTGAGGACATCAGCTAGATTCTTGTGGGAGAATATAATCAGCAGGTATGGATTCTCATAGATTTTAATGAGTGATAGGGGTACTCATTTTCTAAATGAGATGGTTAGAATCTTGTTTACTATGTTTATGGTTGTCCATCACAAGATCAGCCCTTATCACCCACAAGCTAATGGGACAGTGAAATCTTTTTAAAAAAATTTGAGTCACACATTGACCAAGGTTTGTGATGTTGGGAGAAAGGATTAGGATGAAAAAGTCTCTACCATGTTATGATCATATCAGATAACTTATAAATGACTAAACAAGTCCACACATTTTTAATTGGTGTTTAGCACGGAGGTTGTGTTACCTATTGAATTCATGTTACCATCGTTATGTATTGTGTGTGCAAGAGGTTTAGCTAATGAACAAGCGCTTGAGGAAAGGATTGACAAGTTAATGCAGTTGGATAAGAGACGTACAATAGCATGATGGAACCAGAAAATGGAAAAATATAGGCAAATTTCATGGCATGATAGGCACATCAAGAACAATAAGTTTGAGGTTAGGCATATAGTCTTGTTGTATGATTCCAAGTTTCTACGCCACCCAAAGAAACATAAAGTGCATTGGTTAGGACCATACATTATCACTTGTATACTTAATTTGGGTGCTTGCTAATTAGAGGCACTTGATGGAAGAAGGTTTCTTGGTTACTTTAACGGGAGTAGGTTGAAGCCCTACTATAAATAAGTCTTTGGTTTGTTTGTAAATAATACAATATTACCACGTAGCTTAGGATTTCCCATAATAAATTTTCCATTCTTTGTGTTTCCCTTTTTCTTCACTTTTCCTTTTATTTTGTTTAGTTTGTTATGGGCATGCTTGTGCGCTAGTATCCAATTACTATCTAAAGGGTTTTTATGTGCAAAGGACCACATATCTATTTAGTGTGGGGTGGAGTGAAAAAAGAGAACTTCAGAAAAAGATGCAGTAAGTGTTGAGAGCAATGTTGGATGGTGGCCTAGGTTGTGATGTCAAAGGTGCATAGGAAGGAGGAAGGTGTGTAATAGAAGTGTTCATGATAAAAGAATGGTGTCAAAATGCTTTGAGGAAACCATGTATAAGGGTAAAAAGTGTAGAAGTAACATGAGGTAGGTGAAGGAAAGAACTTGGTAAACGACATAGAGGTTGACATACTTTGGCATGGGGTTGTGCATAAGTTAGTCTACTATCAAAGAAGTCTTGCATTCCATAAGGTTACAGAAATTTTTGCATGAGTTTACACACGGAGGGAAAGCACTGGATAAAACACGTGGAGAGAAGTCTTTGGAAAAATCTGACGTTATTGCATTCGTACATTGGTAGGTGGCATCAGAATTTGTGCAGGAAAAACAAATGGCTATAAATAGAAGGTTAAGGGTGAGCTTTTCTTTTACCTTGCATTTTTGTTGAAGACCTCTTGTAAACTAGGACATCCTTGTGAAGGAACATTTGTGAAGATTTGTGTGCACAAAAGAAGATTCAATCAATTTTTGAACTAGAGTGGAAAGGGAGTACATGTTCATGGGTGGAGAAGTGTGTTTAGAGGATTCCCATGGGTGTTACACTGTCTTGTGGAGCAACGCTTTCTGGGTTAGGTTTTACAGAGATATGGCATGGGATTTGGAGTTTTCGCAGAGGAGTAAAGCCAGTTAGGACAAGAAGGAAGGAAGAGCTTACAAGGATCAGACGAGAAGAAATGACACTAAGGAAGGGATCTAATGTTTCACTGAAGAAGGGAAAAGTCAAGGACAAAGCAAAACCAACCTTGTCAACTAGTTTTAATGAAGACTGGTACGTGGAGATGCAATACCCAGGTGGTGCACTGTTAGGGAAGGAATGGGTATCTCATATAGGTAAAATGGTTATGAGTGAATACAACCATTGGATAAGCACCATAGAAAAATAAATGACACTTGAGTTAGTTCACACCCATGGAAAGGAGGACACAGGATGGAAAACTCATGTATGATGACAAGGTGCAAACCAATTTGGAGAAGGCTTGACTCTTACAGCTCTACGAATTTTCCCTATTTCGGTAAGCATGAAAGATTATATACCAATGGCTGATGTTGTGCATCGCATGACGATCAGTTTTATTTCACAAGATTGAGAATGTGCATAGCTTCTCGACTAATTTCCAAGTACATTGACATTATCTGCAAATGAAAATCACTAGATAATAACTTCTGTGACAAGGAGGCCATCAAGAAAACAGTTGCTGGGTATGAGTACAAGAAGTGTTTATGCTATTTTTTATATCTTTGTGATCACCAACCCTGTCATGATGATGGTTACACACTTGGTCACAAATTTGAATGGGTAAGATAGGTGGACACAGGTAAAGAATATTTAGTTGAACATTTTTTGCAAGATCTTAGAGGGAGAAATCTACAACCTTTCAGCCTTTATCATAGAGGAGATCAAATATACCCCACGCGAAGGGGAAAAGATTATGTATGGTAATGTCCTTCTCACCATTGTATTTTCAAAAATCAGAATGCCTGATGGGTTGGATAAAAATGTTTGAGAGTACCCAGCTAAGGACCCCTCCCCTACTAAAATTTTTGAAGCCTACACTTGTGACATGATGACGATTTCTCATAAGGCGCACTTGGAGAAGTGGTAATAATGAATTTGTAACGCGTTCGGGGGAGAGTGGAGAATTCCTAAAAAAAAATTGGCATTGGTGGATGGAGAGGCTGAGTTTTATTTGTATCAACACTTTTTTGTCAACAAGTTTACTTTGATTGATGGCACCAAGATCCCTTGGTGTAAGTTTCCCTTCTCTTTCACAATATAATAATTTCAGAGTGTGGTCAATCAGTTTAAAGAGGCTAATAAACTTAGATTTTACCTAAGTGTAGGAGATCAGGATTACAATGAGTTGTGTCAAACATTTTTGTATCCCAAGAAGTGCCCTTATGTCGAGAAGTATGTCTCTTTTGACGTACATATGTTGAAATAAGTGACGTTGCCTATTACATGGAGAATGACAACAAGGTTGTATGTACGTCTAAGGCCAAAATTTGAAAAGGGTGCTTATGTTGAGGATGACATATCTATCCCAAAAGATCCCACCATAAGGAAGAAAGTAATAAAAAAGAGGGAACAAGAGGAGACTCTAGCAGAAAAGGCACCAAGTGTGCATTCGGTTCAAACTATGGGGCCACAAGAATCTAGTGTAGGAACAAGCACTTATACTCTCAAGAAGAATTCCAATGTAAAGGAGTCACGTGGGATGGAAGAGTTACCAGAAAAAGAAGAGTCCCATGTGTTAAAGGAGTCACCAATGAAGAAGAAGTGGAAAGTGGCGTAAGGTTCGGACTCTAAGGAGACAAAGAGCATGAAGGGTGATGACTCAGTGAAGGAGGATAAAGATCGCGAAGAAGGTAAGAGTCCCCCTATTCATGATGTACACAAGTTTGATGAAGGGAAGAATGACTATGAAGAAGGTTCTCACATTATAGAAGAGGGTGCGTACCAACGTACAAGGAAAATGCTATCCTAGGATTTTGAATCCCACGTTGATGAGCCTGAGTTTGAGGTTAATAGTGATCCAAGGAAAATGCTATCCTAGGATTTTGAATCCCACGTTGATGAGCCTGAGTTTGAGGTTAATAGTGATGCATTGATGAAGAGACCAGATTCCAAGGGAATAAAACCTCTTGTGAATGCCCAGCATATGTTGGATGAGAAAGTTTACAATGTGCTCAACAAAGAGTCGAAGGAGGTGTAAGCAAGACTTTTCAGTAGAAATGATAGAATAAGAGTCTTGGAGGAGGATCTTGAGAAAAATAATGAGGAAATCATTGAGAGGGATGGGGAGATAAAATTGAAGGAATTGATCAGTGAGCAGTTAAGACATGAGCTGAGGGATGAGAAGGTGAAGGTGCATGAGATCTACCAAAGTTAGAGTTTATTTCAAATGCCATTATCTTAAAGCACCCATACTTGGCCCCTCCTGAGCATAAATATGAGTCAACCATGCACTAGTTGGAAGACTTGATGTGGATACTCACCATGGAGAGAGAACCACTTTCTTTGGAGTTAGAAAAAGAAGTGATGACGCACTAGAAGAAAGAAGAAAAGTTAAATGTTGGGGAGATAATAATTCGGTACTCCAAGCTCCTTACCTTAGTGAAGACCATGATGCAGATGGCTGAAGATGTTTATGATAACTGTAGCGACAGAGATAGGGTTGCAAACATATTGGTTACTAGACATGAGGTGGATCTGAAGGAGTTTCAAGAGAAAAAAAAGGGCAATAGGGCGAAGTGAGATAAAATATTGGCAGAAGTTGGGGATAAATCAGAGGTGATTGAAACCTTGAGGGTTTATATTAAAAATAAATTGAAGGAATTATACCCCTAAGTCACTCGTAAGATGGATACGTTAGGTGACCTTAGCAAACAGATGGAAAACATTAGAGATACGTTAAAGGCTAAGGGGGATGATCTAAGTTTTGATGAGGTCAGTGCACTGGTGGGTGATTTTAATTCAACATGCGCAGGGTGAGGTAGATGTTTGGGATAAAATTGAAGCATCCATGAAGAAATGCTTCCCACTCCTCATGCAGTAATAGTAAGATCCTTGTATTCTTCCATTTCTTTATTCAATTGTAGATTATATCATTTCTCTTATTCTTTATTCTTTGGTGAAATAGCAGAGTGTTTCTTTGGGATGGATAACACGTGTAGTGTGGAGTAATGTTAGCCTCTTAATTGACTAAGTCCTAAGATAGAAGGAGCGCACACGTGGAAGGCAAGAAAGTAAGAAGGCACTCAAGGAAAGATTTGCAAGAGAATAGGTTAACACAAAGAATCAGAAGAGGGTTTGGGGACTTAGCCACATTTGAATGGTAGTGTCGTAGGAGAAACATGTGAGGGTCTAAGTAGATGTGATGAATGGATAAGGTGACATCCTAGAGCCTTGGAGGTCAAGAAAAGAATATTCCACATAGGGAATATTTCCAGGAGGATCATTAGAGTTATTGGAGACCTTTGCATGCTATTATAAGTACTTGATCGATCATGGAGGACCACATTTTCGACCTGGCATGTGATCTTTGTGTGGATGAAACTATGATGGTGAATCCAAATTCTATGTAAGGGAGTGCTTGGGTCTGAAATAAATAGAGAGAATATATTTGAAAAGGCAATGAAGTCCTAAAAGAATGTTGTTACTAGGCATATATGTATACGATTGTGTTTGAACAAGGGTTACAATGGGAAAGCATAGCAAGGATCTCTGTTCAGAGTAGTGTTGTAGGGTTGGAATGTTATTTCATGATGTATATGGTCTAAGATTACCCTGTTTGATGTAATATGGCTACTGTAAATGGATTTAATCAATATATGGAGATTTATTTTGTATATTTATTTCTATGGACTAAACCCTATGGTATTTTCATGGTTTAGATGTATTTATATTATGTTTTTGTTATGTTTAATCTTATCTCATGGATCTTTTATGCTTAGAACTAGATCTACTACCTCTGTATCACATTAAATGCATGTGTTCTTGTTATGCAAACCTTTCCTCCATTAATGGTGGAACATTCTCACAAGGCTCACATAAAGGAGGGGCTCAGCATCTGTGCATGCCTCGGGTGAGTGCCAAACACTTGGGTGATAGACCGACATGCTTAGGGTTAAGATAAATATTAGAGGATAGAGGTAAAAGATGACTACATATGCTTTAATTGAGAAACAACCAAAGGGAGAGATCAACCAAATGCACTCATCTTTAGAGTGGGAAAAAGGAATATACTAGGAGGAAAGAATTGACTTGAGTCTATTAATACACTGTAATTGAATAATACTACAACCATCCTAGGAAGAGATATGCCAACAAGGTTTATTATCATTACTACCAATGTAGCCACCAACCTTACTACCATAAATAGAAGAAAGATGTATTTTGATCAGGTCCCAAAAGGAATCCAAAGCAAGAGGATTGTCTCCTAACCACCAGTCATTCCAAAATTTAATGTACAGTTTATTCCCTAAGCAACGGTTGTGAGTTGATGATGGAGTTCCAAATTTTAGATCCTCATGAAATATCTGAAGACATAAAGTTTCCCTAAGGGGGGAGGTATTTATATATCAAGAGTTTCACCCAAGGTGAGTGATCCTTAGAAGTAATAACCAAACCAAACTTAGCCAATGTGGCTTCATTTATCTCTACCACTCTTCAAAGCCCCAGCCTGTCAACAACCATAAGTTTACACGAAATATTCTTGGAAACTAAATGAATCCTTTTGTGCTCCTCAGTGCCAGACCAAAGGAAGTGTTTTTGTATTTTTTCAATGTGAGAAGCAACCGAGGAGGAAATTTTAAGCAAGGACATAAAATATATAGGAAGTATTTGAAGAGTAGTCTTCACGAGTTACATCTTACCAGCTTGACTGAGGAGAGAACCCTTCCAACCCGTAAGATTCTTCTGAATTCATTCAATACCTAAAATCCAAATATTTTTAAGTTGTATAACTTTGAAAAGAGGGAGCCCTAAGTAGGTGGAAGGTAGATCAATTATCCTAAAACCAAATATATCATCTATTTTTCTTTTTTTGTTGGGCGTAGTATCAATGAAGGGAACATAAATTTTGGTAAAAATTGATAACTTGTTAAGAAGCAATTTGATAGCAATCAAGAATCTTCTTAAAATATCTATATTCCACAACTAAGGTTGCACCCAGAAGGAGGGTATCATCAGCAAATTGACTATGAGTTGTTGTAAGAACCTTAGTCGTGATCTTAAGACCCGATAAAGCAGCAGCTTGCTTAGTAGCCTCAAGGGCCCTACTTAAAGTATCTATCATAACCATAAATATGAAGGGAGAAATAGGGTCCCCTTTCCTAATACCCATACTATTAGACAAGTACCCTACATAAATACCATTCACCAAGAAAGATAAATGTGGGGAGGATATGTATCTATAGATCCAATTGCACCATTTATCACAGAAGTTAAATTTTCTGAGAACTCTGAGAAGGAAAGGCCAACTAACGTAATCAAAAGCTTTTTTCATGTCTAATTTAAGAATAATCCTTGTTGATTTAGAGTGATGAGCCAAATGGATGGATTTATGGACAACGATCACTCCTCCTTGAATCATGTGACCTCCAAGAAAACCATTATGTTGTTCATAGATCAAACTATTCATATAGGGTTTTAACCTCATAGTCAGCATTCTAGTGATTATTTTAGAAGAGGTATTACAAAGGATAATAGGACGTAAATTTGAAACCAATTTGGAACCCAAATATTTAGGACCCAATACAATGAAACTATTGTTATATTCATGTAAGAGGGAATCATTATTTTGAAACTACTTAATAGCTTCAATCAAATATTTCTTAATAATATCCCAATAAGTTTGGAAAAAGGATGTAGGAAAGCCATCAGGATCAGGATATTTTTATCCTTTCATAGTAAAAAACTTTATGAACTTCTTCACCTGAGAATGGTTGAGTGATATTTTCATTAATTTCATATGATATTAGCTTAAGGATATGTCGTATAATTTATAACATTTCAGCTTCATTTGGAGGCCCGCCTTCCTAGAGAAGATTAGAGTAGATATTAACTAGCTCTGTAGAAATAACATCCTCAAAATTTAAATTACTCCCATCTATCGATTATATTTCTTTGATTTTATCCCTACTTTTGTGCTTGGAAGCTGTAGCATGAAAAAAAGTTGTATTGTGATCTCCGTGTTGAATCCAAATAGCCCTAGATCTTTATCGCCAATATATTTCCTCTTCAGCAAGAGTATTATGATAATCACTTAACAGAGACAATTCTTTATAGTGTAGTGCAATTGTTCTATGATATATCTCAATATTGGAAGAAACCTTTAAAATCCTTAGGGAGAGTTGGTGTTTCCTTTCCTGAATATCCCTAAAGGTTTTGAATTTCCAAATTTTTAGTTTTTTTACAGAACTAAGTTTCTTGGAAAACCTATACATGGTTAATCTCTGTATTTCCACCTTCCACCATTACTCAATGAGTTTATCAAGATTATGATTTTGAAGCCAGACATATTCAAATCTAAAAGGTGGATTCTTATAATTTTGAAAATTTTATTCACTTAAAAGCAAGGGGGGTATGATCAGAAGCAACATTGGGAAGAGAAATTAGATGAAAAATAGTGAAGTGTGCAATCCAGTCCATAGAAACAAGTATTCTATCCAACCTGATTTGAATGTGATTAGGACCTAATATTTGATTTGACCATGTAAAGGAAGCTCTATATAGGTAAAAATAAGAAAAATCACCTTATAGGAAAAAGATGGCTAGGGTATCCATACTGCTACAATTAGCTGGAGAACCGCCATATTTTTTTGAAGGTTAGAGAGGGGTATTAAAATCCCAAGAAATGAGCAAAGGCAAATGCTTGCGGGTACTTCTAAACTCTAGTATATATTTCTAAATTATTTCCCTTTGAGATTAAATATTTGACACATTGACATTTATAGCAATCCAAGCTAAACTTGATCCAATTTCTTGAAAAAACATACCCATAAAATGAGGTGTTTTGACAATGCATCCTCCAAAAATAACCTTCAAATTCTATAAAATACAAAGACCCCCAGAGTTCCAAAAAGATTCATGAGAGGTAAAGGAGGCATAGGCCCATATTGTAGGGAGGATGAGATCTTCCTTAAGCTTAGTTTATTGCAACATAATTATGTTTGGGGATTTTTTTAATCTGATAACCTTAATGACTCTTTTCTTCTAGGGAGTGTTAATTCCCCTAATATTCTAGGAGATAATCTTCATTTTTTGGTTTTATATTTACCCCCACCCTCCATAACAAGAGTACCGTCTATACCTTGTGCAATATTTTGAGTTGTCTCTTGTTGAAGCTTAACCTATTTAGTGGGTCTCCCTTTTTGTTTGTTGGCACCAACATCACCATTTTTTTACAGTTACTTTTGGTATTCCTAGGAGTATTGCATTCTTCCACAACTAAAGATGAAGGAGAGGGTAAGGAATACTTTTCTTCCAAACAAGGATTGTGAGAAGGAGAGGAAGGAAAAGAAGAGATGATATCCTCAAACAAGAAGGAGGGAAGAAGGGGGATCTCATCCTCAAGAGGGGGGTCATGGAGAGCACAAAATGAGAGGAAAGAGGGAGGTGGAGGGGGATCAACTGGTGGGTCAAGAGATGGTTGCACAAGGGGATCCTATGAGGAGGGGATTTCACTATTTTCCTAAAGAATAGGAAAATAATTGGAAGTGCCAACCATTGGGATATTTTTGGGGATAAATTTTTTTTCATCTTGGGAGTATGAATAGGGTCTTTCTGCTTAGGAGTTGGTTTTGAAGGACATGTTGGGACTCTATGACCTATGCTCTTATAAATAGAGAATTCCTGGGGAACGTATTCATATTCTATAGGCTGAGACCGGACTCCAAAATCTGATAGGAGATCAATGGATTTGGGTAAAGGGCTACTTATATCAACACTCACACAAAACCTAGCTTTAGCTTTGGTATCTTCATCAATAGCAATGAGAGAACCCAAGGATAGTGCAATACCTTCGATAACTGCAGTATCCCTGAACTCCAATAGGAGTGATGGAAGACATACCCAAATTGGTGCTTGAGTCAATGTTTCTATACGTTGGTTAAATTCTAGAGTCCATTTTCAGAGGTAGAAGTTGTGCCTTCCAAAGAACCATGGTCCACGAAGAAGCACCCGAGAAAAATCCTCTTTAAGTATGAACATGAACAAGATGAAGCCATTTGGCATTCTAGTAATCTCCAGAGGGCCAAAGGGGGCCCACTTTATGCATGACCATTTTTTAATGTCCTTTAGAGGGGGTCTAGGTCCCATAAGCTTACCAATAAGTGAATAGTCTCTCGAAGCCAGTGTAGCATCTGTGACCTAGGATGGTATCTATAGGGACAACGTCTCATCTAGAATCTTGGGATGCATCTTCACAGAATGAATCACCTTAGGTGACCCAACGACCACATCCTTCCACCACCCATGAGGGGCACGCGATGGCATATCACTAGAAATGTCAAGGGGAGGGTCAGAGGCCGGAATAGAAGGATCCGACATAGCCACAAGGAGGGAGAACCAAGAAATTCAAAATTCAAACAAAACGAGAAAAAATCAGAGTTGTTAAGTAACTCCTACTATAATGTATTATTGTTCTAAAACTTTGGACGATAAACACTTTTATTATACAATAGCTATGAAGTAGAGTGGTAAAGGAGCACTTTCTCTAAGTGGGACATGGGGGTGGGCTTGGATCCTTAGTGTCCGTTGAGTGATCCGCATTCAGAGCACCCCTCTATGTTCCTCTTGGTCCATATGGAGAAGTACAACCCCTACCTCAAGATGTCCCTATGGCCATTTATTGAAAGCATCCAATGAACTCAATGGGAATGGAACTTGGGTTAATGATTACAAACTACTTGTAACTCACCAATAGCCCAAGACCTTGAGTTCTTTGTTAATTACTTTTTTAATTTTGAATTACTTTTTAATTTATTATTTTTTAATAATAAATATCAAAATTAAAAATTAAAATTAATACAAACTTAAAAATTACAAACAAAACATTATTTAAAAATTAAATTAAAAATTAAATGTTAGTAAAAATTAAAATTAAAAATGAAAAAAATGAATTTTTTTTAAAAGTTAATAATTAAATTTTAGAAATAAACTTAATTAAAAAATTAAAAATTTAAAAAAAAAATGAAAAATTAAAGATTTAATATAATAAAAATTAAAAAATTAAAAACTTAAAAAAATAAAATTAAAAATAAAAATTAATTAACATTAATAAAGAATTACAAATTAAAAATGAAAAGAATTGAATAATTGAATAATTAAATTTAAATATTACAAACTACAAATTAGAAAAAAAATTAAATTAATAAAAATCAAAAATTAATTAAATTTATAAATGTGAAATTAATAAACAATAAAAAATAAAAAATAATTAAAATATATAATTAAATTCAATAATTTGTTTTGATGTAAAAATTATTATTAATTTGAAAATAAAATTAATATTTTTTAATAATTTAAAATTTATAAAATAAAAAAGTAAAAATATTAATTAAAATTAAAATTAAAAAATTGGTTTGGTTTAGATGTCTCCTTTAGGAATCTGGTCAAGGCATGTATCTCTAATGTCTGGTTTTCTATTCTCATTAATGGGTCCCCCTTTGGGTTTTTTCCTAGCTCTCAAGGCCTAAGGCAAGGGGATCTCATCTGCCCTTTCCTCTTTATTATTTTGGCGGAAGCTTTAAGCAGAAGATTAAATGTTGAAACTGAAAATGGCTCTCTCAAAGGGATCTCCCCGGCAAGGGAGATGGAAAAAGTTTCACACCAACATTTTGCTGACCACACTTTTTGGTGGGGGGAGCTTTTGTCCTTGAATCTAATAAAATAAAATCTCTCCTAGATGACTATATGGAAGTTTCAGGTCAAATGGTAAACTTCAGAAAAAACTCTCTCTTCTTCCTTAATACCATGGATAGCCGTTGTAAGAAGACAGCTAAAATTTTGGAATGTGACTATAAATTTTTCCCTACCTTTTATTTAGGTATCCCTCTTGGCGACAAGAGACCTTCTTGTTCTGATTGGAACTTCTTAATTGAAAGGTTTGAAAGCAAACTTGCTAGATGGAAAGCTAATGTGTTATCCCAGGCTGACAAGATTACCCTTCTCATTAGTTCTCTTCAAAGTCTACCGGTGTATACCATGTCCCTCTATCAACTTCCTGGAGGTGTTGGGGATAGACTGGAAAAAAATCCAAAAGCGCTTCTTATGGAGTGGCACTGAAAGCAAAAAAAGAATCCCTCTAGTGGCCTGGGAAAGAGTTTGTAAACCTAAAAAGCTTAGGGGACTTGGTCTCAGAGACTGGACTAAAATGAATAAAGCCCTTCTTGCAAAATTGGATGGAGGTTAACTAAAGAAAACAGAGTTTGGACCAGAATTCTAAAGAAAAAATATTGGATGGATGTTAATGACAAGAGATGGATTTTTAAACAGGCATACTTTAATGGTTCATGCATATGGAAAGCTATTAATTAGGCAAAAGAAATTGTGGCTAGGGGCAACAGGTGGAAAATAGGAAAAGGAAATGAGATAAGCTTATGGAAAGATAAATGGGCTAGGAATTTTATCCTTAAAGATCAATTCCCCCAAATTGCTAGTCAACTCGAAGATAAATATAGGGAAAAATCAATAACTATATGGCTGATGAAGACAAATTTCAAACATGGAAACTCATGGAACTAGACAAGGCAGAAACCAAATGAACACTTGAGTAGGCTCAATGATTTCCTAAAAAATGCGTTTCTTCTAACAATAAGGACCAAGATAGAATAGTTTGGGACAAAGAACAAAGTGGTAATTTCTCTTTCAAATTAGCCTATTCCTTTTTTTTAGGGAGAAACTAGAGAAGAAGATTTAAATGTTGGTAAGATATGGAACAAGAACATAACCCCAAAGGTTAATGTTTTTAGTTGGCTTTCAGTAATAAATAAAATTCATACTGTTGATAATCTTGCTAAAAGAGGTTTCCATATGGCCAATAGATGTGTTCTATGTGAAGCCAATATGGAAACTATAGATCATCTTCTCCTGGAATTGTCCCTTTTCCTATCTAATACTTTCTTCTATCCTAGGTTGCTTCTCGATTTACTGGGTAATTCCCAAAGAGATCAAGGATTCCTAGAATCAATAGAACTGTCCTTTCTTCAATCGAGGGCTTATAAATCTCTGGGTCATGAGTTTGGGTTACCTCTGGTGGGAATTATGGAAAGAAAGAAATAGAAGGATTTTCAAAAATAAGAAACTTCCCATTAGGGTGACTATAAACAAACAACTACAGGTTGTTAGAAACAATTTTTCTATCCTAAGTAAAAATGAAATGGAAATTCTTGACAATGAACATCACTTCTTTAAGAATTGGAACATTATAGGTGACCCCAAACCCAAAATAAGTAATCCTCGTTTGGGGATTAAGTGGATTTCACCTATGGAAGGTTTCTTTAAACTCAACTTTGATGGTGCAACGAAAGGTAATCCTAGGAAAGCAGGGGGAGGAGGTGATCTTCGGGACTCCCAAGGAAGATTTCTTCTTGCCTACTTATTCAACTTGGGCCTCCAATCTAACAATGTTTTTGAGGCAACTGCGATGTTTTGGGGGGTGAAGTTAGCCAAGGAGAAAGGCTTAAAACACCTTGAAGTGGAAGGGGACTCTTTATATATCATTTCATGTTTGAAAGGAAAATATCAACCTTCTATTTATGTTGAGAACTTCATAAATAAAACTATGCTTTTAGCATCCTCTTTTGAGGCCATATCCTTTCATCATGTGTATCATGAAGGAAAATCTCTATCAGATTTTATGGCCAATTTGGGGGTGAATGTTAGGGGTCTTAAGGTGGTAGAGGATCCTAATTTGATTCAAGCCAAATTTATTGAAATCATGCAAAGGGAAGGTATAACTTATAATAATCCTACAAATGAGGAGGCATTGATTTTTCAGACTCGTGACATCTCCTTTTCATGATTACTAAACTCATGAAAAATCTCCTTTCTAATCCTCAAAGGGGCAGGACGGATATCTTTGTTTTCTGGAAGTGGGACGATAGGATCGGGGAAGGTAACTATTTACAGAACAGAAAGAAGAGTAGGGTCAGAAGCATGGGGTGACTTAGTAATAACTAAACCTAGCAAGAGGCTGGAGATGTCCATAGAGGCTGAGACCTTGCTTGAATAGGTGGGTATGTTACCCTTTTTCAATATCTTTGATGGCTACGATGAAAATATAAGTGAAGCTATGGCGAAAACATGGAATGAAGGCCATGTTTGGGTCAGCAATTTATCCTTCACCATCTCCCCTAAGATTATTGCCAAAGTCTCAGGTTTAGCTCTTGAAGGTAGATGCATCTACAAACTTAAGTTGGACTACAACCTGTAGATTGAATGCTTTATGCAAGGTAAGGGAGCGCATGTCTCTCTTCATAATGGTTATGCTCGGGGAAATTTGCCCCATCCTTTTGATGAAACTTCTCAATTTTTTATGTTATACATTACCTTCGAAGGAAGGTATAAAGTGATATATGGTTTGCACTTCCCCATGTTGAACCACGTCTGTAATGCTAAGCCCTATAATTTCCCTTTCTTCCTTTATACTTCCCTTGTGAAATCTATTGGAATAGTCGAGAAAGGTACCTTCCCCTTACCTCTACACTAGGGCCTCATTAAATCCATTCTTAGATTGGGAACCTCCCTTTTGGGGAAAAATGATATATTTGGGGCTTCTGTCACTGAATGTTCAGCACCCAAGGAGGACAGTTTTAGTGAAAGATCTATTTGGAAAACCAGTGGCTAAACGAACCAGATCCAACCTGAGCCATGGTTTTGTCAACAAACGTAGCAGGGTAGAGGAGGCTCCTAAGCTGGTTGAGGAAGTGGAGATTTTAGATTCGGATGAGAACTAAGATGGGAATCCAGACTTTTCAGTTTCTAGTAAGGACAAGGAAGATGCTGAAGAGGATAACAATGATGAGGTGGTGAGCGAGAAAGCTCTGGAATATACAGATGATAAGTGCTCCAAGAACTTAGATGAGGCCATTGAGATCCTACATGCTCTTAAAACGGCCCAAACTAAATTGTTTACTGCCTAGGACTTTGTTGTCAAGTCTCATACTTCCATGCGGGAATTTGAGCATTACAGGTTTGATACAGATATTAACAGACATAGGATTAGTATGGTTTCCATGGACTTGAAGGATCTAACTAATAAAGTGGAAAAGTTATCTTATTTGGTCCTTAGTGAACAACTCAAGAATGCCAATGAGAGAAGCCTGGAGATGGCCAAGGATATGCTGAATATGAAAGAAGTTGTTTTCCAAATTTGTGATTTCCATCTCCTCAATGTGAAGAGCACCATCCACCATCTCAAGCTATTAGCTGAGATGATTCATTCCATGGAACTTGCTAAGGAAAGAGAAAAAGAAGGAAAAGGCCCCAAAGTGGAGATCCATTAGCCTAACTATAAGTATTAGAAAGCTACCATCAACTCCCTTGTCAAAGAATGGAACGGTTGTATGAACTCTGTGGGGAACCTAATAAAAGAGTGATGAAGAAAATGGGATATTGGTTTGTTGTTGTTAGTTCTATGTTGTTTTGTTATTAGTTTCTCGGTATTGCTTCTATTATGTATTTCATTGTTTATCTGTTGTTTGGATACTTTCCTTTATGGTTGTATCTCTTTGTTGTTTGTCTTGTGTTGCTTTGGGTTTTTGGTTGGGCTTCAATGGTATTGCCTTGGCCTCTTTGTAAGGAACTAGTAACATTTTATATGGGGTAGGGTCCCCTCAACCCTTTTTTACCTCTAATAAAAAAAATTAAATTAAATTAATCAAAAATATAATTTAAAATTAATTAAGAATTAAAATTAAAATTAATTAAATTTTTAAAAAATCAAAATAAATTTAAAATTATGTAAAAATTAAAAATAAAAATTAAAAAAAAACTATTAAAAATAATTTCAAAACTTTATAAATATTTTTTTTGATAAGTGAAAAAAGGGCTTGTAGCCCAACTATATTAATATTTAGCAAAAAAAATAATGAACAGGTGACAATAACAAGTTTAAGTAACCCACCCGATGTTGCTATCATAGTACTAAAATTACATTATATTGAGATACAGACAAATTTATAGAACTAATTAGCCTCCTGATAGGAGCTAGAAATCACCACCTTAGGATCCCCCTTAGCTCAAGCATTCTCCTCCATGACTAGCGCAGCAAGTGACTCCTCTAGCTATGAGATTTCAAATTTATTGGTTGGAATTCCTAGAGCAGAAAAGATGGCATCAATCTTGCAATCCTGGTTGATGCTTTCCATGATCTAGGATTTGGATAGGGTCCAAATCTACTCCAAGGCTAGGATCATATCAAAACCAATTTGCTCCATCTCTTCGCGCAGAGCAAAAGAATTGCTTGCCCCAAGAAACACAATATGCACACGGATAATTTGTGCAACGTTCATGGTGTTCATATGAGAATTAAATTGGCCTAATCACCTATCACCTGAACAAATTTATCCACTGTCTCATTCTCCCCAAGCCTAGCTGAGATTTGTGTATTCAACAGGTTTGTAGCCATCCAACACAGGATCTTGGGGTGTTCCACACCCTTGATTAAAGTGTTATGCTAGAATTCAATTTCCTCATTAGTAGTAATACGAGTGCCTTTATCCAAAAGGTGATCAACTTTCAACAGTTCCTATAATTTCAAGTCATTGACCAAGCCCAAGAAAGAACAATACACATCGTCCAGAGAGAAACAATGAATCATATGATGATCCATTTCTTTGACATTATTCTTTGTAGTTATTTTTCCCTTGCTTTTCCTTATGCGCTTAGTCAGACTAGCAATCCCTTTGACTTTATCCATTTGGCTAAACAACCCTGAGACTTCACAGCAGAAACTATTAGGTAAATTCCACAAAAAACTATGAGTTTCCTTATATCCCCACTTACATGCAAATTCCATTTAAGAAATATCATGCAGAACATTTGACAACATGCCAAATAATTATGAGTCAAGGAATGTTAATGGGGAGGATAGTTGGGATATCCTTTTAAAGCCACCGTCAATTTCCCCTTGCTAATATGATGAGTAAGAAGATTCCCATTAAATTTAATAATTTTTTGGGTTGAAAAATGATAAGTCTTTAGGGATCATTTTTAATGCTTCTTTCCACGCTAATGTTAGCTAATTTTTTAGCCACTTTATTAGCGCTACGAAAAAGTGTGATAAATTAGGAGGGGCTCATAGAGAGCATGAAAATCCTTCACAATTATAGAATGTTGCCAATTGTTGACCTGGTCTTTCTCAACCGCATTGATTATTACCTGTGAATTACCTTTGCCAAGGAAATTTTACCACTTTATTTTCTTAGAAATTGAAAGGCTACACCAAAGCACTTTGACTTCAGCAAAGTTGTTAGAACACTTCCTGAGGGCCTCAAAAAAACCCAATATAGGATGATTGGAAGAATTTCAAAAAATTCTGCCAACCCCAAGCCAACTCGGATTGTTCTTGGCAGCCCCGTCGAAATTTAGTTTGATGTAGTCACCATTTGAAGCCTCCCAAGAATAGGTTCTACACTTGGTTCTCTTGAGACCAACCTCTTTATCAGGGATGGCATCCATCACATTATTATAATTGAGAAGAATTATATTGTCAGCAAGGAAGATATTTCCAGATTTGGGAGGCTAGTCTTGAAGAATCTCTCTTAGTAAAGAAAGAGTCTAGGATAGGACCGTTTCCAATTCCCTTTTCTGATTGGTGAAAATCTTGCGGTTTCTTTCAAGCCAAACATTCCAGTAGATAGAGGTATGGATAGATTTCCATATATGTATTAGAGTTTTTTAGCACGAGAAACAAAACCAACAAGCCAAAAGCTCCTTGAGACATTCAGGAAAAAAAATTGAAATTGAATTTGTAGATAAGATGACTCCAAATTTGTTTGGAAAATTCACAATGAATCAAGAGATGGATGGTTTCTTCTTCTGCCTTATGAAATAGAAAAAACCAAGATGGTCCTTGAAATCCTTTTTTCACAAAATTTTTTGAGTCAAAATTTTATCTCAGTATGTGGTCTAGAGGAAAGCATTAGCTTTGGGGATCCCATGCTTAAAAAAAAAAATCTTATGTGGGAAAATAGTAGGATCCCTCCCATCAACTAATAGAGAAATGATATATCCATATTTGACACTATATTTTCCAATTTTAGCACCCATCCAAACTATCTCATCACATTTTTTGTTGAAGTGGAAAGGCAAAAGGAGATCCATTAAAGCCTACTTTTTCTCGATCAGGTAGGCATGGACTAGGAAGTCCCTCAACCCATTCATGGGGGCATGAAAATAATATTTTAACGTGATACCAATATTTCTCTTACACCATTCCATAAGATTTATAAAATTAAAATTATCCAGGGGTTTGTTCAAAATCCACACATCCATCCAGAAGTGGGTCAAAGTGCCTTTTCCAACATTACATCTTAGCAATGGTTTGATGATTCCAATATAAATATTCATGAAGTACCATATATGAGATCCAAATATGTGGTTACGGGTGCTGAAGATGTGTTCATGCTTCATATTGTTTGAATATTTTCTCCTGATAATGATACTCTAGAGATCATCTTTTTCTTTGTATAGTCTCCAAGTAAGCTTAGTCCCAAGAGCCATGTTCATTATTTTATTTATTCTGAAACCCAAACCTCCCCAAGCTTTTGATAGGTAGAGGTTATCCTATTTAACAAGAGGTAACTTCTTTTCATCACTTGTTCCACTTCACAGAAATTTAGTTTAGATTGAATTTATACAATTTATAACTTTAGAATGAATACGAAGAGCTCACATAATGTATATCAGGATTGTTTGGGTACAAGAAGAAATTATTTGAATCTTTCAAGAAAAGGGGATCGACTTACCATTCCAGTTATCCAATATATTTAAGATTTTATCAATGGTGGACTTCCAAAGGTCCGAGGAGATTCTTCCTTGGAAAATTGGGATGCCCAAATAGGTATAAGGAAGATATCCAGAGATGATTTCCATAATTTTGCATATCATGATTTGAGAGGATTTTCTGGTGTTGAAGAAGAAATTTTTTTATTTTCTTTTATTGACTAATTTTTCAAAGGCATATTCATACATATCTAAATCATGTTTGAAAGACCGATCCTCTTCTATGGAATCAATTTTGGCAAGTTCGTTGTCATCAGCAAACTGAAGGTGTGTAATCTTGGGAGCGCCATTGGCTATAAAAACACCAGACAAATATATTGAGTTATGAAGGTGTGTAAGTCATCTACTGAAAGATTCATCCATATTTATGAAGAGATATGGTGAAAGAGGGTCACCTTGGTGCAGACCCTTGGCATAATGGAAGAAAACAACTGGTTCAAAATTGATGAGGAAAAATAATTTAGGTGAGCTAATGAAAGCATAAATCCAATCTCCCCAAACATAAGCAAAACCAAAATTTTATAGAATATCCAAAATGAAATCCCAGTTGACTCTATCAAAAGATTTGGTCATATCAAGCTTAATGAGCATGTTTCCAGAGTTTTTTCTTTTGGATGAGTGAATTAATTCATGGGAAATTACGATCCCATCAATAATTTATCTATCGACCACAATTCCCCCTTGCTTATGAGAGGTGATCCTAGGAAGGATCTTTTTAAGGGGGTTGTCCATAACTTTTGCAATGATTTGGTAAGAAACATTACACAGAGAGATCTTTAGAATTAAGGATGAGAGAAATGAAGGTAGTGTTGAGTTTTTTGAGAACATCCTTTGAATATAAAAACTCTTGAACATATTCAACCACATTAGATCAAACAATGTCCCAGCAAGCTTGATAGAAACCTACAGGAAATCCATCTAGACTAGGAGCTTTGTCAAGTTTGAAATAAAAGACAACATATTTAACCTCTTTCATAAAGACTTGAGAAGTAAGCATAATGTTTTCATCATCATTTATAAGTTTTAGAATTTGATTAAACATTTGAAATCTGGCTGCAGATCTTTCAAGTCCAGAATCAGAAAGAAGATCTTTAAATAACCTTGTATCTTCTTCCATGATTCTTTTGGGATTAGACATAGTTTCTCCTAAGGGAAGAGAGATGTTGAAATCCTATTCAAATTTCTTCTTGTAATGGTTTTTTTATGGAATAATCCAGTGTTACAGCCTATCGACACTAAAATTTTCCTCCGTAATTTCTATTTCATTAATGTATGTATTAGGAATAGGATGTTGTTAAGTGTAATTAGTAGTAGCGTCTGATAGAAGATAACGGCACCATCAGTATGATGCTACTAATAATGTAGAGTACGGTAACAGTCAAAGTATAATAGGAATGTTGTAAAAAGTAAATATTTGTCGTAAGTGGTCCGGTAATGTTAAAATGTCAAAGTTGGGATAAGTAGAGAAGTAGGGTCTACATGATTAGGAATTAGAAATATTATATTGGTAATAAGGACAAGGAGTGAGGTCATAAATATTTTGTGTATTTTATTTGTAAAAAGTCTAAAAATGTGGAACCCATGTGAAATGATAAGGTTTATCTTATCTTAAAAGATAAGCTTACATGTACAGATAAGAGTTAAGGTATGGAATGTGATTCGTTAGAGTGGATTTCTTATCCTATCTTAGAGATAAAATGGATAAGCCTGGAAGTTCTATAAATAAAGAGGCCACCCCCCTCATTTAGCATAGAAAGAAGTAGTGAGAAATATTGTATGAAGTGTGTAAAGGAAGCCATCAATTTAAAGGTGTGTTGAAAAAGCCATTAAGAGGTGTAATTGTAAAGTTTCTTCCATAGTATTGGTGGAAGGCAAGTGAAGTCAATAACACTTGAAGTACCTCATGGGTGAGATTGTAACAATTTCATGTTAATATTATAATTTACTTTCATATTTCAGATTTGTCATCATTCCGTCTTATCATAGTCGATGGTATTCTTGTGTTATGTTTGTTGCTTTGTTTCTAGATTACATCCACCAAAATAAAGGTTGTGCATTAGTAAACAATCATAACACGAGGAGTTCCCGGTGAAGAATTATCATAGTGCCAGATTGGTGATGACATTTTGGTTCCGTTGCCGAGACCATTCCTCGTTGGTGGATTTTCTAGAGAGATATTCCCACTTAGTCAAAAAATCAATTGGAGGGTAACCTTATTTTTACTGTCATAGTAGTTACCATGGTAAAGTCATTTTTACTATGAATAGTAGTTACCATGGTAAAGTCATTTTTGCTATGAATAGTATTTATCACAGTAAAGTCACTTTTTACCGTGAATAGTATTTACCGCAGTAACTTCACTTTTTACCGTGAATAGTATTTACCACAGTAACTTCACTTTTTACTATGAATAGTGTTTACCACAGTAAAGTCAGTTTTTACTGCAGTAAGTCAAGTTTTACCATAGTTACCGTGGTCATTTCTATTTTACTATAGAAAGGTGTAAAGTCACTTTCTATTACAGTGATTCCAATTATTTGTGCACATAAGTCTTGTTGATTGTACTTGTGGGTTGGTATTTTACGGTGGTTACTTTTGAAAATGGGGAAGATTCCTGTTTTTTCAACCCAATCTAATGAATATGCTTCCTCTTTCATTCAAGAGTTTAAATGATTTTGTATTTGTAATGGCCTTATAAGAAGGGAACAATGGACTGAATTTTTTCCTACCTTTTTGGATGGTTCAACACTTAGGTGGTTTGAAACACTAGGTTATAATGTGAAAAACTCATGGGATTTATTAACTGAAATTTTTCTTGAAGAATTTGGTGAACAACAGAGATATGCAGATCTCACGATCGATATCATAAAGCTAACCCAAGGAGAGAAGGAGAAGATAAGGGATTATCATGCTCCTGTTCTAGAGCTAAGGAGGAAGCTCGACGCCCAGATCCAGAAGGAAGGATTAGCAGATGGGTTAATGAATGGCATGGATAATCTCCTATGTAAGCACTTCATTCTTGGGATGAAGCCAGAGATCAGAGAACAAGTGACGTATGACCGCCTAGCTACCATTGAACAAGCAAAGGAGATTGCAAGAAGGCAAGAAGAAAGCATGGAAGAGGAGCCCAAAGAAATTGTTGCTAAAGTAGAGCCTACACCAGCACCTTTGGTCTAGAATCCACAACCACTCCCGGTGAGCACAAATATTTCTCCTAGTACATCTACTGAGTATGAAGATCTGCTCAAAAAGATGGGTCAGTTAACTATTAATCTTCTTCAAGGAAAAGAATTTAGTTCTCAGGGAGGAGATAGAGGTCCAAAAAGAAATATTTCTGAAGTTGTATGTTATGGTTGTTATAAAAAGGGTCATTATAAGTATAATTGTTCAGATAGAGCTTCTACATCTGGTAAAGAAGATAATGATAAAGGAAAAGCACCTATGAATTCTTTTGATGTAGTAGATAAGAGTAGAAATAATGAAGTAGATGTGTTTGTAACAAAAAGAAAGAAAGAAAAAGATAATCAAGATGGAAATGACCCTAAGAAGATGAAAGGAGAAACTAGTAAGAAACATAGGAGAAGAAAGTTGGGTGTGCAGGATTTTCTGATTTCACAGGGGCAAGGACCATACTCCATCTTGGAAGATTTGTCCAAAAGGCCTGCAAATATTACATATGGTCAACTATGGGCTATGTCTTCTGAGAAGAGGCAGGAGCTGCGAAGTGGACTCAATGCTCGACGAAGGAAGGAGGTTGAGGTCCCTATTTTGGAGGCAGAGGCGGATCCCTATGCTCCACAAGCTGAGGTATTATGTAATGGTATTTCAATTCATGATGTCTTAGTTGATGGAGGTGTTGTAGTTAATGTAATGACCGAGTCTGTAATGAATATGTTGGGTTTAAAAATTGATTGCCCTTCAACACTTATGTTAAGGTCATTAAATAAGGGAAAAACTAAACCAGAAGGTGTAGTTTCAAATGTGGCAATATCTGTTATGGGTGTTGTATGTGTGGTAGACTTTCAGGTGATGAAAAATGGTACTGTTGCGTACCCAATGTTGCTAGGAAGACCATGGCTAAGGAGAGTTCATGCAAGAAACTACTGGAATGAAGGTTTCATGACACTTGGACATGGTAGAGAGAGGGTGAAGATAAATGTGATCCCTCGACATCATAAGGCAGAACCTGTGGATTCAAGTGATGAAACTGATGATTGGACATCCTCTGATTACTCTAGTACCAGTGAAGTGGACACTGAAGATGAAGAAAGTGAGGTTGATGTTTCAGTCATGGATATCCTTCCAGTCACACCGACTCATGACCCCATAAAATTATATGAAGAAGAATTTGATGATCATCTCCAACAAATAAAGATTGGTGATGCTGTGATGGAGAGTGAGAAGGAATCCTACCTCCAGCTCTTTTGAAGGTACATACACATATTCACTTTTGATTACAAGGAACTCCGTCAACTAAGTTGGGTAGAACATTCTATTGAGCTGGTAGATGGTGCTAAGCCCATAAAGCAAATGCCATATAGAATGAATCCTAATTTTTTCAAGACTGTAAAAGAAGAAATAGATAAGTTGCTTGATGCAGGATTCATATTTGCTGTGGAGAATTTAAAATGGGTTTCTCCCATTGTGATCTCAATAAAAAAGAATGGGAAGCTACACATTTGTGTTAATTACAGGAAGCTCAATAAGGCAACAAAGAAGGATCATTACCCTCTTCCATTTTCAGATCAGATCTTGGACGAAGTAGCTGGCTAGGAGTGTTATAGTTTTGCTGATGGATATAGCGGCTATAACCAAGTTCGTATAGCAGAGAAATATCAGCTGAAGACCACGTTCGCCACTCCTTGGGGAACGTTTGCTTATAGAGTTATGCCTTTTGGGTTGTGTAATGCTCCGAAAACATTCCAGCGTTTGATGAATAGGGTGTTTGAACCCTACATTGGGACCTTCATCAGAGTATTTCTGGATGATTTTTGCATCTATGAGAGCAAGTTGGACCACCTGCACCAAATGGAGACAACGTTTCAAAGGTTAGATGAAGCACAAGCCTCATGAAACCTTACAAAGTGTGTCTTTGGATGTTCTAAAGGCGTTTTGTTAGGGCATGTTGTATCCAGAAATGGTATTAGTACTGATCCTGATAAAGTTTCAAAAATCAAAGAGTTACCATTTCCTATGAATAGAAGTAAGTTGAGATCATTTTTAGGCCATGTGGGGTACTATAGAAGGTTCATCAAGAATTTATCAAAGATTGCATAGCCACTAACCCAGTTCTTGAAGAAGGATGTTACTTATGAACCAGGAAATAAGGCGCATGAAGCTTTTGGACAACTGAAGGAAGCCCTGGTGTCTTCACCTGTTTTAAAGAATCCAGATTGGAGCAAGCCATTCATTGTGTACATTGATGCCTCAGATGCAGCACTAGGAAGTACTTTGAGCCAAAAGGATGAAAATGGGAATGAACATCCAATTTACTTTGGGAGCAGACAAATGAGCAGTACTGAGGTAAATTATACTGTAACTGAAAAAGAGGCTCTGGCTATCATTTTTGCTGTAAAGAAGTTTAGGAATTACTTGCTAGGGCAAAAATTTCTAGTTGTAACAGATCATCAGGCTCTAAAATATATTATAAATAAGTCTAACCCATCAGGGAGGATAGCAAGATGGATAATTTTGCTACAAGAATTTGAATTTGATATTATAGATAGGCCAGGAAAGAAGCATGTCAATGCAAATGCACTCTCTCGAGCCTATGATGGTTTAGGATTATCTTGTGATGATGATGATTTCCCCGATGCAGCATCGTTATCCCTTGACATAATCCCTAGTGAATACATAGATATTTGGAATTATCTAAATGAATTCAAGTTTCCTGATGGTGCCAATGCAAAGACTAAGAGAAAGATTACTCAAGCCAGTCATCCATATTCTATTTTGCATGGAGTATTATTTCGAATAGGACTTGATGGACAGTACAAGAGGGCAGTTGGACGTGATCAAGGGAAGGAACTGCTAGAAGAATTCCACAATGGTACATGTGGAGGGCACTTCTCTGGACAACTTACAGCAAGAAGGCTCTTGGATGCAGGTTATCACTGGCCCACTCTTTTTAAAGATTGTTATAATTATTGTAAGACATGTGATATTTGTCAAACACATGGTAACCGTAAGACTTCATCAGCTCCATTATGTCATATTCTTCCACTTAGTCCCTTTGAAAAGTGGGGAATAGACATTATTGGTCCACTTCCAACTACCTCACACCAAAATAAGTATATTGTAGTTGCCACAGATTATTTAACCAAGTGGGTTGAAGCTAGGCCATTGAAAACAGCTTCCATGGATGAGGTGGCAAGGTTCATATATGAACGCATTGTCACTAGATTTGGTTGTCCATTAGAAATTGTAACAGATCAAGGAAGCCACTTCATTAATGAGGTAGTAGAAGCCCTAGTCAATAAATTTTCTATTAAGCACAGGAAGGCAACAACATACAAGTTAAGCACAAATGGACAGGTGGAACGAACAAATTTTATGTTGTGTCAAATTCTAGCAAAAGATGCAGCCTTGCAGATACATAAGTGGGATAAAAGGATTCATGCAGCATTGTGGGCATATAGGGCAACATCAAAGTCAGCAACAAGATACTCCCCATTTCAGTTGGCCTTTGGCATTGATCCAGTTCTTCCTATTGAGTTTGATATTCCCACTGTGAGAGTTATGAAAAATGAAAGAATGGATGAAAGTGATTCAGTAAAAGAAAGGTTGGTACATCTTCATTTGCTAGAGGAAATGAGGGAAATAGCAAATGATACAAGCCATAAGAAAAAAATGAAGCAGAAAGAATACTTTGATCAAAAGATCCGTTGGTCTCCATTTCATGTGAATGACTTGGTTCTAGTATATGATTCCAGATACAAAAAAAGAAGATAGAGAAATTTTCTTCCAAAATGGATGGGGCCCTACAAAATAGCAGTTGTTCATGAAAATGGTACGTACTGACTGGAGGAATTGGATGACACTCCCATTACGAAATGGGTCAACCACGACAAGTTGAATATTTTCCAAGCACCAGAATAGTCTACTCCGAGGACGGAGTAGAAGCCAGGAAGGGGGAAGATGTCGACACTAAAATTTTCCTACGTAATTTCTATTCC
The DNA here is from genome assembly GCA_019776745.2 of Taxus chinensis. Lineage (NCBI taxonomy): Eukaryota > Viridiplantae > Streptophyta > Pinopsida > Cupressales > Taxaceae > Taxus > Taxus chinensis. The sequence continues at coordinate 666,381,142 of CM034148.1, forward strand.
ATTAATGTATGTATTAGGAATAGGATGTTGTTAAGTGTAATTAGTAGTAGCGTCTGATAGAAGATAACGGTGTCGTCAGTACGGTGCCGCCAATAATGTAGAGTACGGTAATAGTCAAAGTACAATAGGAATGTTGTAAAAAGTAAATATTTGTCGTAAGTGGTCCGGTAATGTTAAAATGTCAAAGTTGGGATAAGTAGAGAAGTAGGGTCTACATCATTAGGAATTAGAAATATTATATTGGTAATAAGGACAAGGAGTGAGGTCATAAATATTTTATGTATTTTATTTGTAAAAAGTCTAAAAATGTGGAACCCATGTGAAATGATAAGGTTTATCTTATCTTAAAAGATAAGCTTACATGTACAGATAAGAGTTAAGGTATGGAATATGATTCGTCAGAGTGGATTTCTTATCCTATCTTAGAGATAAGATGGATAAGCCTGGAAGTTATATAAATAAAGATGCCACCCCCCTCATTTAGCATAGAAAGAAGTAGTGAGAAATATTGTATGAATTGTGGAAAGGAAGCCATCAGTTTAAAGGTGTGTTGAAGAAGCCATTAAGAGGTGTAATTGTAAAGTTTCTTCCATAGTATTGGTGGAAGGCAAGTGAAGTCAATAACACTTGAAGTACCTCATGGGTGAGATTGTAACAATTTCATGTTAATATTATAATTTACTTTGATATTTCAAATTTTTCATCATTCTGTCTTATCATAGTCGATGGTATTCTTGTGTTACGTTTGTTGCTTTGTTTCCAAATTACATCCACCAAACTAAAGGCTGTGCATTAGTAAATAATCATAGCACGAGGAGTTCCCGGTGAAGAATTATCATAGTGCCGGATTGGTGATGACAGGCCCCCTTCCTTGAGTAATTTTGGCCTATATTTTTGCTTCCAATGAATTTATTCCTATATGAGAGTCTAATTTAACGAATCCACTAAATATTCTTCCTCCTCTTTGAGCTCATCATGCAAACCAACTTCTTGGATTTCTTTTTCAACATAAGCAATATTAGCTTGAATCTCTTCTTTTTTCTTAAATATGTTTCCAAAAGTGAGTTTTTTCCATTCCTTTAATTTGAATTTTACTGTCTTTATTTCCAGCAAGCCTCTACATTATGGATCCATCAATATGAGAATTCCACTATTCAACCAAAAGAAATTTTAGAGAAGGATATTTCAGCCACATTAATTCAAATTTGAAAGGTCTTCTTTCAGGAGGAGCAAAGGGAAAAATAATCAATTGAATGGGTCATCGATCAGATCCCACAACCCAATAGATTTTAGATTTAAACAAAATACTTTATTGAATTTAGTCCTCACTAAGAGGAAATCTATCCAAGTATTCAATTGTGTGGTTTCCTCCAAGTCTTCTATTCATCCAAGTGAATTTCCCACTTTTAGGAGGGATGTCAACCAGTTCACAATCTTAAATGAATTGGGAAAATTTGAAGGAAGATTTGGAGATGAAGCCCAACCATACCATTCAATACAGAGAGGAGATGATTTAATTTAAATCCTCTTCAAATATCCATATTAAATCAAGGAACATAGATTTAAGACTTTTTAAACATAGGCAGCAAGTTTCCTTGGCAACACTACTTTGAGGCCCATAAATATTAGAGCAAATGAAATTAAGAGACTGACCAATAACTTCAAATTCAATTGTCTTCCAATTGACAAAATCATAAATCAATTGTCCAAAGACTTTGGTAGGGTTCCAGAGGATGGTCAGGCCTCCCAAAGAACCTATGGCATCCCTAGAGACATGTTTACTATTTTTCCACATATACTGAGAAACCTCCATCCTAGTTTCTTGGAGAAGAGGAATATTTGATTCTTGTCACTAATAAACTATTTCAGTAGTACTTTTTTTGTGTGAGGCATTGAGCCCATGCAAATTTCAGGAGAGAATTAACATCGAGAAGGCTTAGCCCCATCATTACATGTGACAGTCTCATGTTGATATTTCTGACATGTTTTGGGAGAAGGACCATCTTTCTTTACGCCCTTTTTCTTCTGGGGTGGGCTCCCTTTGGAGCCTGATTTTCCTTTTCCATAACATGATATTTCAAAATCATATTCAGGATTTTCTTATGGCTACCTTTGCTAATGTTAATTTGAGCTTCCTGATTGCAAGAATTTGAGAGAGGAGTGTGACCCGAATTACCTTTGCCAATTCTAGCAACTTTGATGAAAGTATCAGATTCCTCTATTTTTCTTTGATCTTGATTGTTTAGAATGTCCATTAGCTGATGATGAGTGAAATATTTCTCTTCACCCATTTTATCTCCCTCCTCTTTAAATTCCATAATTTCTCCATCTTCAAAACCCATCTCATCCACACCAGCAGCTTGAGCAGATCCAAGATCTCCATCAGGAGAGATTTCCTCAAAGGTGTTTAAGGCGTTGATGACAATTTGGGTGGGGACCATAATGGTATCATTTGAATCCTCATTTTCTGTCTTGTTCCATTTATTTTTAGCATTCTTATTTTTCATCTTTTTAGGCTTGGAGAATTCATTATCTTCAGGAATTTTTGATTTCTTTATTTCCAGACATTTTCGTGCAAAGTGACCATGTTTATGACATTTCCTACAACTGAATGGGACATTTTCATAGTCTAGATCATACCTCCATTTTTTAGTTTCCGATTAAAGGAATATGGACTGGGAAAAGGTTTTTTTTTAAATCGAGATTAACATAGATTCTAGCATACACCGCAAGGACCCCAATTTCTATACGTTTTGCATTGCATATAAATTCCTTTAAATAATTACCAATCTGCACAAATGTTCTTTCACCCCAGATTTCGGCAGGAAGGCCATAGAGGAAAATCCAAACTGGAACTTTGGAAATGGATTCAAAATTAGGGTTAAAAGTTTTGAGCCAAGGTTTCATGAATAAACTAATTGTACCCATGAACCAAGGTCCCGATCCAAAGATTTCATCATGATCAATAGAATTTTCAAATAAGACTTGAAATAATCCTTGAAGAAGAAGCTTAATTTGGCTCAGAGAGGATATTTTCCAAGACTTATGCATCCAATAGAACATGTCCTACACCTTAGGCCAAAATCCAATGACTTTACAAATTAGGTCACCCTCTCAAAGAATGGTGATCGAAGAGTCCACATCTGCATCATTGATACGAACAACCGGAATATCAATAGCCTCCGAGAGAATGCCATTGAGACCCGTTATGGAGACCGGAAGTGAAATATCAGGGGACTCGAGCCCCAAGAGCCAATCAGTATAACATTAAGAAGTGAATTGGGGAGTAAAAAAGTGTGAGCCGGTCCTCATAAAACTTAATAAATATTTTTTTTAAAATGAAAATTAAAAAAATAGTAATTAAAAATTAAAAATATTTAAATTAAAAATTAAGAAAATTTTAAATTTAAAAATAATTAACATTTAAAAATTTAATTTAATAAAAATTAAAATATTATAATTAACATTGCTACATTTAAAGCCTTAAGATTTAAATATTTATTTTCACACATGTCATACAGTCTGTATATAGTATACTATATATAGATTGTATGAGGCATATAGTCTGCATCTTATGAAGTGTCAATCATATTATTCAAAAACAATTACAACTTTCTCTAATTTCACACTTGTTTGTTTACATTTATAAATAAATAAATAAAAATGTCAAGCTCCCTTGAATAAATAGGTCATCGCATATGATTTCACATGTCATGGTGACGCAATGAGTTTGTAAATCACCATGAAATGTAAAAGATTTAATATTGAATTAAACAAATTAATTGCATAAAATAATTATTAAAATTAAAATACTAAATTAAAACCAAAAAATTAAAAAATAATAATAAAAGAACTAATTAAAATTAAAATATATATATACTTAAAATAAAACATTAAAAATTAATAAAAATTAGAAATTAATATTAATTAATAGAATATTAAAAAATAAAAAATTATAGATGATTATTCTAGAATGACTTGGGTGAATTTTCTAAAAGATAAATCTAAAGCATTTGAGAAGTTTAATGCATTAAAATCCTTAGTTGAAAATGAAACTGGTAAGAGAATCAAGTGCCTACGATGTGACCGTGAAGGAGAATTTACCTCAAATAAGTTTGAATAATTTTTTGAGAATTATTGAATAAAAAGACATTACACATCTATAAGGACCCATCAACAAAATGGTGTTGCATAGAGAAAGAATAGAACAATCCAAGAGATGAAGATAACAATGCTAAATGATTCTAAGTTGTCTGATATGTTTTAGAGAGAAACGATCAAAAAAATAGTTTACATTTTGAACTGAAGGAAAATTAGAGTAAACAAAAACAAAACACCTTATGAATTATGGAAAGGCATACTAATAACATTCAAATATTTCAGAGTGTTTGGAAGCACATGTTATATCAAAAGAGATGATAAAGAATTAAGTAAGTTTGATTCCATATATGTTACAATATGAGAACACACAAGATTGTTGAAAGTAAAAAATATAAAAGTGGATGACGTCAAGTATAAAAATTATAAAACACAAGAACCTGATTATTCAGAGGAAACAAACAACGAAGATGAAGAAAAAGATGAAAATTAAGAACTTAAAATAAAAGATACAAAAGCACCATCCAAATCAGTATAAAATAACCATTTATAAAAATAGTTTATAGGTGAATAACATTATAGTACAAACTAGAAGAAGATTGGAAAATGCATCTAAACATGCAAACTTGTCATTACTGTCCAAGATAGAACCTAAAAACCTTTCTGAAGAAAGTGAAGACAAACATTGGATTGGAGCTATGGAAGAAGAGCTAGATCAGATTAAAAAGAATGAAACTTGGGAACTTGTTTGAAGACCTAAAGGTAAAAATTTGTTTGGCACTAGGTTGGTTTTTAGGAAAAAAACTGAATGAATATGGTCAAGTTGTGAGAAATAAAGATTTAGATTAGTTTATAAGGGGTACGCACAAGTTGAAGGAATTGATTTTAAATAAATCTTTGCTCCTGTTGCAACACTAGAATCTAAAACAATGTTTTTGACATTTGTTTATTTTAAGAAATATAAATTATATCAAATGGTTGTTACATCATCTTTTCTTAATGGAAACTTAGAAAAATAATGTTATACTAAACAAGTAGCATGATTCATCTTAGTAGATAACAAGGATTATGTATGCAAGCTAAATAAATATCTTTATGGACTGAAACAAGCCCCCAAATCTTGGTATTCAAGGTCATGCAAGTATCTACAACAACATTTAATACATCAAAACTATAGGTGAGAATCAGTTGATTGTTATTGTTTATATTGATGATATCATTTTTGGAGGAAGTGGTGAAAATATCTATCAATATTTTTCTCTTGACATGTAAAAGGAGTTTGAAATGTCCATACTTGGTGAGTTATCTTTCTTTCTTGGTTTACAAATTTCTCAATTGGACAAAGATGTATTTATTTCAAAAAATAAGTATTTTAAAGAGATGTTGAAGATGTTTAGAATTGAAGATTACAAACTAGTTAATATACCTATGGTCACAGGATATAATTTGAGCAAGGATGATGACTCTCCTAAAGAAAATAAAAAACTTTATAGATGAATGGTTATAATTTAATTGTATGTGACAACGTCAAGACCAAATGTGATGTAAGCAGTAGGTATTGTAGCACATTTTCAAGCTATTCTAGAATAAAATCATGTGCAAGATGTCAAGAAAATATTCAAATATCTTAAAGGTATGTTGCATTATAGCTTGCGGTATCCTAGAGATGAAAATCTCACTCTAAAATTATATATAGATGTAGATTTGGTTGGTTGTGTTGATGAGAGAAAGAATACAAGTGGAGGAGCATAACTAAAATTAGAACTATATGCAAGAAAGTGGTAATCCTAGTTAATCTAATTATGAGGACTAAAATGTTGTAATAAAAGACTAAAACAATATGAAATAAATGCAAGTAAACTATTCTAAGTGAAATAAAACCCTAAATGTGCAAGAGAAGGGAGAGAAATAGCTTAGCTGATTGGAAGTAGATTGTCACAGGTTGCCACAAGTCTGAGAATAAAATTTAGAAGTGTAAACGAACACTCAGGGACCCTACGAAGGATAGATCTGAAGGATCTGAAGTGATTGGGGCACCTGGGAGTGTACTGGGGTGCCCCAGGGTGCCCTAGTCTGTAATCTGGGTACTCTGAATACTGTAAATGCTCAAAACCTGCAACTGATATAGTTGCAAGTTGGCTCTGAACCTTCCCTATTTGTTGTGTTGGATCTGTCAGATGAGCTAGAAAATAACCTGCAATGCAAAGAGAAGTATCAAACCCTAGAAAAATAAAAGATGCATATGAATGGGTCAGACTGACCTCAACCGCCAAGCTAGTGGACTTATCACTAAGCACTGCACTACATTTCAGACCCAGATGTAGTTTGGTGTGTGTGTGTGTGTATTTAGTGCCCTAGGTTCTCTTGTGTCAGTCACACTTTGTGAAGTAATGAGTAATAGTAACTATAGAAAATGTAAATAGCATGTGTGCATGGAATAGAATAGAATCCCTCCCCCTATGAAGTGTGTGTGATGCAGATCTCCTAGCCTTAATGCATGGAATTATGTGGATACAAGTGATGCAATGGATGCAACCCTAGATGGAGTGATATTAGTGTGTAATGTTATGACCTACGACCTCATTATGGTCATAACTTTATATTTATAGGGCTCTCAAGCTTAATTTCAGTAATTAATCCCATGACAAGGCTGACTAAGAAAAAGATTAAGATGACCAACAGCTAGAAATGACCCAAAAAGGAGTGAAAGGGGATTTGCATAGATCAGGGCACCAGAGTGGGACTGGGGGCGGTGCCCCAGTACAGGCTGGGGCGCCCTGATTTAGGGCTAGAATATCGGGGAAGTTGCGAAATGGGTGCATAAGTGCTGGAAAATACATGGGAACTATGAAATAAAATATAAAATAAAGATGGCCAAAAGGTGGGATTAATTAGTACTTTGTACACTTGATAACCTTCTAAATAGTAGTATAAGACTGGGCCAAATTATGTGTAAAGTGCATAATTTTGTGTCTACATTTTTCCCCCACTTTATGTTGGTGAGTGGAAAGCTTAGTAACATAAAGTAGATAGTTATGTGTACCTGATATCCATGTAGATTGTAGAAGAAGATGTGTCGATGGACTAGATCTCAAGCGTGGAATGACAAAAACAAAAATGTGGAGGAGCGTGGATTCTAAAGATGAAAAATGCACATAAAAAGTGATGAGAGTGAACTTAGGGCGAAACACGTGTGTAGATGTTGCAGTGTGTAATGTACCTACATGGTTAGTATGGAAATTATTGTCACAGTGTGTTTTCGATGTTGTTGTCATTGTTTTTTTTATTGCCCCCAATTTGACTGCTTTGTTTCTCATACAAGAGGACCTACAAGGAGAAAATGATCAAGTAGTCAAATATGTATGTATGTAAAAACATTATGTAAAATACACGTGTAAAGTACACAAATGTAAAATATGCTAGAAAAAAATGTAAATGGAACATGTGCACCTGATCCATGTCGAGAAAAAGGGTGTAGAAGGATATCTTGTACTGTTGCAAGTTTTTTGGGTGATCTCACGCCACCCTGGCTGAAGAAGTGTAGGGAGGAAATGCTCTTTTTCCTCCAACTCTAACTGCTTCTACTAAAATTTGTTGAAGAGATATCTGTATTGTCCTATGTTTTTGGGTGATCCGATGCCACTGGATGGAGAAGTGTAGAGAGGCACACCCATTGTAACCCCTAAGCCAATAACCACTCTTCATAATTTCTGAAGGACACCATGTCCTATTAAGGCCACTGTGTATGGAGTTCGTAGACTAGTTTGAACTCACTCGTTGTGTCTGAACTAGGTTAAATACATTGTGTTAGTATAAAAACCCTCAATGATGCCCCCCTCTTTGGGGGCACCTGCAATGACCCTGGAAGGAGAATGTGGCCCCAAAAGAGGACCAACCACACTCTGACCTGTATAACTCTGCCCTGCAAGGGGAAAGGGAAGCGCTTGGTGGATACCAAGGCACGCACAAAAGGGGATGGCTAGCTAATACAAGTGTTAGTTGAAAACACATGCATCCAATAAGTGTAAAATACGTGACAGACAATGTAGAAAAACTACCAAGCACAATAGTGTAAACACGCAAGAAACAACAAGAAGACCACACAAATTGGGTTACAAACATGGGACATCACTCATGATGTCATAAGACATGTAAGGCCATCATGGCCACAAACAATAGACAAGTGTGCACACAAGCAAAGGGAAAATCCCGCATACAAAGGAAAACAAAGCAGACAAGTAGAAACAAAGAGGTAGTCATGGAAACATGTAATCCTGGTAAAAACAATTGTTGCACATGGAACACCCGTTAGCATGTTAGAGTGATAACCAATATGTCAAAGCATGTATGAACAAGTAATATAAGATGTTAAGTACAAAATGAAACAATAACACCTGTATGAGACGAATGTGGATGCCCCCAGCGACCAGTATGGTAAGGGTAGAAGAAAGCATCCATGCCGTGTAGATGTCTTGTATCTGCGATCACACTTAGATAAAGGCAGTGAAACGCATGTGTGTATGATAATGACATAGAAGAAAGAAATCTAACGGGTGTAGTAAAGTGATCATGAAAAACACTAGTAAGCAAGAGTAAATGCTACCAAGACAATGCAGTATGATGTGGATGGATGGAATGGAATGCAAGATGGAATGATAGGAGCAACGTGTCCCCTGAGTGTATGGAAGTGTATGTAATGAGGTTCATTTTTTTTTCCCCCTCAGCAGTCAAGAATGAACCGTAAACGAGACTGCATCATCAGGAAATGGTCGAGTAGTATAGGTTGTGTCTAGCACATTATGATGAGTGTGTATGTGTAGTGGTGATGAAATGTGACATGTGGGGAGATGTGCATGGACCCTATAGCGTAAGTGTATACCACAACTTGGTTGAATAGAGGAGTGATGATTTATCCCTAAGTGTATATCACTATGGGATGAGTGGTAGTAAGTGGTGATGAAGTATGTGATTGTATAGCGAATGTGTGTGAACCCTATAGCCGAGGCATATATCATGACTTGTTCAACAGGGTGAGTGATGATTTAGCCCTAAGTGTATATCACTACATGATGGAACAATAAGGTGATGATTTATCCTATAGCATATGTCACTATGAGATGGGTGATGAAATCAGATGGAGCGTAAATGAGTATATAATAGATAATAGAAGGTAGTGGTTTAGCACTAAGCTTGGACCACTATGTGATGAATAAGAATGAGGTGGTGATTTAGCCTAAAACATATACTATTAAGTGATGAGTAGGATAAATGATACTGTACTAGAATGATGTAGGAGAGTATAATAGAATATGTGATGATAGGATGTAAGAGGATAAATGATAAAATGGATGAAAAGAGTGGTGATGTAACCTAATGTGTATACCACTACATGATGTGATGACGAGTATGGGTGATGATATAGCCTAGATCATTATTCACTAGTCCGATGAATGTGGTATGATAAAATGTTGCATATAGGTACGGTCCATTTGATTGTTAAACCCTCACCAATCGAGTACGGACCGAGGAACTAGAGTGTGTCATAGGATAATGAGTGCAGTGCGTAGAAGACAATGTAGTATCATCGACCATGTAAAGGGGTAGGGGTATGTAAATGGGTATTGTGGGAAAGGCAATGTAAAATGTGTAATGGATTATGGAATGTGTAATGTGTGAAAATGTAACAAATGTGTAGATAGAAATAGATTTTGTAAGGATGACAGTTTAAAACTAGACTCGTAGTATTATGAAATCTATTATAGCATGTAGAATATATATAAGATGCATGGATGCAATGTGGGTGTGTAAGATGTAGTAGTAGGCATAGGTATAAAATGAAATGGGTAGTGGTGATATAGAAATATATACTCATAGATAATGTACTCTAGCGTAAATGTAGAATGTAAAGATGGGATGTGAAACTAGGATCATATGTAATGACAACTATTGTAGTATATGGATGATGAACGCTATGAAGATATGTGATGTATAGTGTAGGATGGTAGAATGTAAATGTGTATGGACCTATAGTACAATGTGTGGGGTTTAGTGTAATGATAATCCCTCAATAGTTGAGTGTGAAACGAAGCACAAGAATGCATCATCGTGTAATGAGGGTGCTACGATGCGTGAGGTAGAAATGATGATGATATAGATAAATTTATAGTGTAAAATGGTAGAAGTACACAAGGATCGAAAAAGGGGGGGTGGGGGTGAGTATGCGTTGTGATATGCCCCCTGGTAGTAGTGTGCATTGGACTAGGTGAACTCAGAAAGGAGATCATCATCCTCTAGATCAAAGTCAAAGGGGTCGGAATTGGCAACATAGTAGGCTATAGTATGAGGTTAATCAGAGCTAGTGAGAGACAAATGGTAACATGCCCATAGCATATTCCTAGTTAATCTAATTAGGAAGACTAAAACATTGTAATAAAATACTAAAACAATATGATAAATAAATGAAAGTAAACTATTCTAAGTGAAATAAAAACCCTAAATGTGCAAGAGAAGGGAGAGAAATAGTTTAGCTGATTGGAAATAACTATCACAGGTTGTCGCAAGTCTGAGAATAAAATTTGAAAGTGTAGAAGAACACTCAAGGACCTATGAAGGATAGATCTAAAGGATTTGAAGTGGATGGGGCACCTGGGAGTGTACTGGGGTGCCCCAGAGTGACCCTAGTTTGTAATCTGTGTGCTTTGAATACTATAAATGCTCAAAACCTGCAACTAGTATGGTCACAAGTTGGTTCTGAACCTTCCCTATTTTTCACGTTGGATCTGTCAGATGAGATGGAAAATGACCTACAATGCAAAGAGAAGTATCAAACCCTAGAAAAATAAAAAATGCATACGAATAGGTCAGATTGACCTCAACCGCCAAGCTAGAGAACTTATCACTAAGCGATGCACTACATTTCAGACCTAGATGTAGTTTTGATGTGTGTTTGTGTATGTCGTGCCCTAGGTTCTCTCATGCCAGTCGCACTTTGTGAAGTAGTGAGAAATAGTAATTATAGAAAATGTAAATAACATGTGTGCATGGAATAGAATAGAATCCCTCCCCCTAAGAAGTGTGTATGTGATGTAGATCTCCTTGCCTTGATATATAACACTATGTGGATACAAGTGATATAATGGATGCATCCCTAGATGGAGTGATAATAGTGTGTAATGATATGACCTAATACCCTCATTGTGGTCTTGTAACTTTGTATTTATGCAGGGCTCTCAAGCTTAATTTCATAATTAATCCCAACAAGGCTCTCAAGATAAAGATGACCAACAGCTAGAAATGACCCAAAAAGAAGAGAAAGGGGATTTGCATAGATCAAGGTGCACAGGTTGGGACTGGGGCACCCCAATACAAGATCGGGCGGCCTGATTTAGGGCTAGAATTTTGGGGTTGTTGCAAAATGGGTGAATAAGTGCTGGAAAATACATGGAAATATGAAATAAAATAAAAATTAAAGATGGCCAAAAGGTGGGATTAATTAGTACTTTGTACGCTTGAGAACCTTCTAAATAGTATTATAAGACCGGGCCAAATTATGTGTAAAGTGCATAATTTTGTAAGGTATACATTTTGCCCCCACTTTATATTGGTGAGTGGAAAGCTTAGTAACATAAAGTAGATAGATATGCGTACCTGATATCCATGTAGAGTGTAGAATAATATGTGTCGATGGACTACACTCAAGTGTGGACTGACAAAAATAAAAATTTGAAGGAGCGTGGATTTTTAAAGATGAAAAATGTGCAAAAAAAAGTTGAGAGTGAACCTAGGGCGGAACGCATGTGTAGTTTTTGCAGTGTGTAATGTCCTTACATGGTTAATATGGAAATTACCATTGCAGTGGTGTTGTCACTATTGTTTTTCGTCGTTGTCTTTTTTTTTCCCCCAATTTGACTATTTGTTTCGCATACGTCGGACCTACAAGGATAAAATGATCAAGTAGTCAAATATGTATGTATGTAAAAACATTGTGTAAAATACGCATGTGTAAAGTACGTATAATGTAAAATATGCTACGCCAAAATATGTAAATGGAACATGTTCACCTGATCCATCTCGATAAAAAGGGTTTAGAATGATATCTTATACTGTCACGAGTTTTTCATGTGATCTCACGTCACCCTAGCTAAATAAGTGTAGGGAGGAGAATGCTTTGTGTCCTTCAAATCTAATTGCTTATCTAAAATTTGTTCCACATAATCCTCAATTGATCTTGTAGATAAAATTTGTTGAAGAGATCTCTGTATTTTCCTAGTTTTTGGGGTGATCCAACACCACTGGATGGAGAATTATAGAGAGGGCACACCCACTATAACCCCTGAACAAGTAACCGCTCTATAGAATTGTCGAAGGATGTCATGTCCTATTAAGGTCATTGTGTATGGATTTCGTAGATTGGTTTGAGCTCACTCGTTGTGTCTGAACTAGTTTAAATATGTTGTGTTACTAGAGGAAAAACCCTCAATAATGCCCCCCTCTTTAGGGGAGCATGCGATGACCCTGGGAGGAGAATGTGGGCCCCAAAAGAGGACCAACCACACTTTGACCTTTATAACTTTGCCCTGCAAAGGGAAATGGAAGCACTCGGTGGATACCAAAGCACATACAAAAGGGGATGGCTAGCCAATACAAGTTTTATTCTGAAAACACATGTATGGAATAAGTGTAAAATAATGTAGAAAAAATACCAAGCACAGTAGTGTAAACATGCAATAAACAATGAAAAACTACCAAACAGTAGTGTAAACACGCAATAAACAACAACAAGACACACAAAGCAGGTTACAAACATGGTACATCACTCACGATGTCGCAAGACACGTAAGGCCATCATGGCTATAACCAATAGACAAGTGTGCACACAAGCAAAGGGAAAATCTTGCATACAAAGGTAAACAAAGCACTCAAGTAGAAACAAAGAGATAGTCATGGAAACATGTAATCCTGCAAAACAATTGTTTGCACATGGAACACCCCGTTAATATGTTAAAGTGATAACCAAGATTATAAAGTGTGTGTATGAACAAGTAGTAAAATATGCTAGGAGTAAAATGTAACATTAACACCTAGATAGGATGAATGTGGATGACCCCAGTGACCGATATAGGAAGGGTAAAAGGAAACCATCCATGTCACATGTAGATTCTTGTATCTGCAATCTCAATAAACAAAGGCATGAACGTGCATCTGTGTATGATAATTACATATAATAAAGAAAGCTAACATGTTACTAATAAAGTGATGGATGCAAACACCCATGGAAGCATGACGTAAATGACATATGGTGTGTACCTCTGCACGTATGTTGTGGATGAGACTGGCCGAGTCATCTGTGTATGATAATTACATATAATAAAGAAAGCTAACATTTGTAATAAAGTGAGCATGCAAACACCCATAAGCATGAGTAAATGCCACCAAATAACAGTATGTTGTGGATGGATGGAATGAATACAAGATGAATGATAGGGGCAATGTGTCCCACAAGTTGATGGAAGTGTATGTAATGAGGTTCATTTTTTTTCCCCCTCAGCAGTCAAGAATGAACCGCAAACAAGATTGTGTCATCGGGAAATGGTCAACTAGTATTTGGTTGTGTCTAGCGTGTTGTGATGAGTGTGTATGTGTAGTGGTGATGAAATGTGACATGTGGGGAGATGTACATGGACCTTATAGTGTAAGTGTATACCACGACTTGGTTGAATAGAGGAGTGATTATTTATCCCTAACCTTATATCACTAGGAGGATGAGCAGTAGTAAGTTGGGATGAAGTATGTGATTGTATGGTGAATGTGTGTGAACCCTATAATCAAGTTGGATAGTATCACTAAATTTTTCATGTTTTGAGTGATGATTTATCTAAACACGATATCACTAAATGGATGAAGAAGTAAGACGATTCATCCAATAGCGTGTGTCACTATGATGGGTGATGAAGTGATTTGGAGCATAAATGAGTATATAGCCATTTATCCACTAAGGCACGTATATCACTACATATTGGATGAAGAAGGTGACGATTCATCCAAAGCGTGTGTCACTATGAGATGGGTGATGGGTCAGATCGAGCATAAAAGAGTATATAGTGGATAACAGAAGGTGGTGGAAGCACTAAGCATAGACCACTATGTGATGAATAAGAATGAGGTTGTGATTTAGCCTAAATCAAATACCACTAAGTGATTAGTAGGATAAATGATGATGTAATAGAATGACTTAGAATAAGATAATAGAATATGTGATGATAAGATGTAAGAGGATAATGAGAAATTGATGAAAAGAGTGGTAATTTAACCTAAGGTGTATACCACTACGTGATGATAGAATGAATGATAATGTAATAGAATAACATGGAATTGATAAAAGGATAATGTAATAGGATAATAGAATATGTGATGATTAAATGTGATAGTATAATGCAGAATGGATGGAGTGGTGTTTTAAGCTAAGGTGTATACCACTATGGTATGTGAATAATGATTAACTAAAATTGGAACCATATCCAGGAAAGTGGTAATCCTAGATAATCTAATTAGGAGGACTAAAACGTTGTAACAAAAGACTAAAACAATATGAAATAAATGCAAGTAAACTATTCTAAGTGAAATAAAACCCTAAATGTTTAAGAAAGGGGAGAGAAATAGCTTAGCTGATTAGAAGTGATTGTTTACAGGTTATCGCAAGTCGTAGAATAAGATTTGAAAGTGCAGACAAACACTTAGGGACCCTACAAAAGGACAAATTTGAAGGATCTCAAGTGACTGGGTTCCTGGTAGTGTACTGGGGCACCCTGGGGGGTGCCCTGGTCTACAATCTAGGTGCTATGAATACTGTAAATTCTTAAAACCTGTAACTGGTATGGTCATCAAGTTGGTTACCAACCTTCCCTGTTTGTAGCATTAGATATGTCAGATGAGGTGGAAAATGACCTGCAATGCAGAGAGAAGTATCAAACCCTAGAAAAATAAAAATATGCAAATGAATGGGTCAGACTAACCTCAGCCACCAAACTAGTGGACTTATCACTAAGCATTAAACTACATTTAGGACCTGGATGTAGTTCTGGTGAGTGTGTTCATGTCGTGCCCTAAGTGCTCTTGTGTGCCAATTGTACTTTATGAAGTAGCAAGCAATAGTAACTATAGAAAATGTAAATAGCATGTGTGCATTGAATAAAATAAAATTCCTCCCCCTATGAAGTGTGTGTGATGCAGATCTCCTAGCCTTGATGCATGGCACTATGTGGATGGAAGTGATGCAATGGATGCAGTCCTAGATGGATCATCATAGTAGTGTGTAATGCTATGACCTAAGACCCTCATTATGGTCTTATAACTTTATATTTATAGGGCTCTCAAGCTTTATTTCGTAACTAATCCCGATAAGGCCAACTAAGAAAAATATAAAGATAACTAACAACTAGAAATGACCCAAAAATGGAGAGAAAGGGGATTTGCATAGATCGGGGGGCACCAAAAGTAGGTACCAAGGTGCCCCATTATACGTTGGGGATGCCCTGATTTAGGGCTAGAATATCGGGGCCGAATTTGTGAAATGGGTGGATAAGTGATGGAAAATACATGGGAAATATGAAAAAAATATAAAATAAATATGGTTAAAATGTGGGATTAATTAGTACTTTATACACTTGAGAACCTTCTAAATAGTAGTATAAGACTGGGCCAAATTATGTGTAAAATGCATAATTTTGTGTCTACATTCGCACACAAGTTTTATAGATGAGGAAAACATTGAAGGACATCATGGTAGAGTATGATTTTCCAATTTCCATAATTTTTTATAACATTAGTGCAATAATATATCAAAGAATCATGTTATTCACTATATAAAAAATCATATTCCCATTAAGTATCATTTTTTTAGAGAGAAAGTTACAAAACATCAGGTTAAGTTAGAATGTATTTCCACAAAAGAATAGATTGTTGATATTTTCAATAATACTCTTTCAAAATAAACACTTAAATATCTTGGGAAAAAGTTGGGTGTGGTATATTTATCATCCAATCACTAAATAGAAGCATAAACTCATGGGGAGATAATCATTTCATCTCAAAAATGAAGACATTTCAAAAAGAGATCAGCTAATGCATATTCTAAGGGAGGTAGTTTTTTACAATTATTCAATTTCCATTGATGTTAATGGGGGAGAGTTAGAGAAAGGGGAGAACTACAACAATGGGGGCATTGTGTTTATTTTATTCTCTTAGGTAATTAGTAATTCGTATTATGTACTTATGCTTTCTATACATGTTTTCATCAATGCTAAAGGGGGATATTGTTGGAAATATTGTCATTGATGTCAAAGGAAGGATTAAAAAAATTGGATCACTTGGATGAAACTTCATCATGGCACTTATGGAAATATTGATTATTTGGGAGTCAAGAGGATATTCCACCATTCTCAAATATATATTGTGTCAAATAATTGGAACAAGAAAGGAAATGTTATGATCATTTGATTATTTCTAGGTGCACAACAAATGAATTCATTTTTTTAGTGTATCACAAAGCCACACAAAAAATAAATTCACTTTTTACTATTATGCCGATTTCCAAATCCACGTAACAAAGGTGGAAAATATTTTAGTGTCCCACGAGTTTTAGAAGGGAATGAAATTTTAGTGTGTTGTGGATGGTAGAAAAAAAATACATGTGCAACAAAGTATTTTTCCAAACAAGTCCAAGAAGGTAAAAGGTGGTCCGTAGAGGTTAATAAATCTAGGGAAGATAAATATAGACCTACGAGGTTAAATAAGGGCCACAAAGGTCTAGTAATACCAAAAAAAAAAAAGCAGGAGATCAAATGAAAGTTGTGAAGTCATGAAATGTTGTAATATAAAGGAAAACACAAACCAAGGCTGTGGAAGACTATGAAACCTTGATAACAAAATAAAAAATAGATGTTGATCATCTTGAGCTCACCTATAGTGTTTTTTATCCAAATATTCTAGAGTTAATGATCTTGGACCTGAGATCGCAAAGAATAGGTTTGGAATTCTTGGTTTGTTTGGTCTAGAGATAGTTGTATTAATCCAACTCATGCTTTATTTTGGCATTGATATGTTTATTACATTTGATACTCAAAATAAGGGCAACCCTATTTTGCATTTATAATTAAGTTATAGGCTGACCTATGTTTGACACCAAATAATACCTATACATATAAAATAAGATATATTTGAAATAAAGTGGGAGTGCTTGAGAGAAGTACAAAATGATGAGAGGAGAAGATAGGAGTGACTAATGAAGACATTATTTTAAGTTTCAAGAAGATTTTTGAGTATGAATTAATAGAGAAATGTTGAAGAGTAGGAAGAGTAAAATCAATCAGACTGAAATGGTGAACTAATGAAGAGGAATGAGGAACAAGCAACACATGAGTATAAGCTATGAGAAGTGAGGGTGTATGAATCCAACAAGAGGAGTGAAGTATAAAAATAAACTTGAGGAGTAGTAAAATATATAATATTAGAAGTAGAGTTATGAAATAGATTTAATTCATCCATTGAATCAGTGTATTTAGGGATTGGTGTCTCTAGTGAGTTGGTGCTCACAAATTGGCCGAGTTAATACTTGGCTTAGGGTATTGGTGTCTCCAATGAGTTTGTGCTCAAAATTGGCTGAGTTGGTGATAAAAAATTGGCTAAGTTGGTGCTTTGCATTTGGGATTTGTGTCTCCAGTAGGTTGGTTCCAAAATACATTTATAAAATTAATTAATTTTTGTGAATATTTGGACAATATATCCAAATAGTATTTTCTATGTGGTTTTCTCTCAAAAGTATTTCCACATAAATCCCATCTCAAAATTATTGAATCTTGTATGATTGTGGTTTTTGAGGATCTCCATGTTCTAAATAATTAAAATTTTATATAATAGTGATTCACCCCCCTCTCAATATTTGTGTGTGGTCTTCACTTTGAGGGTCAATAATAATTGGATATTACAAAGTATAATATGTTGTGCATAATTATGTATCATAAATTGTGGAGAATTCAAGTGTAATATATGATTCATAAGAGAACACAATATTTTTGTTAGAGATGATACGGTCATGCTAAATTTATAATATATTTGATGATTAATTTCATAAGAAATAGTGAGTGGAGTGTTTTGATGGTTCATGTATGGATGATAATTGTATTGATACAAAGTAATAGGAACTCATGGAATTTCATGATAACTAACATATTATAAACTTCAAGAGTATGGACAACATAGGTTGTACAACTTATGTTGTGATTGTAAATGAAAAAGTTTTTATGGTATCAAATT
Source organism: Taxus chinensis (assembly GCA_019776745.2). Lineage (NCBI taxonomy): Eukaryota > Viridiplantae > Streptophyta > Pinopsida > Cupressales > Taxaceae > Taxus > Taxus chinensis. The sequence continues at coordinate 666,399,550 of CM034148.1, forward strand.
TGAGAAGCATGAAAATAATGTGTCATAATATACCTATGTGTAGAGAGATCTATCATACCATGGATAAGGTAATTGAGGAGTGAATCCTTCTGAAGGTAGTATATAATTTAGATGCTCGTAAATTATGGAATTTGGTGCATAATGATCATATCTATTTATATATCATTGTGAATAATTTTAATGGGTTCATGTGTATATGAAGAGTGAGAAATAACATCACATGTTATAAGATTATTTTGTGAGGCATGAATATCCATAATATCTAATGTACGTTCAAGTGTGATAGATGTGACAATATTTAGAATGTGGCCTTGTAATAATGAGGAAGAGGTGTGTGAGTATTGTAAATAGGTGTTATTGAGATACAATAGGAACAAGTGTAGGATTAATGATCGGTGTGTCAATTTTCAAGTGTGGTAAGAGAGGGTGGGAAACTGGTATGTGAAGCTCAACATGTGAGAAACTAGACTTGATAATAAATATTATAACATTATCATAAATTATGGAATGGATTTTTTATCATAAATTACGGAATGGATTTTTTTATCATAAATTGAAACATAATTTTGTTGAATGTATACAACATCAGTGATAATCACATCAGTATCAATTTTCAAACTTAGGAACAAGTGGCTGAGTCATATCAATGATTGTAGGTAATGGTGATTGGAATATAGTATGTACATGGTAATAATTTGTAATATTTTTCAAGGAGATGTTAGTACATGATGAAATTTCATCATAAGGGGTACTATGATTTTAGGAGTAGGTGAGAATGGAGGTATAACCATAGATTCAAACTTTAATGAAAAATTAATAGCGTAAATATGACCTATCAAAGATAAGATATAATTATACAAAAAATTATAAGGGTCGATTAGGATGAGTATTTTTAAATCAAATTTTGTTTTTTTATTTGTATCCCATGGTTATTCCTTTATCATGGCATTAATTTTAGTGTAGACACAGAATCAAGTACTTGGGTACATTTCTAGGTCCTAAAAGCATATTAGCATTTACATGATTCCTAAGCAAGAAAACTAGTGGTTGAAAACTATCTTTGGCCTCTTTTATTTGTATTTTGTTTTCTATTTTGTCCTAAACACCCTAAAAACTAGTCAAAACTTTACTAATTTATATTTTATGGATTCAAACACTAGCTCCTATCCTAGAAAGCAGCTCCCAGGCACTCCCGCCCCCTCTAGGCGCCCTTGACCCTTTTGCATATTACTCTCTCTTTTTTTGGTTTATTTTATATTTTGAGCATCTTTTTCACTTATGGGAGGCCTTCCAGTTGTCAATTATGAAATTCAAATAAGGGAATCATATAAATAAATAGTTATGTTTTCAAAATCAAGAACCAAACACTAAAAATTTCTATTATCACCTAAGCTTGCTATCAAAAGGCACCAAAATAAATCCAGGGAATTCATCTAGCATCCATTTAAGGGACAAGGGTTGTATACTACTACATACATAGCATTTGAAGGGGAAGACTAATGTATTCCATTCACACATACTATTGGATTTCTAAATTCTATATATAGCCGCTATCAAGTGCAACTTACACAAAGGCATCCTAGGCCATCATTTATACACACACATGCACACAAGAAATACTTAGATTATAAGATGTAGTGAAACTCTCAGCTATAAGTTCACTCTCGGGGTGACCATCAAGATTAGTATGACTCCCTATTATGCATTTTCCTTTTTAGGTTTGATGTGATTATTGTTCTTATGTAGGTGAACTTTTGTTTTGTAGGTTTCATGTACCTTTGGCAATCATAGTAAAAACATGAGTAAATCAACAGATTTCAACTGTGAAACCCTAACAACATTGCAGAAACCATATTATGAGCTCATGTATAGTCACTAGTGCCAAGATCTGGTCATTAGGGCTCAAACACCCCTATCTTGCACTAGGCGCCCCTGTCCAACATCATTCTCAGGTCCTAAATTTTATAGAGATCAATATGAAACTACTTACATCTTGTTCAACACTTCTCCCTACTCATATCACTTCATATTCATTTAGAAATTATATAAGTTCCTATCCAACATCATTCTCAGGTCCTAAATTTTATAGAGATCAATATGAAACTACTTACATCTTTTTCAACACTTCTCCCTACTCATATCACTTCATATTCATTTAGAAATTATATAAGTTCCTATCCAACATCATTCTCAGGTCCTAAATTTTATAGAGATCAATATGAAACTACTTACATCTTGTTCAACACTTCTCCCTACTCATATCACTTCATATTAATTTAGCAATTATATAAGTTCCTCTCTCTCTCTCTCTCTCTCTCTCTCTCTCTCTCTCTCTCTCTCTCTCTCTCTCTCTCTCTCTCTCTCTCTCTATTAGGGTTTCATGCTTTAAATATTAGTTTGGTTGTGCAACTACTATACTTTATCATTTATACATCAGTTATTTCAATAAGTTACTCTACAATACTTAGATTAACTTCAAATTAAATTAAATCACTTGGTGAATCACACTCATGATCAAACATTTGGATCCTTATTCTACCTATTCTACCCAATCTTCTTTCATGTCTCCTAAAAATCCTCTAATCTCCTTGCATGAATTAATTCAAATGCACCTATCGTGCAAAGATGTTCTCAAAAAATCCCTATGAACTATGTATCTCCCTCGATGTATGCCACCCACTCAAGTAAGTGTCATTTTTTAGCATATATCTGATGACTCTGTCAGTCCTAATCCTCCATCCATTCAACCTATCTTAGATTCAATTCAAGCTTTAAATTGTTTATTTCAAGACAAAATTCAAGCTATGGAAACAACAATTACATCTCTTAAAGCTGAAATCAAACATCTCAAGGATGTTTCTCAATCCCATTCTATTTCTCCTTCTACATCTCATTCTACTTCTATGCATTCTACCTGTGTTCATATAAGTGAACCCTAAGTCTTACTGCTCCAAGCACCTCTCAAATTTGATTCAAATACTAAGAAACATGATATTCTTCTTGAGCTCCTCAATTACCAATTGATCAACTTGCCATATACTAATTATTACCCTCTTTATTGGCTTACCAAATACTAGAGGCTACCCTTTTACAATTATCATAGACTTAAAGGATGTCATGGAAATAATTTCTATGATTTTGTTCTTTAAAACGAAGAATTAAGCACCTTGAACATCAGGGTTTTATTTCATTTTATTCAATACTTACTACTACATCTCCAATTGCTAAATCCCAATGGGCTCCTAAATGCGGTCCTTCCATGTCCAATGATCATCAATCCATAATCACTAATGTTCCTTCTTTGATAATTCAAGAATAACCTATCCAACCCATTCCAACTAAACAACTTCCTCTAAAAAGCATTACATCCCCTCCTACTCTCAAGTCTTCTACAATGTTACCAACTCCAACTAAGAAACCTCCACTCAAAATTAGTCCTTCCCCTCCTTCTCTCAAGTCTTATACAATGTTACAAACTCTAACTAAGAAACCTCCTCTCAAAATCAGTCCATCCCCTCCTCCTCTTAAGTCTTCTACAACATTACAAACTCCAACTAAGAAAACCTCCTCTAAAAATCAGTCCATCCCCGCCTCCTCTCAAGTCTCCCATGATGTTACCAATTCCAAATCAGCAACCAATTTATAATAAAGACCAAAAAACTCTAGATAACCTCTTTAAATTGCATTTTGTCAATCCTAAATCCAACCTTGGTTCTACTCTTGCTCTTACCTACCATTATGATGACAATATTATTTCTTATGATACATTTCAAGCCCCGTCACCATCGCAAGGTCTTTCTTTCATCATCATGCAGTTCTCCATCATCAACACAATTGAGGGAATCATGCTTTCTCCCCCCTCCTAGCATCATCAGTTGTCTATAGTATCTACTATCACGCTCTATTCTTCACACTTAATCTTTCTTAGTACTCGTACATCTTAATGCGCACATTGTATCATCATTACCCTATGACATACTATAGTTCCACTATTCATAATCATATTCTGAGGGTATAAATCTGAAATGAACCTCGCCATATTCACTTTTCACATTCTATGCTTCATGATATATATTTCTAGAAAACATTCTCAAACCATTTTCTATGGTTCATTCTTGATTGTTGAGAGGTATTTTATAATTTAACCTCATCACATACACATCTATTGGGGGGAACATTGCTCCTATCACATTCACACATTTCATGACATTCCATCACACTCATGTACCACATTTTTATAACTTGGTTGTACTTACTATTTCTTTCTTATACTACTTGCATGATGCACTTTACTTACTATGTTAGTCAGATACATTGTATGTCGTTATCTTTCTATATACACACACATGTGTTCACTTTCTATTTTGGATCTCTTATATATTTTCACATTTTGTAATGGTGATCAACATTGTATCCATTTCTAGTCCCACCGAGGATCCTAGGGGCATCTACCTTTTCTACTCTCACACATTACAAGTGTTATTATTTCATCATATACTACTTTCTATTCTTAATAGAACATTACTTTCCATTGATACATACATGTCTTGACATACTTTTTAATATTTTTAACATGTTAATGGGTGCTTCATGTGTAGCATTTTCATTGTAGGATTACACTCAATCATGGTTATCTGATACACTTTGCTTGAAAAAAAATTCCATTGTATGATATTGTTTACAGGTTATGTCGTATGTCTTGTATGCTTATGGTATGATTTTGGATGCTTCGGACATGATTGTCTTGTGACATTATGAGTGATATCCCATGTTTGAAACCCACTTTTTATGGTTCACTTTGTTTACACACTTACTTATTACATTGTCTTCTATTACATGATTGCTACTTTTCTACTAACACATGTTACTATCCAATTTGTTTGCATGTGCCTTGTTTTCTACTGTGCACATCCCCTACCCCCTACAGGTATCTACTTCAGCTCAACATTGGGTCCTCTCCTTTCAAATGCATTATTCTAGTGACCTCACGTACATCCCAAATGACGGGACATACATTGGGTGAATAAATCACCCCTACAACAGCTCAGAGCTATAACACAAATCTACACAATACAAAAACAGAACAGAAATAGAGTCATAGAATAGCACAAAATCTTGCTTGGGTCCTTAACACTCACAGACACCAGCACCCAACATCAGACAATAGCACTTGGGTGCTTTTGTCCTTCATTGGGAATTAATTACTTGGGGGCACATACAGTCACCTTCTCATATCAACATAGTTCACAGAATTCTTCAGAGAAGTTATATAAGTTACAGGAACTAACCTTTAGTTACAAAATGCATTCTATCTCCTTTAATTGGTAGAATTCAGAACTAATTTGGAACAATCAGGAGAAAATGAATAAATAGAAAAAATTGAGACGTACACTGTCTATAGTGGTTCTTATCAGGGAAAAGTCATGGAAGGAGAGTAAAACTAGACATCTCTCCCCAATACTTGCTTTTTGGCATGATATCACCCAAAAAACTCACACTTGGCATGAGATCGTTAAAAACCCTTGCACTTAGCATGAGATCACCTAAAAAATCACTATCGGCATGAGAACACCCAAAAAACTTGCTCTTCATAGCATTCAAGGAAATATTTCTATCCTTTACACTCTTCATAACTAGGATAACAGTGCCTAAGTGCTCCTATCCCCTCTAGGTACCCCTGACCCTTTTCCATCTTACTCGCTCTTTTTTGGGCCTCTTTTTTACTTATGGATTGGAATTTTAGTTGTCAATTACAAAATTAAAACAAGGGACTCGTATAAATATATAGTTATGTTTGTAAAATCAAGGACCAAACAATAAGCTTTATTATTATCACCTAAGATTTCATTCAAAATTCAAAAAAAGAACTCCAAGGCATTCATCTAGCATCCATTCAAGAGACAAGGGTTACATACTTATACATACACATCATAGGAAGGGGAAGTCTATTCTATTCCATCCACACATACTACTACATTGCTACATTTTAGCTACATCTCGTTATCAAATGCAACTAGCACAAGGGCATCCTAGGGCATCATTGCCCCACACACACAAGAACTACATGGAATCTAAGATTTAGTGCAAAAATTAATTGTAAGTACACTCTCGGGGTGACCTCTAGGGTCAGTATGAATTCCCATTCTACATTTTCTATTTTAGGTTTGATGTGGTTTCTAGGTTCGTGTAGGTTAACTTCTCTTTTACATGTTACAGGTAACTTTGGAGATCATAGTGTAAACATCATGTGATCAACAGAGACCAACTGCAAAACCCTAATGACACAACAGAAACTAGATTCTGAGCTCCTCCATAGTCACCAGTGTCTAGATCTAGTCATCAGTGCCCAAGCACCCTTGTCCTACACTAGGCATCATTCTCAGGTCTCAAATTTTACAGAAATCAATTACAACATTGCTTACATCTTTTTTAGTACTTCTCCTTTCTCATATCACTTCCTGTTATTTTTTGATGAGTAGTGCACTTATTAGGCACCAGATTACATAGATTGGTGGCATCTCTTCTCATCCTTCGGAGGAAGTATATAGCAGATTTACAATTATGAGTAAGCGTACAACTAAACTACTGATCAACTTCATCCTAAGTAGCTATAAGTAAGGGGCATCCATGCCATCAAATTCACATAGGGCACCATCCTGGCCTTAATTGTTTTGATGCTTCGGATCTTACACTCAATAAGACTTGATCCCTGGTGGGCTATATCAAAGCCAAACAACTTCAACATTGAACCAAGGTTCCTTCGATCACTTCCTGTTATTTAGAAATCAGCTAAGTTCTTGTTATCACCAAATCACATCACACTCTAATTTACACAAGTGTGTATGCTTGAGCTCACAGTGTGACTGGGTAACATGGGTACTATCTCCAAGTTGTGGGACTTGCTACCTGAGATAGAACTCCAGAGAAAGTTGGTTCTTCTTCCTAATCCTAGTGCAAACTAACTCTACTGAGATGAAGCTACTAACTGTCTATATCCTATAATTTCCAAGGGACCAGGGAGAGAGAAATAACATGCAAATGAAGGAAAACTACACTACAAAGGTGATGCACCAAAAGAAGGGAATGATGACAATCTCCAATATGTGAAAGTGGAAGAAAAATGTAGATCATAGAGGGTTATGACAGTTCTCCATAGTCTAACAACAACATTCACAACACATTTTCATGCATACATAACAATAATAGATCCTTGCAAGAGCACAAAGTAAACACAAACTTCTGCAATAAGACTAGAGAGGCAAGGAGAATGCAAACAAACACAACAAGGGAAGATATATCCATAAACTTGCATCTATTGCTTCATTAATATGCATAGTCCAAACTATTACAAAGTAAAGGCCTAGATCACCATGCAAGGAGTCCACTATAAAGGCTTGTAGCACATTGGCTTCACAAAACCAAAATGACATAGTTTTTCTACTCAAACTATCCCCCTCTACAATGAACCCAACACATCAATTTATAGAATTTTGAGACGAGAGAGAGAGGGAATGCAATTCCTAAAATTCCCTTTCCCATCAATTACAAGTCATGATAAATGAGTGTGGTTGGTGGTTTTGGACCTTCAGAAGGAATCTCAAGGTTCCCCATAACTTGCAGCAGTGAAGAATGATTGTCCATACTCATTAAATGCTTCTCCAACCACTTTTCAATAACCAATATTCCAATGAGACCAATTTTACAAAAATATTTTTGAAAATTTGTCAAGTTATGATCCTCTGAGTGTGAGGAGCTATTTTGAGTTTGTCAAGGATTTCTTACATTTTATGGGACTGAACATTTAAATTTTTGGAGGATGAGATGTTTCTTTCATTTTCACCCACCTACCCTTACTAAAAATAATAAATCCAGTTTTTGTGATTTAGAGGATGTCGAGAGCTTTCTGAAAAGTACAATTTTGTCAAAATTAGAGCTCCAAGTCAAAAGTTATGCCTATTTGAAGTTCAGGGTCAGGGTGTTCCACGTGGGCTCTCATAGTCCGCAATACTAGCCTTTTACCCCCCTTCAATTTGATATGTGGGTATTGCAGGTTTTCAGAGAACTCATGGCACTAGGGTACAAGGGATTCTTGGGCCTCCAAACTCTGCTTCGTCTGCGATGCTCTTTCTCCTTGATGTGTGGCAATTTTTCCTCCATGGGAAACTCATGTCCTCGCAATACTTGGACCACCTCAGCCGTAAAATTCTACTTTTTCTACAATACATTGAATTTTCTTCCATTCCTTTAAAAATCGGGTAAATCAAATTTTCGGGGAACTTGTGGCTCAATGTAACTTGTGTCGCCTAGGACCTGATTTATCTGCGAATCATTGTTTCCTTGATGTTTTCAAACCCAAGTCGAGGACGAAGAACCCTAGTTCCATCCGCAGTTGTTCCACTCGTAGCCCCCAGACCTAGAATACAATAAAATAATCCTTTTCCCCATTTCTCTAAAATTTTAGCAAATTTAAGCTAACTCCTTAGATTTTTCTTGAATAGGGAAGTTAGAGAAAAGCAAGGGGGTACCTCCAAAATCCAATTTTTTGTGTTTTCACCATTTCTGTCTGTTCAAGTTTAAAGAAGTCATGCAAATTATCAAAATTCACCTTGGGGTAAATTTCAGATAACAATTCTTCTATATCCCTCTCCGGCGTAGGGTTTCATACTTTAAATCTTAGTTTTCTTGTGTCACTAATGTGTTTTATCATTTATTCATCAATTATTTCAATAAGTTACTCTACAATACTTAGATTTAATTCAAATTAAATTAAATGAGTTAGTTAGTGTATGATTGTATAGAACCAAAAAACAAATAAGGGTTTTTTAAGATACCATAAAATAAGTTTGACACTTCTGAGATTTGCAAAAATCTAAACCCCAAAGGAAAAAAAAGGAAATTTTAGGTTACATGCAACGTAAATTATTTGAGGGATTTAGATAATTTCTCTTTTGTTCACTTGAGAGCACGATAAATTAAGGGGGGTGTTAGGATAAACTTTAGATTAATTCGCTAGTTAGGGTGAGTTATATAAAAAAATAACAATAATTTATTGGTTACTTTTTCTATAACTCTTAGTTGTCTAAGTGTTAGTTGTCTATCCCTAAATTAGTGGGGGATTTTTTTATCTTTCTTGTTCCCATATGCATTCAATAGAGGTAATCATGGGTAGTTAGGAGCAATATGTTATTTCTAAATACTTGCTAACTTCAGGAGATTTGATCCACTTCCCATGGAATGGATAGAATTTTTCCAAAGCCTATAAACTTTGTATCTCTCTCCTTTGATTGTAATGAATTTTTTTCAAAGATTAATAAAATTGATTGAGTCTTCATTATTTGTGCAATCACATTTGGTATCAGAACAAGGAGGTTATGTTCATGTGAGAGGAAGAGGAATTCGTTGAGAGAGCTGTAGAGTTTTTGAGGGTTTGAGCACAAGGATGAGCCATAGTAGCCATCATCCTCCCCATACTCACAGTCTTATTTTCCCACCTTCGGTAGAAGCTTGTTGAGTAAGGAGAGGAAGACTCAAGGAAGGATTTATTCTCAAAAGAACTTAGAAAATATTTTGTTTTCAATTTGTGCACTAGGAAAGAAGGAGACACCCAAGCACTACCTCCTACACTAGACTTGATTTTGAAAAACAAAATCTTCAAAATTTTAAAATAGCCCCAATTAGGGGTTTTATCACTAAACTCTAGTGATAGAGTTAGTCAATGCTAGCAATCTGCTAATATTAACATGACTATGTAAGTAGCTTTGGCAAAGTTCTTGCATCTTGTTTCCTCTTCTTGATGTTTTTGTTCTTATTTAAAATGATGTTGTGGGCTGAAGGAAGGTCATAAGCATTTAAACCTCTTCAATTATTCACGTTTAAAATGTGTTTCATCAAAATTTGGTATTGTTCGAGTATCTTCTTATATATAATTTTTTTGTTTAACTCACCCATGACCTACGTTTGGAGGTGTAGACTTGAAAAATTAGAATTTCACAAAAATCGTTTAGAGGAGCCCCTTTTTAACTTCACATGGAACTAATAATTTTTTCAATTCACATGTAACTAATAATCATATGCAACTTGTCTGGGTTCCTAGATTGGCTGACTTCTCGGCTTTTGGCCTTTTTTCCTAGTTCGCAGTGTTTGCTTATGTTCTTGTGTTTAGGTGCTTCCTTTTTCTCTTATTGCTCTTGTTACTTTTTGTGTTTCTCTTCTTCTTCTTTTACCCCCTCCTTTCTTCTTCTATTCATCGTCATCCTCTCCTTAATTGTATGGTTGGGGCCTAACCCTCCGGTTCATAGCTTCGGTCAAAAGCATTTATTAATCAAAAAAAAAAATCATATGCAACTCAATGTGCCCATCCTATTGGCACTTGTTTTATTTTTTTTAAAAACAATATCTTTAACTTTGGATAAATAAAACATTCCTCATTTCCTAAGTCATTACAAGTGAGTCTCCGGCTCAGCCATAAAAAGTAGTGGTGGTATTTATTGATCTTGGTGGGCTGATTTACCAAATACAATAGCTTTTCATGAAAAATGTGTCCAAGAGGGATTTTTTTAAGGTTTATGCATAGAAATAATGTTTAAATAAATGTTAGTCCACTTATATGAATTTATTCAAAATTACAGCCCAATTGGGGGTTGTATATATTTTGTTAAAAAAATTAGAGGAGGCGAGGGGTTCAAACCCTACCCTTCTCATAATAATTTTAGATAACCTCAAATAGGTTTCATCAACTAATATTTTAATTATAACTAACTAAATATAGAGGTAAAAGTCATATTAGGACCCAAACAAACTTTTAATAAATATTTAAACCGGTTGGCAGCTACACACAAATTGTAAACAAAAAGAGGCTAAAGTGCCCAATTTTCAACAAATTTATGGTTTATTTTTGGAAACATTGTTTTTCCTATTTGTAAGTGAAAGGAGGCCAAAGAGCCCAAATACAAAAAAAGTGAAAATTTTAATTTTTCCAAGAGAACAAGGGAGCTGTTTTTTTTCCGCAAGATAGAAAATTTGTAATATTGGCAGGTAGTGCCAATTTTTTTGATATTTTCAAAAATAAACCATTAGTGTCAAACCATTGTAATACAACCAAAAAAATATCCCAAAGTAAAATAAAGTTTTTTTTTGGGAGGTGTGTTCTAATTTGAGGGGGGAAGTGATAAAAAATTCTCTTCTCCTCTCATTTACAACTTTTCAAAATGGCTACAAATACAAAATATAATTATGTTGCATGGAAAACCAAAATTCGTGCACAATTAGAATTTGAATATATTTTATCAGTCATAACTAGTACACTCAAACAATTTGAAAATGATGTTACACAACAACACACATTTGATCAGGAAAATCAAAAACTAAAGTTGATCATTTTGTTTAGATTTCATATGAGGTTCAACCTCATATCCGAGATACCAAAACAATAAAATAATGTTGGGATAAAATGAAAATTGTATATGATTCAAAAAAATAGAAACACACTACTTCATCTCCAATGTCAATTATTGAATCTAAATAAGCAACCAATTGAAAAAAATTAAAATTTTCTAAGACATGTTGCAATTTTGCACACATCACTTCAATATTTTGAAGAAGAAGTTAGTGATGAATCACTTGTGCCCATTGTTTTGAAATCTCTACCTCCATCGTATAGGATTTGTGTGACCACGTTAAATATAATCGGTAAAACAACTAGTGAATATGCTACAAGAAGAAGAAACTAATCACACAAGTGAAAAAGTTGAAGAGTATGCACTTGCTTTTAATCAAAAAGCAAAAAAATAAGAAAAGTCTCCTAAACATGATTTGAAGAAAGGTGATAATCAACAAGGCCAAAAATCCCAAGTAAAGGACACGAGTTAAAGGATTATTAGTAAAACATATTCCAAAAAGGATCCTATATTGGGAAGAAAAATGACAGCCAACAATATAAACAAGGCCAGTAAAAAAGTAAATAGGGAAAGAATAAGGGAAATTGGAAGAAGAAACCATCTCAATAAGGAAACATTTTTTAATGGGAGCATCCCTATGATAAGGACAAATTCATGTATGGTACATAATAAAATGAAGAGTCCACTTCTGAAAATGCAATCTAGTGTGTCGATTTAGGTGCAACCCACCATATGAAAAGATAAAAAGATCAGTTTTCATGCATTGAGAGTGACACATGCATGAAAACCCATTTTTCGTTGGGTGATGATACATTGTATAGTGTTGTGTGGATTGGTTCTATTTCACTACCACTTGGAAAACACACATGTAAAATTATAGATGTTTTATATGTCCCTAGTTCAATAAAAACAATTGTTATTCGTAAGTCAATTATTCCACAAGCTTAAAATTGACTTTGATTTTAAAGGAAATAAAAAATATGTGCCTCATAAGAGATAAGTCACGATACTAAAAAATTATTACAAAATCTTCAAATGTGAGCAGAATGTTTCAATTGGATTTTTTTCAACGAGATGATCAAGTGCTTGTGGCCAAGGACACAACCTCAAAACAACTATGACACAAAATACTTTGACATGTTAGTTTTGGCTAGCTTGACACAATCCATTGATACAAACTAGTGAGGGGTTTCTACCTCTTTAAAAAGGTACATATAATTTTCAACATTGTTTGGAAAGAAAACAACATTCAACATTTTTAAACAAAGTGCATTTTGGGCTACCTGAAAAAAATTCTAATACACATTGATCTGTGTGGACCAATGAGACCTGGCCATTCTATTTTTCAATATTTCATGCTCTTTGTTGATAAATTTTCAAGAAAAATGTGGATATATTTTCTTTGCAAAAAATACCAATCCATTGATTTTTTCAAAAAGTTCAAATCCCTTGTTAAAATCAAGTTTGGTCGAAATATAAAAACACTTTTCTCACATAGGGGGAATACACTAGCAATGAGTTCAACACTTTTTTGAAAATGTATGACATTCTTCATCAACTGGAACCTCCTCATACACCATAAGAGAATGGTTTATTGAAATATGAAACCATATTATCATGGAAATGGTGTGATGCATTATTAACGATGTTGTCTTAACTAAAACATATGGGGTAGAAGAAGCTAAAATGACAATTTATTTACTAAATAGAGTTCCCATTATATTTATTGATGGAGTAACACAACAAGAAGCATTTTCAAGGTGAAATCCATCGATAACACACCTTATAGTTTTGGATTTAAATCTAGTATGCACATTCCTAAGAAAAAAACTAAGATATAAAATTAGAAAAATATATCTTCTTAGGATATAGTGATGAGGCGCTTGGTTAAATATTAAAGGATCCAAAAACCAAAGTGGTCTACACTAGCATGGATGTTGAATTATTTAAGAAGAAATAATAAGATTCTCCTTCCATACACTCACCTAATGATCATATTAATTATGTTGTGAAAATAGAAGATGGTAATCACTTTGATGAGGAAAACGATGATGGGGAATATGGTGAAGTTCCACCCATAGGAACCACTCAACATATACCTAATTTACATACAAGCATGATACGAGATGAAAAATTAGATGGTGTCCCTGAAACATCAATGAATAGAATGAGGGCTCACAGTATGGAATGAAATGAGATCAATTTTCCCTTAATGAGTATAATTGTTGAATCTTTTGAACCATCCATAGTTTCAAATCCCTAAAGTTGAAACCTTGGAAAGATGCCATGGATGTAGAATACAAGTCACTTATGAAGAATAACATATGACATTTTATATATCTTATAGTGGGTAAGAATTTGATTCGATACAAATAGATCTTCAAAATGAAGTGCAAAGAAAATGAAAATTTTGATAAACACAGGGCTAGGATGGTAGCTACGGGATGTGCTCAAAAAGAAGGCATTAAATATAAGGAGAATTTTTCTCCTTCAACTAAGATAACAATGTTAAGGATAATGTTTTCTCTAGCTTCACAATTTGGTTGGAAAATCCACCAAATGAATGTGAAATGTGACTTTCTTAATTAATACTTGTAGGAAGAAGTTTACATGACTCAACCAGAAGGTTTTATCATACTAGGTAAAGAGGAAAAGGTATGAAAAATTATTAAATAATTTTATAGTATCAAACATGCTCTAAGGCCATGGTATATCAAAATTGATGATAATCTCATACATCATAGATTCAATAGGATTCCATATGATCTTAATCACTATCTAAAAAATCAACAAGGGAGATAGTGATTTATTTAGTATATGTTGATGATCTAATCATCATTGAAGTTTAGTGAGAATCAAAAAATAAATATCTAACCTAGTCATTTAACATGACCAATCTCAATCTTCTACATTACTATCTTGGAATTAAAGTATGGAAAAGAGAGAATCATATCTTTATATCACAGTTGAAATATGAAGAGAAACACTCAAGAAGTTTCATATGATATAATGTAAGAAAATTTAGACACCTCTGGAGATAAGACTTTATTTTCCTTAGATGGATCCATTACCCCAAGTAAATTCAACTTTTTATCAAAATTTAATTAAGAGTATCACCTACTTAACCTATACTAGGCCAGATATCAGCTATGTATTCAACTATCTATCGTAGTTCATACAAGAAGAAAGGATTTGTCATTGGAAAGTTAAAAAGTAGATATTGAGGTACATAATAAGAACTATGGATTTTTTCCCAGAATATGTAATAAGAATGATAAATTCTTCTTGACAGGAAATTCATTTTCAAATCATGCAGGGAACGTAGATGATAGGAAATTCACTTAAGGGTTTGTATCGTTTTAGGATTTGGACCTTCATATTATGGGGGTAGTAACAAGACTTGCGTTTCAAGTTCCTCCACAGAATCAAAATATCGTGCAGCAAGAGGAAATTTATATGAAGCAATATGGCTTTGGCGTATACTTGAAGGATTGGGAAAATGGTATAAACATCCAACTATGTTATATGTTGATAACAAAGGAGTAGTGAAATGTTTTTGGAATTCATTTTTTCATGAGCACAGTGAAAACATTTAGGTGTAAGTACATTTCATTTATGAACATGTTCAGAAAAAAAAAACATCTAGCTCCAGTGTTTCCCAACAAATCAATGTGTAGATGTCCTTACAAAATCACTTGCTCAAGACAAATTCAAGGGCTTTAGATAATTTCTCTCTTGTTCACTTGATACCATGGTGAATTAAGCGGGAAATGTTAGGATAAGCATGAGATTAATTCACTAGTTAGGGTGAGTTCTATAAATTTACATTAATTGTAATTTTTTGTTACTTTTTATAGAACTCTTAGTTTTCTAAGTGTTAGTTGTGTATCCCTAGATTAGTGGGTACTTTTTAAACTTAATATTTCCTATATGTATTATAATAGGGGAAATCATGGGTAACTAGGGGTAATATACTATTTCTACATATTTTACAACTTTATGATATTTGATCCACTTCTTGTGCAATAGATAGAAGTTGTTCAAATCCTATAAAATTTACTGCTCTCTCATTTGATTGTGCTACATTTTTTTGAAATTAATAAAATTAATCAGTATCCTCCCTATTTTTGTAATTACAACATTACCATAAAATAGATGCTGAGAACCAAAAATAGGGAGACAACCTATGTATGATTTTATTAATATGAAAATATGATTACAAGAAGATTACATAATGCAACTTCCAAGATAATCACAGAGGAATAAAAGGGGTGCAATATTTATAGATATTGCATAGCCATATACAAACAAATATTATTATTGCAACTATGTAAAAAATAAACCTACGTGAATATAATAAAACAAATGCAAATGGTTTTAAAAACATGACCATATAATAATAATATGAAACCACCTAGTTATGACAGTAGTTACTAAACAAACTCAATAATACTAAAGTTACTTAAATTAAATACTAAATTACTAAGGTAAACTAAGTTTTACCTAACATTCCCCCCTTAATTTTGCATTACCTCAAGGGATTAGGAGAGGAACTCTCTAAATAACTCAAAATTGTCACATGCAAGTGTCTTCATGAAAATATTTGATTGTTGTTCAACTATGAGGAAAAACTAAAGTTGTATATTGTGTTTCAACACATGTTCGCATATGAAGTGAACATGTACTCCAATATGCTTGGATTTCTCATGAAACACTAGATTGAAAACAAGTTTGATAACACCCTCACTGTCAACATACAAGGTAGTGGATTTCTTGTGTGATACTCTAAGTCTCTCAAGTATGTGATGTAGCCACATCACTTCATAAATAGATCCACCTACAACACAATATTTGGCCTCTATAGAAGAGTGAGAAATAAAATTTTGTTTCTTTCTTCCCCATGATGTCAATCTATATCCCAAAAAGAATTAAAATATAGAATTGGATTTCCTTTCATCAATATTACCTATATGATCTGAATCTGAATATCCATTTAAGAAGAATTGATCATTCTTCTTATATTCTAGACCAAGATCCATATTACCCTAGAGACACCTCAAGAGTTTCCTTACTGCTTTCCAATGAAAAACTATGGATTCCTACATGAACTTGTAAAGATATCTCATTATGAATTTGATATCTAGTCTAGTATATGTTAGGTAAATCAGAATCCTGATCAACTGTTGATAAAGAGTTACATTTACCAGAGGAGATGGATGTAAATGAGATAACTATATTCTTGTCTCGATGGGTGTAGTAATAGGTGTCTAATAAATCATCATGAACTTCTCAAGAATTTTCTTGGTATACTTCAACTGATAAACAAATATGTGATTATCTTTCTACCATACTCACAATCCAAGACAATAGTGCATGAGCCCATGATCTGTCATTTCAAGCAATTGATTAAGTTCTTTCTTCTTAGCATCGATCATCTTCATTTTGTTGTCAATGATGACTAGATATTAGACATATACAACTATCATAATCGCTCCTCCTTTCCTCTTGAGGTGGATATTTGGATCATATAGAATTATAACGAATCCATATTGAATGATATGATCATCAATCTTGATGTACCAAGACTGGGCTTCTTGTTTAAGGCCATACATAGATTTCCTAAATCTACATAACGTTTTTCTTCACTTGGTATGAAAAAACTCTCAGGTTTAGTCATGTAGACTTACTCTTATAGATCTCCATTTAGAAAGGCATTGTTCATGTCCATCTAATGGACTTTCTAACCATACTGAGCAGCTAGAGAAAATATCATCGTGATCATTTTGATATTAGTTGTGGTAGTAAATGTTTCCTCATAGTCCATGCCTTCCTTTTCTACACACCCCTTTTCTGCTAGTCTCTCTTTGTACTTTTCTATGGTCCCATATGCTTTGTACTTTTCTTTAAATATCCATCTGCAACCAATGGGTTTCTTACCTGGTGGAAGATCGTCAAACTTCCATGTGTTATTTTTCATCATTGACTGATACTCCACATCCATGGAATATTTCTAATATTTTGATAGTAGGGCTTCCTGGATGGTAGAGGGCTCAACAAATTCAACAAATCTACTCATCAAAGAAAATTTTTCCTATTCTCATTCTTTACTAGGAGCTTGTAGTCTAGTGGTGGATGTATCCATTAATGCATCTAATTTTTCATCTTGAATCATATTGGTATACCACTTAGGCATACACTTTCATGTTCCCGTATCTAGTGGTCTTCCCTAATCATCAAAATTATTCGTACATCACTGTCATCTTCAATGGGAACATCTTCTTCTATTTTTACAACATGGGAAATATATACATAAAGTGAGTCTAAAGGAGGAGTCTTAACTTCCTTCTTCTCAAACAACTCAATATCTCTACTAGTGTAGAATTTTCTAGTCTTCAAATCCATCGATATATACCCATAATCCTCTTTATTGTAGCCAATGAAGATGAGTTTTTGAGCTTTCATATCCAGCTTATTTTTTTTCTTCTTGGGTATGATCATGCTGGATTTTCACTTAAATACCCTAAGGTGTGAAACAGATGGCTTTCAATTCAACCATGTTTCATGTGGTTTAACTCCATCAAGATAAATTATGGGTACTTTGTTCACAAAATATATTGTTGTGTTTGTTTATTCTTCCCATAATGTCCTCACTAGTCCAGAATCATTGATCATACAATGCACCATCTCCATGATAGTATTGTTCCTTCTCTCAACAACACCATTCCGATACACTATGTGTGGAGGAGGAATATTTTGAAAAATAACTCGAGATTAAAGGTAAGCTTTGATCTCATTACTGGTGAATTCCACCATTGATCTAAGCAAAGAGATCTGATACGAAGATCATTTTCATTCTCTATAGAAAATTTGAACTTTTAAAGTTTTCAAAAGATTCACTTTTCTTACGAAGACAAAATATCCAAGTTTTTCTTGAATAATCATCAACACATAACATGAAATACCCAAATCCAAAATGAATAGGTTGCATTGGACTACAAAGCTCGATATGAACCAAATTAATCCTACCTGGAGCTCGATAAGTACTTTTTTGGATTGAAGCTCTATGTCATTTACTTGCTAGGTAGTTAAGACACTTATTTGTATCCTTCTTGAGAGATGGAAAGCCTCTCACCATATTGTACTGGAAAATTGTTTTGAGATATTTGAAATTGATGTGACCAAGTCGTTGATGCCATAAATATGTATAGGAATCATTCTTAGCCACAAGTGCTTGATCATCCCTATTGACAAAGTCAAGGTGGAACATATGTTCCACATTGGAGTATTTTGCAAAAACATTCGAGGATCTTGATTTGTCTTGAATCAAACACAATTTCTTACTGTAATGACTATCAAATTCAATCTTTATATTATGATTTAGAAGCTAACTAATTGGTAGTAGATTCTTTGTTAAGGTAGGGACATATAA
This sequence comes from Taxus chinensis, assembly GCA_019776745.2. Lineage (NCBI taxonomy): Eukaryota > Viridiplantae > Streptophyta > Pinopsida > Cupressales > Taxaceae > Taxus > Taxus chinensis. The sequence continues at coordinate 666,418,375 of CM034148.1, forward strand.
TACATATGTTAATCTACAATTTCATGAACTAAGAGGTAGAGAAATGTTCCCAATACCTTGTATTGTATAAGAAGAATCATCACCTAACAAAACATTATTTTTTGAAGGTGTGTCCCTCATGGTGATACACTAGTCTTTGTGCCCTGTCATGTGTCGAGTGGCTCCCAAATCAACATACCAAACAACACTAGATGATGTGGATGGTTCACTAGAATGGGCAGCATACATGAAGTCCTCAGTATTTGAATGATCTTCTTTCTCAACTAAATTTCCTTACTAATGGGGTTTCCTTTTCTAGTTTCCCTTCTTTTACCCTTTCTTGTAGTGTGATTTTCCATTATGAGACTATTGATTTTGAGGTCTAGAATTTCTTGATGAACCTTTCAAATCATGTCCTTTTTGCAAATAGGACATTTATTCTTTTTTTTGTCCCCGTGATGATGTTATTTTAGGACTTTTGATAAAAATGAGATTTTCCTTTTCCTTTCTGATGAGAAGATATTGCATGCTACTCTTCATCATATTTTTTGTACATTGCTTCTTGTTGGAGTAGATTCGCTAACTTTTCAAAAGTCACTATCTCATCTGAAGCATTTATTGTCGTCATAAAAATATGGTAAGAGGATGGAAATTATCTTAGAAAAATGGGAATGAGAGTTGTATCAGTGACCTCCTCTCCCATGTCTAGAAGAAAATCCCTCAATTTTTCAACTCTTTGCAAGAAAACTTTAAATTTCTCGTTTGACTTGAATTTGAATATGTGTAACTGAATCTGCAAATGCAATATTGTGTTCTTATTTTTTCCCTCATACATGGTGCTTAAATTCTCCCACACTTCTTTGGCTATTTCAGAATCTCAAATGTAGGGTTGCACATCATCAAACATTGTAAACAAGATTATGAATTCAGCCTTTTCATTGGCCTTGTCAAACTATTTTTGTTGGGCTACATCATCTAGTGATCTAGTTGCAGAACCATTCACAACATGAAAAATCTCTTCAAACTCGGTTTGAGTTTGAATTATGTTCTTCAACGCAGCATTATTGTCACCATGATGCATTTGCGAGTCAAGCAAGAAGAGTTTCATAGAATTATTCACCATAGTGGGTGGTTAGATAATTCCCAACTATATGGCTTGTTAGCACAAAACAATGAAATCTACACTCAAAAATATGGTATTACAACTGATTATGAGGGAAAATGGAATGGTAGGAAAAAAAAAATTATGAGGCCCCGGTGGCCTTCAGAGCTCAGAATGGCTCAAAAAATTAGAAACAATGAAAAACAACTAAAAATTGCACTTTTAGGTACCCTTCCCTTTACAAAAGTGGCTCAGAATCACATTTCTTTGTTTTGGCCTTTAATTTGGTTTTATATGCTATATTTAGGTGGAATTTTAGTTATAGAGTGGCCAATGTGGGAGACATTGTTTTGGAATTTAATTTGGTTTTCTATGCTATATAGGTGGAATTTTAGCTGTACAGAGGGTTTCGTGGGTGTTTTTGCACTATATTTACAATTTCTGCTAAAAACCCCTCCAAAATCAACTTTATAAAGTAACCTCTTAGGGGAGAGGGTTTGAACCCATGACTCTCCTACTCAAGAGTTCAGTATTAACCAAGATGGCATGCAAAGTGCATATAATAGGAAAGGAGATATTTATATTTAAACAATATGTAAAAGGACCTACTTTTCAAAATGGTAACATGGAAGAACATGAAGGTTCCACGAGGCATCGTAGGAGAGGGAGGTGGATTAGGTTTACTGCCTATTTCTTGGAAAATGGATTTGAAAATCCTTATCAATGTATTATTTTTTTTCCCTTTGTCATTTTTTATTATGCTCAACCACTGTGTAGGGTCTTGTATTGGCCCCTGCCTATTTTTTGTTTGAACCGTTGTTTACTATTATAATTTACCATTGTTTTTTAACAACTCTCTCGAACATTTACTTGCAAGATGGATCGACATTAGAATGGAGCTTGGATCTTCATTTCAGGGTGTATATTGATGCCTCCCAACTCACGACTCGGATGGTGGAAGGACCGACTCATGACTCGGTGGAGACAGGTCAACTGGTATGTGGAAAAGTAGTGTGAAGTCATTGGTAGAGGGGCAAGGGAAATGCCCTTATCTTGGTGCACGTGATCAATTAAAATGAAAAGATCAATCTAGTGGAGTGCTCCCACGACTCGTCCAATGTTTACTTGTTCCAATGAAACCTTGCAATGTTTGTTAGCTCAACATGATCAATGCAAAATAGGGATCGGCTTGGTATGACTTGGCTCAATCTTTAACCTTGTATCAAATCTCCCTTAAATCGATCAAGAATTTGGTGATCCAGTGTAGAGCTGGGTATCCTCCAAATCTTATAGACTGTTTTATTATAGATTTATTAAAATACAAAAACTACTAACTTTAGCAGTAGCTATCAACACCTCTAAATTTAGAGGGAAAACCCGTAGTCGAGGAAATGATTTTTTTTTGTTTTTCTAAATATGATCTGATTTTTTCAAATCAGAATTTCTCCAACAAGAAAATTTTCCTAGTGCAGGAGGCACCAGTGCAAAAAAAATCTTTTTAAACACTTGGATATCAAAACGGAGGTTGTGGGGATGCAAGGTTGTTATGGGAAGCTACTGGAAGTACCACAGGCTCTCCAATGAGAAAATTTCTTCTACAAAAGTCTTAACTCAAGTGCAACCACTCTCCAAACTTATTGGTTGTTTGCACAGGCTCCTAAGTCCAATATCTAAAACCAAATGTTGAGGACTGGAAATAAGGTGGTAGCCTATGTATGATTTTATTAATATGAAAAGATGATTACAACTAGATTACAGAATGCACCTTCTAAGATGATCATGGAGGAATAAAAGGGATGCAATATTTATAGATATTGCATAGCCATATACAAACAAATATTATTGTTGCAAAGTTGCTAAAAATAAACCCATGAGAATATAATAAAACAAATACAAATGGTTATAAAAACATAACCATTTAACAATAATATGGAACCACCTAGTTACCATAGTAACTACTAAACAAACTCATTCATACTAAATTTACCTACAATAAATGCTAAATTACTAAGGTAAACTAAGTTTTACCTAACAATAGAAACCGTATAAATCCTAATTAATACTATTCTAAATATGGTGAAATGCACTAACATAAATGAGATAAACTAAGAACGTACTAGTAGGGTTTAGAGAGGATTGCACATATTTTGAACTTAGAGGATATGATTGTGTTCTAGAAATGTGTAGGAGAGATATGCATATTTTGTCAAGATGTTATGAACATCTAAGAGTTTTCTTTTGCACACTAGAAAAAATCATCTATCCTAGAAAAATTCACTCAAAAAACTTTGTTTTTTTGGTCAGATTCATCCTCTAGTGATAGTAGTTGAGTTTGAATTCTAACATGTTGTTCTTATGTGTTGTATCTTACTTTTTATGGTTAAATCTCCACAATCACACTTATGCATCTAGTTATGGTTTCTCTCTTATTCTCCTTTACTTGGGACCTAAAATGGGTGAGTCCAATCAAGGTTATATGGCCCCTACTGTTAGAGTATGTATTTACCTTAGTTGATGTTCGCCTAGGTACTTTATTTACCTTTATTGTATTTATCCTCACCCACTTATGTGTGTGGATATTTCTTTTATCTTATTTATATATTAGGAGATATTATCTAGTTGTTAGGTATAGTTCTTTCCTTGATCTATGGTATTGACTAGATCCTTGATGTCTAGTTCTCTCCTAAATCTATGGTCTTGACTAGTTCTTTGATGACTAGTTATTTCCTTGATTTATGGCTTGATTTACGACCTTGACTGGTTCTTAGATTGTTATTCCTTGCCTATTTAAGCAAGGCCCATTCTCAATGTATTACATTGAGTTCCATAATAATATATGATATTGCTTATCATTTGTTTGCAAAGGTTTTAAGTAAAGCTATTATGGCAAGTTGCTTTCATCTTATTGATCATGGTGTTTGATTAGCATTTGTGTTCTTGTCTTGGTACGATCTAGTTATCGTTCCTTTCACCTACCACACCTATGTACCAATACTATGAAGATGTATCAAACCCTTGTGAATTACCACTTGGTGAATGTGTGTAATATGTATATCAAAATATATTTTGTAAATGAATACCCTATTAGGACTTATGGCACTAGGAAATAATTTTTAACATGTGGTGTATCTTTGTAATGACCTAGGGAAAGTTTCAATTATGTGCGAAAACTTATAACTAGCTTAATATTCTTGAGAGTATGCTTCTAAAATTGGGTACTTTATTATGATATCCTAGACAGTCTAAATATGTGAGGTGTGAGGCCCTTTGAATGGGTTAATTAAATGTGGTTATGTAAGGAATTGGTGTGATAATTTTTTTGTGAAAATGACACATGACTAACTAGAGTAACATATGGATTTAAAAATTGTTGTCATGAAAAATATGTAGCATGAAAATTACAATTTTTAAGAATGACAACTAAACCCCTAATTGAAAATTAGGTTTCCCATTCATTGTGCATCCTTCCTCTAATCAACCTTCCCTTAGTATCACTATCGCCCTAGATAAGAGGAAAGTGCTAACAAATATTTAAATTTTTCCTCAATGTGCAAAGAAGTGATTATTACCCAAGATGATAAATTAATTGGATGCAATATTTGGTGAAAGATAACTTCCTCCAGAGGCCTAAAAAGGCCATTTTTGGCCATTCTGAAGCCAGTAAACACACTTCGGGAACATTCATGAAAGATATAAACTATATGATACTGGTGTTTGATAGTATTGAAAGTGTTGGAAGTAATTTAGGAAATTTTAGGCTATAAAATCTCAATCAAGAACAACATGTCCAACACTAGGTTATCTAGGTGTAAGGAATGAACATCATAATGGTGAAACCTGACTTATTCTAATGATTCCAAGAGTTTTGTAAGGTGTTAGGAAGAAAACAAGTATGAATTGGAAATATATGGAAATTATCTATAAGGTGGAAACATCAAATTTTCTCCATTGTTTAAGGGTTTCTTGAAACATTTCAAAATAATATAGTTGCACCTCAGAGTTCCAAATAGATAAAGGACCTATAATTTTATTTTCATGAAGAATCAAGTATTGATAATGGTTCTATTGATCTTATAATGTTTTTTAAGTCAAAATCATATAAATTTTGACACCAAAATATTCTTCTAAGTTTCCAAGGTGAAAAACTCAAGTTCATTGTCTAAAAAAAGACATCCAAGGCAAAATTGGCTTTTTAAATCAGGAACAGTCACACTTTGGACACTATTGTGTCCCATATATCCCCCAAGGGACAAGGGGTACATTAGGGACACAAAAGTGTGACCTAAACCTCCTCCCCAAGTTACAATTTGGCTCCCTAGGTGTCCCAAGCGTCCTCTTTGCCCCTACGGTGTAAGGGGTGTAAGGGGGACACAAAGTGTGACCTCCATTTGGGTTATTTAAATATAAAATTAAATTATTATTGTTTAAATATAAAATTTATATTATGTGGTTATTTATACATTAACTAGTATTAAATAGGGGTGTGCCTTGTCACTTAAGAAGGTCATAACCCTTCGGCTTATTTAAATATGGATATAGGCCATATTTAATGAATGGATTCGGGTAAATACATGGAGTAGAAGTGGGGAGGGAGTTACTGGACTAGATGTAAAAAAATATCATATAGTAGAAATTATTCTACCATGGTTTTTTACGCCATCGAGGTTTTCCACGTTAAATGTTGTGTCATTGTGTTATTGTGTTATTTACTTTTATGTGCATTCATTCATTTATATGAATTCATTAATGTTTCTTAAATAGCTTTAATATATGTTTCATCCCCTCATCCAGACATGGTACCAGAGTGGGAGAAAATATTGGTTAAATAATTCAATTAATCCTAAAGTCATATTGGTTGGGAAGTTGGTTAGTTGGTTGGGAACCTATTTAACCCCCTCCCTCTGAATGTATTAATGTTTTTTGGATATTTTTGTGTGCATAGATGAAAGGGACTCCGAGTATTTACCTACATGAAAATCACATACAAGATCAAGTGAAGGTTAATTAATATATGAAATATTTTTAATTTTTCTATAGTTCATGTGTGTAGGTTAAAATTTATTCAAAGGTAAAACTACAAAGTAAATCAAGGATGAGACAAGGTTTCATAAAAATAGGGATTGTAATTTTCTCATTGGAAGATGGAAGTAATTATTAGTGGTAAAACAAGTAAATTAAAGGTCTCCTATAGGGAGACAACATTCCATGAAAATAAGAATCTAATTTTTCACATTGGCTCTAGTAAACTATAATTTACTTGTTCTGGTGTGACCCCTTTACCCCTGTGCGATTAATTTTAGTATATATTATTAAAAATAATAATAAATTGTACATATAATTTTTAAACTGAACTATATTAGATGTCTATAGTTGTAAAAATATAATCTAAACTTAGATTATGAATTATTTCCAATGCGTTATTCCTAACCATTCAGTTATCCTTCTTTTTAATCATTCCTCCAAAGTGTGCATTTTGAAAAGCCTTCAATCTTGAAATGAATGCATTGAAGCCCTAACTGTGGTTCTTAGTTTCCTCTTTCGTAAAACAATACACTTATGAAAACTAGAAAAAATTATTGACCAAAGGAATTGTTTGATGTCATTTGATCCAACTATTTTTTCTTGTGGAACCTTATATAATTAGATTAAGAAGCAGCATAGGAGTGTACTACTACAGGAAGCGAAGTGGATTGATTTATCTTTGACAAAAACATCCCTCTTGGGAAAACGGAAAAAGGAACAAAATGCCCAAAAGCCAATTTTTCCCCTTCAAAAATAAATTCAGACACACATTTATCTTTTTTAAAGGTTCCAAGTGGATTGAATTAATATGAAAAAAATATGGACTGTTAAAGGAAAAAATTGTCATTGTTTACTTGAAAACCAGCTCATTTGTTGAGAAAAGCATACCTTGGGATAGAGAGGACTCGTGGGGATGTTTTTTTTCGATGCAAACCATCCAAATCTCACAAAAAAAATTCCCATCAGAAGGGTTACTTGTGCTCCATGTAACATCTTTGTGCTTACCATCTACATATTTTTCCAAATACCTCCTGTAATTATTACTATGGGTCAGTTGGTTCGTTTCTCATACTAGGAAATTTCTTAGGATCAGAATTTAGAAACATCAACTTTATAACTCTGGGAAATTCATGCATGGTGAGTCAATCAGAGGGCCATTTCTTGGTGCGAAGCAAGGCCAACTAGAAGTTTTTTCTTATAACCTCAATATCCCTGCAAGTCGCTGCAACTTTTGTATCAACAGATTACATGACTTCATTATTGTCTCCATGTTCATACAATAATAAAAATAGTTGATGGTAGTAATTTTCCTCTTAGATTTCAATATCCATTTCTAAATAAATGTTGAGATACCTAGTAATCCAGAGATGTGTGATTCTCACTAGCTCATGGCAGGTTTTGCACCTCCATGTTCACCTTCAATACCCCCGCGCCACTTGTTATCCATGTCCCCTCTACGACTGACCACCATAGCTCCACATGGTCATGGGCCCTTGGTGTGAGTATGTTTGGCGGGGTGCTTTAGTCCCACATTGGGACTATGACGTTCTTTTCTAGGATTTATATGTGTGCCTTCCACCTTAGTAAATGTGGCTCATGCCACAAATTACACTTTTGCCACGTGGGTGGCTTATGTGGTTGGTTTGAATGGTTGTTGAATTATTAATAAGGTGGGAGGTAGCTTTTGGTATCCCATGGTGGTGGGAAGTAATATAGTCGGGTGATGAATTCCATGTTTGTGGTATGTGGATTAACCTAAACCATGTATAGCTCGCCGAGCTAATGGGGTAGCTCTCCCGAGCCATAGGGAAACTTTCCCATACACATGTAAACTTGTCAGGTTGATCAATGAATCATTGATTTTTTAAACCCAACTCAGCCGAGATAATGAGGATCCATATTCATCTCTATAGGAGCAAGAGCTCCCCAATTTTTCAATATATACTAGTATTATTTTTCTTCTTTTTTCAAAAATATAAATTAATTGTTAAGTTATTTATTTTTGTGAGAAATAATCAAAATAATATAATCATTTTTCGTTTTACGACATGATGAATAGATCACCATCTTCATTTTTTTCTAAAACTAAAAAAAAATCACTTACATTTAGATTTATTTTTGATATCATATTAATACATTTGTGTATAGACTATCCAATTAACAGGACCTCTTTTTTTGTGTAAATTGATTAGTTTTTTTATTGTGATGATTAAAATGATGACAAGGGGAATTTATATTTATTCTATTTACGCAAAATAGGGATCTAATCACTTTTCAATTGATAAATCAAGATGAAGATGATGAGAATAATCGTAGTGCTAATATAATAGATTTGTAAACTACTTCTATTACTTCTAAATAAAAATTACCTTATAATTGAATATACTATTAAAAAGGAGATGTTTTTCATTTTAAATTAAATCATTTGGTAAAAATGAACTAGAAGTAACTGAAACTGAAAACATACACCAAATGGCTTATATATGCTATAAAATTTTGCTTTCATTTTTAGTAGTTTGTTCAAAAATAGAAATTTTGTTCATTTTTGGAATGAAAAAATGATCAAATATGGCATGTCTAAGCTTTATCACCTATAAAATACATTTAAGGTTTCTTACATGGTCATTTTTTGAAGAAAACTCCATGAGAAGTTTCCATAATTAGTGGATTATGTTTTCCGTGAATATTGTGATTATTCTTGTATGATCTGATTATCTTTTTTAGATATATTATATATCAGTCTCATCACATAGATAATGAATGTGTGTGTGTGTGTGTGTGTGTGTGATAAAACATTTCTTAGTATGTAAAATATTATTATATGTATATCAAATGACACTTGGGGTCATCCTTGTGATTGTATTGGAGACGTCCAATACTAATTACATCTAATACATATTTTACAAAAATAATATGTTCAAAAAATTTAACATATTTTAAACATGGTTAGTTGGTAATCATATTGTTATATTATTTATTATACAAATAATGTTTAGATTTTGTGGATAGTTAAAAGTGAAATCAATAATGATGTATATGCTTTTTATAATTGATGTGCCAAAATTAGCAGGAACTTGACAAGGTCATAACTTGAGCTCCAGGTGTCTGTTTGAGTCCATTTTTTTGAAACCACATGTTCCGATGAGACAAATGCATTAGTAACCCTAATTGGAGAAAGTTTTGGCACATTTTTGGGCCCTAAATCTGCCATCTTGAGGCCAAAAAATAGGATTTAAGTTGTAGTTCAGTTTTTTCCTCTTTTTGAGCATTAGTTAATTTTAGTCTATTAGTTGCATTATGAGTTAGAAAGTTATAAATTCCTCTATTTTAGGAATTTAGAAGATGTTTGGTATTTTATGTGCCCATATGAATAAGCATGCAAACTTACTAAGAATAGTAGGTTCTAGTAAACTGCTAAAAATAGTAATTTCCACCACCTAGAGTAGAATTAGTCAAAGTTAGTTAGAGTTGGCTTGGAAAATCGAGTTGAGAGTTGTTTTCATATTTAGGAAAAATTGTAATTCATTATTCAATAAAAAAGAAGGAGATATATTTTCTTTTGGAGTTCATATTATTTGCAGTATATCAAGTTTGTTCAGAATTTGGGTACATTAATAATGTCTATATGGATATTGTAATTCTAACCATGTTGATGTTGTTTTAGATATAAAATAATGGATATGTGTTCAAGTTTTTTTGGTGTAAAAACCATTACTTGGAACAAAAAAATAAACCAACAATCTCTATTTCTTTTATTGAGGCAAAGAAGTACAATGGAAGTAGTAAAGAAGCCATGTGGTTGAAGTGGCTGTTGAAAAATATACACATGGCAGATGAAGGAAGTATTCATATTCTATGTGGTGGTCAAAGTTTTATTATACTTGCTAAAGAATCTAGTTTAACATCAAATAATGAAGCATATTTAATTTCATATGCATGTTATCCGAGAGAAGGTTCTCTCCGGTCATAAAGTTCTCCAAATCTAAAGATCAAGATTGCAGTTAATTTTATGAGCCATTGTGTGTTGTAAAATACTGCGAGTGTGTGCAATTGTTTTCCTTTCAGAGTTATCATTAAGGGGGAGTGTGCATAAAATGTCACCTCCTAATGGCCAGCCAGTTGTTGACTACTCCTCTATACTTCTACTATAGTTTAAAGCATTGTAAAATGATCTTTTATGATCTATGTAAACTAATAGATTTTACGGTAAACTGATAGAGTTTACGGTAAACTGATAGAGTTTACAGAAAATATATTCTAGTGTGTGCGTCTATTTGAATTTTAGGTCCTTGTGTTATAAAAGGCTCTTAGATATGTGGTTTAACAATATTTTCATGAGAAACAGAGGGATTTAATCTCAAAAATCATGTTTAGCCTAAATCATACGCATGATTTATGGATTCCAAATCCTTTTGTACCAAATGGTAAGTTGAACATGATCAAGGTGCTATGATTCCTTCAAAAATACATATGTTATCCTAATCCTTTAGGATTTATGGATTTGTAAATCCTTTTGTACAAACAAGTAATGTTGGCATATTTTTCCCGCTTAATATTAAGGGGGAGTGTTAGAACTATAATATTAAGTAATCATAATATTTATTTTATAGTTAAATAATATAGAATAACTTATATTCCTATTATTTAAATATAAATTTTATATTTGGTGGTTAGTTATTTATTGACTAATATTAAATCAGAGTATGCCCCATCACTTAAGAAGGTCATAACCCTTCGGGATATTTAAATATGGCTATAAGCCATATTTAATCAATGGATTCAGATAAATACATGGAGTAGAAGTGAGGAGGGAGTTACTAAAATAGATGTAAAATGTTTCTCATATAGTGAAAATTATTCTACCATGGATTTCTACCCCATTAGGGTTTTCCACGTTAATTTTTGTGTCACTTTGTTATTGTGTTATTTACTTTTATGTGCGTTCATTCATTTATTTATATGAATTCATTAATGTTTATTAAATAACTTTAATATATGTTTCATTCCCTCATCCTAACATATCCTTCACACTACCAATCTTTGGTTATGCAGCTTGCTCCTTCTAAATATATTACCGTTAGCCAACATGAGATTCTAATAGATGATCATATGCACAATCTATCTTTGTAAATTGAAGTGATTATTTCCTGTAAAAAGATTAAAAGGGTGCTTGTGGACAAAAAATATGGCATGAAAATTTATACTTTGAAACTCATCAGGAAGTTGGGATGAAATGATACAAAATTAGATCATAATATAATCACCATTAAGGCTTATGATAATGCATAGTGGCAGTCAGCTGGCACAATAAAGTTTCCTATGGAAGTTAGGCCCACTATTCATGACACGGGGTTCTGTACATACCCAAAAATGTAGGTACTATACTGCCGGAAAGAGGTTACAGAAACCCCAATGATGATTCAGCTCTCTTTGCAAGGTGTTCGGAATCCAGAAAAACTCACCAAGTATATGTTTGCATCCCAAATGCTCTATCCAAGCTATGTGTGCTTTGTTCTATCCTCTGCCCCCCTTTTCTTTGCATTTTGGTCTTAAGTGACAGGACCGCTGCCCTGCTTGGGTGGTGGTCTCGTGACCGCCGCCCAGGATAGCATGGCGGTCCTATAATCGCCGCCCTGCACAGGGTGGTGGTCCTGTGCGTGTTTTCCAGAATGTTCCGACGATCACGTCAAATGTAAAAATTCAACTTTCACCCGCATTCTTCAACCACTTTGGCTTGCATTTATGTTTTGGTCACTTGGTAAATAGTGTTTTCCCTTTGTTTATATTAAAGGAGATCAATTGCAAGTTACCCTCTGGTAAATTCAAATGTTATAAATAGCCAGCTTATTTTCAAACAAATGGCCCCTCTCCTTCTATGTTTGATTATTCAGTTTGTTTGAAGTTCTTGCATGAGTTTCAATAGTTTCATATTTTGCATGAATTATCAGCCTCTCATTTCTGGTTTAGAGATCATTTGATCTTCTTGATTTCATCTTACTTTATTTTTGTCCCATACAATCAGTTTATAATAAGGTAGTTTCTTTTTTTAGATTAGAATCCATTTAGAGTTGCAGGTTTTGTTTTGTCACAAAAGATAGATTCCAGAACTCTTGGCGTATTTGCGTTGTATCCTTGCAATAAATCCTACTAGGAATTGCATAGTCAATCTCTGTTCACTTGCACTATCCCTCTCTTACTTGCATTGTATTCAGTTTATATCCAAAGCTGCCATTGTTCGAGTATCTTTTGCTGTTGACACTATCACGTATACACTTTTCTGGATTCACGAGAGCATGAAGGAATGAGGAGATCACACTGAGGGGACAAGTCATGACACAACTGGATTTACCACTATTCTGTAAACTCCAGGTTTGAGCTTTCAAAGTTCTAGTTATAATAGATCAAATAGAGTAGTAAATTATTTCATTTCAATTAAAGCTCACTTTCGATATTACCAGGGAAGCTGTGGGGAATGATAGTTTTTGAGAAACTATGATTCATTCTTCACTTCTGAGGTATGATCGGAAGTCTTTCGATTAAATTAGTTAGTTATTTAAATATTTAGGATAAATTCACAACTACACAGGCAAATAGCTATACCAGGCTACCTTGCTTGTTTTGATTATGTTATTAGATTAATTATCCATTTTCTGAATATATTAGAATAGATTGCTCTTTTAATTTCATTAAAATACTTCATCGAAAATACAAAAATAAAAGAATATATGCATAGTGTAGATACATATTTCATAATTAGTTTATTCATTTTAGTTCAAATTGGATCATCTTTGTATGACAATCACGGGACCTAGAGAGCCCAGAGATTACGTTTTCGAACTGGTGGTACCTAAACCAAATCTCTCCACAACACTAGTTGATATAGATCAAGACCTTAGGATTCAGGTTTTTCGAATGACAATAAACCTACAAGTAATTAGTGAAAAATTGAGAGAGTTGTATATTAAAGATGACAAGGCATACACATTCTGGTCAAATCAATCCAACTACAGACTGCCTTCATAGGATATCCGCATGACCATACAAAAACTCGAAAGAGAACAAATATTTGGTTGCGATCCTTTAGTTCCACAACCCAACGCAGGAGACCTCCTCATCGACATAGATACTGGCTTTATTCAAGTTGCCAGAACACCCATGAGGTATTATGAGAAAATCATACAACTTCTAGTTCTAAACATAGAAGCTGAAAAATCTTACGACTATTGGATAGTCGGAAGAAGAGATTGACTCCTCATATGACCATAGGAGGTCCGCCACAACCAAAAATTAATGGTTGTGATCCACAGGTCCCACAACCCAACGAGCCTACTGATCAATCAGATATTGACGCTGGTTTACACACACTAATATTCAGATCCTCACCACTTTTGCCAAACACTATTACACAATTCTCCGTATTAAACGTAGTAGCCAATCAGGTTAGGTATTTTTGGACTAGACCAGAGAATCATCCATAAAGCTCCGGAGGATCCACTACACCTCTCATAAAAATTTTCCATGACCTTGTCTGGAAATATACACGAAGCACCTACAAGTCATATTCCACGTATCCAACAGCCAATAAATAGGATCTTGGCAGAGCTCAACATTGATTGGAGCCTCCGAGAAGCTATTATATCCAAACGATCCATTACACCAATTCAGGTTAGGAGAGTTTTCTTTGCCTTAGGTTCGCAGATTCCATTATTGCGTGTTGAGGATATAAGATTTCCCAACTAGTTTGTCTGTATCCACATATATTCCATTCTCACCGGTTGTCTCGACACGACCTTAGGAGGTCGGGTATGAAGAAGAGTTGCTTGTAGATTCTCGTGCTCGCATGTCACTTTTCTATCATACAAAATTGGTGAACCTGACATGAAACAAACAAATGTTCTCCTTTTATTTTCATTCTTTCATCCACCTTCGCTCTTTCCCATATACCCCCCGAATATGTCAGGATACAACACATATGGCAGACCTCTCTCAGGTCTCGAAGCAAATTATGGTCAAACAAATAGACAACCGTCACCCTTGCTTTGTACATGGGCTGATAACTATTCAAGTAATTACTTGTCATCACAAACTCCTCCTCAAAGAACTAGCTCTAGTTCTTCATTCTGAATTGAGGAGTTGGATCAGCTTACACAAACGCAACAACCAGAGCCCTCAGGCTCTAACAATATGATGTTTACTGGAGAGTCTACTTCATCTCCTAGGGTTTTTTTCAGACCACAAATCAGTAGATAGTTAGATCCACTCCCATTTTTGGATGGGGAGTATTTAGCACGCTACGCTAGAAGTGAACAACACTTCTAAAACATGTACTCACCTATAGGGAGTTTGCAAACACAACTTGATACCCTACTCCACAAAAACACCCCCATTCTTCCACCTATGGGAAATACTCTCGGTGAAGCTTGGCAGGGAAATGATCAATTCATAGTAGGGTATTATACCCCTTTACAACCTCAAGGTGAGAAAAAATCACCTTTAAGACAAAACACTGTGTCTTCACCAATCGAGGTCATCTCAGCCTTAGTTGAAAAGGTTAGAGGGCTGGAACTTTCTCAAGCAAATCAAAATTCATATTTTGGGCAAGTAGGAATCCCCAACCCTCCACATCATCCTAGCCAAGTTGACCTCCTTACAAGAACATGCACGTTAGGTATGTCTCCTCAACATTCGTATAACTATCAGTAGCAAACACCAACTAGAAGCGCATTTTCAAACACTGCTCTAGTTGAAAATATGATACCTCCCGGATTAGCACCTAACAACCCATACCTGAGCAATGCTCCTTCCTACTTAAACATCTATTCAAAATCACCACAGGGAGACATGTTCTCTTCTCCTGGGATGTTCACTCAACCCCAAGGATTTCCTTATGCCCCTGCAAATACATATGCTATGCCATATCAACAACTCATTCCACCCCCACCGCCTCAGCAGGCAGCATCAATGGTCGAAGCCTATGCGGTACGGACTTACTCAGAATATTTAAAAGAGCCCCTAGACTTCACCATACGAAGTGTCATGCTTCTAAGACCTCTTCCCGATTTACCTAAATACAAAGGGGAGGGAGATCCAAATGCGCATATCAAAGGCCTATGCCACGGCCATTCGAGAACTACTCCCTTGGGATGGGGTTGTTGCTGAGATATTCCCTAAAACCTTAGAGGGTATTTCCCTTGATTAGTACTACAGAATACTTGAAGCCTCAATACACTCATTCAAACAACTCATGTTAGAGTTTATCAAAGATTTTGATATGAACAAATTATTGAGAACAGGAATCAGGGAATTATTGCATATTAAACAAGAGCATAATGAATCCGCTGCTCATTTTATTCAGAGATGGCATACAGTTCTCTACTCATCAACAATTGCTCCAAACATGGATCAGATGAAACTATGTGATTTATTCCTTCATTCCCTCAATAGAGAGATAAAGGAAGAAGTCTAGAAGTTCCCAATAAGAACTTATGATGAAGTACTCAAGAGTGCTCTCCAAATAGATCAAATGACAATAGATAGTGGTCGTAAGACATACGGAACAAATGGGAAATTAATCACTCCCAATCAAAACACTACGACCTATCCTAATGCCGGGAATACCAATCAAGGACCTAAAATCCTTAACAAAAACCGTGGGGTAACAACAAACGGAGTAACTGGCCAAGTTAAAATAGAAAATGTTGTAAACATTTCACCACCCGTTAACAATCAGCGAAATAACAACTTTACTCCAACAATCGATGCGGTGGATTTTAATCATCCACCACCACAACAACAACAATAACAAATCCAAACACAAGGTCCAAATCAAAACCCAACTGGATATCAGAGTCAAAACCAAAGGCAACAACCTCAAAATTTTAACTCTAACAACTAGCAACCTTTTCAGAATTTTAGACCACAGCAAGTTTCAAATCAACAACCTTGAAACTATAATCCCAATTTGTATTGTGGTTTCCACAAGATTCAAGGCCATAATACTATGACTTTCCGTGACTACAATAAATTCATGCAGCGTTTGCTAGAAGACCAAAGACAACTCTTTATAGATATGTTCTTAGAAAATTCTGTAATACCCATGCCAAACACTTACACAGGGGCAGTCTCCCCTCAAAATGCACCCCTCAAGATCTTTAACTATCTGCTTCCAAATCATTCTAACAATAACATGTTAGATCCAAGTGGAACGAACAAGGGTGTTATGACAGGAAACAATGATCATGAAGCTTCAACTTCATTAAGTCCATCGGTCGCACCCCAATTAGGAACTTGATCGCAAACCAAGATAGTTGGCCTGGTAGAGCTAGACATAGAGCTACCCATAGAAACCATAACAAGAACATGGGATTATTCTTCTCAACTAGTTCCAAGCTATCCATTAGAACCAAACAACATTCAACAAACGTTGGTAAAACCCATAGGCGCTTACAATTTAATTAATGACTTAACAAATGGAGAAAGAGATGCTGAAAATGAAAGGAATCATCATGTAAATTAGAGACGCACATGTTCTTAATGTTAAGAGTACAATCTTCCATCTCAAATTGTTGGCAGAGATGATTCAATCAATGGAACTGACTAAAGAAAAAGAGTTGGATGACACTAGCCCGAAGGTGGTGATAAAAGAACCCAATTACAAATACTGGAAGGAGACCATCGCAACCTTGGTCAAAGAATGGAATGGAAGCATGGAGACGGTGGATGAGCTGGTTAAAGAGAATTGATATGTTTTGGTTTAGAATCTGCTGCTGGTTAAATCTTTTGCTATTAGTATTTCCCTTGGGACTGCTATATAATGTATATTATATATAATGGTTATCTTATTCTGGTTTTTTGTTTTTGATATTATGGATCATGATTGGCCTTTGAAGATAAATACTTTGGCCAATATGTAAGTAAACGATAACCCTTTGTAATGGGGTAGGGTCCCCTCAACCCTAACTTTTACCTATTATAAAAAAAAATTAATGACTTAACAAAGACCTTCTCTCATATTTCCTTCTTGGATTTGTTGAAGAACTCTCCCACCCATAGGGTTACTCTCTTAGAAGCATTAAGCCTTGGTCATTTAATTAACATCACTCCTCCTCTGGAAACACAAGTAAACCATGTAGCTTTGATGTCTACCCTCCAAGGTAGACATATAGGGATACTGAGTTTATATTTGACATAAGCAAAATGCCAACAAACGCTGAAATCACGTGTAGAGGCAACCAAGCCTTGCATTTGCAAGTATGGGTTTACAATAATTATGTTAAACGTGCAATGATTGACAACGAGGCAGTAGTTAACATAGTTCCCTTTACTTTTCTTCAAAAGCTAGGATATGGAGAAACAAATTGTTCCACAACACGAAATACGCTAAGAGGTTATGATAGCCTCAAAGCCACTTCAATTGGAACCATAGTTTTACTAGTCACCTTAGGACCCAAGACGGTCCTCACCAAATTTTATATTATAGATCGGGAAACTAATTATAATATGATCCTCATTTGACCATGGATACACCGCATGAAGGCAATCCCTTCTACGCTATTCCAGGAAATAAGATTCTTACACTTATGGAAAATATTTGTGGTACAAGGTGACCCAAAACCCTTCGATATACACCTAACTGACTTGAAGAAAAGACTAGGTGTTCACTCTAAGTTTGAACTCCCAACAAATCAAATTAACAAACCAATCAACCCAAAACGAGAAGAGAAACCGATCCCTACAACACAATTAGAAATTACGAATCTAGTCGAGGGCATTCCAACACTCAAAAATGAGACTAACGTCGTAGAAACAGTATCATCAGGTACTACCACAAAAATTATTGAATCACTAGAGAAATATCTACCCATTCTCCTACCATTTGATTCTATGGGTATGGGATGCACCCTAGGAATTGGTTCCCTTCCATCAAATGAAGTTTGTATGGTAGAAGTAACTGAGGCAGAAGAAACAAACATGACGGATATCCCAACATCCATTTTTCCAAGCAAATATTGGACTCTCCACTTCGATGGAGCTAGATGTCACTTTGGAGCTGGGGCAGGTGAGATCTTTACTTCTCTCGAGGGAAATATCCTACCTTTTTCCTTTAAATTAAACTTTAAGTGTACAAACAACGGGGCTGAGTACAAAGCCCTCCTCCTTGGGCTCATCATAGCCAACCAAGTCTCGATAACATTAGAGTGCTAGGAGACTCGCAACTAGTTGCAAACCAAGTCTCTGAGCTATATGAGACTAGAGCTGAACATTTACAACTCTATAAAACAACGGTATTAGATCTAAGGAAAGGATTCAACTTCATATCAATTGAAGCAATCCCACGAGAGCAGAACCTTCTTGTAGATTCAATAGAAACCTCACCTTCCTGTTTTACTCCAAACAGTGAGTTGGAAAACACAAGTTTCACAGTATCACTTCGTACTAAACCATTGGTGTGTAAAATACCAACAAACCCACTCCTGACTCATATAGAAGCTAAGAATGAATTTTCTATCCTAGATCACTTTGACAGTGATAGAGTCACTCTCAAATATCTAAATGCCTATGTGGAGCTACATCTCGCTCATCACATAGTAGATCTTTCCCTAATACCACATTCCTCTTCCTATTTTGGAAATCCCATGATAGAGTCTCCTCCGCAAAAGGATCTCGATATCTACGAGGTAGAGAATGAAGAAAGTTTGGAACTACCTCCGGCCCCTCCTGAATTTGAAGAAGGAAATGCTTCCTTGATCAAAGAAACAATTGACATAAACATTGGAATGGAGGAAGAACCAAAGATTTTAAAATTAGGATCCTCGTTAACTCTAGAGGAGATAGAAATACACACCCAAATCCTCAAAGAACATCAAAAGGCTTTCGCGTTTAACTACAAAGAAATGACAGGAATTGCACCACATATCGCGGTACATAATCTTGTCACCAAACTAGATGCAAAGCCAATTAAACAAAAGTCAAGACCAATGAAGCCAAAAGTGGCTCTCATGGTGAAAGAAGAAGTAATGAAACTTCTCCAAGTAGGATTCATCAAACCAGTTGACTATTCACAATGGGTATCTAATATCGTCCCTATTCTAAAAAAGAATGGAAAGATACGCATTTGCATAGACTTTCGGGATATTAACAAAGCCTTGTCCCAAAGATGACTTCCCGTTACCATCCATTGACATCATTATTGATGCAACAACTGGATTTGAACTGTTGTCCCTCATGGATGGGTTTTCAGGGTATAATCAGATTAAAATATCTAAACAGGATCAAGCCAAGACCACATTTATAACTCCTTGGGGAACTTATTGTTACGCTGTCATGTCATTCAGTCTTAAGAATGCTGGTGCTACATACCAGCGGGCAATGAAATACATATTCCATGACCTTATTCATAAAATTGTGGAATCCTACGTGGATGATTTGTTGGCCAAGGCCAAGAAGCAGATGTGATCACCCCGAGGTACTCTGTATCATTCTCTCATGATTGATCGAGTATGGTGTCACCTTGAACCCAGAGAAATGCGTATTTGGTGTGACAGGAGGAAAGCTTCTGGGTTACATTATATCCTCATGAGGGATTGATGTTGATCCAGCCAAAATATGGGCTGTTCTTGAAATGATTCCACCATCAGACGAGTCTGGTATCAGATCATTTCTTGGGAAACTAGGTGCAATCTGAAGGTTCATCCCAGATTTAAGTTTTTCTATTCATCCAATCAACAATCTATTAAAGAAATATTATAGCATTGATTGGACAGAAGAATGCAACGAGGCCTTCAAAGTGGTTAAATGCTTCTTGTTGTCTCCTCCCACGCTAATGCCTCCCAGACCAGATCATCCTTTGATCCTGTATTCACGGGCTACTGATGTCTCGCTAGCCTGCATGCTGGCTCAAGAAGACAATGATAAATGAGAATGTGCAGTCTATTTCATTAGCCGAATGTTGCTTGATTATGAAACACGTTATACACAGGCAGAGAGAGAATGCCTTGCCATAGTCTTTGCAACGAAACGTTTAAGACATTACATGTTAAACCAAGAAACAAGGGTCATTGTAAAGACATATCACTTACGAACATTCCTCACACAAGGGTCTTTATCTAAAAAGGCTGGACGTTTCATAACCTTAATGGGTGAATTTGAATTAACGTTTGTAAACCAAAAATCCGTTAAGGGTCAAATCATTACAAACTGGTTAGCTAACAATCCGTTAGATGGGGGCGATCTGGTAAATCTAGACTTTCCCAATGAGTGCATATACTTTGTCGAAACCAGACCCCCCATCTCTACATGCCCTTGGTACACCGATATCATCAATTTTATCATGGACCATACGTACCCAAAAGATGCCACATCGCAACAAAGAAGGCGGTTACGCATTATCACTGCTAAATATGTTATCTTAGAACAAGTGCTCTATTGTAAAGCCTTCGATGGAATGCTTTTAAGATGCGTTGACACTGAAGAATCCAAAAATATTCTTTACAAATCCCACAGTGGGATATGTGGAGGCCACTTTGGTGGTCACGCCAATGCTC
This sequence comes from Taxus chinensis, assembly GCA_019776745.2. Taxonomy (NCBI): domain Eukaryota; kingdom Viridiplantae; phylum Streptophyta; class Pinopsida; order Cupressales; family Taxaceae; genus Taxus; species Taxus chinensis. The sequence continues at coordinate 666,439,021 of CM034148.1, forward strand.
GCAAAATACATCGGATGGGCTATTTCTGGCCCACTCTTGAACATGACGCGGTAGAGTTTGTGTGTAAGTGCCACAAATGCCAAGAATTCTCCCATGAGATTCACATGCTAGCACAATCTCTGCAACCAATAGCAACCCTATGGCCTTTCTCCACGTGGGGTCTAGATTTGATAGGGAAATTCTCTCCCTCATCAACAGATGGCCATAACTTTATAATTATGGCCACATAATATTTTACCAAATGGGTAGAGGCCATGCCTCTCACCACCGTGCCAGGTTCTGTAATCGCTAAGTTTATTTTGAATCAAATCATTTACAGGTACGGTGTCCCACAAGTCATTATCTCAGATAATGGCACATCCTTTAAGAATGATGAGGTCCATGAATTATGTAGTAAATTCAAGATAAATCATCATACGGCCTCCCTTTACTACCCTCAAGCCAATGGACAAGCCGAAGTAACAAACAAAACGTTAAAAGCTATTCTCCTCAAAATAGTTAAGGAGAATAAACGGGATTGGAATTTAAAATTATACCTGGCCTTGTGGGCCCATCGAACATCAATAAGAACACCAACGGGGGGCAACCCCTTTCTCATTAGTATTCAGGGTAGAAGCAGTTCTCCCGCTTGAGGTCGAAATACCCAGCCTCTACATCTCATTACAAGGGATCTTGGGAGAAGAAGCCTATAGAGAGGCACGCCTCTCTCAACTAGAAAGCCTTGATGAGGCCAGGATGAATGCCAAACAATGGCACAGAGCCTATGCTGACCGGATGTGCCGACAATATAACAAAAAGGTCTACGAGTGAGAAATATATGAGGGAGATCTAGTTCTAAGACTAGACATCCATATTGATAAGAAAACCGGTGAAGGAAGGAAATTCCGGCCCAAGTGGTTGGGCCCATACTGAGTCATGAAAGACTACAGGAAATGGTGCGTATCTCTTATGTACATTAGAAGGTGAGGAGTTCAATGAAACAGTCAATTCCTTGCATCTTAAATAGTTTTACGCATAAGGCATCAACGTCACCATTTGTATATTATATCTACCTACATTGCATTAGTCACTTAGTTGTTTCATTTTGTTCACTCGTTTCATAACTATTGTGGTCAAGGAACTTATTCTTAAGCAATTCATTACAAACTTCTGAAAGTATTGGCAAAAACATTCAAAATCATATCTCTTCAAGTTTTCATAATATCATCAAATAAATTCCAAAATCTTTTCATCAAGATCGACAGACAAATATTGACGAAAACCATACCAAGGCCTGCATACTTGGTTTTTCTCTTTCTTTCTACTAGGTGAAGTTGTTCTTACCTACGGTCTATTCTAGAAGCTTCTTGGTGTCACATCTATCCCTCTTACGTCTCTTTGAAACAAGGATATTCCAAAATCACAGATCAGAAGTGTCAAAATCAAATAGAATCAAAAATACCAAGCAAACAGAATATTTTATTTTACACACTTCTTTGCCCCACCAACCTTCAGTGATAAGCCCACATCTCTTACTAGTGGTGCGAGGTTGGGAAAGGAAAGAAGTGCCCTTACTCACCTATATCCTGCCTTTGGTGACAAACCCATGCTTCTTACTAGTGGCATGGGGCAGGGTGTGGGGGGTCCATTCACACAAATTAACAAATCTTGGTATTTTAGAAATACAAATCAAATTATATTAAGTGAAAATAAGCATCCAAATTCCAAAGAGATCAAATCCTCAAAACCAGATTTTGTCAACCAGGTTGCCATTTATAGATCTAAGTCTAGATAAACTAGAAAGTAAGTTGCCTTCTGAGCTTGGTGGTAGTTTTGAGTAGGGTAAGTGTGTAGGTCTAAGTTTGGTTTCTGTCACTGGTTTGTCTATCTCTCATCATTTCATCCAGTCAAACTCATACAATTTGCACCCTTCCCAACTCTTGGTGTTGAGCCCTCGCATCTTACTAGTTGCGTGGAGTTAGGAGTGGGGCAAGTTCATCTCGTTATCACTAGACATTCATCACATTTTTCCGAAATAAGAAGAAGCAACGAACATTGCCCAAAGAATCCAAAAGTTCAGTACTACAATATGTTTGCATCATCACATATCAGCATTACAAAAAAAATCAAAGAGAAACATTATGTTATCACTTGTCATCCATTGCATACATTCTGAAAAGCATATAAAAGAAAAGATTCTAAAAACATCTAGTATACACATGGGAAACGAATCACAAAAATTCTAGATACAAGAAGATCTAGATCCAAAAATATATATATATATATATATATATATATATATATATATGAATCATGTTTTATATACAATGCCATCATGCACTAGGCATGGTCAAAATGCTCAATGAGCCCAGAAAATACAAAAACACTCGTATAAATATCTGACCAAAAATCACTACAAAAAGACACCATGATCTCTCAATCCCTGTGAGATCCCTCAGAAGGTGCATGACCTCATCTAGGACTCCTACTGCAATGATGCTCTGAATGAACTGAGGGCTCATGATCACGGCCAGTAGCTGTGGTCTCACTGTGAGAAAATAACTCCTCATCAAGTGCTCAGTGGTCCTATATCCAGCTACCTCAGCATGGAGAGAAGTCATGATCTTTTCCACCTTCCAGATAGGGGAAAACACATCGGTATGTCTACCGGCTGCTGAAGGCTCTCCCACGTCTGCAGTAAGCTTGGCCCGTGTACTCTCTGAAGGGAGTAGTAGAGTGTCCGCACACACCTGGTGAATCAAGTCTCGCCATCCCTCAACAGTCACTACAAATAAAAAAGGAGAAATAAACAAGTTAGAAAGTTGTCCATGATAAAGTAAAAAACAAATGAAACAACAAAAGGGAAATATCAACTAAACAATTCTAACTAAAATGAAATCGAGAAAAGAGTAGTAACTCACTCAGATCTCTAGGCATCTAGGTGGGATCTCTAGGATCTGCACCTGCCACTAATGTTGTCGCTGACTGTGGAACCTTCCCCAAATCTGGAAAGAAGTGACATCCTGCTACGGACTCATCATCTCCCCCAATGTCTTGAGAAGGCAACTCCTCTGAGATCAGGGTCACCTTCTCTACACTCTCCTCCACCCTCTCAGCCCTCAAGATGTCCTAAGTGTCATGCCACTCAAAGTTTCTCTCATCATCCCCGGCCATCCCACCTGTCTCACCTCCCTCCGTCTCCTCCTCTGTCTCCTCTCCTGTGAACTCCTTAGAGTTTGAGTCCACATCAATAGGCTCATCTCTCTCTCCACTATGAGCAGGACCGGCTCCGATCTGAAGTAAAGGTGCTCGAGGAGCACTGGCTACCCCTTCGGGCACGAACCACCCACCTAGCTACAATGGGAACTCTAGGAGTGATCGTAGTCCAACCTCGGCCTCTAGGACCTCCCCTGGCCTCGCGAACAGACCTATATACTAGCCCCACTGGAGGAAACATATCAATGTAGGGGAGGCCAAATTACTGTGGTACTCTGTCAAAGGGGTGGATCTCTAACTTCCCCATCCTATCTATCAGTTGACTAGTAGTATAGCAAGCGATCAATGTGTGTGCCTCCTCTCCCCATAACCCTGCCATGGCCTGATAAGGAGTGGCCTCCATGTCTGCAATAGTCAAAGAAGCCACTGGCTGGTGTGGTGTCCTAAGTATGGTCATCCCTGTCCACCTCACTACCCTGACAGCCCCAAGATCCTCTACCTGTACACCTCTCCCGTAGGGAATGATGTGCTCATACACCCAACTCATGACTAGAGTAGGGTGACTCAATGACTACCCCTGTAATCTAACCACCCTATACAAATCATGATAGGTGGTCCCAAGGATGTCTAACTCCCCAAGTGTAAATGTGGCCATGTGCCTCAATCTATGCAATGATAGGTGCCCAGCAGTATAAAAGAGTATCCCCTCCCTTGTCCCCAATCAACCACGAGGCCAAGATACCCATAATAGCCTGGCAGAGCACAGGGATATCTGAACCAACAATAGAATGGACCTTCACCCCCTTCTTCGAGCCCATGGAAACAACAACATCTCCCATATATGTGGCCCACTGAACCATCTGAGATCTGGACATTGTTGTCTTAAGAGACAGCCACCTCCCAAGAATCGGGACCCCCAATATATGGTAGACATCCTCAAGGGTGATGGACCACTCACCCCTAACTCCTGGAAATCAGAAAGTGTTTTGATCTGCGTCCCAGTATGAAAATAAGTCACACAATATGTGACTAGCAGGTGCAACATGAGGGACCTGAGCAATCCTCCAAATGCCAGCCCTCTATAGAGTATCCTGCTCTACCTGAGTAAGTGCCTCTAGCACTGTAGGGAGCCAATCACACTCCCTCTCTCTGCTCCATCTGATGTACTCCTTCCGCGTTCACCCAAAACAGAGAAAAAGAGTAAGTTAGTAACGTAATCCAACTGGAAAATTACCAAGAACATATAAAAATGTCAAAAATGTAAAAGACAATTAAAAATTACATCTCTTTTTGCATTCTGTTTGAAACCGCCACCCTGTTCAGAGTGGCGGTTTCATAACCGCCACCTTCTAGGGTGGCAGTCCCATGACTGCCGCCATATGCAGGGTGGTGGTCCTTCCAAATCAGTCCTATCCCAAATGGCTCAGAAAGCCCTAAAAAGACTTTAAAAAGGCAAAAATACACCATTTTAATGAAATAAAGACCTACCCTATGGGCGCCCCCCTGGAGACTCATTTAAGACTAACATTTTAAAAATAATCCCCCAAGACAAAGATTTCTACATTTCTATATTTTGGATTTAAAAATGATAAAATGAGAAGAACTAACCTGAGACTTCGTGGGTCGATGTCCTGCTCTCGGAGGCATGATCATGATCTCACAATGAACGTTTTGACTGTACTCACGTCAAAAATGGTCACCGTGGGTCCCAGAGCTCAAAAACCACCAAATCGACATGCGTAAATGAATAGTAAAATGAGTTCGTTTTACATATATATAGTATTCTAATTTTTTTCGAGTGTTCTTACGCAGAGTTGGAACGCCGACGGAGGTAAGTTCTTATCCCCGCGCAAATGGTAAGTCCTCATTTCATATTATTTTAGTATTTATTTTTTGATTTGTTTTGTCTATCTGCACTTGAGTCCTCTTTTCATTTTTCAGATAGCGGGAATTTGGGTGGCAACATTTCGACACACGGGCATGTCAGGTATAGCTTCTAACTCCCCATTTTGGGACCGCCATACTCAGACCCACCGTTTTATGCCTCTTCATGGCTAAAACACTTCTCTGAGGGGGCAATATGTACGTACCCAAAAATGTAGGTATTGTACTGCCAGAAAGAGGTTACGGAAACCCCAATGATGATTCAGGTCTCTTCGCAAGGTGTTTGGAATCCAGAAAAGATTGCCAAGTATATGTTTACATCCCAAATGCTTTATCCAAGCTCCGTGTACTTTGTTCTATCCTCTACCCCCATTTTTTTCTTTGCATTTTGGTCTTAAGTGACAGGAAGCCAAGGTCCCATGACCGCACCCAGGATAGGGCGGTGGTCCTGTAACCGCTTCCCTGTGTAGGGCGGCAGTCCTGTGCATGATTTTCTAGAAGGTTCTGACGATTTCGATGTCAAACATAAAAATTCAAGTTTCACCCGCATTCCTCAACCACTTTGGCTTGCATTTATGTTTTGGCTTCCTGGTAAATAGTGTTTTCCCTTTGTTTATAGTAAAAGAGATCAATTCCAAGTTACCCTCTGGTAAATCCAAATGCTATAAATAGCCAGCTTGTTTTCAAACAAATGGCCCCTCTCCTTCTATGTTTGATTATTCAGTTTGCTTGAAGTTCTTGCATAAGTTTCAATAGTTTCATATTTTCATGAATTATCAGCCTCTCATTTTTGTTTTAGAGATCATTTGATCTTCTTGCTTTCATCTTACTTCATTGTTGTCCCATACAATCAGTTTAGAATAAGGTAGTTTCTTTTTTTAGATTAGAATCCATTTAGAGTTGCAGGTTTTGTTTTGTCACAAAAGATAGTTTCCAGAATTCTCAGCGTATTTGTGTTGTATTCCCATAATAAATCCTGCTAGGAATTGCATAGTCAAGCTCTATTCACTTGCACTATCCCTCTCTTACTTGCATTGTATTTGGTTTATATCAAAATCTGTCATTGTTTGAGTATCTTCTTCTACTGATGCTATCATATACACACTTTTCTGGATTCACGAGAACAAAGGAACGAGGAGATCACACTGAGGGGACAAGTCACACACAACTGGATTTACCACTATTCTGTAAACTCCAGGTTTGAGCTATCAAAGTTCTAGTTACAATATATCAAATAGAGTAGTAAATTATTTCATTTCAGTTAAAGCTCGCTTTTGATATTGCCAGGGAAGTTGTGGGGAATGATAGTTTCTGAGAAACTATGATTCATTCTTCACTTCTGAGGTAGGATCAGAAGTCTTTTCAATTAAATTAGTTAGTTATTTAAATATTTAGGATAAATTCACAACTGCACAGGAAAATAGCTATACCAAGCTACCTTGCTTGTTTTGATTCTGTTATTAGATTAATTGTCCATTTCTGAATATATTAGAATAACTGCTCTTTTAATTTCGTTAAAATACTTCATCAAAAATACAAAAATAAAAGAATATATGCATAGTGTAGATACATCTTTCATAATTAGTTTATTCATTTCAGTTAAAAATTGAATCATCTTTGTATGACAATCATGGGACCTAGAGAGCCCAGAGATTACGTTTTCAAACCGGTGGTACCTCAACCAAATCTCTCCACAACACTAGCTGATATAGATCAAGACCTTAGGATTCAGGTTTTTTGAATGACAATAAACCTACAAGCAATTAGTGAACAATTGAGAGAGTTGAATATTGAAGATGACAAGGCATACACATTCTGGTCAAATCAACCCAACTACAGACTGCCTTGATAGGATATCTGCATGACCATACAAGAACTCGAAAGAGAACAAATATTTGGTTGCGATCCTTTAGTTCCACAACCCAATGTAGGAGACCTCCTCATCGACATAGATACTGGCTTATGTATTCAAGTTACCAGAACACCCGTAAGGTATTATGAGAAAATCATACAACTTCTAGTTCTAAACATAGAAGCTGAAAAAGCTTATGACTATTGGATAGTCAGAAGAAGAGATTGACTCCTCATATGACCATATGAGGTCCACCACAACCAAAAAATTACAGTTGTGATCCATAGGTCCCACAACCCAATGGGCCTACTGATCAATCAAACATTGACGTTGGTTTATGCACACTAATATTCAGATCCTCACCACTTCCACCAGACATCATTACACAGTTCTCTGTATTAAACGTAGTAGCCAATCAGGCTAGGGATTTCTAGACTAGACTAGAGAATCGTCCATAAAACTCCAGAGGACCCACTACACCTCTCATCACCATTCTCATGACCTTGTCTGGAAATATACACGAAGCACCTACAGGTCATTTTCCATGTATCCAACAACCAATAAATAGGATCTCGACAGAGCTCGACATTGATTAGAGCCTCCGAGCAGCTATTATATCCAAACAATCCATTACACCAATTCAGGTTAGGAGGGCCTTCTTTGCCTTAGATTTGTATATTCCATTATTGTGTGTTGAGGATATAAGATTGCCCAACTATTTTTTCTATATCCACATATATTCCATTCTCACCGGTCTTTCTCGGCACAACCTCAGGTGGTCGGATAGGAAGAAGAGTTGCCTTGTAGATTCTCATGCTTGCATGTCACTTTTCTATCATACAGGTTCCATGTCTCAGACTTAGAAATACCTTATAATATGATCCTTGGTCACCCATGGATTCATTCCATATAGGTTGTGCCCTCAACTTTCCATCAGTGTATCAAACTCTACCGTGAAGGAAAAACACTAACCATTCTTGGGGACCCCCAACCCTTTACACATTGCATATCATTATCTTGTTATTTCTCCACTGCATATGAATTTCCTTCTACCAAAATAGTTGTTCAGAGTCAATCCAAGGCCCTCGCCTCCTGCATTGATCCTAATACATTGTGCTTCTGTGAAAATGGTGCATCTACATGTATATCAACATTTGTTATATTAGAGATGAAATTCCTTCCTAATGGCTATGGAGAATATAATTTTTGGACACTAGAAAATGTATAAATGTTGGACTATAAAGAGGCACATGCACATGTAGAAGGGTTTCAAAAGAAACACATGGTTGAGTAAACAAGATGAGCGTGCTAGATGATAGGGGTAGCGCGAGAAAAAAAGGAAAAGGTTTGCGTGCGTAGATCACTATAGGAAGGAAGAGGAATTTTCCAATTTTAAAGTATTATGGCTAAAAATGGATATGGAGTGTGTGAAACACAAGGAGAGTTCTATGGATAAGAAAATCCTATTTTTGAGGGATGAAGTTACAGTTCAAAATAATGCATGGAAGCTAATAATAAGACTATGGTGAATTCTATCTTTACCTTATTAGTTTATTATCAAGCATGTTAGGAAAACATGTATGGCTCTATTTTGAGTTTGTAGTCTATTTTTAGATACATAGGCGATGAAGGGAAAGTCCCCACCCATACAAATACTTGATGTCTTGCAAAATTTTAGAGAGTATGAGTTGTAATAAAGTTATGATGTCTTAATACACTAACAGCACAACTCTCTAATGGTAATTACTATGTATTCAGCTTCTGTTACTTAATGAATTTATACAATGGAATATTTTGAATGGATTATGATAATTGATGTATGTGATCATGGTTTTTATATGGTGGATTTGATCTTAGTAATTATATGGTATTTATGTATCCTTATTATGGGTGTGCCGGTTATGGACTCATGGAACTAATGGTTGTAATAGAATGTATTCTTTAATTATGGTTATTATGAACATGCATGCTAACATCTAGATAAAGTGTCATAAAATAGGGACCTCATAGATTTGTGTGCTTCGAGTGAGCGCTCAAACCTGTCTGAGTGAAGTGCCAATGTGCCTAGGCATCTGAGTATAAAAAGACTACATTTTGCTTCTATTACGGGGACCTCTTTTCAAACTATTTTCCATGATGTTGCATGATGATGGTGTACCAATTGACTCTTTTGACCACTAAAGATTAGGTAATCGAAGGAAAATATCAGTTTGTATGAAGACATGGTTCCAGACCGTATTTTATGTGCGTAAGTGGGTGGAAGATAATCTATATCATGAACTATATGAGACATTTTTTAAATACTTTTTGATATAATTGTACAAGTGGTTGTTTACATATGCATCAAAGAAGAGATAGAGTTACAGACCAAGGGTTTAGACATAGGAAGGTTACCAGACATTATTTTATGTTGATGAACCTTAGACACGTGTTGTAGATCATTGGTGGGTTGGTGTTGTGCGTAGTTATACTCTGGAGTATATTATTTCTACATATTCTTGTCTAGAATTTGTTAAGTTTAAGTTTTTGTGTGAGCCCTGAGGGTCTTACATCCACGTTATTCTTCTAGCTCTTAAGATATTGATCATGGTGCTGAGTTTAGAGAACTTACCTATGGATAACTTAAAATCCATCACGTGCAAGATTAGGAGCACGTGTGGAGAAGGATGGAGGACCTAGCAGTAGAAATGGAACAAGAGGAAATATGGCTCAGATATAATGAAGTGTGAGAGAGGGAATTGATGAAGAAAAGGGATATTGAGGAACACATGGAGTTAAGGAGAGAGATGGCTCATGAAGGATTTGAAGCTAATGTGGAATACGTGGATCTGGAGCATCTAGTTCTCCCAACCTTAGGTAAGCATAGTACAAAACCCCCTTTGGCTTTCGTGGAAAACACATTAAAAAAGAGTGTGTAGACTACAGGTGCGTATCTGATCCCACCTAGCCACCTAGCCCTTATGCTTGGTGTTTCAAATCTAGTAGTTATTAACAGGAAGTTTATTACAAGTAAGAAAGCATGAGTAAGTACATATCATCTTCTATTGAATTTAGGATATCAAGTTAGTATTGCACCTATGTCATCACAGTCAGTGCCATTGTTTAGTAGTTTTATGGCAAGATTGTTCCCAGGTGAGTCATGAGGACAAAACGTGGGTGCGCAGAATGTTGGAATTACTACAGTAGTTGTCGTGACGACACAAACTGTTAGTATTTATACTAGTACCACAATTTGGAAATTGGTAAGCACATCAACTAGTCCATAAACCACTAGTGGTGGATCGAGAGGATCAAAATCAAGTGGATCAAGTAGTTCCAAATGTGGAGGAAATACTAGTGGTTATGGTTCTGGTTATGGATCTAGTGTATTATGAGATGTCTCTCCACTTACATGAATATAGGGGAATTGAAGATGCAGTAGAGAATGTGCACAATTGTGAGCTTCTATGGCACACTAAAGTAATTACAACCTTAGATAGGAAAGAAATTCAGTTTTCTATTACTCTTCAAAGGCACGTGCATATCTGGTACAGAAAGTATGACCCACATCATACTTTCGTGGATTATGATACTTTGCATTTCTTGTTGAGTTCCATATACCAGAGTTTAAACAAAAGAGTATCATCACGCTTAATGACATTAAATAGGGCTTATCTAAGATGGTTCAAGAGTATGACGCATGTTTTAAAACTTTGTTATTAAAATTGTCTTATGACATTCATCTGAGTCAGCATGCACAGTGGTTTGTTGGGGGATTGTTGGCTTCATTTAGAATATTATTGTCTCATAAGACATTTGTAGATATGCATGATTCTTTGGAATAATCTTTGCATGTTGAGGCAATTGGAAGTGTGGATACTGGAGTAATCTCATTTTTAGAGATACAGATTCCAGCTATGCTAAAATAGTTGGAGAAGCTCTCTACTAATTCATCTCATGAGACGCACAATGGAATATGGTGTACATACTATGAGGTTGAAGGGACACACTAAAAATGGCTTCCCTTATAATTACGTGCGCGCTATTTTGGTGGATTACAAAAATTTCATTTGGACCATGATGCAAGTAGGTGTCCCCTCTTATAATGCACGATCCAAAATAATGTGTCTATGTATTTTAAAAATTTAAAACACATACTCATGACACTATTGATAGTAGAGTGATAGATCATATCCATTAATCCATGGAGACTGGTGTGCTCTAGACTAGTGTGGTTGATAGATCTAAGGAACATGGACAACAACATCATAAAGGGTGCAATAATGGGGATAACTAGAATAGAAGCTTTCATGGAGGATATAGAGGACGAGGTCATGGTGGTGGAAGAGGAGGATTTCCTTGAGGAACTTCTTACACTTGTGGATCTCCTGATCATTATTAATGTGAGTTCCCTCTAAATGTGGTTAGTTCATCATTTGAAAAACAACACAAATTTGAAGAATGTCCAGACTTGTATGAGCATATGAGCAAGTAGCATAAGTCATACGGGGGTATAACTATGATTAAGATACAATGTGCAGATGGAGATCAATGGATGTCAAAGGTTAGACTTAATTCTGAATTACAACCTGTATTATTCACTACACGTGCTGAGGATGCATGTACTCAGGAATCTCCTAGGAATAAGCCAACTATAACAACTCAAGAAGTGATTAAAGCCAAGAACCCTAATGATGCACATCAGAAAGAGGTTTACCAAGAGACAATGGACATTATCAGGGATCTACAACGAGAGATTCGTATCCTTAAGGAGATGGCATGTGTGTTGGAATGAGAAAATAAGTTTGAAATCCCATAGAAGGACATAGATGAATTAAAGGAGGTATTTAGAATGTTTCACTAGGAGAACATAATCCCTTTATTAGGAGAGTGGTTGAGATAAAAATTACCACACGTAGGACAATGAGCATGAGAGGTGGATACTTCATGCAAATATTCCTCCCCATAATCATGAGTATGATAAGGAGATTACATTAAATGCGGTCATAGATGGATGGCTTCTGAGAAAAATTCTTATAGATACAGGTGCGTAAGTTAATGTACTTATGTTAGATGCATGGAATCAAATGGGAAGACCACCATAACATCCCTCTTTGAATATATTATATATGACAAATAGAACTATATCCATGCCACTTAGAGTACTCAAGGATGTGACTATTATGATTCAGGGAGCCAAGTTTACTGGTGAATTTGAAGTACTTGAGCTATCTGAAGCAGATAGCTTCCCAACATTACTTGGGCACCCCTGGTGTTATACAAATAATACAGATTTTTGCTTTTAGCAAGGGATACATTAGCTTTGAAATCAAGGAGTACCACATCATTATACCCGTGAATGATGCAAAGGTTGCCCCATATGTTGAACCATTGAGCAAAGAGGATTTGAACAAGATATACATGCGTGAGATCAAAGACCTTGAGGGAATTAATCCATCTAAGGAAGGAACAATATAGTGAGATGATGCTCTTTCAATTAGTGATGCCACAAGTATTGTTTGTGATAGTTAGGCACATGGAATGTATGAAGTAGTTGGGTGAGATATTAAGAACATAGTTACTTGCATGATCAAGTCACACATGGTTAGGTGATTGAGTTATAACTAGGTACCTCGGTACACTAGTGAAGGGAACCCTGATGTATTAATACATGTTATGAAATCCCAGTGGAAGAATGAAGGTGATAGATGTAGTATGCTAGTGTATACTTTGTACGATACAACAGGGCATTACTGGACTACACACAAAGACAACCTATTAGAATGACAAGAGGTGAGGATCACCTTTTCTACTAGGTTTCTAAGGATCAATGTACCTTCTCAGATGTGTAAATTTCATAGGAAGTCTCGTGTATTTCACTACATTCAAAATTGTGAGAGACTTTGGATGGAGGGGCAAGAGGCCTTGCTACCATCACTCTGGGTACATAATTTCTACTCTACTTTAAGTGGTTGTGCGTGTACATGGTATGTTCATGTAGAATTGACAAGAGAAATAGCTAATTAGTAGGAGCTAACCTCAGGTATGATTCATACTTTTGATTATTTATCTACTAAGACTCCACTCAATGAAGCATTGTATTATGGAGCACCTTAGTTCGGGAGATAGTGTGAAGGCTAAGGAAATCATGTTAAATATGTTTTGAGAGATGGATTTAGAGGCACACCTTGACCTTGAAGAGACTGAGGAAGAAGAAATTGTCTTCGTCTAGATAGAAAAAGGAAAAGGGTACACTAGTATGTATGATAAATGACACAAATGGCAAGGATAACCACTTGGATGTTAACCACACTAAAGGTACGTGTGAGGTGATGGACACATCAGATGATAAGGCACACACATATCATGAGCCTATGAAAACCGAGGAAGGTTTAAAAATGGAATAGATGTAGAGCCTAAGGGAGGGCCACTATTAGTGATTACTGGTCAGAGCAGGAAGTGGCTCAAATTATTGAACTCCTACACAAATTCCAGGACTTTTTTCCACGGGGATATCATGAGTTAAAAGGAGTACACCAATATTTAGGTGAGATGAGAATCAAACTTAAGGAAGGTGTGTGCCCAATTAGGAAGAGGCCATATCGGATGAACACTAATTTGTGTGTTTAAGGTAAAGGAATAAATTAATAAAAATTCTCAAATTTGGTATAATTTATCCCATTAAGGAATATGAATGGGTTAGTCCCATGGTAATAAGCATTAAAAAGGATGGGAGCATAAGGATATGTGTGGACTATAGAGAGATAAATTATTCATGTGTTATTGATCCTTTCCCCGTTCCTTTTACATAGAGGATCCTTGAGGGAGTTTCATAGCGCGATATCTACTCTTTTATAGATGGGTTTTCAGGATATCATCAAGTGCACATATCGAAGGAAGATCAGGAAAATACAACTTTCACCTCTGAGTGGGGAAGTTTTTACATACATAGTGATTCCCTTTGGACTAAATAATGTGCCACTGGTGTTCTCACGCATTGTGGTGTAGGTGTTTCAATATTCCATTCATAAGTTTTTACAGGTGTATATGGATGCTTAGATTGTCTACGGATTATTCAAATACCATTTTCACACTTTAAGACTTATGTTTGAGAGGTGCATGCAATTGAAAATCCTCCTTAATATTAAGAAGTACATCTTTGACACTCCTTTTGGCACTTTTTCAAGGCATATTATTTGCAAGGAAGGGTTTTTGGTGGACCCAAAAAAGGTCATTGTGATCTTGGGATTGGAAGAACCTAACAATCAAAGTGAAATGCAAAAATTCTTAGGTCACATAGGCAATTACAGAAAATTTTTTAAAGGATATGAAAATATTTCCATGGCACCTAGAGGAATTATTGAAGGCTAAAGGAAAATTCTATTAGTATGATACGTACCAGCTGGTGTTTGAAACTATGGAGGAAAGAGTTATCACTACACCTATTTTTACAATTTCCTTCGTGCGACAAACCATTTCATGTTTATTTTGATACTTTTGGGATGGAAATTGGAACCATACTAGCATAACCAGGAGAAGGCATTGTAGACCACCCCATTTTCTTTGTAAGTAGGAATTTAACCCCCGTTGAGAAAAATTATACTATTGAGCATGAGGCTTTTTCCATGATCTACGTACTACACAAGTTCAGGAAATACTTACTAGCAATATTGTTTATCTTTTTCATAGATCATATCGCACTCAAGTATTTGTTCAACAAGCATATTTTACAAGGGCGCATTTATAGATGGGTACTACTATTTCAGGAGTTTGAGTTTATAGTTATTGTAAAGCCAGGAAAAAGTAACTCAGGGCCTGACCTTTTATCAAGAAATTAATTCTGGTGAGGATGCACAGAGCATAGAGGACACTATGTCAAATGCATAACTATTTAGACTGATCCGCACACCCACATAATTAGAAGATATTGTAGTATTCCTATGCACTGGATAAGTGCCTGAGGGAATGAAGATGTTATAAAATAAGTAGCTTGCATTACACATGACACCTTACTAGTTGATAGGTGGATATTTGTATAAGCTAGGTTGTGATGAAGTTTTGCATCGATGTGTTCTAGAGCGTGAGCATGAGGCTATTATCTAAGAAGCTCATGGTGTAATTACAAGAATTCATTATACAAGGGGTGCTACCATGCACAATATTATGATGGTTGTCCTATGGTGGTAAAATTTAGACAAGGATGCCAAGGAATATGTAAAAGTGTTTGATCATTGACAGTGCCTTAGGAAACCTGGGCATAGATACGAGATGTCATTGCAGTCGATTGTAAGCACTAAGCCATTTGAGAAGTGGGCAATTTGATTTTGTAGGTCCTATTTCACCACTCACACATAGGACTGAAGCATGCTACATCATAACTTACACATATTATTTGAAAGGTGACAAGAACTAACACCTACAATGGATTATACAACAACCACAATAGCAAGATTTTGGTGGGAAAACATTATTAGCATGCATTGTTGTCCCTTGAGTTTAACTAGTGATAGGATAACTCATTTTTTAAATGAGACCATCATAATTATTTTGGTTGATTTTATGGTGGCAAACCATAAGAAAATTCCCTATCACCCACCAGCTAATGGTATTGTTAAAGCTTTCAACAAGATTTTAGGATAAACATTAAAAAAAATTGTGATGTTGAAAGGAAAGACTGGGATGATAAGGTCTCTATTATACTTTGGGCATATCAGAAAACATATAAAAGGTTGAATAAGGCCACACCTTTTCATTTTGTGTATTGTAAAAAGATTGTTTTAACTATTGAATTCATGTTTCCATCCCTATGTATTACGTGTGCAGGAGGGCCAGCTGATGAGCAAGTGGTGGTAGGAGCACATAAACAAACTGATGAAGTTAGATGAGAAGTGTGCTATTGCATGTTGGAGTTAGAAGACTGAAAAGGAAATATAGAAAGCATGGCATGATAAGAACATAAGGAACAAGACATTTGAGGTTTGAAATATGGTTCTTCTATATGATTCCAAGTTTACGTGCCATCCAGGGAAATTGAAAGTGTGCCAGTTTGGACCCTTTATAGTAACAAAGATATTGGTCTCAGGTGCTTGTCAGTTACAGGCACTAGATGGAACTGTGTTCCCCAGTTAATTCAACAGGAGTAGGCTAAAGCCCCACTATGAATAAGGCTTCTTGGGGTTTTTAATAAGGTGGTATTTCCATTTAGACTAGATTTCAATTTCATGTGTTTCCTTTCATTGTTACTATGCTTGTCCATTTATTTTTTTGTTTTATTGTAATAAGAACGCTTACACATAGGAATTTGATTACTATATTTCTAGTTCATGCGCAAAGGACCATGCATACTTTTTAAGTGTGGGGTAGATTGCAAGTACGCACAGAAGAGTACAAGTGTTGGTATTGAAGGCTGCATAATAATTAAGGAATCACACGCATCGATGATGATGTTGGTTGCTTAAATATAGTAAGAAAAAAATTTCATAAGAAGGATGGTGATAATAAGGATGATTCTCATAGGAAAAACCACTAACTATGAATGAGTGTGTAGTGTAACACAATATAAGAAACACCATGGGGAACTAATTGGTATAAGATGCCATAGGTTTATGTACTTTGGTACTTAGAGAGCATGTAAGAAGGTTTGTGGTCTGGGAAGTAGTTTGCATGCCTGAAGTTTGTAGCTGGAATTTGTGATATAAGTTTGATGGAAACTGTGAAAAAGGTGGGAAAAGCATAAATGTTGACTTTAGTGCAATTGTACATTCTTAGTTAGTGAGTAATTAATGTGGTAAAAATTTTGGAATCTTTATAAATAGAACATCAGGGGTAAATTCATTTTTACCTTACCTTATATAAAATTTGTGTGTGCTTTCATGTGACCTAAAGATAAATTTGACCGATTTGTTGAGAAATTGAGTGTTAGAGAATCTATAACCAGGGTGTGAAAGAAGACATGACTGAGTGAAGAGTGAATTCCCTTGGAGGGAATCTTTCATATTAAGATGGTATAGCGTGTATTTGAGAAATCGTATGACTTTTCTGGTTAGAGTTTAAGAATTAGGGCAAGGAATAAAAAGTTTAAATTGGGAAGTGTAACATTGTTACGCGGAAGGTCGGTGATAAGAATTTTAGGGCACCAAGGGTAGAGGAAGGCACAAGGTAAGGGTTTGATTTTTCACGATAGAAATGGAACCAAGGAAAGCAGCAATCGCATCACCAAAGAAGAAGGTAAAGGGCAAGAGGGATCTGACACCTGTCGTGGATATCTAAGATGAATGGTATATAGATATGTAATACCTCAATGGATTATTGATGGAAAAGTAATAGGTATCCCATGTAATAAGCATAACAGTAAGTGACTATAACCATTGTACAGATGGGATGGCACACAACATGGCATCATAACTTGTTCATCCCATAGAGGATAGAACCCCACATAGTAATATTATTTATGATGACAAGGTGAAAAGGTTATTGGGAAAGGCAGGGCTACTACAATTATACGAGCTTCCCTTCTTTAGGAAGCTTGAGAGATTGTACAAGTGGTTGATGTCACACATCCACAAATACTTCTTCTATTTTACAGGAAGGAGAATGCACCTCACCACATATTTTATTGAAAGATATATTGGTATTATCAATACAAGGGTCACATTTTGTGAAGATCTAGAAAATGACGCAGAACTAAAGAAGACTATGGAGGATTTTAAGTATGAAAAGGGAGGTCGTGTGATGGATACTACCAAACTTGATGATATTTTCACTGGGACGATTGTGTGCTTACTTACAAATTTAAATGGGAAAGAGAGGGAGACATAAGTGAACAAGCACCGACTTCATGTTTACAAGAATATATAATAGGGCGCTATATATAGCATTGCCTTATTTATTACAGAGGAGATCATTGAAGCTGCGCACGATGGAGATAAAATAATTTTTAGAAATATTCTATTTTTGATAGTTTTCTTAGAGATTAGAGTGCCCAATGGGCCAAAATATAAAATATGGAAGTACCCAGAGGAAGTCCCATCTCCTACAAAGTGGTTTGCAAAGTATACTTATGACACAGTCACCTCAACATACAGAGTGTGGGAGGAAAAATGGTACAAGTGGATGCACGATGCAGAGTGGTGAATTCCTAGTGAGTTACCTAACATGGTAGATGGGATGGTTTATTTCACATTTTATCAACAGATTTTCATTAGCAGATTCACCTTGAACGATAGTGCTAAGAGCATGTGGTGAAAACTTTCAGAGTACTGTAAATAGGTTTAAGGAAGGGTGCAAGTTGATAATTGATGTAGAAAAATCATACAAGGAGTGTCATGCAATGCTTCATATGCTTATCTACCCTAAGAAGAGCACCTATGAGGATAAATATGTGTCAGAATGCATTCATTTGTATAAACCTGTTACATTTCCAATAACCATGATAAAAGTAGCAAATATATATATAAGGCCACGGGCTGAGGATGGAAATTTTATGGAGGATGATGTGACCATCTTTGAGGAGCCCTTAGCGTGAAAGAAAGTGGAACTGAAGAAGCAAGTACATGAAGATACTCCCGTTGTCCTCCCATTTGTGTGCCTGAAAGATAGACCTCAGTGCACAAGGAGGCAGAGCCAACACCAAAACTAGAAGGAAACATGTCAGAGGTAGGTCTCTAGTGAAGAAGAAGCAAAGGGTAGTGCCTAGCTCATATTCTGAGGAGACACAAAGTCAGAAGGAAGAAGAGGCTGAAAGTGAGGAAGATTTGATAGAGAAATTGAGCCCACATGTGTATATTGTCAATGAATAAGATGTAGAGGGCCATAACATACAATTTAAGTACACCCATGTCATGGATGTAGATGCATGAGGCATCAGAGAACCTATCACTTAGGCCAAAAAAGAGATATTGAAGTTGACTCTAGAGCATGAATTTAGGCGTAAAATTGATCCCAAGCTTGAGAAAGAAGTTACAAATATTATAGAGCAACTAGTGAAACATGAAGTGGAACGCAGCGAGGGAAAAAGGAGTGAAGGAAACCCATAGTTATTTGGAAGAGAAATGACTTTTGCAATAGGTTTTCCTAAGGGGATTTGAGTAAGAATAGGAGGCCAAGGTATATCCACAGCGTCCTATAATGCAATACATTGATGACCCCAATAAAATTTTTTGCACCATATACTAGAGCACGATACCACCAGATCAAATGTTTTTCTGGTCATTTTTTAGTAAGGAAAAGGTTCTACCACAAACATGGAAGATGTTATCCTAGGCGCTTGAATCACATATAGATGAGAATAAGTTTAAGGTAAACTCTCATTATATAATAGATATCGAGGTATAATCCAATCCATGAGAAGCCTATCTGATAGTAGATTCACAGTAGTTATTGGATGAACAAGCGTGTAACACACTTAATAAGCTATTGGTGGAGGTTGGTGCCAGAATTTTTGATAAGAACAGAAAAATAATATTTATGCTAAGGGAGCTGAATGAGAAAAATAAAGAAATAAGGGAGAGAGACAAGGAGATAAAGGAGAAAGAGAAAATTATTGCGCAGTTAAAATAGGATGTGAGGGAAGAGAAAGGGAAGACTCATGGCGTATATAAGAAAGTAGAATGCATTGCTAATGTAATTTTACCTGCGCAACCCGATTTGGCCCCTCATGATAGAATGAAGTATGAGACAACTTTTTATTGTTTGGAGGACCTAACACGTAAAATTACCACACAACAACCAACTCTAGCTTTAGAATCTGTAGAAGATGTATTAGCATGAAGAAAACAATAAGATAAAGAGTGTGTTGAGGTCATCATTACACAATATAATGTGTTGGTTGAAGTAGTGAAGGAAGTTGGTCATATCGTAGAAGTGGTTTATGATAACTGTGAAGATAGAGACCATGTGGTTGGATTGCTTGTGGCTAAGGATGAAACATATCTGAAATATTTCTAGGAAAAGAACATGGGAAACAAGGTAGAACATGAGATGGCTGAAGTTGAGAAAAAGAGGGATACAATTGATCTATTAAGGGCCTTAATTAAAAATAAATTGAAGGAAATTTACCCACAAGTCATGCGCAGGATGAACGCCCTAAGTGATGTAGGAAAACAATTGGAGACTATGGTCGAAAATATGACAGAAAGGGTGAAGACTTAACTCCTAAAAATTTTCCTGACATTATGGGTGATGCACCTATTCAGGAAAGTAGGGAGGTAGGGGGATGGAAGGCATTGGACTTATTGGTGAATAAGGAATTCCCCCTCCTTTTTTCCCACTAAAAATTATATTCTTTCATTCTTTGGTGTAATATGTACAAAAATTATTTATTCTTTGATTCTTAGAGAATTATTTACAGTTCTTTTGACGAACAAACAGAGTGTTGCTGAGGATGGACAACATACCTATTGTGGGGTAATGTTGGACACTATAAAATGGATAAGTGTTGGACTATACAGAGGCACACGCGTGAGAGGAAAGGTTTCAGAAGAAAAGCATGGATGAGTAAAAATGATGAGAATGTTGGATGATAGGGGCAGCGTGAAGAATAAGGAACAAGGTTGCGCATGCGGATCATTGCATGAAAATGGAGGACTTTGTCACTTTTCGAGTATTAGGGATAAAAATGGATATGGTGTATGTGACACATAAGGATATTTATTTGAATAAGAAGAGTATATTTTTGAGCGATGAACTTACAATTCAAACTAATGCATGGAAGCTAATAATATGAATATGGTGAAATATATCTTTAGGATTAGTCTATTATTATGCCTAATAGGAAAGCATGCATGGCTCTATTTTGAGCATGCAGTTTATTTTTGGATACATAGGCGATGAAGGGAAATTCCCCACCCCTATATATACTTTATGTCTTGCATTGTTTTAGAGAGGATGAGTTGTAATAGAGTTATATTTCCTTGATACACTAGCGACATGAATCTCTAGTGGTTATTACTATGTATTCAACTTATGTTACTTAATGAGTTTATACAATGGAATATTGTGGATTGATTTTAATAATTGATGTATGTGATCATGGTCTTTATATGGTGAATTTGATCATAGTACATGTATGAATGAAATTTGACACGTGACCTTCTATCTGCACTCGACTCCCCGAGGTTGTTTCAAATAATCTGATGTGGAAAGTGGATGGCTATATGGTAGCTGAATATGATAATGGGCGAAAAGTATGTGGAAATGGTAGGCAAAGGTGATCAAGGAAATACAATGTTTTCGACTTGTAATTGTGGAGCCTTCTCATCAAGTACATTGTAAGCCTCTCTAACCTGGGTAGCTTGGATGGAGAACTCAGTAAGGATGGCAATGCAGAGGCTCCAATCGATGTCAAGCTCCATGGATATCCTTTCTACTGGTTATAGAATGCGTGGGAAATTGAATGGGGCCTCGTTAATATTTCTAGAAAAGGTCATGGAACAAGCAAGAGTGAGAGGCATGATTCCATTTAGCTCTATGGATGATTAGTAGGTTCTGTCCAAAAAGAGAGGGATTGATGAGATTTCTCATTTATGATGTATAAATTTCTAATCATGTCTGGTGGGAGTGGTGATGATCTAAATACTAACACTCTTAATCCAAGATCTATATCTGATTGGCTCTCAGTTCCGTTCAGATGAGGAACCGTAGGATCAAAACCATAAACTCTCTCTGGTCGTGTTCTTGCTATGGTCATGTGGTGTGTTTTTAGGGTCTAGTCCTAATGATGATTAGGAACTCTACGTATGGCATCGTTCCAATAGTCATAAGCCTTTTCTACTTCAATGTTTAATGCTAGAAATTTTTCAATCTTTTGTGAATACAGTATAGGAGATCTAGCTACAACTATGCATAGTCCTATGTCTATGTCTATGGTAAGATTGTTTGCATTTGGTTGAGGAATTACTGGGTCAATTGCATGTGTTTTCTCTTGGGGTTTGTTGATGGTCATATAGATACTCATTTTAATCGATAGTTCAGTTGTCTTGACCAATATTTGAATGCCTTATCGTCCTCTATGTTTAGTGTGTCCAACTATCTATTGATACTATTCACGTCCCTAGTTGATTTGAAAATGTTATACCGAATCCCCTAATCTATATTTGTAAGAGGAATTTCTAGGTTCGGTTGTGGAATTATTGGCTCAAAATAGAAATCTATTACGTGTTTGGGTTCTTTAATCATCATGCAGATTTGAAAGCATCTAACTAAGTAAATTGACAAAAGGAATTGAAACTAAGCTATGTTTTTGTATTTTCCATATTTATAAATAAGCAAAATGACTAATCTAATAAATGCAATCTTTTTGTTGTTTTTGTAGTTTTTAAGAGCAAGCTTCTAACTAATAAAATGAATCCAAACAAGCAATTACATGTACGTAGACAATCACTTGTGCAATTTGTATGAGATTAATCTAGAATAATTAACTAAATAAATTCTTTCCACAACTTTAAATCTTGCCTCAGAGGTAGAGAATAGTCACCCTCTACAACTTCCCTGACAATTTTTAAAGAACGAATATCTAAATTGATCTACTCTATTAATTATTTAATAATTGAAATGATTGAAATATTTATATAATCGATTTGATATGATTTTGAAATAATGAATTATAACTTGATAATTTGAATAACGAAAGAAACAATCCAACCTGGATATACATGTACTGTGGTAAATCTGGTTGAAATTATCCCCTTAGTTTACCTTTCAATTTCCGTGTTCACGTGAGTCATGTTGATGGGAATGCAACAACAACAACAACAAGAAATATGTGGGAGAACTTATCATCTTGGATTGATTGACTGGGCAATGATGCGGGTGGAAGAAGGAAATCTCAATTGATCTATGATTGGGCTTTGGCAATTTCCAGCAAGAAGGTAACAGCTTCAACAATGACTAGGATACAAATTCTTTTCTAGGTTTTGCTTGCACACAAGCATGGTATTTATAGGAATTTAGCTGGGAAATGGTTGAAGCCATTTGGCATCCAAAGGAGGACAAAACAAAATTTAAGAGGGAGTTCAAACTACTAACAACTATCAATCACAAATGGAAGTGCAAGAATAAATTGCCACAAGGCATTTGGGCCTTGGATTTATCGAAAATGGGAAAGCAACGCGTCTAAAAACGTATATTAAGGGATATAATTCCTCGCCAAAATGCAAGTGAAATCTCTGGAAAATTCACACAGGACTGTTACCCTATGCAAGGTCGAGGTTGGCAAACCACCGCATAGGCAAGGCGGTGGTTTTGACATTAAAGGCCAAAACTACTCTAAAATGTACCGGGAAGCTAGGAAAAGCATGGAGTGCTAAGTAAGGATGTATAGGCTACAAATGCACACTGTGAAAGGGTTTTTGGAACTCGGACACCTTCCAAAAGGATATGAATCATCATTGGGGATCTTGTAACCATTTTTTGATAATGTCACACATGTAATTTTGGGTGCGTACAATACCTATATGATCTTTATGTATCCTTATTATGGGTGTGTCAGTTGTGGACTCATGGAACTGATGGTTGTACTAGAATGTGTGTTTTAATTATGGTTATTATGAACATGCATGATAACATCTAGATAAACCATCATAAAAGAGGGACCTGGTAGCTTTGACGCTTCAGGTGAGCACTCAGACCTGTCTGAGTGAGGTGCCAATGCACCTCGGCATCTAAGTATAAAACAAGACTACAAAAAACTCCAATAGCTCCTTCTCATTTCCAATATTCCCCTATCACCTAAGACACGTGGTAGGCCCATTTATCAACCTCAATGGTCCCAGGAACATTTTAATATTGACACTTTCCTTCCTGGCAGCCTTTTAGAAGATGAGAAAACACTTGAAACTTCTATATCCTAGTCTCTTGATGATATAATGGCTTCATGCTCTCAAGATCCTAAATATGCCATCCCTAAAAAAATGATGTATGCCATGGGTTACCAAGGATATGAATGTGGTATAGATAAACAAGGTATACAGGAACCTCTTCTGACACTACATGAAAATATGGAAATATATGGTATTGGTATTTAACGGTATCTGTCCCATCCTGCGGATGTCAAAGACACCTCTTCTAAACATGATGATAGTTCTTTTGGGTATGATACTAAAATAAATTCCCTATGTAGTATTTACTAATACCTTACCTTTAGGAACATGTTTCATGATACAACTATTTTGACTTTACTCCCTTGCACTCTCGAATTGAACCTTGTTCACCCATCCCTTATAAAATAGGAACAACAACAACACATACCAATTGATTTATTTCAAAATGATGAAGCAATTGGTGAATTTATGGGTCTACATGATGACATTCTTATCGACGACCACAAAAAGGGCTTCTTTATTAACCTTAATGCATACACATATTTTGGGGAGGAGGTTGAGTTTTGTGGCCAAAAAAAAGAGAGCAAATATCTTCCAAAAAGCCTCGTCAAAATAATTCCAAGTCCCATAGTGAAAACCTCTTTGAGGCACTAGTGGAAAAAAATTTGAAAAATAAAAGGATATAAAATTTGACCATTCTAAGGGTAAAAATCTCATTGAGATGTCCTTAGAACAAGATCTTAATCCCCCCCCCCCCACCCCGATCCTAATGCGTATGGAAGATGAGTCTAAATTACTTTTGGAGGACACTATTGATGTTAACATTGGAACAAAAGATTATCCTAAATTGGTTAAGTTGGGAGCTTGGAGGAAAATAAAACTTTTGTTATGCTTCTTCAATAATTATATGATGTATTTTCTTAGTCCTATGTAGACATGATAGGCTTGGATCCTTCTTTGGTACTGTATAACTTAGTTGTGCATGAAGTAACAAAGCTGATGAAACATAAACTACAAAAAATGCATCCCTATGTCACTCTTTTGGTCAAAGAAGAGTTATAAAATCTATTAACATTAGGATTCATCAAACCTATAGACTACTTAGAATGGATCTTCAATGTAGTTATTTCTCAAAATAAACCCATTGGTATCATAATTTGCACCAATTTTAGGGACATCAACAAAGCATGTCTAAAATATGAATTTCCTCTTCTAAACATCGACATGATTGTTGATTCCACTACAAGATACAAAATGGTATCCCTCAGTGATAGATTTTTAGGATATAATAAAATAAAAATTGTGGAAGTGGACCAACACAAAACTACCTTTGCTACCCCTTGGGGTACCTTATATTACCAAGTCATGCCTTTTAGCCTCAAGAATGGAGGCACAACTTATCAACGAGCCATGACTTTCATCTTCCATGATATGCTGGATGATACTATGGAAGACTATGTTGATGATATCTTGGGTAACTCCAAGACTACAGTAGAACATCTAGATATCCTACATCGTATCTTTTAATGGCTAAGGAATTATAAGGTTAGACTCAAACCCAAATAAGTATGTATTTGGTGTGCTTTTAGGAAAGCTACCAGGATTTGTAGTTTCTTGACGAGGAATTGAAGTGGACCCAAAAAAGGTCACAACTATTACAAAAATGCCTCTTCCTAAGAACCTCAAATAACTATGCAACTTACAAGGTACAATTGAAGCCATCCGTAGATTCATCTCCTAACTTGAAGATAAATTTCATTTGTTCACCCATATTCTCAAGAAAGATGTTGATTTTCATTGGGGTTCTGAATGCTAACAAGAGTTCTCCTTATTTAATGAGTATTTATCTAACCTTCTTGTTCTTGTACCGCCTACCTCAGGTGAACCCCTTCTGCTATATATATCATCTACTCAATTTACTATCGACATGATTTTATCTCAATATGATTTAAATCAAAAATAAAAATCCATCTATTATCTTATCCGTGCATTGATGTCTTATGAGCTCGTTTATCTGTAAATTGAAAAAGCTTGCTTGGCCATTGTTTTTTACCTTTAAAAAAATCTATCACTATCTTCTAAATAAAAAACCAAGCTAATATCGAGAGTTGACCCACTCAAGTACCTTTTATCTAAACCAGTGCTTACTGAGAGGATTGCCAATTGGATCATTTTTTCTTAGCGAATTTGATATTGAGTATGTCAGCTAGAAAAAAGTCAAAGGAAAAGTACTAATGAACTAACTAGATGAATCCCCTATACATGGAATTGAACCATTGAGTATTTAACTTCCAGATACTTCTATGTTATATATTGAGGAATTACCACATGGAATATATACTTTGATGGATCTGTTACCTTTAACGGCTGAGGATAAGGTGTTGTTCTTATCACACCTATATGTGATCTAATTCCCCAGGCTTTCAGACTTGGTTTCCCATGTACCAATAATATATTTGAGTATGAAGCCCTCATTGTAGGATTTAAATTCGCTATATGATGGACTATCAGACAAGTTAACGTTATATGTGACACCAGACTGATCATTAAACAAGTGACCGATGAATATAAGGCCAAGGATGAGAAGCTCATCACATATAAGTGAATGGTAGATAATTTAAAGGAACAATTTCTGAAAATCACCTTTCAATAGGTACCAAGAGAACATAACCATTCAACGGATGTCATGGATAAAATTGGATATTTTCTATGTATTCCATTAGGTAACAACGACATTCCATTATTTGTAGAACATTTGACGATGAAAACATATGACATGCCAGAATCATGTTTGGTATGTAAAGATGTTGGTCCCTTTTCCCCTTAGCACCTTGATATATTTAATTACTTATAGGATGGTACCTTCCCTCCCAATATCACCCATTCTGAAAAATGAAACCTCATCCAATGCATATCCTATTATACCTACTTGGAGACACTCTCTATCGTCGAGTTTATGATGGGAATATGTTACTTAGTCTAAATTTAGAAGATTTTATCCTAGCAATTAAAGAGGTGCATGAAGGCATATGTGAGGCTCATACTAGTAGAATGGTTCTTGCCAAGAAACCCTTGAGAGTAGGTTATTACTAGCCTACTAAGGAAATCTTGGAGCTTAATTTTTACATAGAAAACTAATAAGTTTTTTTTCATAAATCATATGGATTCATACAAAATAAATAGGTGAAGTTGTTCCTAAAATTTAGGAAATAACTCACAATAATCCAAAAAAAAAAGTTGTTTTATCAACTTGTAAATATAAAAACTAAATATTAGGTTGTTTTATAACAACCTCATAACTCACCTAGTATAGTATTCACATTGCATAATGATATTTACCTCTAAGTAAATATCTAATCACCCAAATATTAATGGAGCACTAAATATTAATTAACTAATTACTATTTACCTTTCAGTAATATCATACTATCATGTGAACATTAGTTTTCATAACATTCCCCCCCTTAATGTTTACATGGTAGAAAAAGAGCTTTCACACTTCCTCGGTAACTTACCACCCTTGTTTGCTCATGATCTTGGTACAACAATCGAGTTGAAGATAAAAGAAGGAACACATCAACTTTTTATCAACCATACACTGTTGAGAACACACTTAACCGATGAGGATGAGAACACAATTAGGAATCATCTACTTATCAACCAGTCACTCTAGGGAATGCATTTGACCCAACAGCATGGAAACTTGAGAAGGAACAGATCTGAACAACCTTCAATGATTTTCCCAAGGTTAACCACAAACCTAGGTATGAACAAGAATACATTTGACTATCTAACCTCTTCAAGACTCATCATGTGAATTTCTATGTGTTATCTGTTCTTCACTATGTTACTACATAAGGGAATAATGTAGGAATAGCCACATAAACCAATGAATAGGAATGAACTTCTATTCTTATTTCTCACACCTCACTAAAAATATTAAAAATGGAAATCCACACACACAATTGACCAATCAACATGATTAGAAAATGTATAAGCATTAATATATAATATTTCAGCCTGCATAAACCAACTCCTTTGTTGATGCGACTTGGAAGATGGCTTGACCCTTTGGAATCCACTACCATTTTTACTCAGTATCAAACCTTCGTTGTAGATGACCTCCCTATGACCTGCAACCTTATTATTTGATAAACTGCATGTAAGTTTCGAAGAGGTGGATTTAAGGGTGAGATAGATTTTTGGTTCAATAAGACTTGAAAATTCACGATCTAACATTCTACGTGGAAATACATGCTAAGTAAGCTAGGAATTGATGTTATAATAATAGATTTTTATTTGCCCCCTTCTCAGTGTATGATATGTGTAGATAATACTCAAAATTATGGGTCAAAACAAGTGCCAAGACTATACACAGTCACGCTAGGAATACACACGTGTGTAGGGTGTTGGTAATTTGCATAGAGAAGAAACCTATGAACAAGACATGATGTAGTCTGACTGATGCAATACACTAATCCACCAAATTGACAATGTAATGAAATGGAAAACTAGATCAAATCCAAATCCTCCGATCATTAACATACACTGCACTATCAATCCTTCTTACAGAATGATACATAGAATTCAATATTTAAAGTTTCATTCACAGGGGTGATATAAGAAAAATATAACCCCTCATAAATCCATTACAAATCCATCAATGAAAGGCCTCAACATCACTCTGATACCAAATCTTAGAGCAACATTTTTACACAGAAAAATAATAAGTTTTTTTCATAAATCATATGGATTCATATAAAATAAATAGATGAAATTGTTCCTAAAATTTAGGAAACAACTCACAATAATAAACAAGTTGTTTATAACAAATCGTAAATATAAAAAATAAATATTAGGTTATTTATAACAACCTCACAACTCACCTAAAATAACATTCACATTGCATAATGATATTTACCTCTAAGTAAATATCCAATCACCCAAGTATAAATGGAGCACCAAATATTGATTAACCAATTATTGTTTACCTTCCGATAAATATTGAACTGTCATGTGAACATTAGTTTTCCTAACAGGGAACATATTGTTGCCAGTATGTGAAGAAATGTCTGCTATGTCAAAAACATAGAAACCTAATACATGCTCAATCACAATCTTTGCAATCTATCATGACACCATGATCATTTCCAAAGTGGGAACTCGATCTCATAGGGAAGATCACACCGACTTCCTCTGATGGCCATAATCACATTATCACTACCACCGAGTACTTTACAAAATGGGTAGAGGTTGGTCCTCTCATTTATGTTATCAGTGCGTAGATTTCGAAATTTATCATGAACCACCACATCTATAGTTATGGAATTCCTTTTGCTATTGTATCTGACAATGGTAAATATTTCAAGAATAAACCAGTGAAAGCATTGTGCCAAAATTTTCAAATCCACAAAAAAATGGTCTACCCCTTAATACCCTTAAGGTAATGGAAAAGAAAAATCCTTGAACAAGACTCTTGTTCATATCATCGATAAAATTTTTAGTAAAATTGGCTATAATTGGCATCTCCAAATCCATCTTGCCTTCTGGGCTTACAAAACATCTATCCGTACACCTACAGGTGCAACTCCATATACCCTTATATTTGGCACTGAAGCCATTATACCCCTTGATATCGAGCTTCCTTCTTTGCGAATATCCTTAAGTGATTATCTAGAAAAAATTAAGGACTATAGAGTGGTTAGGAGAGCCGAGCTGGAATTACTTGATGAAAGGTGCCTTGATGCATTGGATCACCTCAAAGTGTATCAGAACTGAGTGCGTAAGAGCTATAAAAAATGCATCATACCTCATGAAGACCTTTTTCTTAAAGAGATTCGGTTCAACACTACAAAAGAGCATGAGAAGAAAGGCAAGTTTGAACCTAACTTGTTAGGGTAATACGTTGTGGTGGTTAAATTTGGTTCAAGTGCTTATAAGCTTAGATATTATGATGGTGATGAACTTAAATAACCCATGAACTATATGCATCTCAAGCATTTCTACGCCTAAACATGAAGACCTATAAAAAAATTAAAAAAATAAAAAAATAAAAAAAATCAACAAAAAAGTAAAGAGAAATAAATTCATCTAAATGTGAAAACCATGCAATTATGGAACTTTAGACTAGTCCTTTGGTGAAAAATTAGTTTATGATGTCATAAGAGGGTTCATTCTTCACAAACATCTCACACCTGGGGGCACGATCGCTTTATCCTAAGCTAGTTTTTTCACTTGTTTCTCATATCCTTCTGAGCCTATCCTTCATAGCCTTGATCCAGCTGATCTTACTCTTGTGTGTGTGTGTGTGTGTGTGTGTGTGTGTGTGTGTGTGTGTGTGTGTGTGAGGAATTTTCCCTTTTACATTCCCACCTATCGTTGGGGACATCTTTGCATCTTCACTTTCTTATACATATGTGTGAATTTTTCCCTTGTACATTCCCATATTTCACTAGGGGCATCCATGCATCTTCATTTTCTTATGCATAGCTTCATAAAATATAAAAAAAAATTCAAATAGGTCTTACCAAAAAAACCCAAAAAAAGTATAACATTGTCTCACAAAAATACAAAAATAGTACAAAACATCTCGAAAATGTTCCAACAAAACAAAGAAGTGTTTTTCTTTCCTATTTTTTTGCACATAGTTTTGTTTTCTTGTTAACACATATAATGTGTTGTCTTTCATGGTTTTAGATTAGTTTATTGTGGGATTCACTAGATGAGTTCCCGTTTTGTGTTTCTAGACTGTTGTTGTGATATAAACCAATTGCAGTTGAGTTATTAGCATCCTAGTTTACATATAACTTTTGTGTGATTTAATTCAACCGTGTTCATATTGGGTATGTTTGCTTGTTTGTTTATTTCTTATATTGTTATGTTGTTGTGTTGTTTACCATAGGTATATATTATTTTTGATTACATGTTCCTTGTGCTTGTTAAATTTTCATGTACATTTTGTGTTATTCTTATCACCAAAAAATAGCACCCTCTGATTTTTCATGAATGTGTGGATGAGCAATCAATGTTTTTGGGTAACATGGGATTGTCTCCCAAGTTATGGGACTTGCTAATTGAAACAAACCGCTAGAAAAGGATGGTTCCTCTACCTAATCCCAATGCTAAACTACTCCTAAGGAAATGAAGCTATCTAATCCTATTATAACAATCCAAGGCACTAGGGTGAGAAAAAGATGTATAAAAATGGGAAATCCTACACTATCAGAGGTGATAACACCAAGAAAAGGGGTGGAAATACTTTAGTGAGGGAAAAGGGAGAAATAAAATGGAGAAGGGAGAGGCCATACAGATGTGACATAGACCCAAAGATTTATTCACCATCTATTTTAAATGAAACACAGCAATATAAAATTACAAATGAGAAATACATGCACAAAATAAAACAACAATAATGGAGAAGTAAGGAAATACAACAAAATATGAGCTAGGGTTGAGAGAAACACCATAAAACACCTTTCAAAATATGCATAGTCCATTACATGTGAGAAATAACACACAAGAACACTTGTCAGTCCAAAATGAAGGCCTACAACTCATTGGTGTTGAGAAACCATTTTTTACAAAGTTTCTTTAAATCCGATAATATATCCCCTACAAATGAGTGTCACTTTACATTTTATAGAGAATGGGAAAGAGAGAGAAGAGGGGAAAAAAGAGGGAATTTAAAATTTCTTCTTCCACCCACCAACAACCTACATTTAATGTCTAAAAAGGGGCATTGATAGTCATACAACACCATTCCCAATGATATCTTTCTTGTGGAAGAAGAATAGGCACCATATCATATCATATTCTATTTCTTAGCTACCTAGAATTGTGCTCATTAATGTTGGGTTGTGTTTTCCTATTTTATACCACCCACTCTCACCTAAATCAATACTTTCTAGTGCCATGATGTAGATCTTGGAGATACATTTCCAATAATGTCAAGTTTTCAAAATTTGGAGCATCTAAACAAAAGATATGGCCAATCAGGTCCAGGGGGTGTCGTGAGGAACACGGGTTCCTTGTTTACTTCCACATTCTGCAATTAATCATTTTTACCCTTTTTCCTACGAGTATTTTAGGTTTTTGAAGAATTGAGGGAGCTTAGGAACCAGTTTCATTTGTTATTTTTATCTTTGTTTTCCACGCAAAAGTATTTTTTCTCTTGGGTCAGACAATTGGGTCCTGGGTGGAACTTTGTAAAACTAGGATGTTAGTACCCACATCTCCACACTACACTAACTCCTCCCCTTGCATTTTGTTGTAGACCATACTACCTTACAGGGAACAATCTCCTTGTTAAAAAAATTTCCACTAACCCTTTGTTCACCCAACCGCCAAACGGCCTACACTACACATGACACCCGACACCCACTTCTCCTTTGATGTCGATCCCAAGCCATTTCAGGGATCTAGTTCCCATGAGGAACTAGTTCACCACATTCCAAATTATTTCACCCCATCTGCAATACAATAATACCCTTTATATTAAGGAGTGATTGCTTATGCAAGGAACTATGGGCCCACGAGAACCATTTTGCAGTTCCATCTGCCACCCGCATCTCCGCATAACTCAACCTTTCTTTGTTTTATGACCCGAAGACCCATGCAGGTAACTCGTGAGCTTAGTGAACTTAATCCATCCACACTTTAAAAATCCATAGAAGAATTCTCCATTCCTCTTACGACCGAATTAGAAAATCAGGGAAAATGAAGAACTTGGGAACTAGTTTCGTCTATTCTTCCCAGACCCGCAAAACCCAAAATACACTAGAAACAACCCCATAATCCATTTTTCTCAATTTTTTTCAAAGTCTTTGGATATTTAAGGCCTGAAGAAAAGGATGGAAATTCCTTAGAATAATTTCAAGTTCCCAAAACATGAAAAAATACCTGAATTTCTAGATTCCTTCATTGAAGCTCCACCAACTGCCCAAGTCCATTTTTTCAAAGTTTTCCAATTTTACCTGGGGGAAATGAATAACAATTTGGCATCTCACAGGTTAATCTTCCTACTAGATTGAAAATATCAGTGGCCTTGAAGCATTCATTGGGCATGGGGTCAACCTGATAATCTTAAACTGACCTGAAACTTGAAACTCACACCCTTGAATCCACTTAAAGCACTACCTGAACATGAAGTTGATCTGAAGCTTAAATTGACAATCTCATTATAAAAAAATCTGAATGAAAGTTTTATGATTTTGGAAAATATTCTTAAATGTGAAACTTCACCCTGTTTCCTCTGCAACATATCTGATGAGACAAAGAATGAACACCTAAAATTGTATCAAATCTGAATTTAAGGATGAAGCATTGCAGATCTCTAAATCACGTGCTGATTAGATGGATGCACTTGGAAATTTCCCAAATATTTTCTTTCCCCATGAACAAGACCTCCACAAATTGAATGTACAATAGTATCAAGGGCACAAAAACTATGTATAAAAGGGAAAATCATACATGTCCCAAGTGGAAACATGCAGAGTGTGCACAAGCACTTCTTATACTAAAATAAAACCTACCTACTCTACTCTAAGCTAACAGAAATGGAGCTAAAAAAAACCTGTAATATGTTGTGAGAAATAGCATCCTTTCCTTACAAAATGTGGCCATGTGATCTGTTTGGTAATAAAATTGCATGGTGGGAATGAAAGTGTGACTTACACTCCCTATGTCCTCATGCTCTGAAGTGAGCATGAATGGTTGCAACTCCTTATTTGGCTCTAGACTATATAAATACCTAATTAGGAAAGGTTTGATCCTCTAAATTTTCCCATCTTATTTTTTTTGTATCCCCATGAACGAAGTCACAAGGATAACTTTATTCTTCTTCCTCATCGTTAAGCATGTTTGGAATCTTATTTAAACTTTGTTTTGATTCCATAAACAGATATTTCTCTTTCATAATGAATGTTTTATCAATGGTATCATCATCTTATTCCCCATTCTCGAGCATAAAGTCTGAAAGATCAAACTCCTCTTTATTCTCTTCATGAAGACTAATTTGGGTGGTAGGTTGTTCTGTTATGCTTTCCTCCAAAAACTGATTTTGTGAAAAGTGGCAAGGATCTACATTCACTTGAATTTATTTCTCCTTTTCAAGTCCAAGGGATACTTTAGCAACAAGAGGCTCTCTATATTGGAAGACAAATGGTGGAACTACAAAAGTAGTGATTTCCATGGGCTCTTCCTCTCCAATGCAATCTTAAAAATATGATAAAAATTTATCCTCTTCGTTATCAATCTTTGTAGCATACTCACTTCATATCTTAACTTCCTTGTACTCCTCTTCATTTGAAGTTTATTCCTCCTTATCTTCAGATTTTACAAGCTGGGATGAATCAATAACCTTTGTGAATATGGTACCAACATGAACACTACACTCAAAACGTAGAGATTGTTGATCATCTCCTTCTTGTGTTTTCTCTTTTACAAAATCATCTTCCACCTTTTAGTTTTTAATCCCAACCTTTTTTGAAGGCTTAACAAATTGTGGCATTTGATCGGTTTCAAATTTTGAAGCCCAATACTTCAATTTTTTGGTAAGTTCTTCTCTACTGGATTCTTCAATTTTTTTCCCTCAAATGATTTTCTGATTTGTTTCTTCCCAAATAGGGTTTTGGAATGCAAGAGGAGGGGTGTGCTGGGTCTCAACTATTTTTTGCAGTGTTTTCAATGAAGGGGGAGGTGTTATTTCTTCTTTTGGAGGAGAAGGAATTGAATGAGAACCCTTGAGGAAGCTAGGAACTTTAACCTTAGACTTGGGTCGTTGATATGGAATGGGCATTGAATACTAATAGGGAAGGTAAGTGGGAACATTCCATTGACAGGGTTCCTTATCATTAGATTGATCAGTCTTTAATGTTTACAATGGAGAAATAAAATCAACCATTTGAGTGAAATACTCACTCATTACCTCAATCCTTTGTTGTGGGCTAAGACAACTAGGTATAGGACCTCCCCATGGACATGGCTTCCTAAAACCTAGTTATTTAGCTTGCAATCTTTGTAGTTGTTCCTTGACAACCTGCAAGATCTACTCCATCTTCTGAACTCTACCTTTAAAATACTCTTTGGGTGTAGGATGAAATCCAAAGTCAGCATACTCATAATAACATTCTTGCTTCGTATAATTTCCATCATAAATTTGGTTTGGAGGTGTGTAGAAACTACTTGAAAATGGATTTTGGAAGGTTTGAGGTGAATTTGAATGGTACTAATGCTGTAAATTATGGTTCCAGTGAGGAAATAAAGTCATGATTGCATAACTTCATAGGAAATCAAAATGAGATGACTAAAAGAAAGGAAATGATCTACTGATTCAAAAAATGGGTTGTTTAGACTAGTGGAGTCACCAGATATGCTTGAAAATGCCTCTAAACGCTGAAATCTCACCAAGAACATATCAAACGTGGTAAAATGAAATATACACCAAATGTTATAATGGAACACCTACAAAATATATGACTTCAAAGTTGTCCCACCATGCATGCCAGAATTGTTATCACAAAAAAAAACACCCTCTGATTTTTTGTGAATGTGTAGATCAGCAATCAATATTTTGGGTAACATGGGATTGTCTCTCAAGTTGTGGAACTTTCTACTTGAGATAAAACTCAAGAGAAGGCTAGTTCCTCTACCTTATCCTAATGATAAAATGCTCCTAAGGAAGGAAATATAGCTTATTTAATCATACTCTAACAATCCAAGGGACCAAGGTGAGTAAAAGATGCATGAAAATGGGAAATCCTACACTAACAAAGGTGATAGCACCAAGAAAATGGGTGGATATACTCTAGTGATGGAACATGGAGAGGCCACATAGATTTTACACATACCCAAAGCTTCATTCACCATCTATTCTCCATAAAACACAATAATATGAACCTATAAATGAGAAATACATGCACAAAATAAAACTAAAACAATGGAGAGGAAAGGAAATACAAAAAATATAAGCTAGGGTTGACAAAAGCACCAAAAAATATATATTTTATTGCTTTCAAAGTATGCACAATCCATAACATGTGAGGAAGAAAGCAAAAAAAAAAACTTTCCAAGCCCAAATGAAGGCTTGCAACTCATTGGTGTTGAAAAACCATTTTTACATAGTTTCTTTACACCCCAGAATACCACCCTAAAAATAGGCCTCACTTTACATTTTATAGAGAATGGGAAAGAGAGAGAAGAGGGAAAAAATAAAGGGAATTTTGAATTCCTTCATCTACCCACCAACAACCTACATTAAATGTCTAAAAAGGGGCATGGGTATCTGTACAACACCATTCCCGATGATATTTTTCTTGTGGAAGAATAAAAGACACCATATCATATAAGATCATATTTCTCAGCTACCTAGAATTATGCTCATTAATGTTGGGTTGTATTTTCCCCTTTTCTCACACCTACTCTGACCTAAATCAATACTTTCTAGTGCCATGATGTAGATCTTGGAGATACATTTCCAATGATATCAAGTTTTCAAAATTCGAAGCATCTGAGCAAAATATATGGCCAATCAGGTCCAGGGGGTGTCGTGAGGAACACAAGTTTCCTTGTTTACTTCCACATTCTGTAATTAATAATTTTTTCCCTTTGTCCCATGGGTATTTCAGTTCTTTGAATAATTGAGGGATCCTGGGAATCAGTTCCATTTGTTCCTTTTATCTTCTCTTTCCTAGAAATAGTCTTGTTTTGTGCTTGGGTTGGATAATCGGGGTCCCAAGTGGAACTTAGGAATTGTTCAACTAGGGACATTTATTCCTGCATCTCCTTGGCTCTCTACACTACACTAACTCCTCTCCTTGCTTTTTTTATAGCCCACACTACCTTGCGGGGAATAAGCTCAGTGGCGTAACTTGTTCTAGTGACCCTTCATTCACCTGACTGCCAAACGTTTTGCACTACACGGAACCCGACACCCACTTCTCCTTTAATGTGGCTCCTAAGACATTTCAATGAACTAGTTCCCACGAGGAACTAGTTCCTCATGTTTTAACTTCTTCCACCCCACCCGCAATACATTGAGACCATTTATGTTGCAAATAAAATGCTTTTGTGGGGAACCATGGGCCCACGAGAACTATTCCACCATTCTAATCTGCCACCTGCATCTCTGCATAACTCAACCTTTCTTTGTTTTGTGGCTTGAAGACCTGTATAGAGAACTTGTGAGCCCAGATAACTTATTCCATCCACGTATAAAAAAACCCACACAAATCTCCACACTTCCTCCTGCGGACGAATTGAAAAATCAAGGAAGATAAAGAACTTGGAAAGTAGTTCCGTCTATTCCTCCCATACGTGTAAAACCTATGATACACTAGAAAAAGACCCCAAAATCCATTTTCCTCAATTTTTTCTAAGTCTTTGGATCTTTAAGTCTTGGAGAAAAGGAGGGAAATTCCTTAGAATAATTCCATGTGCCTAAAAGATGAAAAATACTTGAATTTCAAGATTCCTTCATTAAAGCTCCGCCAACTACCCAAGTCCAATTTTTCCAAGTTGTCTAATTTTTCCTAAGGGAAAAATGGATAACAGTTATCGATTCATCATCTCATCCCTATCATCACATCTATCCATAACATCATCATATATCATAAATAAATTTCTAAGCTACGTCATCATAAAGTAAAATCAATATGTATGTTAAGCTAACACATCACATCATATCATCAATTAGGAAAATAGGGATTATTTTTATCCACCCTCATCATAAACCATAATAAAAACATGGGCTAAAACAATATATCATAAATAAAAATTTGATATACATCAATTTCCATCATCATACATGTAAAAAATAAAGAATCTCTATATAAAATTGTGTCTCGATAAAATTAGATACGAAAAACAAGCCATCATAGGCATCGATAAAAAAAAGTGTGCCTTCATCTCGAGGCATATACAAAAACATGTGTATGCATCAATTCAAAACTATATACCTTCATCTCAAGGCATATACAAAAATAAGTCCATGTACATAATTCATCATCTAATAATTGAGTCAATTGTGACTCTCACTGACACCAGGACTACTCAACCTATGACCAGGCAGGGGCATCATCACTGATCTCGCTGACTTGGATGGTTTATGTGACCAAGATCTGCTGCCTGAAAGCTGATTTGTAAGGAGGTGACCTCTGGAAGCAAAAGAATGATACATGTTAGGAATTTTATGGTTTAGTGTTTATCATATGGTATTATATTTTATACATTGTAAAATGTAAATGTTAATGGTAAATTAGTCAATGTGAATTGTAATATGTTAGTGGGTAAAAAAGTTGCTAGTAATTAAGTTAGTATATTGTTATTAGTTGTTATATAAAACAAAAATAACAATATTATATTTGGGGATGTGAGTTTTAACAACTCACATAGGAGGTTTGAATGGTTTATAGCCACCTCCTATATTTTAAGATGGTCATTTCCTATATATTTGGTGTATGTTATATGAAATTTGATGGAGAAAATTGAATATATTTCTTGATAATTTATCTTATGTATCTATGATATTTGTAAATCTATTGTATTCTCCACAATACAAACCCCTGTAAAAACCATCCTCTCCAGAAGTTGTTACAAAATCATACACAAGGTCACTAGATCTGGCAGCCATAGTTTCATGTTGTAGAGCATCACATTCTCCTATAATCCATGCCATGTTTAATGTCAAGGTTGTCTTATTAGTCACAAGATGATTTCTTTTGGTTACAAGTTGATCTCACTCAGTGTGCGTTATTATATCTATTGTCTCAGAGTAGCCTGATCTGTGGATCCCTGCTTGATCTGCCTCTGTATGGTTTTGTACTATGATAAACACTACATCTCCTCGTAGCATGGCCATATCCCTTTATAACTATAAATAGGCCACTAAAGACCCATGTATTTTTGGTAAAAACTCTAAATTTGGGCACAAGTATCTGTGGCAGCCCCTATGTAACATTCACTCCATCCCCATCACCCCCATGACATGTAATGTCCAAACTAAATGTTCAAGGTGGTGATGGTGGACCCTGTAAAGGCACCTACTAAATAAATGGCCCTTGTGGAACCTATTGAATGATTGGTTGTTATACTCACACCTATGGAACCTAATGTATCTATGGACCCTATGGTCCCTAGCCCTATCCCTGACCTTGTGCATGTTTCTATACCTCAACCTCCTGTTGGTCTAGACTGACTTTATCTCTATGGCACTGGCCCCTATCCCCTACTACTACTACTACTATACTAGTTGTTATCACTACCTACAGAATGGTGATCCACCTCGGTAACATTGTCATGTACCAAGCTGGGTAATCGACAGTGGTCTTTGGATCCACTATCTACACTTGTGTATCCCATCCCTATGGGATAACACTATGAAAACTCTAGAAGGGATATCCATGGTCTAACCTGGGGTCTAAAATCAAATGTATCTTGTATTACTCGCGTGTACCATTACTCATCCTTGGGAACCCCATGAATCACACAAAGTTAGCACTACACCCTATCAACTTTTTACCACTTCAGAATGTGGTGGTGACTACCTATAATATAATGGTCAACCTCTGTAATGCTCATCTCTATCACATTAGTACACCACTAGTACAATTGGTATAGTCTATAGGCAACCATATGAAGCTCCATATCATCAAATTCTCTCCTGTAAAAGGTTACGCCTCCCTGGTGACCTCTAACTCCAACACCCAATGTCTCCCAGAATATTCATGAGGGGTCATCAAGATGTCGCACTTGCAAGACACCTAGGGGCATCCACTAGCAATGTGATCCCAAGGCCCATATAT
The DNA here is from genome assembly GCA_019776745.2 of Taxus chinensis. NCBI lineage: Eukaryota > Viridiplantae > Streptophyta > Pinopsida > Cupressales > Taxaceae > Taxus > Taxus chinensis. The sequence continues at coordinate 666,478,545 of CM034148.1, forward strand.
GAAGCAAGGTCATAGGACTTAGGATCATCATCCATATATACGCAATTAAGTGAAAAATCCATATATAAATGGGACACTATGCACTGACCCTAGGTGAATAACTCTCCATTCATCGAATAGACCACCATGCCTATTAGTCCAAGATAAAATTTGGTCTCTATTTTATCAGGAAATAGGTAGCTATTGATAAGATCCATAAGATGCAAAAGAATATGTGTTATCCTCCTACTCTCAAAGCATTTATATAAATTAACTTCCATCTCCTATCGAGGTATGTCCTCTTAGAGGAATAAATCCCAAATGTTTCTATGAATCTGACCAACATGGACCATCATATACTACTAGGATTCCCTGTATTAGAACCCACAAGATATGATAAACATCCTCTAAGGTAACGGTCATCTCTCCAACTGGAAGGTCTAGCTCTTGTTGTTCCATCTCTTTGCTAAGGTTGTAAGGAGGACGTGATCTCAGTCTGATGTGTGGCAACTCTGTAATGTAAGATAAACTAGTCACCTTGAGTACAAAAACTATTCCCCTCTACTCGCATCAAATGAAGGTCATCTCGAAGGCCTATCAGTGAGTGTGGTGCTCCTACACATCCAAGGTCTGTAGTCTCTCCTAAAGATCACCCAAAACACAAAAAAAATAGCATCATTTCATCATTTTTCATCTTCTAATCACTTATACAATCTTCTACTTTCTTCCAAATTCTCCTAACAAGTCAGGAACTACACCAGCGCACTTCGTTTCATACTAGAGCACACTATTGCTACACTAGAGCACATTTCATGTTAGCGTGCATCCTTCACACTAGCACACCTTAGGGCTACTCTAACACATTTCATGCTAGAGTGCGAATTTCACACTAGCGCACATGGCTAACGCTCTTGCCTTCAGTTGAATGCTAGGGCTTGAAATTCATGCTAGTGCACTTGGGGGAACACTAGCACATACTATAGTATGCACTGGTGTTAAAATTCAACTTTTTACTACAAAAAATGTAATAAATGCGACCAACCTCAAAAAAAAAATTCATTAATTACGATGGCACCATAATCTGGAGCTCTCTCATACTCTCGAATGTGATTGGTATGATGTTTCCAATCCGATACATGGGTCATCTCTCTCAAAATTTAGAGAAAAAAATCTCTCTAAAGGGGAAAAAGGATATAATATCTCAAATGGGTCGCGATGGATTTTACCCCTCCCCCTGCTATTTATACCCTCTCATGCCTAATGCTTCATTTTCTTTATCTCACAAGGGTAGGGTTACTAACAATATCCTCTATTCTCTTCCCGCCACATACTTGCATTCTGTTGCAATGATTTATTTGTATAAAATTGTCATTTTCACTCCCATTTTCATCTTTTTGGGGCATATTCTTGCTTCCCGATGACCTTTTCTTCTCCCTGGGGAATATTCTTGTTTTTCGACAAATTTTTCAATGCACCACACACAAATTCATTCTTATATGCCATATTATTCCTAAATTCTCAAAAATTCAAAAAATTGGTTAAATTTTAAAAATCCAAAAAAATGGTAAATTTTCAAAAATCCAAAAAAATTGGTAAAATTTAAAAAATCCACAAAAATTAGTAAAATTTTAAAAAATCAAAAATTGTTAAATGCAATGTTCCAACAATCAAATCATTCATACGACATGACATCCTTGAACATTGAAAAATATCCTACAAAAAAATCTTCCTTTGATTCTCTCTTATTCTTACATGTAGCATGCGAATCCTTTTGATCTTCCCTCATTAACAAAGCCGGTTTGCTTGCCATGTTTGTATTCCCATGCACATACTATTGCTTTGGGTAGTTTCATAGTGCAAAATTTCTTTTTCATGGGAATTTTTTTTTCCTTCGTTTATTCACCTTACATGTATCCTTGTCTGGGGTTCCATTTTTAACCTTTGTCGTATAAATCAAACATATGGGAAACTAACACTAGATAAAAAAAACAAATTAGTGCAACTGTCTTAAACGTTGTTTGTTTGAGTATGTTTATTTTTTCTTATTTCTTTATTGGTCTACTTGTTTACTTTCTCATACTACATTACTTTGTGTATTTTATCTTTGAGTCATTCCTTTAGCAATGAAAAAAAAATGTAGTATTTCTCTTCATGTCATTTTAAAACTTTTTTTGTATGCTTATATCAAATAAAAATGTTTCTCCTTATCCAAATGGTTCCTAGACTACATTACAATCTTCTGATTCTCCATGTTTTTTTCATTTTACCTACCTTTCTACCAATCATTTTCCAAATTTTATCGATTCTAACAATGGCCACCCAGGCCTAGTTTGAATCCCTTCCATCACTATCAACATTATCTTCCACAACATCTGGGGTAATATGGATCATATTTATCCCCCTCCCCCTTGGTTTCTTCCATCCATTAAAATGTGGGATTTTGTTTCTAATTAATCCAATTGAACATTGACTAACTAAGAAAATTTCAACTCTCCATTGTGGCAGTATGCTTCCGTTGTGATTGTTACCTTCTTCTTTTCAAGCATCCATCAACCTCTTCTATCACCCCATCGACACTCGAGGGGGCATCCTTCATTATAATTATTTTTCTTCTAATCATTCGAAATTTAATTATCTATAATTGTCTACCATATTTGAAGTGGCATCACTAACATTACACCACACCAAAGAGGGGAAAATGTAGACACCTAAATCTGATTACACAATTTTACTACTAAAATTACTTTGTTTATTGTCTTTCCCATCATTTCATTATAATAGTGATTTCTCACTAATTAGCTAGCATTCCCCTTTTATTTCGGTCAATTAACAACACTTCATTAATTAACTAGCCTTTCCTTCATTTTGGATGTCAATTAACGACACTTCATTAGTTATAATCCTCTTCTAATCAATTAATTAACTACTTATTAGCTAATTAAGCCTTTTTAATCTCATATTTGATCAATAAACCTTCTTATTGGTCAAATCACCTTTTAAAATCCTTCAAATTCTACCCATTTCCTTCTAAATCACCTTCGAATGGCTTTTTAATTATATCTTGGCCTATTAATTAATCATAGTTGATTTATTAAATCATCTCTAACTGACATGAGTTGTTAATTACTAATTAATCTCTTCTAATCATTCTTATCCCTTTCTATTTCTACTTTATCTTTATCCCACATTCTCTATATTTCTAGCTTCTCCAAAATTGGAAATTTATATAAAAAACCTAATACCTTCCTTTCAATATTACACCTTACACCATTTACGCCATTTACACCAGTGTTACTATATGCACGTGATAAGAGAATTTCTACCTTGAAAAGCTTATTGATATAGCATCCATTCTATCCTATACTTGTAAAGAGTAGTAACAGAAGAACCATACATGAAAATCAAGCCATACTAGTGAGATAACTTCCTCTTTATTGAGATGGCCTTCCTTTGATCACTCGTAATCATGATTGACTCAACAAAAGGAACAACTACAATATAGAAAAGCCCATAAAAATTACAAGGGATAGCTTAGTGTTTCATGTTTAATTGGATACATTTATTTATTATTTCCTTTTCATGGATTTATCATGGTTCTTTTGATAGATTAACTTAGTTATGGAGACTATAAGGTGTTAGTTTTCATTAATTAACTTAGTTTTGGCTTATTCGTTTGCATTAAAAAAAGTGAGACATCCCAACAATTTTATGCTTTTCAAATTCCTGCCAAGGAATTGTTTCAATCATTGGGTAAATATGCATCATGGTATTTTCATGAATAACCTTAAGAGAAGTCCCACAATCTAATAACTTCATTCAAGGGGAAAAAATACACCCTAATACTAGACATTACAAGAGAGTTCAAAATCATTACTTCACAACACCTTCAATATACCCAAGGAAATCCACTACTACTCACCAAGGTAACACTTTCATCTAAGAGGGATAAAAGGTATCAATGCAAGAGTTTTATATGCAAGTAATTCAACACATAGCCTCCTCTCACATAATTTAGATCTCACATGAAATCAATCGTATGTAAAACAACGAACTATCTTGCAAGGATTTGGCCACCCACTAAGGTACTAAGGGGAATTACGCACAAGGCGGGGTTAACTTATTCATGCTATGGTCAGACCTACAACAATTGGACATGATGACCTCACTCATCCAAAGATGATAGGTTTCACAAAGTATATTCACCACCTTATTAGATATTCAAGGAAATGGTCCTTAGTAAGACTTGTTTTAGGTGAAAAATAATAAGATGATTAATGATACTAGAGCATTTTACTAACATGATTAGGGTTTTACACCTTGAAAAAGAATCGATTGGGGGAAGGAAGTACAATAATCATTATAAACTTTTTTTTTGATAGTTTAGGTAAGATGAGATTCCGCCTAACATTATAGGTGTCAAGGATATAAAACAATAATTAACATAGTAAAATATTAGCTCAATATCTTTATAACATAGGTACAACATTGAGTACAAATTCAAATCCATTTAGACACTATAAAATATAGCCACATTGGTATTTCCTTTTTCAAAATGTATAAGGAACAATTCTTCGAACAACACTACCTATCATTAGTCTATGGTAATACACGTATTGAAAGATGAATATAACTTTACAATGACAAATCAATAAATACAGCATATCACATCCGAAATTCCTCTTGTTTGAAGTACCTGAAACCAACACAAGGCCAAGTCCTAGGACTAGTATGGAAATACCCTACACTTGAGCATAAATTCTATGCATCCATTATTTCAAGCAATCGAAGAAGAAAATAGAGAGAGAGAGAGAGATAGAGATCGGTTCTTCACACATTCACACTTCCTCATTCTATTGCCCCTTTTTTTCCTAGGGTAGGGAAGGATAGAGAAAGTCTAGGATTCATTTTCTCTTCAAATCACCTTATCGTAACCACATACAACTCGTATCGAATTTTCATTTCATTTCAAACTCATATACATTTCAATCCCATTTACAATTTTGAAACCCATCAAAATTTCATACTTTATTCTACAGAGAGAGAAAGTCTAAAATTTCATTTTCTTTTCCATTCACTATAATATAACCACATACATCATGTATCCAATTTTCCATTTCATTTCAAACCCATATACGTTTTTAATCCATTTACATTTTCAAAAACCAATCAAATTTTCAAAGTTATTTCTATAGAGAGAAAAAGGAAGAGAGAATGGCTAAAATTTCATTTTCTTTTCCATTCACTATAAAATGACCACATACATCACGTATCCAATTTTCCATTTCATTTCAAACCCATATACATTTTTAACCCATTTTACATTTTCAAAGCCAATCAAAATTTTCATAGTTATTTCTAGAGAGAGAAGTATATAATTCATTTTATTTTCTATTCATCATACCATAACCACATACATTATAAAATTTTCATTTAGTTTCCAACCCATAAACATTTATAACTCATTTATATTTTAAAACCATTCAAAATTTTATAGTTACTTCTAGAAAGAGATAAGGGTAGAGAGAGAAAAACATCATAATTTCCCAAAAAACCATTCATAGAAGAATTTGATCAACTCATACTCTATAAATTACGAAAACGATATCTACAAGGTTTTATGGTTAGTTAGGACTCAAATGGGACCCTTAGAAGGTGTTTTTAGCTAAAGTTACAATTTTGGTTAAAGTTGGCCGAAACATCTAAAGTGCTTACAAATAGGGCCTTCAAAATAGTCATTTTAAGTTTTAATATGAATTTTTATTATTATTACTTACTCCCCCATATATATAGAATTCATAGTGTCTGATGGATGTTGATAAAAATGAGCAGAGATCAAATTACAAGGGCAACTACGAGGTCAGTTATCGTAATTGAGTTAGCAACTCTTGTCACACATCAACAAGTGGGCCCCAAAACTCTCTTGCAAAACTAGTCTCTAAAAGCATTTTAATTAAAATTAAGGTTGGTTGCAATTCTATTATTAGCACTCTAGAGGTAGGTGGCATTGGTTTTTAGTTCCACTCAAACTAAGTGAAAACCGTAAGTTGAAATTGATTGTATTTTATTAAAACTATAATGTCACTACAAGTGACTAATATGCTAAGAGAGATTTGAAAATTGACTCAAAAAGGAGTTAAATGAGTTTAAACAACTTGTTTATGGTTCTCCATGGTCTCCTACGTTACCATGGGTCATGCTATAAGTTTCAGATTTGTGGTATAATAGAGTGAGGCACCCATGCATGTAATTTTTGAGGTCATATTTTCAATGTTTTGAAAATTCCGATAGAGGTAAGTTTTTATCATTTTTTGGAGTTACATTTCATTATATTCAATATTTAATTTCCAAAAGGAGGAAATGATGAAATCAAAATTTAATGTGGGAGGAAAGGGGAAAACCATACCTTTTACACAAAACTTGTGATCATTGCATTCGATGAGGCCGCATAAACTTTAGGCATTCCAGCAATAGTTTGTGGGCTTGTTCATGTTTCCTTGCTTTGCATCACCAAAAAAATAATTATCAAACTAAACACATGTCTCGAGTATTTTTTTTTTTAAAACAAATGGGGTATTGTCTAATTACTTCCATATTTTTCTCGAAAGTTTCTAAAACTATTTCAGCATAACCATTTGTGCATACCATGCCATCAACGTATTCCATGAGACTACATATCTTTGACATCTTGCCCAAAACTCCATTTTTCTTCTATATGCTCCCAAAATTATCATTCATTTCTATCAATGCACTTTATAGCTACATAGTTTGGAGAAGAAAATAAAATTCCTTCCACCTACGCTTTGGTGGATGATTAGACCAGTTCCAAGGCTCCTATTTTGGTGCATGAAGGAAATAGAAAGAGAAAAATATTACAGAGACATATGTGGGATAGTAGGAAAAAAAATTCAATACCTTAATCAAAACAACACTACTCAAAATAAAATATAAGGAGGAAGAAAGGCAAAGATATAGTTATCGTCTACACTGAGACTAGTGTTGTAAAGGTTACAATACACACAACACATGTGCATAGAAGAAGAAAAAGTAAAAATCAATACAACTAGAAATTATGCCCAATGCAACACCTCATAATCCACAATCTTTTTCCTTTACATATGATAAACAAAATGGTGGTAGGATAAAATATCCTTTCCTTTTAGAGATAATAGAATCTGCTTCAGACACATATACAGATCTAAATCGATCAATTTTTATAGAGTAATATAAGGGCATATTGAGTTATATGTTTTTCTTCTTGTGCAAGGCTAGTTCAATGCACATTGATAAGATTTAGGAAGGATATTAGAGAGATCTCTATTTAGCACCATTCCCTGTCACGTTCTATTTATTTAATTATGATAGTATAAAACCCTTCTTTACATTCGCTAGCAAAACCAGAGCTCTAACTTCAACATTCGTTGCAACTATCCAATTACTACTAAATTTGCAACCTTAACTCGGGTTTCCACATGGTCAACACCTTTAGATATCAAGTAAAGATCTTGTATTAATATGTAAGGGAAAATAAAAGCTCTGAAGGTTGTTTAGGATGTGTCACTCTCCATGTTTTTCTTCAAGTATGGATTTACCATGTTCCAAATCTCTTAATTCATACAGGTAGGTTGAATGTTGATAATGGTGGGTGAGAACACATTTACCACTTCCATTACAATTACAATACATGATATATTTCCTTACTTTAATTGGATTTAAGGTTTCAAAATTTGATAAAAGACATGTCCCTCCCTATATGCTTTGATGGATTCCCATGCATTGATTATTTAATCTCCTATTTGGCACGGATTTGGGGGGAGAGATACTAACTGAGGTAGTGGAGTCAGGGTTTACACATGTCTATTGTGTTGTATGAAAAGTGGGGCATTACATTTTACATTGACATGGATTACCCTCCTAAAAATATGGTTGCAATTAACGATGTAAAACATGTCATATCTTATGTAGAACCTGAATATCTTGTAACATTCCAACCTTGGACTCACAAAGTCATTTATTACCTTAGAATCAAGTTTCTCAAAGAAAAAACTTGCTTTCTCCAAACACAATCAAATCCTATGGAAATTATACTACACGAACTATTGTGTTTGGATATGTATCTCTATCTATAGACACCATCCACCCCTATGAAAACCAAACTTACAGGGTCAATGGCATAGGAACTAAGAAAAAATTAGTTTCAAAAGACTCTCTAACTATCCCTGTTCCTTTTATCTCTATTTATGGGGACTCCGTCACTATTATCCTATTGCACAGTCCAGTCATGGTGAGTTGGTTATTCTCTATTAAATTTTCAGAATTCCTGGCCTAGTTCCCTTTTTGAAACTTATGTGTAGGTTTCCTCACCATCGTGAGCATTTCATGGCTTCATTGTTTGACATGAAAATTCCTTTTCTCCCTCTTTATGGAAGATTCCTACATTGCATGGCTCATAAGAAAGAATATTTCCTCAATGTGTGTAATTATCCATTCATACTGATCTCAACACATAATCTCATTCATGCATTCATTTTCCCATTACTTCTATGATCTCGGTTAAGCTCTTACTTCATGTAGAAGATACACCACTTTTCATTTAAATTCAAATTGGTAAAACTTCATTTAAGCATGCTCTTATTGATGAGGGAGCAAACACATATGTTTCCTTTTTATATTTCATTAAGACTCTTGATTACTCTATAAATAACCTAAAATTTATGTAAACCACTTGTCAAGGATATGATTTTCGAAAGATGCATCATATGGGCTGTATTTGGTTACCAATCACCGTTCCCCCTAGGATTATTTGTTTCAAAGTTATGGTATTTAGTTTTCCCCTATATTATAACATTCTCCTAGGGTACCCTTGGACTCACCATATGCACACAATTGATTCTTCTGCATGCCAGTGTGTGAATTTTTCTCAATAGAGAGCTATTTATAAGATTCAAGGGGACACTAACCCTTGGATCTACAATACACTTTAGCAAAAGGAAACATACAAGGTCCCCATTCTTGATGAAATCTCACCTATCCCCTTTTGGGAACATCAACACTTTAATTGCACTATAGATACCCTTCAGAGTAATCCCATTCATCATGAGTTGGTTTGGATCATGCCTCCCAATCTCTAAGAATCGAACGATTACAAACCCCATGAAGTCACACATATAATCATTACCTATGATCTTCCTAAACTGATCATATCTCAGCTGCATCCTTCCTTGTGGTCTTGCAAGAAGGAAACTTCCATTCCTAGCCCCCACAGGAGTGTATGGTCCAACTCGAGACCATAGTTATCTCATAAACACCACAGTCCGCGCAGGAGTGTATGGTCCAAATCGAGACCGTAATTGATTGTTGAGTGGTGGATTCTTCTCTATCAAATTATTATAATTGTTACAACCATATTTGTTTGTCTTTTCCCATATTTTTGATCAGGAATCCTTGCACTACGAAGAAAACCTAGGCACCAAAATTACTCATGAGGTCAATGTCATCTTAGTACACAAAGAACCCCCAAATACATTCGACATTTCTTCCCCAATGGTTCCTGAGCCTCACATTACTCCACCAAAAACACTCTCACATACCAACATTGAATTTTTTTACTCATTTTTTCAAACTGATACTGATGATACGGTTGTTGGTTTTGACCATAAATCCAATGATCTCATGGGTAATAATCCTATCTATTATTCCTCGATGACTGGGTGACATACTGATCAATCAGCACCATTTGTAACCACATCATTGGTTCCCTCATTGGATACTCTCACTATCCCTTTACATCCTATAAGTCTTATCCCCTTACCTCTTTTTCCTTATAACTCCTCAGTTTTCTACAACCAAGTCATATTGCACATAGCATGATTCTCTAAGGCATTATGTCTCTAAAAATAGAGCTTGTTAATTCCATATGAATAAGATTGAAGTTAAGGTCAAGCATGACCAAACAAAAAAGGATACATACCCTTCCACTTTAGTTCCTTTATTTTACTCTTATAATGGGTATTACATGCACATAGATGTCGATTGTTGGGTTCTTCGTACAAACCATCTGGTTCATGAAACTTCCTCTCACAGTAGGAAGTGTGAAGTTGATTCCTCTCACAACCATCCACCTTCCCCTTGACCAACTAGACCACAACCTACCTATGGACCACCACCTCATTACTATAACGCCCATGATATTATTAATCCAAATTAAGGGAATTTTTTGAAAACAAACCCCTTAAATATAAATTATGCCTTAAATGATTATCTGGATGCAACAATTAAAATACAACATCCACATAAATAAATGTTTACAATCCATTTGATAAAGAATGATAACTATGTGCTTCTATAAGGGTTAATTATATCTACCTGATCCCCCTTAATTCACTCCAACCGAGTGTGTCTAGCTTGTATACATTTGGTTAAACATTTTTAATAGTTTTTGAGAACCATGTGCATTTCCTATGGTTCAACCTAGAAAATATACAACTACACAAAAATATAGGAAAATGGTGAACAAATAGTATGATCATCTCATTACATTGTTTGGCCAAGTTTTTGAACATATCTTTGCAAGATTAGTTTTGTGATTGCACACATGCAAATGAAACTAGTCTCCATCAATGCACAACCATTTCTTCACAGTTATCTTGATCTAATTTCATTTTTTAAGAAATTAAGTTTCAGTTTTGAAGTTGTACGGATTGTTGACCTTAAGCCTCAATAACAGCGTGAGGGTTAAGAACTCCATCCCTTTGTTAAGGATGTATAAGGGAAAAGAGTAAAGTAAATCTAATTAATGAATATAAAAAATTTAAAATCACATAGAAAGCTTTCAATCATCGGTCTTTATTTATATTCAAAAATGAATACATTAATCTCATACACACTCATAGTTCTTCTTTATTCTTTACATTTCACGCCTATCTCATCTCATCTCATGTGGTATGCTATATTAATTTGATTAAGTACAATAAATATATTTCTTACAAAATAAGACAAAAGACACTTCTCTTGGGTCATGACTCTATCATCCTTACGTATTAATATGTTTGTCTTTCTTTGATTCGTGGCTTTAGGTAGGATTTTGTGGTTTTCTTCTATGTTCGGCAACTTCTTTTGGCTACCGTGGGTATCTTTGGTCTTCGGAGGCTTCTTCTTTTCTCCACGGATTTTCTATGTTCGACCGGTTTTTCCCATCTTTGTGGATTGTTCCCAAATTTGATGAAGAACCCTGTCAACATCATCCCTAGACTTCAAACATTGTCTCTTTCTTGAGACAACCATGATGTAGCCTAGAATTTACCAGATAACACCCTAGTCGTGTTGGCACATCACTCATCCTAGATTGAGCGCTCACCTGAAGTGCGTAAAGGTACCAGGTCCCCTCTTTAGGGTTTCTGTAATAGGATGTTAACATGATGAAGGAAGAAACATATGGATTCATAACTAATCCATCATTCTACAATGCATGCTACCCTCAAATCTATGAAAGAACAAGCTTAAACAATAATCATAATTGAATTAATAACATGTACTATTTAACTACACACAGGATGACACTTAGATTCAACCAATATCTTCCATCTATTAATAAATATAGAAGCTCCTTATAGTATTGTAAATCTATATCAATGCGCATATGGAATTGATACAATGATTCAGTCATATGCGTATATTCTCTGTTACACATACATACATCTCACACATTCATACATCCAGATCTCTCTCTATTGTGTACATAACATCACACATATGGTGGAGAATTTCCCTTCACTATTTATCTATTCCAGAAATAGTCCACATGATATTAATAGCCACACGTCGTTTAAAATCATAGTCACACATGCAAGTGCACTATCTATAGTCCTCTTGTAATTAATTGAAGTGTCAATTCTATTCTCAGCTTGTCCCCATGCATAAATGCTTTGATCTACTTCTCCAAAGATAGGCAATGCATGGAGCACACATCTCTACATCGTTGATGTGGTCTGCATGCCATCATCCAAAAATAGGTCTTCATGCTCAAAATCGGCTAAGTCCTGAAATCTGAACTTGCCTTTCGTGCGTGGGTCCTTCCTGTCCTTCTGTGCCCTTGGTTCCAGGCCTTCTATCCCATGAAAACTCTTTGTGTGATCTTAGAAAAATATTCTTTCATCAACATTACCCCACACTAATCTCATTGTTATCTTGACAATGGGTATCTCCAAAAATTGAAGGAAAGAATAGAAGAATGGAAAGATTAAGAATGAAAGAATGTAGATAATTAAAGAATCTTTATGAGGTTATTAAAAAACCCCCTTTGTATCAGTTTGCAATATCAACTATGGATACTCCTTTATTTCGGCCTCTAATACTTTCCAGTCAGTGAGTGTTTGCTCTGCTTTTCCTGGGATGTCCACAACAATGGATTCCAACTCATCCCTCACAATCTCTCCTTTCTCATTTTGCAGAACCAACACAACACTTCTCCAACATTGTGTTATGTTGTGGAGCCTATTTTTATGTGTGGAAGAGTTGAAGAATATACATGAGAAAAAATGATTTTACTATTCATAGGTTACTATTCTTAACTTTTCACGAGCAGGTTCTTCATGTGGTTTTGTGCCCATGATTTTTGGACCATGGTTTTAGCCCATGGTTTTGGACTCCATGGTGATCTGTGACAACTAGTTTAGATATTACCCTATAAATATATATTTGATAATCCCGACAATGGGTATCTCCAAAAATTCAGGTGTGAAAGAATAGAAGAATGGAAAGAATAAGAATGAAAGAATGTAGATAAATAAAGAATTTCTATGAGGTTATTGAGAGAACCTCCTCTGTATCAATTTGAGAGAGTCAACTCGGTGGATATCCCCTTTATTTTGAACCTGTTACCTATATTGTCTTTTATTCTCTTGTGCTCTGATTTATTTATGTTGGATATTTCTGCACAGTATAATTTCTAAATCATCCCTCGCACTGATCTCCTTTCTCATTTTGTAGAACCAACACAATACTAGACATTGATGTCATTCTTCCTTCTAAAAGGTCCATCTTCTGTGCAATTAGCTTTCCAAGCTCTTCCATCCGAGTCTTGTGTGGCTCTTGTGCTACTGCTCAGGGCCTCACACTTTTGTTTAACCATTGACAAACTTTCTGCGTGGCCCAATGTCTCATCTTTCATCACTTTCTGGACCTCGTTGTTCTCTTCGAGGGTCTTGATGTTGATAAGCACCTCTGGAGCTGTGCATACATTTAAAGCATGGTCTGCTTTCTTCAATACTTCTTGTAATGCTTACAACAACCCTTCATAAGATGTAATTTTTCTCATCACTGATGCTTTCTCTCGATCAACATATTGTTCTGAGCATTCTTGGCACTTGCATACACAAAGTTTCATCTTCAAGTACCAAGTCCACCAAATTTCCCACATAGTGTATTGCTGAAGGAAATGTCTATGGTACCTTGGCCTCTAAGTGTGGCCTTGCTTTGATTACATTGTCCCCAATATCCTCTGCGATGCTTATGAACACCTCATTCTTCTTCTGTGTGAAGTCCCTCTCCTATGTTATGCGCTATCTCTGTGTCCTTTGTCTTCAACTCCTTGCGCAACGCTTTGATTGTGGCAGATTTGTCCATGTTTCTTCTAGCCACCTCAACGGAAACTTTCACCAATGCATTACTGACCTGCTCATCTGACATGACAGTAGGCTTTACTGTCATGTGTCTAGCTTGAGGTGCCTTCTTCAGTCATCTCAAAATGCATGACTCTTCACACACATCAAATTTAGGCTCATCCATGTGGGTGTGCATTGACCATGATAGTTGCTTTCGAGTGTGCACAGTCCATATCCTCATCCATTAACTCCCAGCCGAATAAATCCTTTTGGCGCTATCATGCTCTGGAAGCGGGTGCGAACAATTTTTCCTACATCCTCTGCATACCCCATGGCTAGTGGAATGTGCTCTCCACTTTTCCTTCTAGACCTTTGTTGCTTAGGAAATTTAGCCTCCAAATTTGGGACTTGCGTCTCCATGTCCTGAAACATCCTCTACAGTTGTCTCCTCTGGTCTTTTCTCTTCCCCTTATTTTTCCTTTGATGCCTCACCCTATTCTTCTATGTGTTCTCTGGAAGTGTAGGAGAATTAGGCGCGCTTTCCTCTGACTCTTCCGCCTCCTCATTCAACTTCAGTTTCCTCCTTCTCTGCGTGTGGTCAGCCTCCTTCTGTGGGGAGAGTCTGGGTGATTTATGCATAGTGGTTGGAGTAGCACCTTGGGTCCTTGTTCTCCTAAATACCCTTTTAAACATGTGCTCCCCTTGGACTGCATTCAAGTCCTCATCATCCCCCTCTTGTGGCTGAGGTGGTGTAACAATGTGCTCAACTTCACCCTTATTTGTAGGATGTCTCCTACCCCTATGCTCCAAACCACCACTATCTTTGTGCTCCTCCTCCTCATCCTGCACTTCAATTGGCTCTGTGGGCTTAGGGTGCTGGGATGTTCTCCACTGTATGCTTTCCCTTTGGTGGTGCTGGAAGTGTGAACTCACCTTCCACATATTTGTTATTCTCCATCTTTGGCTTCAGCTGGAGATACACCAATGCTTCCCCCACATCTGCTATAACCAAACTTATTGGTTTGATATTCAATACCTCTGAAATGATCCTCTCTATATAAGCACTTCTGCTAGGATACACATACTTCTTCCTCAGTGTATGGTAATCACAGTCTACCTTATCTGCATTGAAGACCAGTCGGCATGTGTCTGTAAATCTATGAACAGATGCTTGGAAATACCTTGCAGTGAATGCATAAGGAAACTTGCACCAAGGGCTCCAGACTCCATCTTTCATTGGGAAGCATGCGATGCAGAAATGTTGATATACAAAAACTAAACTTGTTTCCCTACCACTACTGGTAGGTCCTTTGGGATGTGCCACTCTTCCCCAAATGCCACGCGGAGCCTGTCATACCACTTCTCCACCCTTTACTTTACATCATCTGTCATGGCCCCCTTGCATAGGTACTTGCTGAATCTTTCAGCTGGGGACTTGTTCTCCATGGGGTATTCCCATACTTTCTCCTTTGGTCCATCTGGTACTCCAATCTCCATAAATACCAGTGATAGTAGAACATCCCAAAGCTAATCTTCCCTCCTGTGCATGCTTCTTTGACTATTTACTCTGCAATATAGCCTGCAATGTTGTAGATTGTCCCTTCTGACATCTTACGCGCCACATGTAACCACATAGTATTTACCTGTGACCACCACTCCTGATCATTCAACTTGGTAACAAGGTGTGCTGCAGCTTGTACAACTGGACAGTTCTTTAATTTATCTATGTCCATTCCACGTGGACCCTTCAGGTACCCCAACTCCTATTTGGTCTTTACAATCATGGCTTTATCTGCAAGGTCACCTTTTATGTCTTCTCATGTGGCCTTCAGACCTGTAACTAATGAGACAAGCGCAGATGAGATTCTAACTCTGTGTCTTGCAAAGTAGAAGAAGTCTTCGTGCACCCTTCTCATGAGCCACTGATACAAGGGCTCATACTTCCTGAAATATGGAAGCTCATACAACTGGTAGACCCCAATTCTCTTCAAAAGCTTCTCACCCTGCATCATCATATACTGGCATGTCATCCTGCCGTGTGCTTGTTTGTTCTAGCAGTGAGCAAGGAATCGAGCTCCTTCTTGTTCTCCGAAGTCCTGTGATTATATTCACTCACTTTGCTCTTTCTGATGGGTGAATCCCATTCTTGGCTGACGATGACTCCTTCTGGATATTACATCTTCTAAAAAATGGCTTTTCAGGTGCCATCTCTTCCTCCTCGATGACCACCTTCTTCTTTCCTTTTACTACTGCTGTAGATGCCTTCTTTGGTGCCATTTTTACCTTGCAAATGTCTCCTCTTCAACTCTGTAACTCTGTGAATCAAACCCTAGCTCGATTCAATCATGCCCTAGGTGGAAACTTCATAACCTAACTCTTTTTTTGTCTCCCTGCTTCACTCAAACCCTTCACCACCGGGGACGCAAGCTTCTTGTTGCATAGATCTGGTTGTCATGCTTGGTTTCACACCCTTCACACCTTAACTTGATCACTCAGCTCTTCGCACTTGGCTCTTTCTCAAATACTCTTAGTCACAACGGTAAAAATGAATCCACATCCCATCCTTATATAATTTTTTTCAAATTTTGATGCATTTATTGCTCCTTCACCTACCAAATATCCCCTCATTCATTGACCAAATCCATTCATTCCACGTGGTACATCTTCGCGCCCAACTATAACCTTCTAGCGTGCCTTCCTACCCTCTGGTCACAAACTTCTCTTTAGCGCGCGCTCCTGCACCTGAGTACCTCATCACTGTACCTTCTCCTGGTAGCTATCATGGCCTCCACTTACCTCACATTATATTGTTCTTTCATTCATCTCCATCCTTGGTCACTTTTGAGAAGCAATCTTCTTTTGACTTAAAGCACACCCGTAGCAGCTTATTCCTTTCACCTTTCAATTCCCACAGTCTTTTTCTTGGATAACTACAACCACCCCACATGAAAAGTATGTGCAGTCCTCTACGCATAAACATTCTTCATACAGTAATTAGCTTCATGCACGCAAGCATGCTTATTACACAAGAACAACAACTAAATTGACAAAGCATAGTGACAATGAAGGAAATACAGAATTGAAAACCTAAACTAAATGGCAATACTACCTTATTACAAACACCAAGAAGACTTATTTATAGTAGGGCTTCAGCCTACTCCCGTTAAAGTAACTGGGTAGCCATGTTCCATCAAGTGCTTCTAACTGGAAAGCACCTGATTCAAGTATAGAAGTGATAACATACGGCCCCAACCAATGTACTTTGAGCTTGCCTAGATGGTGTAAGAACTTTGAGTCATAAAGAAGTACCATTTGTCCAATCTCAAACTTCTTATCCCTTATGTTTCTATCATGCCATGCCTTCTGCCTGGCCTTTTCCTACTTCTGACTCCATCGTGCTATGGCTCAGTGCTCATCCAATTGAATCATATTTTCGATACGCTCTTCTAAAGCATGTTCATCAGCTAGACCTCCAGTGCGCAATGCGCAAAGAAGGTAACATAAATTCTATAGGGAGAATAACTTTCGCGCCAAACACCAACTAAAATGGTGTGGCTTTGTTCAATCTCTTGTAAGTTGTTCTATATGCCCAAAGAACAACTGACACTTTGTCATCCCAATCCTTTCTTCCAACATCACAATTTTTTTGTCAAAGTCTGGCTCAAAATCTTGTTGAAGGCCTCAACAAGTTCCGTTTTCCTGAGGATGATAAGGTGTAGTTTTATGGTGTGCAACCATAAACTCATCTAATAGGATCCTGATTGTCTCATTCAAAAAATGTGTACCTCTATCACTTGTCAAGCTTAAGGGACATCCATATCTTGTAAGAACATTCTCCCATAGAAACCTAGTATGTTGTAGCTGTCGTACAGTCCTTGGTAGGTGCTTGCTTCTGCCCACTGTGTGAGATAATCTGTGCAAGTAATGATATAGCGCGATCCAGTCCTTGCGTGGCTGGTGAAATAGGTCCTACAAAATCAATGGCCCATTTCTCAAATGGTTCGGCACTAGTAATCGGTCTCAAAGGCATCTCATCTCTTTGCCCTGGTTTTCCTAGGTGCTGACAATGATCACACACCTTACAATATTCTTTACAGTCCTTATACAATGTCTCCCACCATAATCCAAGCAAGTAGGATCTTTCAGGCAGTCGCATCACCTGCATAATGGCCTCCTGCAATACCACCATGAGCTTCTTCCATGATATCCTTACGCTCATGCTCTAATACACAACGGCGTAATACTTCATCTCTGCCTAGCTTGTAGAGGTCACCACTGATTAACATAAATGGTGTCACGCGTATAGCAAGCTGCTTCTTTTCTAATGCTTTCATTCCTTCTGGTGCCATACATGTTCGTAGAAAGACAACAATGTCTTCTAATTCCATGGGCATGTGTTGTAACCTATATAACTGTGCATCCGACATTGTTTCTTCAATTGTCTGTGCATCCTCTCCTGAATTGATTCTAGATAAATGATCTGGTCTAGAATTGCTTTTCCCTGGCTTCACCACAACTGTGAAGTCAAACTCTTGAAATAGGAGCACCCATCTACATATGTGCCCCTGTAAGATGGGCTTGTTTACCAAGTACTTCAATGCCATGTGATCTGTATAAAACACAAATGGTGTTGCTAACAAGTACTGTCGAAACTTGTACAATGCATAGATCATTGACAAAGCTTCACGCTCTGTAGTTGTATAATTCCGTTCAGCAGGAGTCAGCTTCCTACTAGCAAAATAGATTGGATGATCTATAATACCTTCACCAGGTTGAGCTAACACAAGTGCCAATGGCCATGCCAGAAGTGTCCACATGCACATGAAATGGTTTATCCCATGAGGGAAAGTGCAGAATGGGTGCGGTAGTAAGTTTCTCTTTTAATATCTCAAATGCGCGCTGTTGCGGTTCTCCCCAATAAAATGTACCTTTCCCCTTCAGTAATTCTTCCAAGGGTGCAACAATTTTGGCATACCCTTTTATGAATTTTCTATAATATCCTGTATGACCTAAAAATCTGCGCACCTCACTTTGACTGGTAGGCACTTCCAGGCCTAAAATGACTGCAACCTTGGCTGGATCAACTAGCAAACCTTCCTTGCAGATTATATGTCCTAACAGTATCCCAAATGGCGTAGCAAATATGCACTTCTTGATGTTCAAAGAGATACTCAATTGTCTGCATCGTTCAAACATTAAGTGCAGATTGTCACAATGATCTTTCACAAGCCCATATACTGTCCAATCATCTAGGTAGACCTGTAAGAAGTTGTGAATAAAATCTTTAAATGCCTGAACAACTATGTGCGAGAATACAACAGGCACATTTTTCAATCCAAAGGGCATCACAGTATAGGAAAAACTACCCCATTCAGTAGTAAATGTTGTCTTTTCTTGATCCTCCTGAGCAATCCTAACCTGATGATACCCAGAAAATCCATCTGTGAAGGAATATATTTTGCCCTGCAACTCCTTCTAGTATTTCCTCAGTGAATGGCGTAGGGAATGGATCTGTGATGCATGCAGCATTCAGCTCCCTGTAGTCCACACATATCCTAATCCATCCATCCTTCTTGATACTGATCACCATTGGGCTAACCCATTCTGACTCATCAAGGGGCTTGATAATTCCATATTTCAACATTTTATCAATTTCTTCTTTTACCTTTTCACACAAATTAGGATTCATTCTGTAAGGTCTCTTTCTAACTGGTCGTGCACCATCCTTAAGTTTGATCTTCATTTCCCCAAGTGATTCATGCACGCCTTTAAGTTCATGATATCCTTGAGGGAATAAGTCCTGATAATCCCTGAGTAACTCGATGATCTTTACTACCTCCGAATCTGACTAGTAATCTCCAATTATGGCCTCCTTAGGCTCAGCCTCCGAACCTATATTCACCTTCTTTGTCTTCATGGGTTCATGGTAGGTGTGTGTATCCTTGTCTACACTTTCCAAGACCTCGCACACCCCATGTGAATGTTCAATATCTAGGTTCTCAACTTCCTCGTCATCCACGACGTAAACCATCTTTCCTTTCTCTTTCTCAAGGCAAGTGCGTTCAAGTAGTATGGAGTCCATTTCTTCTTCCTTTTCAAAACATGCTCTGAACTCTACCTCACCGAATAATTCCTAAATATGCTCTTCTGCTTTTGCACTATCTCCCATAGTTAAGCGCTTGACAAATTTTAATGCCTCTTCTACAGGAGGTTTAGTCGAGAAGTAGTCAAAAGTCTGGATCATTCCTGCAGTCAAATCTTGCCAGTTTCCAGTTTCTCGATGTAGTTCTGCATATACATACCAAGCACATGCGCATCCTTGTAGCGTAGAATACAATCTATGCACCCAAAGTGAAGGTGGTAATGCTTCTTGTCCTGTTGTCCAGAGTCTCTCACACTGCTGAATGTGATGTTGAATAGGTTGATCACCATGATAAGTGCATATTTGCGTAGGTGCATTGTTCCTTATAAACCTAGTAGACAAAGTACTCCAATCTCTTCCCAGTTTATAAGATTATCTCTATGGACTACCCACCAGTGCGTTGTTGTCCCGCGTAGTGTATATACTAACATATCTCTCCTTTTAATTTGATCTGTCCACTGTGTTTCCATGGCCTTCAAAAATGCAGGAAGATCTTCTGTCCCTGTATACCAAGGTATTGTGCTACCTATCCGTCGAATTGAATGAAGTCCATTCTTGTGTGCAACCACACTTTTCACCTCATGCGTCCTACTAATTCATATGTACCATGAGCCCAATTGTCACAAGCAATACTCATAGTATCACTAATAGAATGAGAATCCTCCCACTGTAGGATGCCTTCTTTTGATGGCTCATTGACCTCTGGGTCCTGAATAGCGCGTACATAGACTCTGTTTAAATCCTCCTCACTTAGAGGTTCAACATATGGTGTAGACTTCCCATCTGTCAAAGGTATCACAACCCTTTCCTCCTTGTTTTCAAAGCTGATATACCCCTTATTGAATCTCAAGTCAACATTATTCGCATAACACCAAGGGCATCCAAGCAGGGCTGGAAAATTGTCTACTTCTGCAAGTGCTAATACCTCAAAATCCCCAGTGAACTTGGCCCCTTGTATAGTTATAGATGCATCTTTCAAAACTCCTATGGGAGTGGCCTTAGTCTAGTTTTCCATAAATAACACATTAGATGATGGCTGCAATGGAGGCCTCCCCATTTGTACCCATGCATCTAATGTAAGCACATTTACTTCCACACCTGTATCGATCAATATGTTGCTCAACAGCCACCCATCCACAACAACATTCAGAGTAATTTCTTTGTCATAGTCAATGCTATCAGGGGGAAGATTTACATGTAGAATCTGTCATCCGGTCTCAAGACTTGCGCGTGGAGTGTTCCCTTTTAACCAACTTCCTAATAGTGGAATAATGTTCTCCTAGCGCAACATCTTGCACACCTCTCGCAGATCATCGATATCAGTTTGGACTGTCTCTGATGCTTTCTTTTTCTCCTTTAGGTATTGTATCTCACCCTGAAGATTCCTTAGCACTTCCATGGTATCCTGGTAAACTTCCTTCTGATGAGCAGGATCTGGGTACCTTACATGCAAAACCTCCTCCTTGGTGATCGTAGGCTTCTGGTGCAATGCCCTCTCATGTGTGCTACTTCAGCGCGTGTAGTAATCTTCACTGTCAATGCCTCAGGTCCTTTGCTATCTTGGGCATCCACTGATCTTCTACCATGCACGTTGGATTCTAACCATCCTGGTGCCTTTGTTTTCTTGCTTATGTTGCTTACTCAGATGCTCATATAAGTCTGGGCACTCTTCATAGCTATGGTTCTTTCCATAGAAAGAACATGCAATATTCTGAGGACATTCATGCCTATAGTGGTCAGGAGATCCACACGTATAACATGTTCCATGAGGGAACTCTCCTCTTCCTCCACCATGGCCTCGTCCTCCATATCCACCATGATATCCACGTCCCCTTCCACGACCTCCTTCAAAATGCCCCTCATTCCTGTCATAGCGTGTTTGATTATGATCCCGATCCTGGTGCTCATTCTTACCCTTAGAATTATCTGTTATACTTGTCTGTCATACCCCAAGGTCTATAGCATCCTGGATCTGACCAATCAACCAACAATCCTCAGTATCATGGGTCGTGGACCTATAAATTTTGCAAAAGCAAGATACATTCTTCCTTATCACGTGTTGTAACAAAGGACAGTGACTAGCATCATGATTCAAATGACAAATTTCACAGTCCAATAGTAATGAGCGTACAGATCTGCGAGGGAAACTATCCTTGGTGTGACCTTCCACTTCACAATCTGTACACCAAATTCCTGAGCACGTTTCATGGGCTGAATTTGCTGATAGCTTTTCTAACTGCTTTGCCATAGCTACAATCTGTGCCTCTAGGAATGGACTAACTCCAGTGTCAATGCTCCCAACTACCTCAGCATGTAAAGCTACTTCCAGTGCTTCACGTGGATCAGTGTATGTCTTATGTGACAGTGCCCTTCTAAAAGGTGTAATCAATCCTCCAACGAACCACTGTGCATGCTGGCTAGCGTGAATATCATAAGATAGCTTAGATAGAAGTGTCTTAAAATGAGCATCATACTCACGTACACTCTCAGTAGTGCCTTGCTTGATATCCTTGAGCGCACTTATACTCTTCTACTCAAACTCAGGGATATGGAACTCTTTCAAGAAAGCATCTCTCAATGCTGCATAATCCACGCAAGTTTGATCAGGGTCAAACTTCCTATACCAGCTGTGTGTGTGCCCCTGTAATGTAGTGGTGAATTGACTTGCCTTTCACTCAGCAGTTGTGATCCCTTTAGCGTGCCACAAGATTTCACACATATGCACATGTTCGGCAACATCCTCTATACCTCTATACTCTAGGAGATGAAGAGACATCTCCATATAGATATTTTGTGGTTGCTGCAGACCTTGACCACCTGATCTGGAACCTCCTGTGTTCCCTCTACCTCCAGAACCACCAGATCCACCAGAACTAGAACCACCTATACCTCCTGATCCGCCACCTGTAGTTGGAATAGGACCTGTAGATGTACTCCCCTGTGCTCCGACAGTAGTACTATACTGTACCCCTACAGTCTATGAGGTAGTTCCACTTCCAGAGGTGAATCCAACATTCTGTGTGCTCACATTCTGTGTGGATGATGCGCCTAAGAATGCTCCTCCAAATGACATTGAAGTCATCTATCCTACCATTGATGTACTTGATCCCTGACTTACTCCTGCTCTCCTACTTCCCAAGTTAGTTTGTTGGTTACTTGTCGTACTAGATACTAAAAAACCAAGTGCAAGGGCTAGGTCACCAGGTGGATTAAGATGTGCACCCGTGGTCCAGGTAGTCTCTGCTGGCACACTTCCGTGTGAGGCCGAGGGGGGATCTCTATCATGCTTTCCAAGATGGGGGAGTTCCTGATGCTCTGGCTCCACGTCTTCTACGTGAGCTGTAAATCCTTCACGAGCCATCTCTCTCCTCCATGCCATACTCTCTGCAATGGAACGTTGCTTCTCTATCTCCCTCTCGTGTGCCTCATTATACTTAAGCCACCTTTCCTCTCTCTATTTCTCTGCCGCTAGGTCTGCCATCTTAAACCAAACCTGTTCCTACCCTTGCACGTGGCAAAGTTTAGTTAGCCATCGGTTTACTCTCCAGGTTCAAAGTTACCATTAAGATCTTGATCGCCAGTGGAATACCTTGCAAATATGTTCCTCTTGGATACCGCAAAAACTGGAATTCAGCTACCTCTGGGCAAGAGTATGTCAAAATTGAATATTCTAGAATATAACTATTTAGAACACCACAAAACCACGTATCCACCGCATGAGTCCAGATCAGATCAGCATCATAGAGGGCCTGAAATTCTTCCTGTGTCCAGACAAGTGCGTGATACCTCCAATTCCACTGAGATGCATAAGCAGTAAGCCACTCATATAGTTCTACTGGAAAGATAGAGAAAAATCTCTCATATAAGTTGTCATACATGTTCTGTTCTACCCAAGTGCGTGCATTAAACTCAGATCCACTACTGAACCGTCGTGCATATTCTTCCTCCAGATCATGTATCCATTCCTCAATACTTGCTAGAGTTAACCGGTACGTCTTCATCGCGAACCATCCTGAAAACAACTGAAAAAGAGGTCCCGGCAATGGAACCAATGATGCAGCCTAGAATTTACCAGATAACACCCTAGTCGCTGGCACATCACTCAGCCTAGACTGAGTGCTCACCCGAAGCACGCAAAGGTACCAGGTCCCTCTTTAGGGTTGTTGTAACAGGATGTTAACATGATGAAGGAAGAAACATATAGATTCATAACTAATCCATCATTCTACAATGCATGCTACCCTCAGATCTATGAAAGAACAAGATTTAAACAGTAATCATGATTGAATTAATAACATGCACTATTCAACTACACACAGAATGACACTTAGATTCAGCCAATATCTTCCATCTATTAATAAATACAAAAGCTCCTTACAGTATTGTCAATCTATACCAATGCACGTATGGAACTGATACAGTGATTCAGTCATATGTATATTCTCTATTACACATACATACATCTCTCACATTCATACATACCTCCCTCTTTCTACTATGTACCTAACATCATATATATAGGGTGGGGACTTTCCCTTCACCGCTTATCTATTCCAGAAATAGGCCGCATGCTATTGATAGCCACACGCCATTTACAAGCATAGCCACACATGCAAGTGTGCTATCTATAGTCCTCTTACAGTTAACTGAAGTGTCAATTCTATTCTCAGCTCATCTCCATGCATAAATGCTTTGATCCACTTCTCCAAAGATAGACAATGCATGGCGCACACGTCTCTGCATCGTTGGTGTGTTTCACATGCCATCTTCCAAAAATAGGTCTTCATGCTCAAAATCAGCTAAGTCCTAAAATCTGAACTTGCCTTCCACGCATGGGTCCTTCCTGTCCTTCCGCGCCCTTGGTTCCAGGCCTTCTATCCTGCGCGGACTCCTTGTGTGATCTTTGACAAGTATTCTTTGATCAACAAAAGGAAGGATGTCTAAAAGGGTGGCTTTGATTGGAGTTGACTGAATCTCTGTTGTTCGCTTATTAATTCATATTTCATCATTATAAGTTCCATATCCATGGTAGTGTTAAATTCTTGCATATCTATGATCTTTTATGTCTGTTGTTGTTTCTTAGGATGATATTGTAAAGTAAGTTCTATAATTTTTCTATGTTGTGTCCCATCCAAGTCTTTATTTATATCATATTATGTACATTATTTATGCAGTTGTTGTTCAAGTCTGTATAATTTTGTTTTATCTTTTTTAGTCACACTTGGCCACCCCATATCATATGCATAGTATGTTGCAGCATTGTTGAATTTTGTCTATAATTTGGTTAAATCTGCTTACATCTCCTTCCTCCACTTCTGATTTTCCAAAACATGTAGTTATAATATTTTCTCTTTATATTCTTTTATGGCTACTTCTTGGGTCATTTTCTTCTCATTTTCCTAGCTCGTAGTATTGTCTACTAGTATTTGGTTTACATCCTGCTCCGTTGTTGTTTCTATTGATAGGCTAAAATACCTTTTCATGATTGGTTTATCTTCCTAAATACATGTCAGTATTCTATCCATAGATTCTTCCATATCGACACATCTCTACATACAATCTTGTTTTGCACTTTTATCTAGTAATTGGTTGCATGTGCATTTCTTAAGGGGTGAAAGTTTTTGTAAGTGTACCATGTATTGTTCTTGTGTTATTTCTACAACTCCTTGTTGTAATTGGATGGACTACTCCTTTCTTCTCTATTGGAGGGCTTGGTTGATCTTTGTTAATGGATCTCTAGGGGGCTATATAGGAACTATACCACTAGAGGTTTTTCTTGGTTTGGATGGTTTTGTTGTTGGTACGTGTAATTTATTTCCTTCATCTATCTTTTCTTTTTTCTATTTCTATTTCTATTCTATCTTCATGCTCCTTTTTCTTTCTATTTTCTTATACCTACTTATTTGCTTCTTCTTTTTTCTGCTTCTTCTTTCTTCTTTGTTTGTTCTTTCTTCTTTTCTTGTTATTATTTATCTTTTTCCTCATTCTTTATTCTTCTTTCTTCTTTCTTTCCTTTTATTTTTATTTCTTCTTTCTTTCCTTTTATTTTTATTTCTGCTTTCTTTCCTTCTCTTCTTATTTTTTCTTATTTCTTTCCTCTTCTTCTTCTTTCTTATTTTGTTCTTCTTCTCTCTGCTTTCATTTATTTTCTTCCTCCGCTTTCATTAGTTCTTCTTCTTTTATTTTCCTATCTTCCCTTTATTTTTTCCTGATTACTTCCTCCTATTTTTTCTTGGTTTTCTATTTTCTTTGTTTCTCCTCCTCTTTGTTTCTATTATCTTTAATTTTGTATTCTTTTCTTCTTCCTCTTCTTCTCTTGTTTTCTTTGTTGCTCTATTGTTTGTTTCTCAGCTTCTTCCCTATGATCCTCTTTTTTATTTTTGTATGGTTCTCTTCATTTCCTTGCCTCGTCTTATTTGGATTGCTTTGTTTTTTCAATGAGCCTAATTAATTATTCTATCTCCTCCATACGGGTTTGATCTTTGATAGTCTTCTTCTTCTTTTGCTTTAATTATTTTATTTCTTGCAAAAGATATTTCATTATGTTTTCTTCATCTATGTCTTCTTATGTTTGAATTTCCTTGAGTAATTCATGTAGCAGGAGATTAATTATATATCCTATTATCAAGTAAAATTTCTTCATATAATGAATTATAGATTCTTCTAATGTTACTTGTTCAGTTCATGTGTTTACCTTATATTGTTGTGTTACTTGTGAGACACCATCCAGAGTTAAACATGTCTTATAGTATCCACAGGAAAGTTGGGATAATTGTGAATCTTCCCAAGGTTCAGCTCCTCCCAAAAAATGTGGCCCTGTTTCTTCCTATGGTATAGTTGACAGTGAATGTGGGGGAGAGAGAGTTTCTTCCTCTCTTGATTCAGATATTTGTATTATTTCTTTTGAATCTTCTTCCTCTTCAATGACCTATGTTTCTTTCAACATTCTTCTTATGGTCATTGTCTTTTGGAATTTTTTGGCTGGGGCCAAAGATATTTTACCTTTATTTGTCCTTCTTTTATATGTTTTAGGTGCTACTCTACTTGTTTCTGATTTTCCATACTGTTCTGGATATTTATTCCTGAATTCCTTCCAAGTTTCTTCAATCACTTCATTGATATTTGGAGGTTTCTTATTACTTATATGGTTGTGGCCACAAAGTCATCTGATGTTTCATAGGGCAGAAGGGCTATGTGTGAAGTGTGTGGAATGAAGTGTCTTATGTTTGTATAATTGATATCGGTAATAAAGACCACTTCATTTTCATATCTTGCCACTACTTGTTATGATATCCTTGCACGGTTTACTACTAAATGTCTGATATTGTTTTTCCAACCTATAAACTATGTGATTTATAATGGAATCGAATGAGAATAAAACACCGTGATATCCATTATCGAAGCATATTTTATACAAATTTATGTACCAAAATATGAAACTAACCTACCACATCCTTCCTACGTGGAGGTAGTTGACTACCAATGTAATACTTATTAATATTATGCTAGTATTCCCCACTTATTACTTTGTTTTTAAACATCATATTTCTATATAGTGGGGCCCCCTTATTATAAACAAAGTAAAAAGTTTATTACACTCTCCATGTAGCCTGTTCACCTTTAAGTTGGCATGCCATCTTTATCGCTTCTTGGTTTTGGTGACACCTTGGTTCACTGCATGATTACCAAAAACCTAGAAGGAACCTAACTACATCCATCTCTAAGAACACCTTGGTGGTTTCTACTTTCCCTAGATTACCATGAACCCATTTGGTTTTCTAACTACAAGTTCACCATGAACCTAGAGGTGACCTGATATCTCAACTATGCACTTTGGTGGTTTTTCAGATTTTTGCAAACCCTTTACACAAGAACCAAGTGCTAATTTAGTGCTTTTCACTCCTCATAGTTTTCTTTATTCAGGAGGTACCAAACTAAAAAACACTCTACATCTTTATTAAACAACACACACCACAACAAAACACACTACGCACAACAAAAAACAAACACAAACAATAATGTCACCATATCAGTGATGTGACCCCATTATAGATGACTGAAGAGAGGACACCAATTGTCCTCCAACCTCTGTGTACCCTCCAACCTCTAGTGTGATGTTACCCAACTGAATGGGATTTGATCATGTTTCTCAATTTTATAAACCTTAACCGAATGTCGGATTCCACAGAAAATGTGATCGCAAGGTAATTTTTTTTGACATTTTGAATCCAAAAAATGACTCAATTTTTATGACTACAAGATCCAATTACCTATTGAATTTACACAACTTTTGACTTGACATAATGGTAATACTCGACTCCAACAGGACATAATGACTCAATGACTATAGTTGAAACAAGGCTACTAAATGGTGAAATATTGACTACTAAATAAAATAACTATGCAAACAATATTAATATAACTTCTAATTATAATGTGAATTC
Organism: Taxus chinensis; assembly: GCA_019776745.2. NCBI lineage: Eukaryota > Viridiplantae > Streptophyta > Pinopsida > Cupressales > Taxaceae > Taxus > Taxus chinensis. Next base: position 666,506,708 of record CM034148.1, read on the forward strand.
TAACATAGGTTTGAACAATCTAGACAAAACATATAAATACTTTTAAACTATGATGCCTATTTAAATGACAACAATAATATAAAATTTTGAACAAATGTGAAAAAACTCAAGCCATGAGAAAGGAGAGAGTCATTGATACCCATCCATATCATTCCACGTGGGAAATTTGTAAGCATAATATAGGTTGGGAAGAGCATGAGGTGAGGAGTTCTATCTTTGATCCACTCAAAGTTTGTTCTTACAAATAATCTAGCCTTAACTTGCCATTAATATTTTCTTCTTCTTCTTCTAACATAGGAATTTGGCCCAGTTTAAATGGTATATGACATGAATACACCTAGTTTCACAAGCAACTACGTGGGTTTTCTCAAAGGTGGAAGTTGACTAGGATGCTTGGAAGATCTAACAACATAACATATCACTTGTTATTTATACCAATCCTTACAAATAACGTTCCACATATTTACAGCAAATGCCTATGCACTCCTTCAATATATTAAATCTAAATTCAATGTTTCCATTGATATTTCAAGGTGATCCAAGATCAAAGAAGATCTCAAATTTTGTCTCCCTTCAAGCAATTTCTATATCACAAATTCAATGAAACTGATATAAATGATTTCACAAACATATATTTTCTCTCATAACGGGGCAATGAATTTTTTTGGCTGCCCCTTTTATAATTCAAATATCCATTTTAGCAGTAGATAATTCACCTACTCTGATACTAATAATGGCATCGAATGAGACTGCAACACCTTGATATCCATTATTGAAGAATATTATATACAAAGTTATGTACAGAAATATGGTACCAGAATATGAAACTAACCTGCCATGTACTGCCTGCATGGAGGTAATTGACTACCAATGTAATACTTATTAATATTATGCTAACAATTTTATTTACTTGATCCATTTTATTCATATGCTCAAATACTTTTTCTGCGATAGGTGTGTCTAGCCACCATTGAACTAGTTTTGTTTGGGCTGGGAGGTTTTTTGTAGTGCCCACTTCCCTTTGACACCTTTTTGATACTAATCATGATACTATTGATTATATTATGGACTTGATTATGGACCTTATTATAGTATGATGATAGATGTTAGATCATGGATTATTGTTGACTTGATTCAGTTATGATGCATGATGATTATTAGAGGCATTTTGGATATTGATGATGATATACTGTTTGACATGGTTATATTATGGATGTTGTTTGGACATGTGATATTTGGATATTGTGAGTAGACCTAGAAATAGAAATTATTTGATGATGATATAGTTGTTGAGTAAAATTGTAAATGATATTGTTAGATTGCATTAATGTTGTTAGATTGCATTAATGTTGTTGTGATTCATATATCTAGATGATTTTGGGAATTATATTTATATTATTTTGGATGTTCTGATATGGCCATGAGGCTGAAGGAGGTATTTTTGTTTTTCAGGTTAAAATATCACAACAAACATTGGGGGATTGGAGACCAACCACATTGGAATTCTAGATGAATTCAACAAGGTCACCATGGCAACTAGTATTTGTTTGTGCGTGTTTGTGTGTGTTAGGGATTCCCATGGGGGGGATCACCTTTAAATGTGACCAAGGGGTTATGTGTATTTATTTATTTGGTTCCTTTTTTTATGTTTGCATGTGTTTATTTTGTGGTGTTTTTGCCCCTTTCATTATTCATTAAATGGTGTGTAAATATTGTGAGTAATCATGTTGTTAAGTTAAATAAATAAAATATGTCATAAGAAAGTAATTAATAGAGTTGTTGGCCTTGAATTAAAGTGTTGTAAGAGATGTGTAAGTGATGTGTAAGTTAACTTTTGAGTGTGAAACACTCCACCTTCTTGGAAATTAGAAATTTGTCCTTGGAGGCTGATTTTGGAGGCTTGTGGGACAAGTTAAACTTGTCCCATACCTCTTAAATTTAATTACCAACCATACCTATGGTTGGAGAGTTGAGATTAGACTTTTATAATGCTTTTTGAGAAGGTAAATTGTAGGTTTTAATTACACTTTTCTTACATGATTTAATTTCAGTCCTTTGGGGTGTGGGTTGGATTTGAGTGTGTAAGTAAACTGTCATATTATTCACCCACCTATTTATTATGCATTGGAGAATGAAGTTGACTTTGGGGGTTGGGGTTGAGGATGTGTGATGTGACATCCTACATGGACCCACCTCATCCTCTTCCCTTCCCTCTTCTATAAAATTTGAATTCCTTGCCTTGTTTTGGGTTGCTTCATTTTGGAGACTTCATTCTTGGGTGAATTTCTTGTTGTTTTGGGAGCTCTTGCTTTGAAGAAGTTTTTGGAAGATTGTTGCATGCTTGTGCTTGGCTGATTTGGATTGCTTGCATTGGGATAAAGCTTTGTTATTTTGGAACTTGGAACAACTCCATCATGGAGAGGTAGGAGCTTGGCTCTTGAAATGCTCTTCTTTTATGAATGTATATGTTAATGTATGAATGTTTTGGCATGTTTGTGGGTTGTTGGGTAGATGGCCTAGGAATGGTGTAGGAGAAGACTATGGGGTTTATTTTGTGGGAGGCACAAGTGTGTTTTAGGGAGGTATAAGGGTGGAGGGAGTTGGGATTTGGGTTCCACCTTACAAAGAAATAGCTTGCATTTCTTTACTCATTATGGGGTGCCATAAGAGGTTGGGGAGGCATAAGGAAATGTGAGGAATAAGGGGTACTTTGGGGAGGCATAAGGAATGTCAAGGGGCTTTGATATACTATATTTTGGTGGTTTGTAATTCAGGTGGTGATACCCATTTCCCTTTTGGGAGGCATAAGAAGCATCCCCCATAGTTTCTTGCTCCTTTGGCTTGCTTGATGAAGCCTTAGTATTGTTTTTCATGTTTTAATGTAGTTGTAAACTACATTCTGTTTTGGACTGTGTTTTTATTGTGAAAATGTTGCTTGTGTGTTTGTGGAAGCCTGTTGTTGCCATGAGTTGGATCACATCTTTTATTGCATTGTGGTTGGGGCTGGGGGCCAATGAAGAAGGATGGCTTCTCCTTTTCATTGGATGTCTTGGTTGGGTGGAGAGCGTTGCCTTTCCCCTACTCTTGTTGTGATCAAATTGGAAGAATGAGAAATCTGCATGTTGTTGTTCTGGAGCTGAGATAAAGACAGTTTGACAGTCCCTTGTGAAATGAAATCTTATTGTAACCTTTCCCACTTGAAGTGGATGAACTTGTATATGTTTGTAATGGAAAGATGTTGTAGTGGTTATGGAAGTGTAAATTGGAATGTGAAAGAATGATATGTATTTTGTATGTTGTATTTTGAAATCAAATGGAAAGGAAGTTGTAAGAGTTTCATTTGAATTAATGGAAGTGGTTTTGTTCTTGTCCATATGATATTATTCCATTGGAAATTTGTGTTTAGCATGCACTATGAAATCCCTGTTTGGAAAGTGGAAAAGTGAAACACGTGAGAATAAAATGTATTATTCTGCCCTGTATATAATATATGATTTTGGAAAGAATAAAAGAAGGAAGTTGTAAATTTGTCTTTTGGAATAAATAAAGGATTGCATAACCTTCCTCAAATTGTATCATTGTATTGAATTTAATCATCTAGATGTGAGTTGTAATCTCTGTTTGAAAGGAAGAAATGCGTATAAAGGAAGTGTAATACTCTGTCCTTTGAAATATGTGAAAATTGGAAATCAGAGATGTATTTTAGTTTTTGAATAGTTGAATTGAATCAACTAAATGTATTAGATTAGAATTGGAACGTATTATAATACTTGGAAGAAGAAAATGGCAAATAAACCCTTTAAAATTTGATCTCTGTTTTGTATTATCAAACTGGCAATTATTTAATCCAAAATGCACAGACCGAACCTGCAACAATGAAATAACAAACTAAACGATTAAATTGAATTATTTTTCCCTAAACAAATCCAATTAGACAAAAATACTTAAAGGAAATCTTTCAAAACCTGGCAAAACCGAGTTCAAAGCTTTCACAGTCGTTTTGCTGTCAAAATTGTAAAATTTCAAATTGAATTCAATCAAATAGATCTACCTCAAAAAATTATCCTAAATCCACCTAAGAACAATTCTCCATGTCTATTTGACATGTTGAGAGAGGAAGAAGATCAAATTGAACAAATCTCACAAGTTAAAATTTACCAGTTTGCACTGTAAAAGCCTACAGATCGTTTTCTTGAAATTGACCCCTTAAAATTTATCAAAATTAAAAATTAATGATTTTTAAGTAAAGAGGACATCAAGATATTTCCATAAAGTCCTTGTTTTCCCAAAATTGAGCTCTCTATCAAAAGTTATGGCCTTTTGAAGTTTTTCTTCACTTGGCGTCAAAAAAAAAAATTGGGGAAAAACTTTCCTTGCAGGCCCCGGGCCCGAATTTTTCCCTTAGAGCTTCGGAAAATTTTTGGGAAAATTTTCCAAATTTTCCCCGCCACTCCCTGCAGCCAATCAAAGGCCACCACATGGCACCAAGGTGTTAGCAGAGGGTGGATCCCTTTTTAACTTAGCGCTTCCAGAAAAATTTGGGAAAATTTTCTACATTTTGCAACAAGGCCAATCAGCGGAGAAGTGGGTTCCTTTTTGCCTTTTGCACTTTCAGAAAATTTTGGGAAAATTTTCTAAAGTTTCCCTACCACCCCGCCACCCTACAACCAACCAAGAGATGCCACATGGCATCGCGAGGTGCGGTGGAGGCGCAGTGGGTGAACTTTACCCCCTTTTGCCTTTGAGAAAATTTTTAAAACCTTCTTTATCCCCACCACCCACTTTCCCCGCAGCCTTAGGAGATGCCACGTGGCATCCCTTGCGGATTCATGGGAGGCACGGGCGTAAAGTTACCCCTTTTCACCCCACATGGGAAATTAAAAATTTTCTCCCCCCGCCCCACTTTCCCCACGTTGGCTTTGGAGAAGCCACGTGTCCCTCGCGGACTCGCGGGAGCGCTGGGTGCAAAGGTGGCTTTCCGCCCCTTGGGAAATTTTTCTCCCCACAGCCCGCAGACCCGCCCACGGGTAAATTTTCCTCCCTGCGGCCTGCCAACCCGCCCATGGGGAAATTTTCCTCCCCGCGGCCCACCGACCCGCCCTTGGGGAAAATTTTCTCCCCTGGGCCCGCAGGCCCGCTCTTGGGGAAAATTTTCACCCCAAGGCCCGCCAGCCCATAACTTGGAAAATATGAGGAGTTAGGAGGACTTCTTTATATCAATGGAAAGGTGAGGAAATTTCCTATCCAATGGGAATGATTTAGGGAAATTTTGAATGCATTAATTTTGAGAAAAATCAGGTTGAATCTTTAAATCCTGTTAGAGAGTGGGTATGGTGAGGAATTACCCTCTGAACCTAATTGAACTTTCTAACCCTAAATTTTGGGACCTTGTGACCTCTAATAATGGTTAATAAGAGAAAAATATTTTCTAGTGGATTAGAATTGTTCTGGAACTTGTTAGTGACAACTTTTGACTTGTAACTTGGTTGTACTCTCTTAAACAAAAAAATTATTCCATAATTTTCCTAACTATTCCTAGGTTGTTCCTGGGTCTCAAGTGACAGTTTTTGTCAAATACATCACCAAACATAATAAAATAGACCCATAACAGAATGTATGTTTTCCTTCCTTGATCTTTTTAGTATTCTCATGAAATGCAAAGTCTAGTAGTTCACATAGATTATATTCACAGTGTGAAGTAACCATATCTAGGGTATTTTGGGAACTAAGTCCATGATCCCCATCTTTATGATTTGTATGTTAAATTTTTAGGCAATTGGCCTTGGCGGCGTACCTAAGGGCATGATTCTTGATGTCACCAATTATTACTCCTCTTTTGGTCATGGTTACCAACATTAGTCACATTGTATCTTTCATGGGGGTCTTCTTCTTTGTTACTATCAAGCATCCTCTTTTCAATAATCTCGTAACCCTTGTAAGTATTTCTACGTCAATTCGATATGGTTGATCCATATATAGCATTTAGTTGTGTAGTTGACTAAGGAGAACCCTAATCGCATTGTCATTGCTAATAAAGTAAGGAATTCATATCCATGTGTCTATTTTTAGTACTCATATGACTTTTGTATTATCTTTGTACTTCATTACTCATGTAGTTGGGTTTTCTTTAAGCAACAATTGTTTGTCAACCTATAACCGCATATGATCATATTTTTCAGTGTTAGACTAGATATAATTTTGAAGGTCATGTGCGTGAATGAATTTGAATGGAATGTGTGAAAATGCTTCTATTGGATCATGCTTAGTGGATTTCATGGAACTTTTGTAAAAACTTAGGCTATGGGAGTTCTTCTTATGCAACCACAATAGGAGTATTCATCTTTCGTGATTCCTCTGGGTGGGTCCTAGTTTAATTTCCCTTGGATATTTAGTCCTTTGTTTCTTTACTCTTGTTAGTCTTTCCCTTTGTGTATTATTCCCTTATGAGTCAATGCTTTTATATCTTTATAATGTTCACTAATCACATTTATTGTTTTTTTGGGCGGGAAAAATATATCATTATTTATGGGTTGTAATGGTGTGTATTTCATCCCACGGTTTTCTATTTCTTTGTAGCCTCTTAAGTGTATTGCATCTTTTACTGGCTTCTTATATTGTCTTGCAACATTTGCTTTCTTTCACAACTATTTTCCTTTTTTCTTGGCTCTTTTCCTGTTTTAACGTGGGATTTCCGATGTTTCGTGGCTTTTTATTTTCCACAACTCATTTTTTTGTTGCGTGGGTATGCTTTCCTCTATGTATTTTTCTTCTTTACATAGGTATCCCCTCCCTTTGTGACTTTTTTCTTTATTATATGGATATCCTTCCCTTTGTAGATTTTTTATTTATTTTACGAGTCTCCTTCCCTCCATGTTTTTTTTCCCCTTGTTGCTTGGGTATCCTTCCCTCCATAGCCTTCTTATTTATCATTTATTGTGGCTTCTTTTCTAATTTACTTGTTATTTTTGTTAGAGTAAGGATTCCCTTATGGGGTTTCCATCCTACACCTCGTCCTATCCGTTGAATTTATGGTTTTAAGATAGGTCATATTTTTTTTCTCCTTTATTCTAAGTTATGATATTTCTTTATCCATGCTCCAAGTTCAAGAGCCTTCATTCCTACATTTCACCATCACATACGTATCAAATCCAATCAAAAATCAATTATTCCACAATTTAATGACATCCATGATTTGAGATTATTTTGTTCACATTAAAGATCACATTGTCATTAAAATCCATATCTTAGAAAACTATCATAAAAAATAATAATTACATTAATTACATCTCAAACAAACCATATCAAAATCTAAGCAATCAAACATCACATATCCAAAACATTATCCATCTCATAGAAATAAGTCAACACATAAATAAACATGTGAATCGTATATATATATATATATATATATATATATATATATATATATATATATATATATATATATATACATCAAATGTATGTGATACATCAATTTTCTAAAAACTATACATCAAATATAGGCTTCATAAAATATCTACACATATCAAAACATCATAATCATTGCACAAAGTGAACACCTATAAATCCTCGAGCACTTCTCCCCTGATCATCACTCCTCACCTCCTTTTGGTACTCTACTAGGACCACCTCTATCCAAACCTCTTGATGTATTACCCATATTCTTTATACTAACAGTAGGTCATGCCCACCTTTGTGCCTAATAGGATGTAAAAATGAATATCATCAGGTAGCCTGTGTATAAATATATCCTCGTAATAGGCCAAATCCTCGCATATTGACTAGTAGTTAGCCAAGCTAACACTAATAGGTGGTCCCATCTTACCACTGAACTAGACCATTGCTTCCTTCAACTCCTCCCCCAACACTGAAGTCCATCTAATCTCGAGAGCCTTTCTTAAGGTCTCTCACTGACATTTATATCTATCTCAATCCATCATATCCTATGCAAGCTTTGCTTACACACCACCTAGCCATTATCCCAATCCATCTATCTCTCTCTCTAACCAACCCATCCCTCTCATTGATCAATATAACACGCTTAGCTAATAGTATAGCCTTCTTGGCCTCTAACCGAGAAATGGTATCCTTTAATGTTGATATGTCCTCAACATCTCTTGAGCATGACTATGTGATGTCACAATTACCTTTAATGGAGAAGGAACAAGCTCATCCTATAAGATTAGGTTGATTGTTGACCGTAAACAACTTGAGAGGTGGAGGTATTGAATTGATCTTTAAAGTGGGTTTTCTTAGTTTGACTCTTTAATATTGTAGGTGACTTAGTAGGAGGAAGTGTTAAACTAATTTAGAGAGGTGGTTTCTTGACTTGGGTAGATTGTGTAGGTGGTGCTTGACTAATGGAACAAGGAACATGAGAAGTGATGGCGTGATTCTCATTCGACCTAGATGAATCAAATTTAGGAACCCATTGAGATGTAGAATTTATAGATGGGCATATAACATAATGTTATGTAGCGAATGAGATAAAGCCTTGACGCTCAAGGTGTTTCATTTTTCATTGTAAAGCATAGAAATAGTTTTCATTATATCCATTGATTCGATGATAATTGTAATATGGAAGACCTTGATATTTTTCTAGCCGATAAGGAGGATAGTAATGAGTAGGCAGTAAAGTGATCAATTGACGACTAAGGAGCTCAGTAAGAAGATCATGTTGCTTAGTATTGTGATCAAAGATGAGAGACTCTGGTAATGGTATGACTTGAGGCTCATTGATATGAGCACATGTAGTAGACATAGAATGAGAATGAGATGTAGATGGAGAACAAACATGAGCTTAAGAAGTGTCCTTAAGAAGTTGAATTTCATATTTGAGAGATGCAATCATGGATTCCATAGCCTGAAATTTGTCTTGAAATAAAGCATGAAAATATTTTATTGAGTCCACCATGGATTTATTAGATGGACGGTCACAAGGTCTAGGGTCGTCAAATAAACAAGTGAATATAACACTGATTTTGTGTGGTGGTGTATTCTTAGGAAGAGATCTAGTGTCTAAGGATTTTTATAAAATAACTTGGAAATTAGGATGCACCTTAAGCAATTTAGATTAAAAAAAATTGGAACTTTACAACCCATGATAGAGGAAAAATAATGATCCTAAGCATGAAATCATTCAGGTTAACTAAAATGATTATCTAAAATATGAGATATTCTAGGCTAATAGGATGCTACGTAAAGTAGTAAATAACAACTAAATAAAGAAAGGAAATGACCCAAACAACTAAGCAAATGTAAATGTGAAACCCTAATGTGCAAGAAGGGTTAGGAAATCCTTAGCTGATTCGATGAAGGTGTGGGACTATGCCGCAATGTAAACTAGATGAACAAGAGGAGGAAATGACCACACAGAATATTGAAAAAATTCATATATGATCTCTCTAACTGGATTGGAGTGCCTGGAGAGGGAAAGGGACACCTTTGGGTGATGTGGTATGAGATATGAGCTCCCTAGTCTATGGAAATAGTCTGAAACCCTCCTTTGGGGTGTCACTGGAAATTATCTTATAGTTTCTTCCTATCACACTAACTTTGTCGAACTGCATTGGATGTCACTACAAACCAGAGATGAAGGAGAGACCTGTAAAACCCAAAGACAAGCATCAAACCCCTAAAAAAAATTCATATAAAGGGGTCAGACTATCCTCAAAGGCCATAATGGTGGACTTACTAACTGAGTGTTGCACTACATCTTGAAACCAATGTAGTTCTAAGTGTGTGTGTGTGTACAAATCGTTCCCTAGGTTGCTCTGTTAGGAAATAAGGGATAAAATATGTGGAATAATCCCTCATAGAATCACAATAGTAGAAACTAATATGCAGAAAATATTACAGATCTCAAATAAAATTGCAGAATAAAATAACACAACACAAAGAGATGGTATTTAATGTGGTTCACCCAATTTGGACTACATCCACCAAGAATCACTTGCTCAGATTTTAGTACAAGTCACCGCTCTCTCAATACAATACCCAAATCTATTTGGAACTATGCTTAACAAACTCTACAAAATTCACACCTGAATTCAAAACACATCTACAATGTTACATAATATCTACCATATGCATAAAACCATATAAGTAGACAACTGCTTAAGTAGTTTTACAAAATTTTGGGTATCGAAACCATGGGCCAAAACTGTCCCATAAACCAATGGGTCAAAAATCCTTCCCATATGAGAAGAAAACATTTCCCGATATATCGGGCACGTTTTAAGGCCAATTATTTTTTCTCTAGGGGGATGCCCCCCCAAACCCCAACGAGACAACTATGGAAAGTGTACAGTACTCTTAGTGTACAGTCTTCAACACTTTCTCATATGAAAATAGGCTCCACAACCTAACATGCTCTTGTGTCAGTCGCACTTTGTGAAGTAACGAGAAATAACTACATGTAGAATGTAATAAATGTGTACATGGAAACAATAGACTCCCCTCCTTTTAAGTGTGATGCAGATGAACCAACCTTGTGTGCCTTATGATGGAGCTAGATGGATGCAATTGTAGTTTTAGGTTCCTTTGATGGATGCAAATCTAGATGGTGATAGTAAGTGTTTGGTGCTTGGTCCCTCATTATGGTCTCATAACTTTATATTTATATGGTTCTCTTGTTCTAATTTCATAATTAACCTCGAAAAGGCTAACCACCAAAAAGATAGAAAGATCAAACGACTATAAATTTCCCAAAAGATGCAAGTAAAGTGTAAAGAGGATCAAGGCGCCTAGAATGGGACCAAGGCACCTAGGGTGCCCCATTCTTAGGCTAAGTGCCATATTCAACAATAGACAAAATTATAATTACAAAAATAGATTGGGTAGGTTTAGGTGTAAGATCAAAAATATGACAACAAGTAATGTAAAAATGGCCAAAAACATGGGTTACTTATTACTCTTTTTACTCAAGAACCGTATGAATAGTAGTATGAGATTGGGACAAAATATTAACTCAAAGTGTTTTATTTAATGACTGTAGTATGGAAAAATATAATAACATACAATATATTTATCTAACATGTGTAATAAGATTTGTATATAACAAGTAAATGTAAGCAAGATCAAATCTGACCAAGATATGCAATATGTTGTGGAGTGTAGACGGAATAGAGTGCAGAGTGAATGTGATATGAGCCACATGCCCCCCGAGTGAGTTTGAATGGATGTGTATGAAATGAGGTGAGTTTCATTTGTTTATGCCCCTCAATAGTCAAGAATGAACCGTAAACAAGAGTGCGTCATCAGGATATGGTCTAAAATGTGTGTACTAGAAAGAAGTGATTGTCAAAGAGAAAAGTGTAGTGGTGTAAGTATGTGATTGAATGAGTGATTAAACACATGAGTGTGATTAGGTATATTTAGATTGTAGACCCTCATATGTTGAGTATGCACTGTGGAACTAGCGTTCATCATAGGGTAAGGACTATAGTGTGTAAAAGTGGATGTCAAAGGATATGTCATGAATGCGTAGAATAGATGTTGTGAGATGTGAAGTGTGTAGTTTGATGTGTATCATGTTGTGTTTAGTGTGTGAGGTTCACGTGTATATGATTCCATCAATAGCGAAGTGTGAACCAAAGCACAAGAGTACGTCATTGGGTAATGAAAAAATAAGTGTATTAAGTGGTTTGAAAGTGCTTGGAAAAAAATGAATCATGAAGCGTAGATCATTAAGTGTGATAGGAGATGTAAGAAATAATTAATAATATTGGATGGGGGGGAATAAGTGTGATGCCCCCTAAGTGTGCCAATGATGGATATTTATATAGTAATGCGAGAGGTACCATGTCATTACGGGAGAGCATTTTCTGTGTTGTGATAAAATTCAGGGCCAACACAATGGCAGACCGAAGAAATAGTAGGACCATGTGATGGTGGCGGAATTTGAAATGTGTCTTGGCCATTAGTAGGAGTAGTTGATTTAACAAAATTGTTTTTTTGGATCTTATGTGGGATTGATGTCATTGTAGAATATTTTATGAGAGAATAAGGTGGATTGATTTTGAGAGGTGGTTGCATAATTTGACTTGGTAATGTTGTGGATGACTTGAAAGGAGGAGGTGTTGAAATGATTTTTAAAGGAGGTTGCTTAGGTTGACTTGATAGTGTCATGGATTCCTTGAGAGGAGGGGTAGTGAGAGTAATTTTGAGAGGTGGTTGCTTGATTTGAGTAGATTGCATAGGTATGTCTTGAATAATGGAAGAATAAGCATTAGAAGTGATGACATGATGCTCATTAGACATAAAAAAATTAGATTTAGGAACCTGTTGAGATGTACCAAATGGAGAGGACCGTGTAACATAATGTTGTGCAGTAAATGAGATAAAACCTTGATGCTCAAGGTGTTTTATTATTCAATGTTAATCATATCAATCATTGTCATTATGTCAATTGATTTGATGATAATTGCAATATGGAATACCTTGATATTTTTCAAGCCAATAAGGAGGATAATAATGAGTAGATGGCAAGATGATTAATTAATGAGTTATGAGTTTCGGAAGAATATCTTGTTGTTTAGCATTGATTGCAAACTTGAGATGCATTGAGAGCGGAAAGATTGAGGTTTGCTAATATGAGCACATGTAGAAGACATAAAATGATTATGAGATGTAGAAGGAGAATATACATGAGCCTAAGAAGTGTCCTTAAGATGTTAGATTTCAGAATTTAGAGATGTAATCATGGATTCCATAGTCTAAAATTTATCTTAAAATAAAGAATTTAAATCTTGAATAGACTTGCAAACTAATTTATTAGCATTAGAACTAATAGATTCATAAGAGAGACGATCGAAGATAACACTAACTTGTGAAAGAAAAAATGTTGATAGGGAGATACATAGTTGATAGGGTTTTATGAAGAGCATCTCTACAAGATGGGTGCATTTGAAGAAATTGAAGCAAATAGACTTGAGAGACCTTAAGATACATGATAGAAAAAAGATAAGGATACAAGCGTATTCGAATGAGATGGGTTCGCCAAAATGATTAAGTGAAATGTGGATAGTACACACCTAATATAATTGTTATTGTAGCAGTAAATGAATACAAATTCAGTATAGAAATTAACCTAAGAACCCCAGTTGCAAAGAGGGTAAGAAGATCCTTATTTGATTCATAGTGAAAACTGGAGTGTACCAAAGTGATGAAAAGGTGAATAGAAATAAGGATCGTCACACAAAGACCCGGAAGAATGTAGATCTATATGAACACGTTGTTCAGGGATGCCCAGATAGGGGCATGGACATCCATGGGCACTACAGACTAGAAATATACACCTATGTCTATGAAAAATCTAAGAAAATCATATTTTCCAGGTCGATAGTTATTCGATGTTCTTCACTTTTGATCGCTATGAGGTCACACAATGATTTTTGAGCTCGTTGGAAACATGCAATGAAGTATGGACCTATAAAAACCTCAAATAGACATTAACTCCTAAAAAAGAAAGATGTAAAATGAAAGGTAAGATTGTCCTTAGCTGTCACAATGGTGATCTTACCATTGAGTGTTGCACTACATCTCAGACCCAATTTAGTTCTATGTGTGTGTACATGTGGAATCATGCCCCAGGTGGCTCTTGTGCATGTCATACTTGGATAGTGAGTAAATAGATAAATGTAAAGAAATGTAATAGATGTGTGCATGGTATAGAATATACTTCTCTCTTATGAGGTGTATGCAGAATAATGCAGTCCCTTTCCCTTGAATACATGCTAGAATGGAAGCTTTGATTCTCTTTGATAGCCTTTAGATGCAACCTTAGGTGGTGATAGCTAATTCTTAGTTCTTGGTCCCTTATTATGATCACATAGCTTTATATTTATATGATCCCCTTGCTTGAATTGTGTAATTAACTCCAAAAATGCCGACTACCAAAAATATAAGATCCTTAAACAGATAGGAATGACCTAAAAGATTTAAGTAAAGTACAAAGAGGTCAGGAGAACTTGTTAGAGCTCAAAATTGCACCCTACCTCGAGTAATAGACAACTCGGGATTTTGAGGCAACATGGGACTATCTCTTAGTTATGGGACCTGCAAACTGGAATAGACCTCCAAATAAGGTTGACTTCCTCTACTTATTCCTAATGATAACAATACTCCTAATACTGAAAGTAAATCCTAACCTAAACGTGCCAAGGGACCACAGATATAAGGAGATGCACAAAAAAGGGAAATCCTAAGCTAAAAGGGGCGGCGATAGCACCAGGAAAAAGAGTTGATCACTCTCCGTGAGGACACAAGGAAGAGGGAAAATGCTAGAGAGAGGGTGAACGAGAATGCCACATTCAAGAACCATGCAGACCATTCATTCTTGTATTTTGAACAACACATGAAATAGAGCTTGCAAGGAGAACACACAACATGCTAAGAAATTCAAACAAAGAGGTAAGGAGAAATAAAATGCGAGACCAGGGCAAGGAGATAGCCACAAAATCTGATTTTATTGCTTAAGAGATGCACAATTGTCTACATTCATAAAAGAGGGTGAAAATACATTACAGAGACCAAGCTTAAGGTATGAAACCCGTGGGAAGTCAACCACCATTTAGGCATGGTGTCGTTACAACAAAAGGGATCCATTTTAATGAGAAAAAGCTCTTACATTTATAGAATAAGGAGTATCCCATTCCAATGTTGCAACTTAGATCCAACCACTGCATTGCTTGTTCCAACTTTTGCTGCTATTCATTCAGATCCCAACCCACAACCCATAAAATATCTAGATAATTTACATCCGCTCAAGGGAATCATTTGTTCATTAGACATTGTTTCATCTGCTTCAAAATTCCCCCCTCCTACTAATGCTATGGTGCTTTATCAGGGGTCTATCCATACATAGGACGTCATATCAACTTCATTGTCTCATCATGAGAAACTTGCGTTTACGACACCTCCTTTCACATGCACTCTTTTCATGAACAATGATTTCTGGTCGTACATTCCATTCGATCCCACTTGATCTGACATTGTTTTCAAGCTTGATGGATTGACTCATTTTGGGTTTACACTCAATGATATCTTACCTCAAACACATTCACCACATCTATATCATGGACATGTTTGCATTACTACTGCTTATGGCCTCTGAGTATTTAATCCATCAATCTTTGTTGCGCACACTTCACGAGTTTCACCACTTACTTTAGGAAAAAATTGGCTTGACTATATTGGTGGCACTTTAGATCCAGATCACATGGACATTTCATTTCCTATGCCTTTTAGCTATGTTTTTACTTGCAATGAATCATTTCTCAGCTACTCCCAAAATCTCACTCATTGGTATGCACATGGAGGTCCATTACCACCTTTCACTAACGAAGAATACACAATGGGCATGTACAATCTACATCATAATGGCTCTTTACTTGATCAACCACATCTAATAGCCTACTAAGTCTCAAATGCATCACCATTCAGTTTTTATCATGACCATGATGATCTCTTATACAATGTCACTTGATCAGATTTATCGTCATACACTTGGGGACATCATGTTTATTCCCCCCTTCTATTATTATTAGTTTTCTTACGTTTCTACTAGTTCACTCTACACTTGGCATCTAGTCTCTCGTACACATCTTGCACATCTTGGTACACTTGTATCATCATTACCCCATGACACACTATCATGTTACAGTTCACACTTGAATGTTGAGGGAGTACCATATACAAGAACCTCACACACTACACACATCACACATTCATCTCTTTGTACGCAACTCCTATTACGTGTCATACATATCACACGCTCTACGTATTCACGATGCATTTTTCTTGCATATACTTCTACATGTTGTGCTCATTACTTCTACATGTTGCAATCTAGTTCCATGGTTCATACCCGACTGTTGAGGGTTTTAATCTAAATGAACCTCACCACACTCACTCACACTTTTTACACTCTACTCTTTCACGGTCATATCTCTCTAACACACACAGTTCAAAGCATTTCTTGATGATACACACTTGTTATATGGTTCATTCTTAACTGCTGAGGGGTCATGTATAAATGAACCTCATCACATGTATATTCATTCACATTTACTTGGGGGGCACGCTACTGCTATCACATTCACTCTGCATTCCATTCCATCTCACTCACATCATATTGCATATCTTGGTCACATTTACTCTACTTACTTATGCTTACATGTACATGTTTTACACATTTAGATAAATACATTATATGTCATTATCTCTAGTTATATACACATGTGTGTTCACTTGCCTTCTAGTTGTGATCATAGAATCTATACAAATCGTTTCACACAACATGGATGTTTGGCGTTGTACCTCTTACCAGTCCCACAACAGCTCCTGGGGGCATCCACTTTTGTACACATTACAGGTGTTATTGTTTCATTTTGTACTATTTCTTATTCTTACTATCACACTATTGTATCAAATTATACATGTTTTGACATACTTTTAATCTTTCTAACATACTACGGGTGCTTTATGTGCAACATTTGTCTTGTAGGAGCTATTTGTTATCATGGTTATTTGATATCTTGTTTGTCACTGTTTGTCATTGTTTGCTATTGTACTCCATTATTTGCAGGATTTTCCCTTTGTCTTGTGTGCACACTGTATGCTTTTGGCCACGTTGGCCTCAATTGTCTTGCGACATCATGAGTGATGTCCCATGTTTGCAACCCACTTTTCATAGTCTACTTCATTTACATTATTAATTTTCCACATTGCCTTCTTGTTTGGTAGTTTACAAACTGTTTTCTATATTCATGTTTGGATTGATTGCAATAACACTTATTTTTAGCTACTTTACTTGTGTGTGCCTTGGTTTCTATGAAGTGGATTCCCTCCCCCTGCAGGGCATCAGTCACAGTTCAACAGTCGGTCCTCCTTTGGGCTGCATACTCCTCGCAACATCACATGCACCCCCAATGAGGGGGCATCCATTGGGTGGATCAGTCACCCCATACATAAGTTCATAATCACAACACAATTAAATACCAGTACAATACCGTCTTTAGTCTCAACAATGGCCCAAAATCTGACTTAGGTCTTCAGCATAACACATACACTAGCATCTAACACTAGACAGTAGCACCTGGGCGCCCATGACCCTTCATGGGCACCTATGACCAGGGTACAGTTACACAATTTTTCTCAGTTTGGCACAATTCACAGTAGTTTTCACAACAACTTTTATAAGACAAGCATAATCCTTCAACACTCAATATGCATGCATTTCTTCTCTATTTTCAAATTGGATTGAACTAGATAGAATTTGCCCACACCATCTGCAGTGGTGTTTATACTTCGGGAAGTAGTCAAAGGTTAGAGAATAACACTAGACCTTTCTCCCTACACTTCTTCTGCAATGTAACGAACCGTTATACCAAAACTTGAGGTGTTAGTGAAATCCGCACATGAGGATCATAACATCCCACCATGCTTCTGCAACCTGGATCCCTGGATAGATTTGCGCCCGTATAGTGGGACCGCTTCCTACCCTATACGAGCCCCAGGCGAACACTGCAATGCCAACATAGCCACTTGTGCTGGGCCTTGAGCCTGGGTGGTTTCTCTGATACCAAAATGTAATGAACCATTACACCAAAACCTCGAGGTGTTAGCGAAATCCACATATGAGGATCATAACATCCTACCATGATTTTATGAAAAATAATAAATTTGCAATAACTTTTGCAAAATAAAGCAACAAAGTCTAAAATTTTCAGGGAATCTTGCTTGAAAGGATTCACAACTCTGGTAAACAAAGCTCAAACCAAATCGATTTGGTTCATAAGATATATCAGAAATAAAAAATTAGGTTTTTTACCCAAATCGCAACTCTGATACCACTTGTAATGAGATTACTTCTATAATTCAGATTATGAGCAGCAATAGAACACCAAAGAACACAATATTTCAGATAAATGATCTCAATATGTAATTAAAATAGTTTTTCCACTTCAAGGGGGTAACCTCCAAACTATACTGTAAGACTCAAATGCTCGAATCATGATAAACTACTACCTACAATCCCCTATAAATACTATTACTATGTTATGGCCATCACCAAGGCCATACTACCAAGCATGAGAAAGTATAAATGATATGATAAAATGACATGGTAAGCCACAAGTCGGCTACTCATATCCTAATACAAGCAATAGGTTAAGGGTGTAGCACACACTTAGCGTGAGATCGCCCAAAAAACTCGCACTTGGCACAACTGGAGAGAGATTGACCGAAAAACTAGGTCTTGGCATGAGATCACCCAAAAAAAATTCTCTTCTACAAAAATCTTCAAGATCCTTTCTACAGTCTTCACTCGTCACATATCAGGTGCACATGTTCTTTTTTGCATTTCACATATTTTCTACACACTTTTATGTATTTTGATCAAATTTTTCATATACATGACTTTGACTACTCATTTTGTCTTCTCTTTTGCAGGTGCATCCTTATAGGAAGTAGTAGTCACATCATCCAGCATCAAGTGACATCAACAACATGTACAAAATGATATCTACACGTACACTTTCACCCCTAAGGTCATAATTTTTAACTTCCTCTTCTCTAGTTTCCACGCTTCACTTTTTGTCACTTCATGCTTTTTCTTGTCTCTCTTAGCACACTTTTCGCCAAAAATCTACATGGTTATTAGGTACCAATATTTTATCTACTTTATGTTATTGAGATTTTGCTCAACAACATAAAGTGGGCGCAAATATAGACACTAAATCACACATTTTGGGTACATTTATAGGTCATGATCACATACCACTATTCATATGATTCCTAAGCAAGAAAAGTACTAATTGACCATTGTCTTTGGTCTCTTTACTTTCTTTCTGTTGTCCTTCTTGGTCTTACACACCTTCTTGCCCAATCTGAATTTTGACACTTCAATTTTTCTGAGTCTGGACACCAACACCTAGCCAAGATGCCAACGTTAGGCGCCCTTGACCTCTTAGTATATTGCTTGCATCTTTTGGGTCCTTTTTAGATATTAGGCATCTTTATTTCTTATGGGTAAGCCTTTTAGTAGTTAATTACAGAATTCAAACAAGGGAATTATATAAATACAAAGCTATGTGACCATAATAAAGGACCAAGCACTAAGCATTATCTATCATCACCTAAGGTTGCATCCAAGAGCATTACACGAGCATTCAAGCATCTATCTAGCTTCACACAAGGGATATGGGATAGTTATTTTTGCATACACACATAGGAGGGGAAGTTCATTTTTCCATGCACACATGTATTTACATCTTCTACATCTAGTTATTGTTTGTTATTCAAGCACGTCTGACACAAGAGCCACCTAGGGAATGATTTTACACACACACACATACACATAACTACATGGAGTCTCAAATGTAGTGCAACACCTGGATTGTAAGTTCACTTAGTTGGGTGACCGTTGGGGTCATTTCGACTCCCCATTTACATCTTTTCTATTTAGGATTTGATGTGTTTTTGGGGTTTTACAGGTGCTCTTTCTCTTTACAGGTTTCAGGTGAATTCGGTGATCAAGCAACGGAGTATAGATGACCAAAGATGCACATTAGGGAACATCTTACGACCATATAAAGATCATTTTCTGAGGTTCTGAGTAGTCACCAATGCATAGAGGAGGTCTGTAGCGCCCCAGGCACCTTTGACCCAGTCCAGACGCCCTAGTCCAAGTGCCCTGGTCCCAACATTTCCAGCATTCACACAATTTTTTGGGCTTGGTTGCAACAATTTTTCCTCTTGTTTCATCAAATTTCCAGGTCGACACAACTTCAGATTTATTGTGAATCAATGAAGTATCTTATGATTTCTCTTACACTTAGGGTTTCAAATTTATTAGCTTGCTTGTGTCAAATCTATACTTTAATTGGCTATATTTGTGTTGTTACATAATCAAGATTTTAGCATTTAGATTTTCAATATTTGTTTAATCAATGGTCACCCGATAAGCGAACTTAGTACCGAGCACCGCACTACATTCTAGATTCCATGTAGTTCTTTGTGCTTGTGTGTGAAATTGTGTCCTTAGGTTCCCCTCATGCCAATGACACTAAGATAACAAACTATAACTAGGTTTGATGTAAATGTGTGGAATGGAATTCAACACCCCCCCTTTCTATGCAGTGTATGTAGCCCAAAAATGCAATCCCTTTGATAGTAGTGATAGATGTATTAGCCCCTTTTGAATTTTTAGCTATAATAATAGTGTGTATGTTGTGTATATATATATGTATCTCTTGTTTGAATTTTGACACTAATGACACAAAACACTGACTATGAACACATGATGAGGATAAGAAAACTAAAAATGCTGACCACAAATGTCAAAATATGTAAAAAGAGTAAGCAAGGTAGAAGTGCCCAGAATGGACATAGGTGCCTAGGGGTCAATGTCCAGAGTGGGAGTTAGTGTCTTGGGATGAATGATGACAAGTGTGAAAAGACAGACAGACAAGGATCCCTATGACTTAACCAAAAGTGGATACAAAAATGACATATGTAGGAGAGAATCACAATATAAATCAATCAAATAACGTAGATGGACAAAGGATTGTGTCACAAGTGAATAATTTTCTTACTTAAGATGCATGCATATAACAACATATTGATGGCATAGTAAAATAGTAATATGTGTGTGATTTTGTGTCTACACCTGGTACTATGCTCTTAAACTCTCTATAACACAATAACCAACAACTAGTCCAATCACATACCATTATACAACACAAACTATCACATCCTAAAAACTAAGCATTTATTATTTTGGGATATTTTTGAGAATTGGGTGGCAATGGCCACCATAGAGACATTGTGTTGTTATTAACACTACAAAGTGTTCTGGATGGAAACATTTATTTTCAGTAATTAAATAGTTATTAGATGGTTATTAAATGTTGAATTATAGTTATGGACTATTGTTAATAATAACACGTCATTTCTAATTTATTAAAAGTTGATTTATTATATTGGACATATAATGCACTAGGGATTGTTGTTTGTGCATGTGTAGGCATTTTTGGGAAATTAGAAGGGGCATCATTGGAGAGAGAAGAAAACATGCAATAATGGGTATTGTGCAAGAGAGTTAAATGTGTACGATAATGCTCAAAACTGAGTCAAACCATAAGTTGGTCAATAGAACCTTTTCGTTATTTTAGTCTCGTGTGAATGCATCGCTTTAAGCGACAAAGTTGTTCGAATTCTTTGTGATAATATGATGGTGATGAGCGCTCTCGTAACAAGAATTGTAATGTCAATTGCACATTTTAGACAAACAACATTGATTTTATCAGGCGAAAACATTATGCTTGTAAAGAAAATATCTTTTCGTATAATCTATTCAATTAAAAACCCAAAATAACAAATATATCATTAAGGGAAATTTTAAAAAATTGGATTGGGGATAACTCCATTAATTTTGTTATAACTAATTTATGTTACTCAAGTCAAAACAGCTGGCTAAGGTAATGTTAACAAACTCACACCTAATTTAAGTGAGCTCACACATGTCTATGTTAAACAAACTTCTTCGAGCTAGCCAAGTCTATATTTTTCGTATGCACCCTATGTTGGTTGAGCCCAATTGAGCTCAAATTGATTAATCATTACTCCAAAGTTTGGTTTACAAATTCATCCCTCCTGGATCCAACTCGAACATCTTAGCTCGTACTTACCAAGCTATTCGCACACTTTGCTATTATCCACAAAAACCAGTCACTACCCCAAACATGTTGGCAAAAAGACTCTTATAGGTAGTTAGTTAGGTAGTTATGCATGGTTTTAAACACAAGGGGTGAGATTCCCTAAGGACTGTGGGATTTAAAACACGCCACTTAGAAATTAACTCAAACTTACCCATGTTCGTGGCAAACTAACATGAGATGCATTGGTGAACTCCCACTTAAAGCTCACACATAGGCGTTATGTTTTGACTGTCGCCTTCCCTGATTGGGTGAGAGAAAATTAAAAGGATAACCTTGAAGTAAGAGACATGCACAGGTGGTAGATCGGTGAGTTAATTTTGGACTAGAAATGGTGAACTCAAGAGGGGCGAGGGGAAAAGAAAAACATGAGTATTAAGGAGAAGACAACATGGGAAAAAGGGGACATGAAGAACAGAGGAGGGAGAATATATTCTGAAAGAGGAAAAATTAAGTAGGCACATGTTGGGAAATATGGAAGAGGAGATCTTGGGAGGAAGGGAGAGTTTTATTTTATTTTGTTTTGCTTTAGAGGGGGGTGTTGAACACATAACAAGAAGATAGATTAAACTACTTATAAGGTTATGAAAAAATCACAACTCCATATGATAAACAATTGATTTTGGACCACTTAACTTAGGGTGTACCACTACTAGCCCCTCTTCCCTTACCTAAATTTTAATCATTCATTCCTAACGAGTTTTTTATTAACCTCCAAATTGTAACCAGTTACGTACATCACATTGCTCTCCAACCCCGATTAATATGTAAACTAAATTAGACGCAATGCTCTGGTGACTAAACCCTAACCCTATTATACAGTTTTTAGGTTTACATGATATACATTTAAGCCAGTGTATCCATCTGATCAAGCAGCGCTGTTGTGTGTTCCCAGTTTGTTTCTCTCCTCTTACAGGTTGGGATTTTTTTCAAAGCATTCCCGATAGTTATATATGGCAACGTTGTTTTTTACTATCTCTTTTACAATAATGTTATTTTGTGGGTTTTGAAGAGGAAAGGCATCAGTGAGGATTCCGTTATCCTTGCGCTATGACTGGGATTTCACTTCATTCCCTGTGAAGAAACTGTGGGGGAGTATTCTGAGATGCCTTTCAGTCTCAAGTTTTCAGCAGTTTTAATGAGATATCCGGGTCAATGATGTATTATTTACTGCGTTATCTATCTGTAACTCCATTTGGACCTGATGATGACTTAGTTTGCCTGAGACTTGGATCACAACTTTTAAACCCATCAATCAAGATCAACTCACTATAGGGGTATGTGATCGGGTTATAAAATTTAGGGTTTTCACCTTTTATTAAACGGATTTGTTATTTTTTTTGTTCATATTTGTTTCTTTTCAGTTTGCCGACTGTGCATTAGATTTTGTTTGTAATTATCCGGTTTTGGAGTAAAAAAGTTAAATGAATCGGCGAGTGATGTACAGCATAGTTCAGATGAAATGACTCGTTTGCAGTCTCATGTGATTAATATCTGCTCATAGTCTTTCGCTCCTATCTGACGCCAATATTTTGATGGATTCGTCCTGTCATATAACAAAGTTTTTGCTCTGTTCTAGGTTTAAGGGTTTCTTCATATTTTTTCGTCTCTCATAGATTGAAGTATTCTGTTACAGTTCTATTGTTTTTTTTTTCTGGGGTTGAATTAATATTTTGGGAATTGAATTGCTCAAAGGAATCGGGAGGTCTCGGCTGTCATTGCTGTTAAAACCGCCCCTGTAAAGAGCCATTTTATTATGCTTTTTTTACGTTTGGCAGAATGGATTACCTACCCTGTGATTTGGATGAACACATGTTTTATCCTTATTAACAGAACGATGTTCAAATGGTTTTGGTCTATGCGAAGTTTTATTAGATACTCGTCCGTTTAATTTTGTCTGGAGGCTAATTTTTAGCATGGATTTGAATTCAAATAAAATTATAAATTTTTATACCTCGGCAAGTAATGCAAAGCATATTGCAGATGAAAGCGATGTGAATCAAAGTCGCGAGTTATTATTATTTAGCCAAAAGTCTTTAGCTCTTATCTGATGCTTAGACGGATTATTTTTAATAATGTATTTGCCTCTTCACATTAATTTATGGTTTTAAAATTTATATCGAAGGAGTTTCGGTCTTGAGTTTTAGTGTTGGATGTATTGTGGGTTTTTGAGTTTTCTTTGCTTTTTTGGATTTTGTTGTTCTGGTTTCACATTTTGGGAATGTTTTATTTTATTATAATTTTTTTGTTTATGGAATTTTTGTGATTTTAGGGTTTCCAGGTTTCAATTTTTAGAAGTGTTTTATTGTAATTTAGTTTTTTCTGGGATTTTGATGTTTTACGGTTTTCCAATTTGTGTCTTTTTTGTGGTACTTTATTAATTATATAGTTTCTTTTGATACTCTACATTTAAAAGTTTTCAGGGACTAAAGGTTTTGGGTTTCCAAATTTTTTCCAAATTTTAGAATCTGGTTTTCTGAATTTTCAATTTTTTTAAGTTGAGGGCCTTACATTAATTAATGTTTTAGTTTATTGGTGTTTGGATTTTGGTTTCCAAAAGTTTGGAGCATTTAGTGGTTTTAGGTTTGAATCTTTCTAAATTTGAGTCTAGTATTTTGGTTCTTTTAGGATTGTTTTAGGGTTTTGAGTTTCAATCTTTTTAAATGTTAATGTTTTGGTTTCAGTTTCAAGTTCCAGCAGTTATTGGTCTTTAGTTTTGAATAAGAAAGTTGTGGTGCACATTTACCTTTATGATGGAAATAGCAGTGGGCAATTTTGCATTGAGTTACTGAGAAATTTATGAAAGCATCATTTGTGTTCTCCAATGCCATTTATTAGAAAACGAAATTGGTTGTAGGAGAAACAGGTGGTATTCGGCTAACCTGTGGTGGAGAAAGGATTGGAAATACACCTTATTGACTTACTCAATTTGCCCCTGATTTTGATTTCATGTCACCTATTTTTTATGGTCAACATTTTATGTTATTTATGATGTAATAGAAACATGTTTTTGATAAAAAAAAAATTGTTTTGTTGGAGATACACTACCTCCAACCTGACTTTCTCAATTTGGACATGGTTGTATGATGTCATGCCACTTCCTTTTATTTTTTGGTTTTTTATAATGTCAACATTGTAAGTTAGATCCATAGAATTTTTTTTTCTATCAATTTAATTTCTTAATAAGTTTTTAAAGAGGTTTGGTTAAGGTTTGTTACCATTAAGTTGGTCAAGAGGAAAGTTGTTTGATTAGGGTTTATTAGTCTTTGTTTACTTCAGACATTCTAAAAATTTATTTTCTATTATGTAACCTAAGTTGTAGTGAGGAAGGAGAAGGGAAAACTTCAGGGTTTTGCTAGTTAGTCGACATAGTTGTGAAGGGGAAGATGTTGTTCCCAAAGAAGGCTGTTTTCCAACTATTATGCTGTGGTAGATATATCCTTACTTTTTGCAGTTGGCGGCAATATGATTTTATATGATTTTGGATCATTTGGAAATGTAAGGCTACAAAGGCAAGTTATAATAATTATACAATGAACAAAAGTATTTTGTATGCATTATATCTTGTGTTACAAATTTACCATGCAATTCCTTCATGCCCAAGGAAAATAGTTGAACATCTTATAGAATTGAATGATCAACTCCTATTCTTATTGAAAAACATTTTTGAAAAAGGTGAAAAATATTAACTACATTTTTATTGAAAAACAAGTCCAGTAGTAATCATTCTTATTAAAAAGCAATTATGGTGATATAAAATACAAATTGGCTGTGGTGTAGTATACTGAAATTGACGACTCCTGTTTAAAAAAGTTATTAACGGGGAAAAAGTTTCGAGCAAAATCATTCCAAAACAGATTAATTTGTTCAGCAATTGGTGATGTGTTATAGGAACTTTCTTTAACAGTGATGAAAGGGAAGGAGCAGCAAAAACAGAGAAATATAGTCTGTTATAATGTGCTTCAACAGCCATGTATTCCAGTCCAATGGTTAAAACCGTCGACAATTTTCGTAAAAAATAAATTATAGAAAATGATAGTTTTTCTAATACGCAATGGTTTGACACTTTTTTTGATGTTGTAAATGGGCAATTTGTGATTTTAAATTAAAGAAGCCGAAATAATTAAGAAAGTAAAATGAAGAGCTGTATGAAAAATATGGAGAAGCAGCCTTTTTTCTGTTGAAAGTATATTTACATAGGCAATATTATTAACATCGCTGTTTGGTGGAATAAAATGTTGTCAGGACAAGCTAATGCATATGCAAATAAGCAAGAGGCACAAGCATATGATGTTGGCGACTAAAGAAGAAACAAGTTTTTTCTTCTAGTATAGGTGGGCGTAAGTCATGTCCTCCGCACATGCAATGCAAAAGTGTGCTTTAGCGCACTTAAAGCCCTGTAGAGTATAACCGTACTGTGCTTGACCTCCAGCATTTGTGCAGTCAAGGCTTTTGGTAATCTCTTCCACTGTTTTTTCGGACTTACAAAAAATCTGTCACCGTCTTTATCAAATATTCATAGAAATATGTGCAGTTATCTGCAGATATGGTAAAATTTAAATAAAAACATTTGTTTTTTCCCTCTGCTACGCAATTGATGTGATAGGGAACAGTAGTTCGCCGGGCTGAGCTTGGGTTATCATGTGTGTAAACCATGGGTCAAGGCCCATGTAACATGAGCAAACGGCGCTCGGCCCAGTTTGAGTTTCTATCTCATGTGCGTAGCCCTTCAGCTTATCGTGACCAAAAAGTTCAAAGTGCTAAGGTTCGTCATTTGTTAGAAAATGTTTGAATGGGAATACTCCCAAACAAGGAGGAGGAAAAGCAAGGAAGTGAAGGATTGAAATGAAAATTTATGTAAAAGCACCTATGATAGTTTGCACATGGTGAGGAGGGCATGGTGGTTCCGAAGATTCATTTGAAGTTCCATCATATGTAGGCTTTTCATCTTGAGGTCTTTTTTTTTTCGCAATCTTACTCTTTAATATAGGTTGCAAGGGGAATGTCAAGGTTGTTAGTAGATTGGCCGCAACTAGCAGGGAAGTCATGAAAAACACGTGCAATTAGGTGGAGATGAGGGGAAAATGTGGGTTTGTTTGTTGAAGAGGAAGGTAGCTATTGTTGGGGGGTAGGAGGTTTAGGAGCCACATGTTGTACCTGAGTTTTAGAGCATCTTGTATTTCGTTCCCTTGTTTTGAGGAAAGGGGTTGTAGCACCAAGCATTGGTTGTGGCCATTTTTTAGTTGCCTTTAGCAATTGACTAGGGAGAGGAGTATTTTAGTGTTCATAGCATTGGAATAAAACATGGGTAAGTGCTTTATAAGTAGCAAAGATGGAATGAATACTTTTTTCATTTCCTTCACTAGTGTTTTAGGAGCAACTTGTTTATTGTTTCCTTTTTTCTCGTAAGGAGTTGTAGCACCTTACTTTGGCTGTGGTTGTTTTTTTTGTTTTCCTTGGCATTAGTAATAGGGAAATGAGGATGTGTTTTTTAACATTTGCAGAAATGAAAGCATGTGTGAGTACTTACAAGAAGCAAAAATGAAATGAAAAAATGAATCTATCTTGCCTTTAATGCATGTGATACAAACATTGGAAACCAAGATGCACATACTTATTACAATATGATTTGAATCAAGGGTATTGTAGTTGAAAATTTGAAGTATCATGCCAAATTTTAGTAGATTAATGGGAAAGAACGAGGTATTGATAAACAGCCAGTAAAGTGCTAACATGTTGGTGCAGTTGAATATTGGGATGGGAAAGAATGAGGTATTGATAAACAGCTAGTAAAGTGCTAACATGTTGGTGCAGTTGAATATTGGGAAAGCTTGTTTATAACATGTTGAAGGACTATTAGTTGAATGAGTCATAAAGAAGATGGCGAAAGAGAAAGATGTTGAAGGACCATTAGTTGAAAGAGTCATAATGAAGATGTAAAAGAGAGGAAAAGTTGTCACGTTGTAACAATGGCGAAAGAGAAAGATGTTGAAGGACCATTAGTTGAAAGAGTCATAATGAAGATGTGAAAGAGAGGTACAGTTGTCACGTTGTAACATTGGAAGTTTTTTAATTTGGTTCTCTTCACACTTTCTTATTTGAAGGTATGGCTTATCTTGCATGGGAAACGTGAAGGTCGTTTAGTGAACAAACTTTGGAGATTGTAGTAAGTGATAAGCCTTTACATTTATTGCCACCGGAATCTATTATCACCTTAAATAAGGTAGGGCCATGTGACTTGTGTATCATTAAAGCTTGTGCCATTTTTAGATGAACTTGTTTATAATTATCAATACAAGCAATTGGAACATGTAGTGGATGGGATGGATCCATGAGTGGCTTGATATAATTCTTGAATTCAACAAGAATAACCAATCGTGAATCATAATGGATATGTTGGATCACACACGTGCCCAATGTAGTTTTTGAATTCAACAACTACCAATGGTAAGTTTGAAGGCTTGATTCTTGCTCTATGGACGACATTCACAACTTGTCCAAGCAAATCCATTCACAAGGCCCGTTGAAACCAAGAAGTTGTATGTAAGCATCACTTGTTGGCTACAACACAATAACACTTTCACATTTTGTCGCTTATCATCTACTTCATGTGTAGCTTTCCATCTTGTAAGTTCAACATTGTACTTTGGAATTGGTACACAATGATTTTAGCATATGGTGTTTGTGCAATAAGAATGCATTCTTCTCTTCCATCAAGAAAGATGCTTTTATATGGGTCATGAGGAGGTGTCAATCTTCAAGTTTTGCCTCTACAATTTGCAAGTTTGTTAAAAGGTTGTGACAAGAAACCAGGAATGGGTGGGGACCCTTATTGACAAACAATTGTGTCTAAGCTAACAATTGTGTCAAAGTTGCTCTAAAGGGAAGAGGCATGTGATTGTCTAGCATACAAGGGAACATACATAAAAGGTGGGATTTGCCCAAAGTTGTTGACAAGAATAATGGAGCATCCACTAAATAGACTTTTCCTATGGTGGGGAACTGTTTGATGCTAGCGTTCATCAATGGACAAAAATATTTTGGGACATATAAAGCTCATTTTATCAATTAGAACATAGGAAAAATAATGTGCCATTTTTTGGTGTTTAATCCATCTACATCCCCCACATCCAAGTATATTTTTTATTCCAAGTATGTTTGACATAATACCATACGTTGTAACCTCTAATTGAATTTTCATAAAGGTTTCAAAGGTCGTTTCAAATAAGTTGTTTTGTACATACCTTGCAGCCATGACATTCCATGAGATGACATTTTGTCAAGGTAGTTATTTTAAAATCCTTGAAGCCTTGTCATGAAAACCATTTTACACCTATCTTGTAATCATGACAATCTAAGAGACCAAATTTCTTTTAGGAATTTAGTCGAATAATTCACCTACCAGGAGCATGCCCCAAAATTTTGTATACATATATTCCAAAGTGACTGCAAATACAACATTTTTGGAAACTCCTATCTTAGGGCATGTTTTAGAGTGATTCATCTTGTGAAAGAGTTTGAGAGAATCCTTGAAAAATCCATTGTATACATATCCTGCAATCACATTAGTCCATGCAACCATATCATTTTAAGGAATTTTGTTGAGCAATTCACATGCATTACCTCAACATTTTTCATACATGTCTTCCTAGGCACTTACCATTTACATCAAAGAAAAATATATTTGTATTATTCTTCAATAGATGTCCACGCATTGTTTTAATTCTAGAATTTTGACACAGGTTATTAATATAGAAAAAAGGTTACTGAGTTGGATTCAAACCTGCCAACTATATTTTCTTGAAAGGTTTCAACACAGTTTCAGAAAAAACATATTTTTCATATCCTGTAATCATTGCAATCCATGAGATTACGTTTCTTCCAAACATTTAGTCTAGTAGTTGTAGTGCCCCCCTTTTTGTTCTTGTTTCCGTTCTCGTTGTTGTGGTAACGAGTTGGTCTCTTTGTTGTTCGTGATTGTACTGTCCCTTCCTGCCACACTCAGTCGGCTAGCTTTCCTAGGGTCATCTTTTGGCTTTGTGACCGTTTCAAACTTTTATGTCATATTTTGCTTCGCGCCCCAGACCTCGAGAACCTTGGACCACAGAAGTGTTATCGCTAGGGGGGTGGCTTCAACCTTACCTAGTCGATCTCGAAGACAACTCCGGTCGAGTCAATCCAGAACCCAATCTCACAATTTTTTTAAAACTTTATAATATATATATATATATATATATATATATATATATATATATATATATATATATATATATATATATGATGCCATATAGACCAAATGAGCTAATGTATGGAAAACGCACAAACTAGCATAGCCACTTAATCCAATATATATATATATATATATATATATATATATATATATATATATATATATATATATAATTTAGTATAAAATAAAATAAAACGAAATGGAGGCTAGGGCGAAAAGCTCCAAAAAAATAAAAATAAAATACTCTGTTAGGTTCGTTTCTTATGCATTTGGGAATAGGTAAGTTTTGGGGGGCGGTAATGCAAAACACCAGGTCGAATTTAGTGGGTGGCGGCATTGTAAACCAGGGCGTATTTTTGGACTGTCCAAAGGTATGCCTCGCCAGATGCCATCTCATGGGGTGCAACGGTTGTTGTGGCCTCCTCCCAGCTTCCTAGCCACGCTAGCATGCGCCCAAACCGCGCCACTCACTCCCGCATGGGAAAACAATGCAAAAACGAGGAGATTTTGGGTTTGTTCATGTTGTAGCGTGGCCAACACCCTTCCATCCAGCGCCCAGGCCTGCGTGGGCTCCCTTCAAGGCGAAAAACGCAAGAAAGTTTTTTAGATGGGGGCAATCGTGCGTGCCCTAGTAGATTTGCATGCAAAAACATAGAAGCATTCGATCTGGTCATCGAAATGCGTGAAAGAAATAAAGTTCAATGGACTGCAATGATTTCGGGTTATGCACAAAAATGGTTTTGTTGAAACTGCATTGGAACCCTTCCAAGCAAATACGGTTTGGCTGGTTTGAAGCCACACCCCCAAACCTTGTTGATACCTTCCTTGTTGCTGTCAAAATGAGAGCTTTAGAACTGCGCATGGACAAACATCAAAGCATCATGGGGAGATAATATCCCTTGTTGTCTTGTCAGGTACCCAAATCTGCTTATATGCAAAATGTGAAGGCATACACAATGCATGTGAACTGTTTGACAAAATACCTGAAAGATATATAGTCTCCCTGACTACAATGATAGCAGGATAAACAAAAAAATGGGTCTGTTAAGAAGACGTTGAACTGTTTGATAGAATGCCTCAAAGAAATGTTGTTTCATGGAATGCCATGATGGCAACATATGCACAAAATGGACGTGAAGAAAAGGCTCATGTTTTGTTCGACATAGAAAATGCAGCCTCGTGGATCGGGATGACTTCTTGAAATTACGAAATGGTTCTGTTTGGATGAGACATGGGTGCACAACAAATGGCTTGGTTTGCACGTGACTATCCAGCATCATGTGGCAACAATGGTGGCCTCGACGGATCGCAAGTGTAAACTGCTTGGAGCCCCTTGTACCCTTTTCGCTCTTCGTTCTCCAGGCATGGTCCTTCTTCCCTTACTTCTCCTAATTCTCGTATTTTAGTTCTCTTTTGCCATTAAATAGAATTTTAAATCATTAGGATTTTTTTTTTCTAATACAGTTAAATGTCTCTTCAACTCATTACAAGACAATAAAGTGTCGTGTCGCAACTCTCGAAACCATTATAACTCGCCTACTGTAAACCATGAACTATCACCCTCGCTTCGAGATGACATAGAAAACTCTTACCCTTCTTGATCGCTTCAATATTCTTTTATCGACCAGACAAATATGACTCTCCATGGATTAAGTTGACCTTCTTCCTGCTTAAAATAGTTAAATTTTGCAATTTTCAGAGACTCACTAAGTACCCTTCGCAACTCTGGAAACGAGATGTGAAGTTTCATTCGCGTACCTTGGTATGCGAGGAGTCGTCTTGATTTTTGGTTTGACCTAAAACGATCATATGACATCCTTTTGACGCTCTTGTAGGAGCCCCGTTACACTGATTTACAACAGTAGAAAGTTGTTAAAACTAGAAAGTTGGCTTTCGTTTTGGACCACATTTGAAACCTGGAAAGAGAAATCACGTCCCGTCTTCGCAAACCTCTAACGTTTATACTAGAAAAATGCATGGAACATTCAGTATAGGAAAGAGCACCTTTCGGGATAGTTTGGCAAAGCTGTTTTGTAGGCCTCCGGTCTGTTGGTCCGAAAATCTGTCACGCGGACAGATCTATGGATAGACGAGCCAACAGTGTTGCAGGGCTTAGCCCCTCTTTGAGACAGCAAAGCGAAACTGGTTTATTGCTATTTCTACTAGCAGGAACCTATGCAAGTCTCACAGATTCTGCCTTCGGGGGTTGGGATCTCATCCCAGTAGAGTGTTCCAGGCTGCGAAAAGAAAGGAATGAAAGAGGGAGAAGAGAAAGAACAGATCCGAAGGGAGAAAAGAAATGAATTCCAAAGCAGAAAGGTCAGAAGATTTATGTTTTTAGTTTGGTAGTAAACAGAGCCAAACCTACTTGCATAAATAAACAAAGCAATACTGATAAACAAATGACGGAAAAGTAGATATGAATCCAACAGATTAAACACATACAGATCTAACGTAAGAAAGATCTAATGTATAACACAGCTATTGAGCACAAAGTCTGAATAATTGTATTACTTGTTCTTTTCTGTTACAAGAAAGCTCAAAGTCTTTCTCTCTTCACTTCTATTTCTATCTAAAAAATGTTCACCCTCGAATACAACAAGTATTCTCATATTTATAGAAAATGAGGGAGAGAGAAGGCAAAATGGAGCCAACCACTTATTTACAAAGATATTTACAAAATATCTAAAAGTCATGTTGACTTTGACAACTTTGGTGGATGACATCATCCCATGATGCAACATGGATGATGTCATCATTTGTGCCAACACATTTTTAGACATTTCGAAAAGAAAGTCAGAGAATAGAGAGGAGAAGAAGAAGAAGAAGAAGAAGAAGCTACTCATCATCATCATCCTGCGGCCGAAAAGGGGTTGCCTATTTCTGATGCTGCTCAGGTGATGATATGTGGAACTGAGCGCGGTATTCCAAAAACTTGCTAATCATTGGCCCAAATTGATCTTGTGATGGATCCTTGTGCCGTTCACTGATTGCTTCGCAAGTCTCCCGCTCGTCTATGAGCTTTTCCGGGAGTCTTGGAATAATCTTTACTCCGCCTCGATAAGGAACCCGATGAAGTCTCTACAGGCCAGTAGGTTGTTGATAGATTCAGATGTCGAACGTGACCTCTGGCCCTGTCCCTTGAGAAGCTATCTCCTTGAAGATCCGGATAGTGTCATCAGCTGATCTCAAGGTAAGGGAAGGAGTGAGCAACCGTGGAGTCATGGCGAGGACAATTTTCTCCATTTGGTGCATTGCATCCAGGGCCTCTTCCTTTACCTTGTCTATCTTTTCTAAAACAAATTCCAGCTGATCTATCTGATAGTCCAGAGTGGACATAGTTTTGTTGAGGGCCCTTGGATGACCGAAGACTCCGAACTTGACCAGATCTTCGACTGAATAGTCAAACATTTGTTGGAAGGTCTCATGCTGGAGTCTATCATGTTCTAACTCTTCTGATATCAGACCTGCTAATGCTTGGAGTTCCTTATTCACCTTCTCGATGTTTAGATATATACTGATATACTTGGCGATTACTCTTTCACTATCCTTGAGGATCTGGCTCCTCCAAGCAGAAATAGCCATACCCTGCTCGCCGATCTTTGAATACTCATTGATCTTCTCCTGACTGAGCAGCTTAGGAGTCTCGGCGGTAGTTGTGGGAGGTGCACTCCCCATCTTCTGTAAGGCTTGAAGCAGGTACTTGTTCTGCTCCTTCAGTAGCCTTTTCTCCTCTTTCGTTTCCTGAAGCTTTTTGCAGAGTGCATCAACTGCGGAAAGAGCTTCTCCCTGGAGACTTTCTGAGGATGTCCCCATTGTGACTTGGGTCACGGTGAAATCTGTCGGAGACAGATCTTCTTTCTCTTTGAGGGGGTTGGGGTACGCTATTTCCATGACTCTCTCTCCTGCAGCGCTCTTTGAGAAGCGTGTAACTGGCTTGTGCTTCTTTGCTCCTTTAGTTGGAATGACCGAAAAGTCCATCGGAGCGATGGGGACTTTCCTCTTTTGTTGGCTCAGCTGCTGAGAAATCCAAGCTGGTCCTATAGAAGAAGGACCAGAGACAGAGGGGGAGGGCAGCAACGGTAGAAGAGGGGAAAAATGTGGAGACACGCGGCTGGCAGCATGGAAAGAATAGCCGAAGAAATGTCCACGGGAGGAAGGGGAGACCGCAACTGCAGAAGACATAGGAAGGGAAGGGAGCTCGGAGATGAGGGAAGAAATAGAGGAAGACAAATCAGCGAGGGAGGAGAAGATAGATGAAGAAGCAGGGGAAAGGGTAGAAGAAGGGGCAGAGGACACGACTAAAGGGAGTGGTCGTTTGAGTCACTCGAGGAGGGGAAGGAAGAGAAGAAGAAGGGATGGAAGGGACCTCTGAAGTTGTAGTGACACTGACATCCTGGGTGGATGGGCGTATAGGACTATCCTCTGTCAATTCTTTCTCTGGCGAATCAAGAGTTACGACTTGTTCTGGCTCTGAGGGAAGAGGACTTTCAGGGGCTTCCCCCTGAATGGTGCTAGGTTCACCTTCTGCACCTTTGCCTTTCAGCTGCTTCTTTGACCTTGGAGGTGCGTTGCCCAAAGGGGAAGTTGTGAAATCTACCCCGAGGTAGATTAGTCCGTTCATGTGGCACCAATGCTCTGTTCTCCGCATAGTCTCCTTGACCCTCTCCTCAATTGTTTGAGGAGACTTGCTTCCTGTCAATGGCCGGGAAGGGCCAATTGTCCCCATCTGTGTCATTATACACCTTATCTACTTCATCTTCCGTAGTCTGGAAGCCTTCGGGGACAATGGCCACTCCGTATTGGATGATTTCCGTCCAATGCTAAGTGCGAATGATCCTTTCTTCTGAGTTCCACCTCATGGAGAACGTCAATGTAAATATCCTCAATTTGAGGGACATGGATTGGATCGAGCTTCGCTTTTGGCATGCAGCTTCTTGGGTCGAAGGTAGGCCTGGCTGGGAAGTCATGCTTCAAGTTGAGTAGCTCCAGCTCTGCGAACATTTCCTTCGCCTTATGGTGGGTGGAGCATGTGTATCGGCCCACTTTGAGGGGGAAAGGAGTTCCACCCTTCTTTCTTTTGAGGCACTTCTCATGGTATGTGACCAGTTGTCTTGACAGTTCTAGTAGAATCAGCCTTAGGCCCAGCATACCTTGGTAGCCTAGTTGGCTCTCCCAAAAAGTTGGCAGCCCTTAGATAGGTGAATGTGGGAAATTGGGTGAACAGGGCCCCCCCATTTCTCTATGACTGCCACTATGTTCTTGGTCGTCCGACTATGAGTCATGTTTGGCCTCAGTAGGCAGATGACATGATAGAAGAATGCATCGTTAACTTTTGCGAAATGTTAGATGCTATTCTCCAGCCTCAGCTCTGGATAGTAATCAAATATCTTGGCCTGAGGCCATACTCCACTTCGGTTCAGCCCTGGATAATCCCTTGCTGACGCTGCAGCATAGACTACATAGGAGTTCATATGGAACACTCCCGTTGTGGCGAACTGTTGTAGCTGCTCAGAGATGGTGCTGCTGATTATTTCACCCCAGCAAAAGCGCTGATCGGGCAAATTCTTATTCATTGTTTCTAGGTACCGCAGCATCCACTTATGGAAATAGTGGGCATCTGAAAGCCCGAAGACTCTGCTCAGGAAGGTGATCGTGTCACTGAGTTCCTCTGAGAAATCACTTCGGTGGATAGTCTGAGGCCACCGGGTCACTACCTTCTTATTCTTTAGGTAGACCTCATTCATCAACTGCATGCACTGGCCCTCGTTGTCTTCCCAGGCCTTGATGCATTCCTGTTGGCTAACAGCCACGTAGTTCCGGTGGTGAGGGATGCCAAGCATCAACTCAAAATGACGGGCAGTGAGGTTTATGACTACCTCGCCCTTACTGTTCTCGACACATCTTGTGTCTTTGTTGTAACATTGGGCAACTACCATCATGAACTCATTGTTCACAGCGCTGACAGGGATTCCTCCGGCAAAGTGCAGGGCACTGCCTATTAGCTTGTCCATCCATGGACTTCTTGTAACCTTCTGAGTTCTAACCCAGAACTCATCCATGTCAATGTGACCCAATTCTGAGTCTCTGACATCCATACTGCACTCAGCCTGTGATTCGGGCATCCTGACCCTCTGATATTTGTATTTCATCTCTTCTTCTGTCAGCTTAGCTTTTCCTCTTGGTTTGGTGGGTTTCTTGCTTGACGTAGACATGTGTTCTCTCGAACTCAGTTGCTGATCTGCACGAAGAAGAAGTGAGACCCAATCCAAAAAGGTTGAATTAGTCATTTGATCTTCCATTGGAAAGCTAGCAGAAGGAGAGAGTTAGAGATTATAAGGCTCAGGGCGCATGAAAAATGTAACTGGCAGGCCAAATAGATAAGGCGCACAGAAAAGGAATGTTGCATAGGTTATACTAGCGCCAAAGGCGCATGGCGCATGGATGAAGCAGGTTGCATTTTATAACAGGGCGCACAGGAAATGCGTGTTACATTGGGGTTCGGTGCGCCCTATGGCGCATGGGAAGATTGTGTAACATTAACAAATGGTGCGCCAAAGGGATATGGCGCGGCGCATGGAGGGTTTACTCAACATCATGTTACTGCAACGGAGGGTGCGCCCGCGCCTATGTAATCTTTATACTTGCGCGCAGAAGGCTTGTGCTGCATCGAAACTGGGTGCGCCCTTTGGCGCATGGAAACATTATGCAGCATGGATAAAGGGTGCACCAAAGGCTTTCAAGGAGGCGCGGGATTTAGACTTGTAGCATGCAAAGAGGGCGCGCCATTGAGGGCGCATGAATTTCAACTGTAGCAGAACGGAAGGCTGCGCCATTGGCGCGGGTTTTGAATATGTTACATGGCGGGTAGGTGCGCCGAGGGGCGCAACTGTCTTTTTTGCAACAAGGCGCGCCAGTGCGCCACTAGATAAAAGCCTACCCAAATCTTTTCTTTATTCCTCTCTTCCACTTCAAAAATTACTTGAACAAGTAAGGTTTTACAAAAAGCTTTTTAATAGACCAAGCCAGTTACAAAACGACTCCTTTTCCAGCAGATCCGGAAAGAGGGAGGGAGAGGAAGAGGAATAGAAGAAAACGAACAGGGCAGCACAGGGGGGAAAGGCCTAAACATATTTCATTAAAAACTGACCAGCAAACCAAAAACAGACCGAAACACACCAACAGAACACAGACCAAAACACGAAAGCATAAAACAGAGAAGAGGGAGAACCTCTTACCTCGAATATATATCAAAAGATTTGGAAGAGCGGGTCCACAGGGCGATGACAACGACAGAGCAGAGATGACAAATCCAGAGCAATCACGTGCCTTGACAAAAAGGAATGAAAATGACATTGGGCGCGCACTGATATTTATAGAAAAACTTGTCATCAATGCACCAACCAACCTTTTGAAATGGCGCATGAAAATTGCTGTCGACAGGGGGAAAGTGTGCGCCCTTTGGCGCACGGAAGTTTTTGACAACAGAAGAATGAGCGCGCCTTTGGCGCACCGTATGCATTGTCGACATGAAGTTATGTGCGCCCTTTGGCGCACCAAAACTTGGTGTAACACATAGATTACGTGCGCCCTTGGCGCACCAAAAAGTGATTCAACATCAATTGGCGCACCGAAAGACGTGTTAACATGGAAAACCATGCGCCAAATGCTTTTAAGGGGGCGCACCAAAACTATGGTGTTACAAGGCAAATCCATGCGCCCAGCCAAAAAAGGCTCAAAAAGACTAAGTTCAAAAAGTAGATTTCCCGGGAAGGGACTTTACGACGTTTCAAACGTGGGGGATCCCTAATAAGGGATCAAAACAAAATTTTTCCGTATGGTTATCGGTAAAATTGCCCTTGTCAATTTTACGGGATAACACTGGTCGACAGTTGATGAGGTCAAACTGGTCCTAATTGTGGTGTGTGTTCTCATCGGAAGATAACTTTTGGAAGCGGTTTCGTAGCCTCCGAGCCCGTTTTAGAACATCCTTCCTGTCGACTAGTGACGAATTATCCTAAAAATAGGGGAACTAGCTGGCAGGACCCTCGTAGGGTTGCGCAAATCCGTTGAACGTCGTTTGGAAAACGGTTTCTGGGCAACACGATGCTAAATAATTGTCTCTTAAAACACTGTAATGTAACTACGGCCAGTGTGCCCATTAGAACTTTTGCCACAAAACGCAAACCGTGCGCTCTTTTTCTATCTCTACCCTTCTCTTTCTCTGAACTCCTTGGTATATCTGGGAACACGTAGAAAGTTGATCGTGGAAAGCATTCTCATTGGAAGGTAAATATTGGGAGTGAGTTTCTTAGTCTCCGAGCACGTTTTGTGCGTCTTTTGTAGTTAGTAAGAAAATATAAAAATAGCAAACTGCGTACCCTCGTAGGGTTATCCAAATCCCCCTGTAAACTGGTAACACACGTAAATAAATGTTTAATACACTATAATGAAACTTAGATTAGTGTGTATTGGAACTTTGCCATGCCAGCGATTTATTGCTAATATCTTGCTTTCACGTAGTTCTCTCTGCAGAGATGATAAGAATGAATAAACGTGAAAGGCGTTGAGTGACATGTTTCATTGACCTTTATTATTTGGTATTGCATATTGTAAATATTGTCATTGTTGTAAATTGGTAGTACTGATAAAATGATAATCTATGATTAATAAATGCTTGATGAAATTGGTATTTCGATTTCATGGATGTTATTTTGATCACCAAAATTTTTTATGGATAAAAGTGGAATGACAATTGTAAAAAGGTGAATTGAAATTTAATTACCTTGTTAGTGTATTCTTTACATTGTGCTATTATTGGTTTAGTAATTGGTGTAATGCAGTTTCTTGATACCTTGAAAATGTAATAAATGGAATTTGTTAACCATGTATGATATGCCAACCTTAGGGATACTCAGGAAATTTGTATATAACTAACCTGCTCAATGTTAATTCCTTAGTTGTGTATTAAGAAAAGGGTGTGACCTTATATAACGTAACCTTTGGACACTCGATGTTAACATCCTAGGTTAGGTACCTTCTAAGTATCCCAAGAGAGGGGTTAAATCGTAATTAGTAGGATTACGTTCTAGTACCCTGCAATCGACAATAAACCAGACATATATGGAGCAACACAGTCAACCTTAATAAAATACTTCCGCATCGAATGAGCTTGTCTATGTGTGTGATCCCAGATGACCATCATGAGAAAGCTAGAGACCATAGTGGTTCTATCTCTTAAAATTTTGCTAATGAATGAGATCCTCTTAGTTATAGGTAAATAAATCTTTGGCTAGTGAGTAATATAGAGCTGTCATAGTCTTTTGCGGAGGGTTTATAGGGTGACATATGTTGTGAATCTTATATCTAATCTATGAATAGAGCATAAAGCCCTAACCTGATCCAAAATATGGAATTAAACTAAATCCTAGTTTTGGTAATCGTGAGAAGAATGTCCTAACTCTGTCAGGTAGAAAACTAGGTTAAGTGTTAAAGATCTCCTTAGCAGTACGAAATTGAGTTGAAAGATCCTTGATTCTAGAGGAACGACTTAGAAATTGTAATCTTGGATCCCTATCAAAATAACACCTTGTTATGTCGTTTTATGTAGTTTAGTATAATTTTGTCCACCTGCCTTAAACTCTTATATTCTTGATGCGGAGATCTTTGAGTGCATAATGCAAAGATATGGGATCTTCAGCTGAACTTAGGAGGTATCACTTGTGGTTCCTGTGTATGGTTTATAATGCTTCCTAGCCATGTACTTCCTTTCCAGATGTTAGACAAGTGCTTTTGTAACTCTTTTGTTTTGACAACGATGCTAAGAACGAGACCAT
Organism: Taxus chinensis; assembly: GCA_019776745.2. Classification (NCBI taxonomy): domain Eukaryota; kingdom Viridiplantae; phylum Streptophyta; class Pinopsida; order Cupressales; family Taxaceae; genus Taxus; species Taxus chinensis. Next base: position 666,546,493 of record CM034148.1, read on the forward strand.
AGTGCGATGTATAGAGCATGTCATATAAAATGAAAACGAGATTTAGAGATTAGGATTAAGGTCACTCTTGGAGTCCTTATAACTTAATTAAACATAATTCATGTGTTGCAAAGAATATAAATTGCCTTGGTGTGACCAAACTTTGAGAAAACAAAAGATATGTATATATAGATATATATAAATCTTATAGGAAGTCCATAAGTTATTGAAATTATAACAACTATGGTAGCGAAATAACTATTCAGTGTGAATCGAGAATCATTTTGGTGCAAAGCTGCCCTGTATCTAATATCTTTGCCAAATCCTTTGATTGCGTTTTAGACATCAAGTCTCTGTCGTAGTAAGGGTAAATTTTATACATTAAATAAACGTTTGAGAAGAATATTCTTAACATAAGAACAAGATAATTAAGTATGGTATATGTGATTTGAATTGTGCCAAAAAAGAAAGGAAGTTATGGAAATTTCCGTGATGCATGATGCATAAAGGAACCCAACCTAAATTGGTCGAATTGTATTTTCAACCGCGGAATAAACTTAAGAAAATGTGGGTGGACACACGAGAAAATTTATCCTAGCTCATAATGTCCTTGGAATGTTAACTTTAACCAAAAATACATTTAAGGAAATGATGTGTTGTGGGTTCGCCGTTTCTAAAGCCATGTTCCTGTGGTTGGGTCTCTTCTAGTAACCTTCCTTTGGGAAAAGTGTAGCGTCAGCCTACCGGTGCCGTTTTAGTGTGTCTATGTGAGTCGATGATTTTTGGTGATTTTCGTATGCGAGTCGAATGCTGTACTTGAAGCCCATGTTGTGTTGTGTGTAGTGAGCAATGTAAGCCAAAAAAAAAAAAAAAATCCTAGTATTTTACTGTTGTATTTGTGTGTGTAAAGTGTGGACGCTACATATGGTATCAGAGCAGAGGTTCATGCTCTCGAACCTCTGGGATGGATTGGAGTTGTGATGATTTTGCATGATGGTGATAGTGTTTCATGATGGTGATAAATATTGGAAGAGTAATGTGTGTTAGAGTGATGTGATCTATGTCATAATTGTGATAGTGTGAACACACATGAGGTGTATGTCACTTAGTGCACTTTTGGTTATCATGTTGATGTGTTGGGGATGGGAGTATTCTCTCTCCTTCGTGTGGATTCTATGAAGAGTCCACGTGTGAATTACTGCTTGGAATGTGAAAAGAATTCTAATGTGGATGACGGGGTGTTGGAACATTGTGGCATATTGTGATATGTGGGTGTGTCGATATGTGGTAGGACTAGATTGATGTAAAGTGAATTGAATTATATCATGATGTTTTACCATGTTTTGAAGAAATGTGTTTATCACTTTGTATGTAGCAAATGAATGTTATGTTGTGATGTTACTATGTCCCTTGTATGTATGATTTGTGTAATATGTAATGACTCATGTTGTGATATAGGGGCATACAGTGAGCCTATGAACCCCATTGTACAGTGATTGCACTTTGGGTGCAAGGTGTGGTAATGTGATGTACCGTAATCTGTGAAAGTAGTGATTGTGTTATACCCTATAGTTATATACCATGCGTAAGACGTTATGGTTAATGTGTGTGAATCATCATTGTGTTAGTGATGTAGTTATGTGTATGTTTTGAAACCTTACACTAGATGACCCCTAAGGGGATAAACTGTCAAGAGTGTATGTGTGGAGAGAGGAGGCATGGACCAGGTTTTCATAATCTTGAGCCGAGTACGAGTGAGGAAGTGGAGTCTTATATAGACTGAAAATCCACTTCTATCTGGTTAGTATACTTTGAGCTTGCTCAGTATATTGTGGGTGCGCACCACCTTAGGCTCAACTTATGCAACTATGAGTTCCCTGCTCTTTCCTATTGGATTGTTCATTGAATAATCCTATGTGATTTTGACTATGTTGATCCTTGTGGGAGTTTGGAGTTACGATTCAGGCAGAGATGATGACTAGATACATTATTTGATTTACTCATTTCTAGTTACATGTATATTTTTCACGAGTTGAGGCTCGATGTCCGAGTGCCAGCAACTCGATGAGTACCCCTTTGGTGGCGGGTATGAGGCCACATAGTGATTGTGATGTGCAATATTTTCTCATTACGTATTTTATTCGTAAATTATTTCTTTCTCTTTTAGCTAGAACCAGCCTTTTTCTTGATTGACATGTTCTTATATTTTGGGCATTTATTTGATTGTTGCATTAACATTTGGATATTGCACTAACCATGGCTAATTAGCCATTTGTTTTTCTTAGTTTTAAAAACTTTCTTATCATATTTAAAAATTTTGTAGCCTAGCCCAAGGCTTTTGATTTTGCCACTTGGCATTTGAATGGATTGTTATGTTGGTTCTAATGTCGTAATGTGTTGGAATATGGTCATGGGATTCACCATGGAGTGGTGGAACCTATGGACCTACTTCGTTGTATGGGGGTACGCCCCAAGGAGTTACAGATAACTAGCGGGTTGTTGAACCACGAGTTATTATGTCACTTGGGTTTGGGGGTGACGGGGCTCTATGTGCCTAGGGCCATAAGGTGACCTGACCTCATTTAAAAGGAGAAAGGAGACATGCCTCTATGGTTGAGTGACCTGTTATTCTTTATGGCACTCTATGGTTGAGTGACCTGATATTCTTGGATGGGGCTCTATGGTCTGAGTGACCCGACTTGGTTCTGGCACTATGGAGATTATCTGGTGATGCTCTATGAGAGAGTATATGGAGCTGCTTATTTGGTGATGCTTTGGGATGGTATATGGAACTTTATTTTTTGCTTTTCGGAGATATCTAGAGTTTGTTTTGTGACGCCTTGTGATGTGTGGAGTTGGTATAGTGAGTTATGTGTACCTCTTATGAGTCTGGTTGAGACCTTGTTATGATATGGTGGCATGACTCTCCCATTGGTTGGTATGGACTATTGGATATTGGATTGGACACTATGTTCGTGCATAGTCATGGATTTTTGTGAGTCATGTGATACCCGTTGTATATGTATCAGCGTGTTAATTCTGTTTGTTAGTCATATGTGTGTACTAGATCTATGTCTAGGACGTAACTGTTGGAAATTAATTGTTATGTGGTCTACTCGTTGTCATTCCATGGTGTGAATTTGAAAGACCTCGTGATGTGGATACAGTCGTGAAAGTATGTAGCAAGTACGTCTTGTGAAAATGTTGGTGTTGTGTATGACCCTGGTAGGGTGACATCTGTGACTGTTAGTTCATTGATGGGGAACCCACAGGAGCTGAATACAACTAAAAAATTCGATAAACAATGAAATTTTATAAGGACTTGAGATTAAGAAATAATGTTAATGGAAAGAAAAATTAATGATAACTAACGTAATAAGGTAAAGGAGAACTGCCAATCTTCACAGAACCTTGATAAGTTAAGATATTTCTACCAATTAGTTTTCTTCCTAGTGGTCAGAATTTAACAACTAGTTGTTTTGTTACCCAATGTGTTTCATTATTAGCTTCTTGCCTACGTACCCTCCGAGCTTTGGTGTTGTGTCGCATCGAGGACGATGCTCTTGTAAGGGAAGGGAGATGTAGTGCCCCCCTTTTTGTTCTTGTTTCCGTTCTCGTTGTTGTGGTAACGAGTTGGTCTCTTTGTTGTTCGTGATTGTACTATCCTCTACCTGCCACACTCAGTTGGCTAGCTTTCTGAGGGTCATCTTTTGGCTTCGTGACCGTTTCAAACTTTTATGCCATATTTTGATTCGTGCCCCAGACCTTGAGAACCTTGGACCACATAAGTGTTATCGCTAGGGGGGTGGCTTCAACCTTACCCAATCGATCTCGAAGATGACTCCAGTCGAGTCAATCCAGAACCCAATCTCACAATTTTTTTAAAACTTTATAATATATATATATATTATGCCATATAGACCAAATGAGCGAATGCGCGGAAAACGCACAAAACTAGCATAGCCACTTAATCCAATATAAATATATATATATATATATATATATATATATATATATATATGTATATATATATATATATATAATATAAAATAAAATAAAACGAAATGGAGGCTAGGGCGAAAAGCTCCAAAAAAATAAAAATAAAATATTCTGTTAGGTTTGTTTTCTTATGCGTTTGGGAATAGGCAAGTTTGGGGGCGGCAATGCAAAACACCAGGTCAAATTTTGTGGGTGGCGGCACTGTAAACCAGGGCATATTTTTGGACTGTCCAAAGGTATGCCTCGCCAGATGCCATCTCATGGGGTGCCACGGTTGTTGTGGCCTCCTCCCAGCTTCCTAGCCGTGCCAGCATGCGCCCAGGCCACACCACTCACTCCCACGTGGGAAAACAATGCAAAAACGAGGAGATTTTTGGTCTGTTCGTGTTGTAGTGTGGCCAACACCCTTCTATCCCATGCCCAAGCCTACGTGGGCTCCCTTCAAGGCGAAAAAACGCAAGAAAGTTTTTCAGATGGGGCAGTCGCGCGTGCCCTAGTAGATTTGCATTGCAAAAACATGGAAGCATTCGATCTGGTCATCTAAATGAGTGAAAGAAATAAAGTTCGATGGACTGCAATGATTTTGGGTTATGCACAAAATGGTTTTGTTGAAACTGCATTGGAACCCTTCCAAGCAAATACTATTTGGCTGGTTTGAAGCCACACCCCCAAACCTTGTTGATACCTTCCTTGCTGCTGTCAAAATGGGAGCTTTAGAACTGCGCATGGACAGCCATCAAAGCATCATGGGGAGATAATATCCCTTGTTGTCTTGTCAGGTACCCAGATCTACTTGTATGCAAAATGTGAAGGCATACACAATGCATGTGAACTGTTTGACAAAATACCAGAAAGATATGCAGTCTCCCGGACTACAATGATAGCAGGACAAACAAAAAAATGGTTCTGTTAAGAAGACGTTGAACTGTTTGATAGAATGCCTCAAAGAAATGTTGTCTCATGGAATGCCATGATGACAACATATGCACAAAATGGACGTGAAGAAAAGGCTTGTGTTTTGTTCGACATAGAAAATGCAGCCTCTTGGATCGGGATGACTTCTTGAAAATACGAAATGGTTCTGTTTGGATGAGACATGGGTGCACAAAAAATGGCTTGGTTTGCACGTGACTATGCGGCATCACGTGGCAACAATGGTGGCCTCGACGGATCGCGAGTGTAAACTGCTTGGAGCCCCTTGTACCCTTTTCGCTCTTCATTCTCCAGGCATGGTCCTTCTTCCCTTACCTCTCCTAATTCTCATATTTTAGTTCTCTTTTGCCATTAAATAGAATTTTAAATCATTAGGATTTTTTTTTTCTAATACAGTTAAATGTCTCTTCAACTCATTACAAGACAATAAAGTGTCGTGTTGCAACTCTCGAAGCCATTATAAATCGCCTACTGTAAACCATGAACTATCACCCTCTCTTCGAGATGACATAGAAAACTCTTACCCTTCTTGATCGCTTCAATATTCTTTTATCGACCAGACAAATATGAATCTCCACGGATTAAGTTGACCTTCTTCCTGCTTAAAATAGTTAAATTTTGCAATTTTCAGAGATTCACTAAGTACCCTTTGCAACTCTGGAAACGAGATGTGAAGTTTCATTCGCGTACCTTGGTATGCGAGGAGTCAGCTTGATTTTTGGTTTGACCCGAAACGATCATATGACATCCTTTTGATGCTCTTGTAGGAGCCCCGTTACACTAATTTACAACAGTAGAAAGTTGTTAAAACTAGAAAGTTGGCTTTCGTTTTGGACCACCATTTGAAACCCGGAAAGAGAAATCATGTCCCGTCTTCGCAAACCTCTAATGTTTATACTAGAAAAATGCATGGAACATTCAGTATAGGAAAGAGCACCTTTCGGGATAGTTTGGCGAAGCCGTTTTGTAGGCCTCTGGTCGCAGTTGACGAGGTCAAACTGGTCCTATTTTGTCTTGTCGCTCTAGAAAATTTGTCGCCGTTTGAACATGGTTTTCTAGTTCTCCTTCCCCTCGACTCTGACGAATTCTCCTTATATAGGGGAACTAGTAGTAAGAGTCTCGTTGTGTGCGCATCTGTCGAATGTCATTTGGGACACAGTTTTTGGGCCACTCGAGCTAACTTTTGTCTCTTTACAACTGGGTGAACTACGGCCAGTGGCCCCGGAAAACTAGCCGCCAAACGTAAACCGTGCGCTCTTTTTCAATTCTTTCAGTTGCTTTGAACTCTTGGTATATCTGGGAACACGTAGAAAGTTGATCGTGGAGGGCGTTCTCATTGGAAGGTAACTTTTGGGAGCGGTTTCTTAGCCTCCGAGCACGTTTTGTGCGTCTTTTGTAGTTAGTAAGAAAATATAAAAATAGAAAACTGCGGACCCTCGTAGGGTTTCCAAATCCCCCTGGAAACTTTTAACACACGTAAATAACTGTTTAAAACACTATAATGAAACTTGTTGTGTGTATTGGAACTTTTGATAAAATAAGGTTTTCTCTCTCTTCCTTTCTCTTTCTCTCTCCTGAGTTTATAAAATGAATAAAAATGAAATGCAATGATTACATGTTTCTAGACCTTTTTATTTCGATTGCATATTGTAATTATTGTCAGATGTAAATGGGAAACTGAAAAATGATAATTATGATTGATTAGGGTGGATGCCATGCCAGCGATTTATCGTTGATATCATGCTCACGTGGGTTTTGCAGGATAGAAGAATGACGACGAAAAAGGCGATGCGTAATTTAATTATTGTTATTGTATTTTTTACAGGCCATTGTAAAATGAATAACTGTCTAATGCAGTCTCTTGATACCGAAAATTTATAAATGAAATTTGTTAATATGTATGATATGCCAGTTTTAGGGATACTTAGGAAAGGTGCCTCTAATCACCAGTTCAATTTGATTTTTAGTTGTGTATTAAAAAAAGGGTTTGAATTATATAAAGTAAATTTGGAATTGAAGTTAAGATATTGTGGTACCTTCTCAGTATTCAATAAACGATTAAATTAATTACTAGATTACCTTCTTATCCTGCAAACACAATAAAGAGTTTTAATGGGAACACTCAACCTTAATAAAATATTCGTGTATAGCTTGTCTATGTGTGTGATCCCTTTTTACCATATGAGAAAATTAAGACCGTAGAACGAACTTAAGCTTTGCACTCAATGAGACCTCCTATGGTTAGGTAAAATAAAACCCCAGCTGGAGTTTACCGTCATAGTCATTAGGTTTAGCGACATTTTCATGAACCCATATTTTAGGAATAACATGGTCTAACCTTATCCAGAGTATGCATTTTTCCTTCTAGTTTTGGTATTCGTGAGAAGAATGTCCTCTCTTCAGGTTCAACACCAGGCTGAGTGTTGAAGATCGCCTTAGAAGTCACCTTATGAGTCCTTGTTCGAAGGAACGACTAAGCGATGCAACCTTGGATTCTATCAAAATAACACCTTGGTATGTCCTTGAATGTAGTTTAGTATAATTTTGTCCACCTGCCTTAAACTCTTATATAGTTGAGGCACAAATAAAACTTTGAGTGCATAATGGAAGAAACCAAACCTCAGCTGATTAAGAGGTGTCACTTGTGGTTCGTGTATGGTTTACAATTCTTCCGACCATATACCCCTTTCCAAATGGTAGTCAAATACTTCTGTAACTTCTGATTACACAACAATGCTATGAACGAGACCATAGTGCGATGTATAAGCATATCCTAAGATGAGAACGAGATTCAAGATTAGGATTGAGGTCACTCATGAAGTCCTTAAAACTTAATTAAACATAATCATGTGTTGCAAAGAATATAAGTTACCTTGGTGCGACCAAACTTTGAGAAAACAAAAGATATGTATGTATAGATATATATATAAAATCTTATAGGAATTCTATAAGTTTTCAAATTATAATAACAAGGTAGAGAAATAAATTCAATGTGAATCGAGAATCATTTTGGTGCAAAGCTGCCCTGTATCTAATATCTCCGCCAAATCCTTTGATTGCGTTTTGGACATCAAGTCTCTTTCGCTTGAGTGTAAGGGTAAAAACTGTAGACATCAAATAAACGTTGGAGAAGAATATTTTTTTTACATAATAAAAGATGATTATGTATTTTGTATGCAATTTGATTTATGCCAAATATGTATGTCAGTTATGGAAATTTATATAAAGTATAAGAAGCCCACTTGAGAAGGTCGAATTGTAGTTTCAACCGCGGAATAAACTTAAGAAAATGTGGTTGGACACACCGAGAAAATTTATCCTAGCTCATAATTTCCTTGGAATGTTAACTTTAACCAAAAATACATTTAAGGAAATGATGTGTTGTGGGTTTGCCGTTTCTAAAGCCATGTTCCTGTGGTTGGGTCTCTTCTAGTAACCTTCCATTGGGAAAAGTGTAGCGTCAGCATGCCGGTGCTGTTTTAGTGTGTCTATGTGAGTCGATGATTTTTGGTGATTGTCGTATGTGAGTCGAATGCTATACTTGAAGCCCATGTTGTGTTGTGTGTAGTGAGCAATGTAAGTCAAAAAAAAAAAATCCTAGTATTTTACTGTTATATTTGTGTGTGTAAATTGTGGACGCTACAGTAGTTCACATGCCCTATATTGATGGTTGTGCCATGTGCCCAAACACCTTTTACTCATTCTTCCTCTATAATTTGAAATAGAGGGAAGTGTCAAGAAATTACATGTTCTAAATATTTCATTTGTATAGAGGTTTCAAGGATTATGAAAAAAGTTGCGGACTTTGGATTCACACTTGCCAATTGTATTTGCCTAAAAGTTTCAGTTCACAAGATCATAAGAATGACATGCTTCTTAATGACAAATAGGTTTATGTTGGTCAATTTATTCAATGTCGGGAAAGAGAGCAATCAATGGGTACTTCCAAATTCAACAATGTTTTTATCCTCGAATATCCATCCACCATAAGAAAATATGACATATGATTGGGATACCCATAATGAAAAGTTTTTGTGAGGTAGTAGAGTGGGTATGTAGCTAACTTAATCAAAACCTAACTTAATAAACATTTAGATAAAGAATGTCCTAGCTACAAAATCATCAATATATTAAACAAATGCAATAATATACTTGGATTACACATGTCTTGTAAATTACATGTAAGCTAGAGTGGGAAGAATTAATTTTAAAAACTTGTGTTACAAATGTAACATGTTGTATTAGAATTTTTCTAAAATTTCAATCTCAATATTCTTATATTAGATTTTACCATGTTTTATATTAGAGATGATGTGGAGTTTTGGGTTATGTCATTAACCTAATTATGTGTGAAGACTCTAGCATTTGTGCTTCAACACAACATGACATGGAGGAGGCGTTGGACAACCCGCCACAATGACCTTCCATGTATACACATCCATTGACCTCCACATGCCCACCACAAAGGTATTAATTTACAATTTATTTTGTACTTAAAAAGTATTTGTTCATACTTACAAATTTTAATCATACAACTTAATAATGACATGTCTACTAGTTATCATGATTATGTTCATAGTAGCGGTTTTCCCTCAACATCTAAGGACCAACCATAGAGGTATGAATTTATAGTTTTTGAAAATACAATTTTATTTCATTTGATTGAATAAATTTATAGTATTTTTTTAATTATTTCTTATCATTGAAAAATAATAACACTTCATCATAACATGTCTACTTCGTTTATAGACTTGGACGAGGATGAGGGTGATAAGAAGACACAACCTTCTGTTGCAACTAGGGGTTCACTAGCTCGGATGTACATTTTTTTTTCTTTTGTTATTAAATTTATTTTAATGAATTCAATTATGAAAGCTTACAATTGTATCACGTACCCACTTCATGTACGGGACCCTCATCAACCCTACTCCAACTAAAAGAAGAAAATGTAGGATGGAAAAATATCCCCCATATAGGCAGCCAACAACATACTTCCAAATTCAATGAGTATGACGATGATAAGGACATGCCAAACCCACCAACTTACAATGATAAAAGACCTTCTCACCTTAACCGTGACAGGTATCAACACAAAGTGAGAGGGACATTGCAAAAGAGACTCTACGTAAATAATGTTGGCGATAAATTAGAGGATGTCCTGGGAAATTATGTATTTTAATGTGTTTTTAATTTAAGTGTCTTAATTAGTTTTATTTTAACATGTCATGTTACTAGTTTCTACAAATTTTAATTTATTTATTTGTTCATTTATAGTGATTGAATAAAATATGATATGTTTACCCTTTTTAATTTTTTGGTTTCAAATATTTAATGAAAATAATTGTTGACCGAGTGCGCAACCTATTCAAATCATATTGTCATAAAGAGTGGAATGAAATCCTAGAAGAAAATCATAAGAGACTAATTGAATGAATCTGTGTGATTTTAAGAGTGTGCACTATAAAACATGATTAATTAAAGAAATTGCAACACATGGATTTAGAAAAATTAAGAGGCATATCAAGGTAATTTTATTGCAAACATAACACATTAAAAAATTCCATTCTCTTTTACTAACTTTTTATATCTATAATATGCAACTTAAATACAAAAGAAATACTGATGTGGAGAGGAGACTTCTTCAACATCCCAATGTACTTGAAGAAGCTTGAAATGGCCTATGTGAAAAATAGCTTTGAGAGGACAATAATAAGGCTACAAGTTAGTTAAGTCAATTTATGATATCTAAAATATTAGTTTTTTTATTAATTATAAAAATATATAAATTATTGAGGGAGGAAAAGTAAGCAGTTATTAGGTTACCCCTGAATGGGCTAACACAACTTAGCAAAGTTAACAAACAAATTTTATAATTTATTATACGATTATATTTTTTTTGCTTTTATAAATTGTCTTACGTAAATGATTAATACTCTTTTTTTCATTTAACTATTTTTGCATGAAACCCGCTATAATACACCTGCAACAAAAAACGTGGAAGCAACATTATAATCAATGGGATGAGACTAAACGTGGAAGCAACATTATAATCAATGGGATGAGAATCAATTGCATTTCTCAACTCGGCCATTGAGAATCACTTTGTGCTAGTAAGATGTGTTGTTTAAGTACTTGTGAATTACATAAATTTTGAATTTTAACAGTTGTAAATTTTTATCATTGTATATTTGCAGGTTAATGGACAATGGGAGTTGGAAGAGGAAGAAGGGGATTGGTATAAGTGTGATGAGGACGATGACAAAGACGATGACGAAGATCACAAAGACAAGGAGGAGGTGAAGGACAAAGAGGAGGAGGAGGAGGTCTAGTGCGTAGGCATAGTTCTTTGTTTTGTAATTTGGAAGGGAACTAGTCCTTTTTTTATCATATGCAAATGTAATATAATATACTTTATTGTATAAAAACAAATCACAACTTAAATATTGTGTTTTATGATTATCTATAACATGAGTTTATTTTACTTTTTATATCCGAATTATATGATATATTGACGAATTTTAATAAATTCATTTCATTTTATATTAAAAATAATTAATATACTATAAGATAATTAAATTATACACACACACACACATCAAATAATCACATTTCAAATAACATATTAACATAAAAACTAATAAAATATAATGTAATATAGTTATTAGTAATTTATTTATTTATTTTTAAATGTTAATGCAATTTTACATCAGTTTTGTGCCACACTGGAGTGGAGCAAAAGAAAAGGTTGTGTCACTTATACGTGGCATAAAGTAGAAACTATAGTGGCATTAAAGCTATGCAAAATTGACATAATAAAAATATTTAGTCGCGTCCACATTTGCACCACCTTATTCGTCGCTAATTCTTCACAAAACCATGCCAAAAAGTTTATTTTTGACGTGAAATTGAATAAAAATGACACTATTCACACTTTTGTAGTAGTGATGGTGTGTTTAGGAGGACTCTTAGGTGGAAAATGATCCATAATGTGCTCAGGAGGAATCCATGGTTTTGAATGTGTCCATAATAGATGTAAAGGTAGAAGGTTGAACCTTAATAGGAAAAATATAAAACTATAAATCATCATATAAAATGTATTTGTAAACATGTGCCTTCTTGAGTAATTTCAAAATAGATATGTTAGCAATGGCATTGCTAAATTGATCTAATATATAAATACCCCTTAAGTGGAGCACTAGGGTTAGTAATAGGGGCAAAATGTGGCGGGGTAAAGGAGTATTTCCCCCAATTGGTTTCTTATTGTGTCTTGTAGTAACACCATTGATTTTGGGTTCCATATTAACATAAGAGTGTGTGAGGAGACTTGGAGGCTTCACAATAATGAGAACGATCTCATCTTGTGCATCAATATAGGTAGGAGTCATTTGGAGCTGAGCCAAAAGGCAAGTAAGATCATTATGCAGGTTTTGTCTCTCAAACCATGTATGGGAATGGACCTAGTTAAAGGGACGGTAACACATATATCAATTTGATGGAATGGATCCTTATGATTAAGACATATATCACAATATATTTGCGTATGAGTCATGAAGGCATAAAGGATAAAAAAGTTGAGGGATAACAAGAGGGTCAAACCCAAAAGAGAGAAATGGTAAAGAATCGTGGTTTGAAGAAGATTGCGCATTTGAACCCATACAAGGTGTTATGGTTGTTAAAGGTGCATCAATTTCTTGTGAATGAGAAATGCAAAGTGTGCATTAAGATAAGCGCATATGAAGATGAAGACATGTGTAATGTAATGTATATAGATGTATGCCATGTGTTATTGGGGAGACCTTTGGTTCATGATGGCCATGAAAACACATTTATATTGGTGAAAGACAGATTAAAGTACACATTGAATCCTCTAAAGGATTCAAGTGTAGATGTTGAGAGGATTCTGCAAATATTGATGATTTTGTTGTCATTGATGTTAAAGATTCTTGTTATCAGTGTTGGCATTGATTTCATTGATGTCAAAAGAGTTTAGAAGCATGAAGGTTGATTGGTAGTGTCAAGCCAAGGTGAGTCTTATTGGTCTTGTATGATGATTCATGGTGTCTTGAGTCAGTTTGAGGGCTTGGAAAGGTGATGTAGTGCTTTGGTGATGCTTGGATGATTTCATGGAGCGCGTTGAAGGTCATTACAAGTGTGGAAGGTAGCCAAGGTGATGAGGTGGTCAGATTCAGTGAAACAAGCATGTTTAAGGTGTTTGTTTGTGAGGCCCAGAGAGCAGTATGAGGCATGGGATGATGAAGTGAAGCTTGTATCAGCTAGATATGAATGGTGAGAGCATGTGAATCATGTGGATGAGGTGTAGGGACACTCACAAGTCTCTCAGGGTGCAAATATGAGGATGAATCATGGTTTCTAAGTCTACATTAGACCTAATCCTTGAGAAAGCATGCCCTAGTGAAGTGAATTGGATTGTTTTGAGCATGGAAATGGAAAGGTGAGAATTTAATATTGTTTTACATGTTGATATGATGGTGTGTTCCAAATTTCATGTTCAAGTGATGAAGATTTTGTGAGATATTGCACTTTTACCAAAACCAAGTTCCTAAAGGTGAGAATTTGAGCTAAAAATTGACTTTCAGATGCTCATTGGAGAGTGTATGCTTTATATGGGGACCCAAGATCATGGAGATAGTGTAATAGATCTATCATGAAAATTTTATAAGTGCAATGAGGTTGTTTGATTGTTAGGTTTTATGAACAATCGTTAAGAAGCCAAACACCGTTTTTAACCCTCTCAAAACCCTAGCTTGGTAGCGACTTAGAAGAAATTGATGGAGGATGCCCAAAATTTATTGTTTGAGAAAACATTATGATTGTATATTGTAGATGACTCCTTAATATTTCTACAAGTGTGATTTAGAGGTTTTGGTTGTATATGAACCCCACCCAAAAAGATAAGTTTATGAATATTTTCAATTTGTGCAAAAGTTTTCCATTTGACCTATTGACTAATTTAGCATTTATGGAAGCATGAGAGTCATAATTCATGTCCATGATGGTTTTAAATCATGGTTGGGCCTTTAGGAGGTCAAGTGTGCCCTATTTTTGAGGATTGGTTTTTAGGTTGTTTGGAGCAGTCTAGGTGTAAAGCAGTTTTGGAGGTGCTAGATTCAGTTTTATGGATTAGTTTGAGTTTGGTGATGACCCTGAGATTAAGATATTTCCAATGGTATATCACACTTGATTTTTTTAATATTTGAGGAATTTATGGCTTGTTCTCTAAAGTCTATTTTTAAAGGTGCTTGGTTGCGCATGGTGTCAAGTAGGTTTTAGGGCTTGAGATGTTGTTCTAGTGTGTTTCATGATTTCTAGAGGTTACTGAAGGCTTATAAAAAATGTATAAGTTTTTTCAATGCTTTGGTGATTTTTTTTTGGCGTAGAAAATTCTCTCTATGATGAGTTTCTTGATTTTGTGTTTTAGGGCTTCTTGAGTCCTAATGGTGGTCTAGAAGGCTCTAGGTGATGTTAGCGACCTATATGGTCATATGGGTGTTATTTGCATGATTTTATTATGTTGTGGGAATTCATTTTACTCTATGATGGCCGAACTAGGTAAAATGTAATGAAGAAACATGCATAAAGGAAAGTTAGAAAGCTCATTTGAGCTAGTTGTGCAAGTGAGGAAAAAGTGCGACCTAGAGGGTTGTTTTAGGAAGGTGATGGACGTCCTTGTGACATTGATGATAGGGGAATGATGTTGTGATGTTATTCTTGTATAGATAAATCACGTGATGGTGAGCTAGGGTAGATGTGGAAATCAACTTAAAGGAAGAGGTTCTTGGGCATGATGGTTAGAGAGGTGTTTTGAGGATAGAGGAGAAGAGTGAGCTTCATTGAGTCATCATCAGTTTTGTGAGCATCATTTTAGAGAGGAAATTCATTTCAAATGGATTTTGTTGGTGTTTATTCATCTAGGGGGTTGGTGCCTCCTTGTAGGGTTGGTGCTCTACTAAACTAGGGGTTGGTGCTCCTTGTAGGGTTATTGCTCTACTAAATCTAGGGGTTGACGCTTCTTGTGGGGTTGGTGCCTCACTAAATAAATCTCATGTGTTGAGTAATATACATAGGATTTCTTTGTGTTAAGTAATATATGTAGAGGTTCAGTGAGTTTTCTTCCCCTTGAGGATTTCCCACTTATATCTTGTGTCCATGTGTTGATGTATTCTTTCTTTCTTATGTTTTTCTTTGATTATTGAATGCATGATGAATGGTGAATGGTTAAGATGGTGAATGTTAATGAATGGTTAAAGTTAAAATGATTGAATGTTTTATTGCACATTGCTTCACCCCCTAGTGTTTTTTCTTCCAATAGGTTTCAGGGAAGGAATTCCTTAATGTTGTTAAGAGTGACAATATGTGTTTTCTGCTCATTTTAAGGCCTACACATAAATTAGGGGAAGTGTATGGCCAAAAAATAGAAGATACCCCACAAATAGTGAGAGAGATAATAGGTGAATATGCATATATCATGATGAAGGATATTCTGGATGGATTACTATCTATGCACAATATCAATCATCTAATAGACTTGATATTAGGAGTGAGTTTACCAAACAAAGCCACGTATAAGTTGATGCATATGGAGAATGAGGAGATAAAGGATCATGTACAAGAATTAATTAATAACATGTCGATTATATTATTGAGCATCGTGTGCAATACCTTTACTATTGACACTAAGAAAAGAGGATAATGGATAATGTGCACTAATTCTAGAGTCATCAACAAGATTACAATCAAGTATATATATCTATTGTCACACATGGATGAATTGATGGACTATCTAAGTGAAGCGGAAGTACTTCAAAAATATTGATTTGACGAGTGGATACCACTAGGTCAGAATCAAGAAATGAGATAAGTGGAAGACTAGGTTCAAAATGCAGGATGGTTTGTATGAGTGGTTGGTCATGTCATTTGGGATAACCATTATATTGAGCACATTCATATGGTTAATGAATGAAGTGATGAAACAATTTATGGGTAAGTTTTTCTTTTTTAACATGAATGACATTCTAATTTTTAGTATAATGCAAGAAGAGCAATTAGTCCATTTGGGGAAAGTGTTAGAGCATTTTCATGAAGAGAAGTTGTTAGTAAAATTAAAGAAGTTTAATTTCATAAAGAAGTTGGTCTACTTGATATTTGTGATATCTCAATAAGGCTTAAAGATGGATCATGAGAAAGTGAGGGCTATAGTGGATTAGCCATCACCTAGAAGTGTCACAGAGGCCCATATATTCCATGGACTTGTGAGCTTCTATGATAATTTCATCCTAGTATTCAGCAAGATTTGTGCAACAATCATAGAGGTGATGCACAAAGATAGAAGAGAGTTTCAGTGGATCATGAATGCAGAACATGCATTCCAGAAGTTGAAGAAGAAGTTCATAAAAAAACCAGTGTTGGATTTTCTTGATTTCAACTAGGTTATATTTCAATGCCAGTGGGATAACAATCAAAGTAGTGATGAGTCAAAAAGGAAGACCCGTCACATACTTTAGTAATAAACTGAATGACACAAGGAATAAATATATAGTTTATGATAAATATTTTTTTGACATTATGCATGCTTTGAAGAAGTGGAGGCACTAATTATTGCCTAAGGATTTCGTACCATACACAAATCACTAGAAACCATGTCAAAGCATATAAGTGTGTCCCACTTGATAGCAAAAAGTATTTTAAAATATGACTAGTAAATTAATCTCTAAAAAATAATTTTAAAAACTTAAAAATATCAGGTAAGTTATGGATACATTGTGCTTTGGTATATTTAAGCTATTAAAATTTTTGTTTTTTCATTTTATACTTGCTTAGTGGTGGGCTATATTTTGTTAAAAGTATAAAAAGTGTAAAAAAGTGTGTTAGGTTGTGGAGCTTGTTTTCATGTGAGAAAGTGTTGAAGACTATACACTAAGAGTACTGTACACTTTCCACAGTTGTCTCATTGGGAAACATGCCTGATATACCGGGAAACATGTTTTTCTCATATGGGAAGAATTTTTGACCCCATAGGTTTATGGGACGGTTTTGGCCCATGGTTTTTGATACCCACGGTTTTGTAAAACTGCTTAAGCAGTTGTCTATTTATATGGTTTTGTGCATATGGTAGGATTATGTAACATTGCAGATGTGTTTTGAATTTGGTTGTGAATTCTGTAGAGTTTGTTGAGCATAGCTCCAAAAATATCTAGGTATTGTATTGAGAGAGCGGTGGCTTGTAATAAAATCTGAGCAAGTGATTCTTGGTGGACGTAGCCCACATTGGGTGAACCACGTTAAATACTGTCTCTTTTTGTTGTGTTATATTATTCTGCACTTTTATTTGAGATCTGTAATATTTTCTGCATATTAGTTTCTACTGTTGTGATTCTGTGAGGGATTATTCCACATATTTTATCCCTTATTTCCTAATAATTGGTATCAAATCTTGGTTTGGTTTTCTGAAGTGTTGAATCATAGGGAAAATTTTATCTTGAGTGGGAGCTATGGCAGATGATGGAAGATATAGGGTTGATAAATTCAACATGCAGAATTTTAGTCTTTGGAAGATTACCTTTATTAGAAGGATCTTTAGATTTTGATGAGATTTTTTCTCCTGTAGTAAAAATGACTTCGATTAGAACTGTTCTTAGAATAGTTGCAGTAGAAGACTTGCACTTAGAGCAGTTTGATGTAAAGACTGCATTTCTCCATGGTGATTTGGAGGAGGAACTATATATGTAGCAACCATAGGGCTATAAGGTCAAAGGTAAAGAGGAGATGGTGTGCAAACTGAAGAAGAGCTTGTATGGCTTGAAACAAGCTCCATGTCAATGGTATAAGAAATTTGATAGCTTCATGATGGAGTAAGGTTATATTAGATGTCATTTTGACCATTGCGTGTATACAAAGAAATTTGAGGATGACAGTTATATTATCCTTTGTCTGTATGTGGATGACATGTTGGTTGCAGGTAAAAACATGTAGGAAATAAAAGTACTCAAGAAGCAGCTAAGTGAATCCTTTGCTATGAAGGATTTGGGGGTAGCCAAACAAATCCTTGGTATGAGGATATCTCGAGATAGGAAGGAACATAAGTTGACTGTATCTCAGGAAGAGTACATTAAGAAAGTCTTGGAGAGGTTTAATATGCAGGATGCTAAACTGGTTGTGACTCCTTTGGCAGGCCATTTCAAGTTATCAAAGGAGCAGTGTCCCAAGACAGAGCAGGAGAGAAACTAGATGTCCAAGGTACCTTACTCATCAACGGTTGGCAGTTTAATGTATACCATGGTGTGCACCAGGCCTGATATTGCCCATGCAGTTGGAGAGGTGAGTAGATTTATGAATGATCCAGATAGAGATCACTGGTAGGCAGTAAAGTGGATCCTTCGGTATTTGAGAGGGACCATGGGGAAAATTTTGTGCTACAATGGATCAGACACCACTTTGTGTGGTTATGTAGATTCAAATATGGCTAGAGATGTAGACAACAGGAGGAGCATGACAGGTTATGTTTACACTGTAAGTGGGGCAATAATGAGCTAGATTTCACAACTACAGAAGCTGGTGGCTTTGTTAACCACAAAGGCTGAGTATGTTGCTGCCACAGAGGCAAACAAAGAAATGATTTAGTTACAACAATTGCTTGAGGAGTTAGGGCATAAGCAGGAGGAAGGAAAGTTACATAGTGATAGTCATAGTGCTATACACCTAGCTAAGAACTCTGCTTTCCACTCTAGGACGAAGCATATATAGTTAAGGTACCATTTAATCAGGACAACTTTGGAGGAAGAGAAGTTGAAGTTGGAGAAGATTCACACCAGTCAGAATCCTGCAGACATGATGATGCGCCAAAATTAGCAGGAACTTGACAAGGTCATAACTTGAGCTCCGGGTGTCTGTTTGAGTCCTTTTTTTTAAACCACATGTTTTGATGAGATGAATGCAGCGACAAACAACCCTACCGGTTGGGGCAAGTTTTGACACGTTTTTGGGCCCTAAATCCACCATCTTGAGGCCAAAAATTAGGATTTAAGTTGTAGTTCGATTTTTTTCCTATTTTTGGGCATTAGTTAATTTTAGTCTATTAGTTGCATTATGAGTTAGAAAGTTGGCAATTCCTCTAATTTAGGAATGTAGAAGATGCATGGCAATTTTTGTGCCCGTACGAATAAGCATGCAAACTTACTAAGAATAGCAGGTTCTAGTAAACTACTAAAAATAGTAATTTCCACCACCTAGAGTAGATTTAGTCAAGTTACTTAGAGTTTTCTTGGCAACTCGAGTTGGGAGTTGTTTTCCTATTTAGGAAACATTGTAATTCATTATTCAATAATGAAGAAGGAGATTTATTTATTTTGGAGTTCATGTTATTTGCAGAATATCAAGTTTGTTTAGAATTTGGCTACATTACATGATGACCAAAGTGGTCACAAGGGGAAAATTGAAGTTGTGTTAAGGTTTGGTTGGTCTTCACGGATACTAGTGAAGGGTTGAGAAGCTTGCTCAGAGGAAAACTAGTCTCCAAGTGGGAGATTGTTAGGTTGTGGAGCCTGTTTTCATGTGAGAAAGTGTTGAAAACTGTACATTAAGAGTACTGTACACTTTCCACAGTTGTCTCACAGGGAAACATGCCCGATATATTGGAAAACATGTTTTTCTCATATGGGAAAGATTTTTGACCCATAGGTTTATGGGATGGTTTTGGCCCATGGTTTTGATACCCACGGTTTTGTAAAACTACTTAAGCAGTTGTCTATTTATATGGTTTTGTGCATATGGTAGGATTATGTAACTTTGCATATGTGTTTTGAATTCACTTGTGAATTTTGTAGAGTTTGTTAAGCATAGCTCCAAACATATCTAGGTATTGTATTGAGAGAGCAGTGGCTTGTAATAAAATATGAGCAAGTGATTCTTGGTGGACGTAGCCCAAATTGGGTGAACCACGTTAAATATTGTCTCTTTGTGTTGTGTTATATTATTCTGCACTTTTATTTGAGATCTGTAATATTTTCTGCATATTAGTTTCTATTGTTGCGATTCTGTGAGGGATTATTCTACATATTTTATCCCTTATTTCCTAACAAAGTGGGACACTATTCATAAATAGTCAAGGAAGATGAATAAGAGATGTATGAAATGAGTTGAGTTTTTACAGAGCCACTCATTTGTCTTAAAGCATAAAAGTAGGAAATCTAACAGAGTTGTGTTAACTGACATGTAGGTGAGTGTGCTAGGGTTCGAGGGGAAGAAGGAACTCTATGCAAAGGATGAAGACTTTGTGAAATCAAGGAGAGCATGCACAAAAAAATGAGCATTGATCACATTCTTTTATTAGAATAATTTCCATAGGAAGGTTTATAGTTCAAGGGAAAAAAATTATGTGTATCAAAGGGATCAATGAGTGAGAATTTGGTTAAGGAAAAACATTATGGAGGAATGTCAAGGCACTTCAGGGTAGATAAGACCTTGGTATAATTGGGTGAGAGATATTGTTGGCCATGGATGGCCACAAAAGTGTACAATTATATCCAGAGATGTATAATTTTCGAGTTCGAAAAAGGAAGGAACTAAAATACACGGTTATATTGACTACTTGGAGTACTCGAGAGACCATGGGAGAATCTGAGTATGGAAATTGTTTTGGGATTTCCTAGAATGAAAAAGGGTCATAAATATTTGTTAAAGTGTATAGATTCTCGAAGATGGCTCATTTTATCGTTTGCGAAAATACCAATGATGTCACTCGTGTTGCAAATCTATTTTTCAGCAAAGTTGTAAGACTGCATTATTTTCCATGCACCATTGTATTTGATATAGATACATGAATTATGGGTCATTTTTGGAACACAATATGTAAGTAACTAAATACAAAGTGGTAGTTTAGTTGTGCATATCACCTACAAATGAATGGCTAAATGGAAGTTTTCAACTCCAGTCTTGGAAATTTGTTTCATGTTTGGTAGGGGATAAGGAAGAAACATGGGATGTTGTTCTCATATAGGCAAAGTTCGCATATAAAAACTTTTTCAATAGGATCATGGGGAAGTCATATTTACAAAATATGTATGTAATAATTCCAAGGGGAATTATGGACATTAGGGAGAAAACTTTAGGAAACGGGAAGAGTACAAAATTAGAGGACTTCAAAAAGTACATAAGGGAAGTGTACGAGAAAGTGTGCAAATAACTCAAGAAGAGTACTGCTCAATACAAAGAGTGCATAGATTTACAGATAAGACACTTGGAGGTTAAGGTGGGAGACCTAATTATTACACACCTAAGGAAGGAAAGGCTCCCACAAGGAACTTATGACAAAATCAAGTAGTAGAAGATTACACCATATGGAGTCTTAAAAACGTTTGTGAAGAACTCATACGAGCTAGAGCTGTTGGAAGGGATAGACATCTCACCTATTTTCAACATAGTAAATCTATACCCATTTTATGAGGGGTAAACGATTGCAAAATAGAGCAACACAAAAGTAGATTTGAGATGCCAAATACCAGAGAAACAAAACGTAAAATTGGAATGCATTTTCAAAGAACATATAGTGAAAATGATGTGTAGAAAGGAATATAATGAATAACTGATAAAATGGAGATATCAAGCAGCAAAGGACGCATCTTGGCTTATATATGAAAATATCATAAGACTTGGACATTTCATTTGATACCTTCAAAGTACCACTTGAATTAGGGCTCAAATTTCTTCTTACCCAATGTGTATGATGTTAGATCATTCAGGTTCATGTGCAATCCTCTGTCAAACAAAATAAATTATATTTAAAATATTTTTTTATGCAATGACACTCCATGAATGATCTGTAAAAAGTTCACTTTGACTTAATCACTTGGTAGAAGTCGCGTAAAACTCATATTACCTTTGTTTTACAAAAGCCATGAAAGTTTTTCGTAAATCACGTAAAGCTATGAACTTCGCATAAGCTTACCTAAGCTCAGAGCTGAATTAAAGGTCAGGAGCACCCTAGGCAATAGTTTGTGTGGGTGCCCTCCTCAAAAAATTATTTAATATTTTTTTCCATAAAGCAAATAAATAAAATATGTCTATATTTTTGTATTTTTAAATTTACATCATGGTCATAATAAAATAATAATAAAAATATATTATTAAATTATCACAGAAGGATGAAAAATATTCCGTGGATGGAAAACATTAGTCGTAGGAGATGCTCAGAATGCAAAAAATACAATATTTTATACAAGGCTTCTTACAAGTCATATTTAGCCATATCAAGTAGGTGACAGGAACTCTATCCTAAAAGAAAGCACCATTATTTTACAAAGAAACAAAAACGTTTATGTAGTTCCCATGGTTTTGTGAAGAGTCATATTTGGACCAAGCCTACGGATTCCTCCATAACAAAATAATAGAAAATTTACCCAAAAAATTAAGAATAGAAAATCAAATACTTTTTTCCTTTAATTATACTCACCTCTAGTAGATACACTAGCAACATTATAAAAATACATTAACCTTTTTCTAGAACAAATTACACACCTATATAATCTGGAGCTACATCAGAGAATGGGCAACAATACCAAAAAAATCATATGTGCTTATAAATATGTGATATTTTCTTTTACTTGCAAAAATATTACAAAACTTTTTTATGTGTATGCGTGAAATTTATGTTACTATACAATAATATCTATAAATAGTTTAATCACTATTAAGTCTTCAGATAAATTATTTTAAAGTTAAGTTCTAAAATTAACCGATAAAAAGGAAATTTTTAGATTCATGCACCCCCTGACTGCTGGTGCCCTAGGCAACTGCCTAGTTTTCCTAAGGCTTATTCCCCCTCTGCCTAAGCTGCATAATTATGTGGACGCTAAGAAACACTACAAAAGCCACGAAATGCTAGACTTTACCGCATGAGCTTATTCCAAGCTTCCTCGTGAAGAAATTCACATTGCATAATAGGATTGTGCAAACCTTACGTAATCATGACATATAATATCTTGCACAAACTGTCCATACTTGTCCAAATCTGACAATTCCCATATAGAACCGCGAACTTAATTTTAATACCATTAGACACCTATAAAATCCACTCAATATTATGTTCAATGTGAGCACTCCTAATAGATCTAATGGTTTTATTTGCACACACGTCAAGTGGTTGTCAACATCACTATAGTTGTGAACATGCACACATGGATCTTACTCCATGTGTGCATGGCTAGAGACCAACTAATTCGAGACAAAAAGGGACATTCTAAGAAGATCAATGACTGGCCACATATACCTGAGAGGGTATTCTTTAGAGGATCTTTAACTGCATTGGTATTTTTACTCACCCACATGAGCACACATGAATTCTATATATAGAAGGGAGTAGCTTACTTGTAAAGCATCTTGATTTAGAGCTTGAGCCTTTGTTTTTTAGATAATATTGATCTATTATGACTATCCTTGTAATTTTGAACCAAATGTTGGTTCTGCAAAAGCTTTGCATAGTATGCAAGTTCAAGGATAGGTCTAGGCTAGGGAATTATGACTAGAATCCTTATTGATTCTCATAGAAAACTATAATTGGAGTGCATCGACAATGTGCTTGAATATGTGATCCAATTTCCTTACATTAATAGAAATATTTTCATTTATTTATGGTTTAGGAGTTGTTCCAGATATCTCGCCTTTTGTGAGAACTACTACAAGGGTTGTATGGTGGAAGGAATCCCTTCAATGGGAACCATGAATGCATCACATTGGTTGTACATAAGTCCAAGCCTTGCACACACATCTCTTTTCATGCATATGTATAACCTCAACATAAAACTTCTCTAAACCCACCTACTAATGAGCTCTCATGCACGAGCATTCCTTGCATGCCCTTATGTGAAAACCTATACTTATGCACCCGTGTACCCAATCCTCTCGTTTAGTTGAATACTTTATACTTAACTTGAATCTGGAAGGGTTTTAAAAAAAAAAAGAAATATCAATGGAAGAGATGTATGTTGTGCACTTTGCATTATAATGGAGATATCCCCTTGTCTTATAGCTAAATAAAATAAAAGAATAGTAAATTGTTTTAAATTTAAACAAAGCTAATAATAGCCATTCAACATGAGTAGGCACACAAATATGAAATATCCTTATAATAAGAAATACATTAGGATAAGGATTGCTAATAATAGCCATATGGAGTGGCCACCTTGCCGAGGGCATAGTGTTTCTAGGTTTGTTCTGATTTTATAATCGTCTACATTTACGAAAAATTTGGAATTATGATATAGAGGTTTCATAGCACTTTAACATTTCAAAAAGGTCATTTTGACCCTTTAAAAATGCTAAGAATACCTCAAAATAACATTTAAAATTGCTGAAATTTTACAAAAATTAATTATATGAAATTAACCATGTAACGGGCTTGCATCTTTAATGTGATCAAGAATAAACTTGCGAGATGAGTACATTTGAAGGTAATTTTTGAAATTCATTCATGACAACATAAATTGAGGTATTTCATTGGGGTTTTTTGAGATACTTATTGTAAATCAAGACATTTTAAAAGTTTTGTTCCTATGTTGAACATCTAAATGAGCTTCTTGATCAAAATATACACCATTTTCATTGACATTGACATTGACATTTTGAGATTCATTCACGACATTTTCATCACTAGGTATAGACACCCCTAAAAATACATGCATATTTCTAGTCTATTTGTGGATTATTCATATCATATTTACATCCCTTCATAGTTAATTAAGTTAATTCCATCCCTTTAGAATTAATTAAATTAATTCTATCATATTGTTGGAATGAATTAAATTTAATTCATATGACCCTTAGCTAACTTAATTAAAAACATTTATTTAATTAAAATGTTAATTACCCTCTCACACCTCATAGCTAATTAAATTAGTTATTTAAAATAGAAATAAATCTATTTTCCTATTCATCCTCCACTTAGACTCCACTTCACTATCCTAGTCACTCCACTCTCACTCCACTTCTAGAATCCTACAAAGGTGGGGGCAAAAACATTATACATACAACTACCTCAATGAATAAAAAAATAAATTCATTACCCCTCAATGGAAAATGAATTCATTCTAACTTACTCTAATGTTATTTTAAGAATAGGACATTCAAACTTCATTAACCACCTTCAACCACTCCATAGCCTCTATAAAAAGTAGGCCTTGTCCTTTGCAAATATCCCTGAACCCATAAGCTTCGCAACAAAACTCTATTATTTTTCCATTTGATATCTACATATTGAAAAGATTTCCTTGTGTACAAATTGTCTTGTAGCATTGCCATTTCTTCATTTGGAGATCAATTTAGAGCATCCATAATCCAACAATTCAAAGAAATTTACAAGTATAATACTTCAACAAATCCTATCATTGAGGTTGCAAGAGAACTTGGAGAAGGTTTGTTGTTGATTATTTGTTTATCTTCCATTTTTGTTCATGCTTTTCTATTTACATTTGGCACACTCGGTGGGATAGATCCACACTCTATTAATCTCTATTTCATATTTTGTTATTATCTTTTAGTGTAGATTTTTATCTGTATTGACCCTTGCGTACAAATTTGGCATTATTTGGTTAACATTTGTTATTGTGGGAAGTTGTTTTTTGTTGTTTTGTGGTATTTGTGTAGGTTGTAGGTGTTTCATCTCCAAATATGGCTAGCTATACCAATAAATTTAGAGGTGGTTTTATTTGCTGGATTTTGAGTTCTTCCACCAGCTCCCTCTCTAAATTACCTCTAACTTGGTGAGCAACATCCTTAGAGATTACTATTTTTGAGTGACCTCACTAGCCAAGTTGCATTAGAGGAAACCTTGCATCGGTCCCAACAAAATTAGAAGATAGTTGGTCGAGTTATAGACCAAGTTGAGTCAATTTTCATTTTCAATTGGGTGAGTTGAGTTCGAAGTTTTTTACATTTTTGTTAATTGATAGACAACATTACATTGATCTTTGTTGTGAGATCAATTCACCATCGATCTAACCCTCCCGGGCTTGTGCCTTAACATCGACAGAAACATGTCATCTCACTGAGCCCATGGCAAGATTTCCCTAGTTGGGAACCCTAGTCGGCTGTCACCATAGCCCGCAGTGAGATTTCCATAACATCTGATTGGCTACATTCATTCCAAGCCCGTTGCTGCCCATATTGACCCATGTGTCACCCTGTTGGCTCACTAACTTATATGCCACCTCATTGAGCCCATGACCCAAATGTTGACATCATCGTTGAGCCATTCTAGACCCCAAACTCTTCCATTGAGCTCCATTTACCTTGTCGAGTTACCTTCAGAACCCTAACTAACTCGTGAATCGAGCCCAATCTTTGTTCAACCTACTTACATCCCGCCTTAGAGTGGCCAAATTCATCCACCTTGAACTCCATACAACCCTTTCACTCTATCATTTGAGCCTCAAGCCCTCACTCAACGTCGTGAATGTTCATTCCCTGCTGAGTTGATCTACCTATAACCCTTGATCGACTCATCCTCATCCATCTCGAACCTTGCCCAATTTACCCCAAGATTTGAGCCTAATCCCAAACCATTGACCCTGTAACTCAGCCCAACTTGGATTCGTATAGTCCAAGACTAAGGCTCTCCCACCTACAACTTAGATCACCAAGTTGAGCCTGAGCCTTCACCCCTTTCATTTTTCATCCTTAGGATTTTAGGGTTTTCCTTCTTCACTCCCCCTTTTGCTCTAAATTTGATTACACTAAAATTAGGTTAAGTTTATTTAAATTCATTTACTCTAGCTTTTTAATTTTTTTTTTAATTAAATTAATCTAACTTTTTAATTAATTAAGGTTTATTTAGTAATTAGGTCCTAGTTTAAATTTTTTTTCATCAAATTAGACTAAATAAGAAATTGGGAAACTCTAAATTAAGGGTTATTGGACGTTCTTTACCATTAACTTATTTTTGGAGGATATTGTGAAAGTATTAAGCTTTTTTGGGGATTTTATTGGGTTTCAAGGAGGTTATTTTTGTGAATCTAATCTTGATAAGCTCACGAGTATGCTCTTTTCTCGCACTTCTATAAGTGATCTTGAAAATAAGAAACGTGAGTTTTTTTTTTATGTTTTATCTCACGTGTTTACCTCAGGAAAACTTCTAACTCATTACTTACATGACCATCTCTATGAAGGTTTCTTTTTAAATCAAAACTACTAACTGCATAGTTACCTTTGATCTCATGTGGAATCACAAAATTCTATCATCTTCTTTTATTAAATGTTATAAAAAATCTCTTTAACTAATTTTTTTGAAGAAAATGTTTATTCCCCCTCTGATTGTTAATGTGGCAAGTACATGGCCAGGGGATATAAACTCATTTTGAGGAGTACCACAGGAACCCCAAAGTAGTTAGCACCTTGAGTGAATTGGCCAATGAAACGGGATACCCACTACTTGACTAGTATACGTTTGTGAGGATTAGAACCAAAATTATCCATAGTGGCGACCCCAATTTGATCCTTTGAGCGGAGTAAAATAATTTCTTATTATCAAGAGGAGTAAAGTAAATATGGTAACTAGAATTTTTCCTAGTGTATCGAGATCTCTCGGGTAATTTTTGGCATTTATGGAGAGAACCATTTTATAGGAAGCCCCCTTGACCAAGACAACTTAATTT
Organism: Taxus chinensis; assembly: GCA_019776745.2. Classification (NCBI taxonomy): domain Eukaryota; kingdom Viridiplantae; phylum Streptophyta; class Pinopsida; order Cupressales; family Taxaceae; genus Taxus; species Taxus chinensis. The sequence continues at coordinate 666,574,062 of CM034148.1, forward strand.
TATAGGCCCTCCTTACATAATGTTATCATCATATATTGTGTGTTATAAAGTTTGTGTTCCACAATCTTATCATACACATTCTATCTCCTCATCTTCTACAATTTGCAATCAACGTTCAAAGCCTTAAGTTGTGGATACCCATGTCCTCACTTGAGCACATTCATTCTCAATCTAAGTCTTGACATATTGATATTCACTTTATCATGGTCAATCACCATCATGATATTATTGCTCTATCACTTTCCTAAGTCTTTTAGTTTAACATAGAAATTGTTAAACTCTAATCAATATACCATCCTATATTTACAAATTCAACATGTCCACTTTGTTAAATTTTAGGTATCATCATTTTTTTCAAACTCTTCCATCATAAGCATTCAATTTAATAAGGGTTGAGAATTTAATCAATCAAACCATTCATCTCTTATCTTAACATTCATTTTGTTGAGATCCAGACAATTGAGCATATTCATACTCCTCTTATCTCAAGGTTCACTTTTTTATATTTCAGAAATCTCTTTTCATTTTTAACAGTCTTCCATATTAGCATTCAACTTGTTAAGGGTCAAGAAATCAACCCTTTCAACGTCTTCCATCTTAGCATTCACTTTTTAAAGGGTCGCGTAATCAACCTCTTCCATATTAGTAATCACTTTGCTAAGGGTCGAACAAATCAATCATGTTTCTTAAGTCCCTTCTACCTTAGCATTCACTTTGTTAATGATTGAATAATCATATTTTCAATCTCTTCCATATTAGAATTCACTTTGCTAAGTTTCGAGCATATGATCTTCATTTCCAAACTCTTCCATCTTAGCATTCACTTTGCTAAGGGTTGAGTAATCTAATCTTAAATTCCAAACTCTTCCATCTTAGCATTAATTTTGTTAAGAGTCAAGTAATCTATCTCTCATTTTTACACTCTACTATCTTAACATTCACTTTTCTAAGAGTAGGGTATATTAATCTTCATCACTGCACTCTTCCATCTTAACATTTCATTTTGTTAAGGGTTGAGTAAGAAATTGATCGTTTTTCTACATTATGTCATCTTAACATTCACTTTGTTAAGGGATGAATACTCGATATTTATTTTTAACCTCTTCCATCTTAGCATTCACTTTGCTAAGGGTCAAACAATCAATCAAAAGTCTCTTCCATCTTAACATTCACTTTTTTAAGGGTCGAGAAAACAATCCCAAGTCTCTTCCACCTTAACATTCACTTTATTAAGGGTTGAGATCCTTTCAATCCCACATCTCTTCCATATTAACATTCACTTTGCTAAGGGTTGAGTAAATCGATCTTCATCACTAAACTCTTCCATATTAGCATTCACTTTGATAAGGGTTGAGTAATCATACTTTATTTTACAAAATCTTTCATCTTAGTATTCACTTTGCTAAAGGTTAAGTCATCGATTTTCATTGTTAAAAATCTTCCACCTTAACAATTACTTTGTTAAGGGTTGAGTAATCAATCGTAATTTCCCTAAACTCTTCTATCTTGATGTTCACTTTGTTAAGGGTTGATTATTCGATCAATTTAGTTTCCTAGTATTGTATTTTGGCGTTCACTTTGCCAAAATATAAGCACATCAAAAAAAGTTTCATCATTCCCCCCCGCTTTCAGACAAAATGGTGGGAACAAGGCATCGAAATTATGACCCATTTAGAAGAAAGGATCAAAATCCTTTTCACATTAGTTCTGATGAAGAGGATGAAGACCAACTAGAGGATCAACAAAATAAGGTTTCCTCAAAAGAACAAATACAATTTGAAGCAATATTACGACAAAATAAAGACCAATTCATTTTCTGTCTCCTTGAAATGAGAGATAAGTTGCCTTCAAATTTTGATGAAGCATATTTACAAAAATTATGAATCCAACCTAAAATAAATAAGGATACTTCTCCTGAACCCATTAAGAACAATGAGGCCAAATCAAGAAAAATAAAAAATGACGACAAAGGAAAATCTAATGTTTTTTCCTTTGAGTCAAATCAAGATTTGATATATAAGATTAATGCACTGACCAAACAACTAGATTTGGATGCTTATAAAGTCACTAATAACATGAAAAATTATGAAACAAAGAAAAAAAATGACAATGAACCAAAAAGAAGGATTGAATAAAAAGGGGGACAACCAATGCACACATTAACAATATTCCCAACATTCCACAAATTAACTCACCATTTCCCCAAGAATGGAAAAGAATGAAAGATACAATCTAGGGAATGCAAAAGAAAAACAAACATTTCAACTTTGAAGAGATGTGCCCTTATCCATTCGATAAAGACATCTTCAGATTCCATTTTCTTAGAACCTTCGAAGTTCTAAAGTTTGAAAAATAAAAGAAAAAACACGAACCTTGAGAACATGTAGATGAATTATTTATGGATTTTCAAGAGGTAACTAATTAAGAAAATATTGGAAATATAAATGCTAAATTCTAATTACAGAGTAATGATGCAAATATTGGGCTTTGCACTACATTTCAGACTCCATGTAGTTTTACATGTGTGTGTAGAATTGTGCCCTAGGTGGCTCTTGTGCAAGATGCACTTGATAGCGATAAAGTAGCTAGATGGAGCAAATGTAAGTAGGTGTGTGCATGGAAAACTAGAATTCCCCTCCTATGAGGTGTATGCAGAAAAATGTGGTCCCTTGTCCCTTGAATGTATGTTAGATGGATGCTTTGATGCTCTTGTAATGCCTTTAGATGAAACCTTAGGTGATAGTAGTAGATGTTTAGCTTGGTCCTTTATTATGGTCACATAACTTTGTATTTATATGACTCCCTTGTTTGAATTTCGTAATTAACCACTAAAAGGTCAACTCATAAGAAAACAAGATGCCCAACAACTAGAAAGGACCTAAAATATATGAGCAATATACAAAGAGGTTGGGGGCGCCTGGGCACTGATGTCCTGGCTGGGCGCTAGTGTCTAGAATCAGAAAATATGAAGTATCAAAAGTCAAACTGGGAAGTAGGGTGTGTAAGATCGAGAAGGAAAATAGAAAGAAAGAAAAGAGGCTAAAGACAATAGTCAATTAGTAATTTTCTCACTTAGGAATCATATGAATAGTGGTATGTGACTTGGACCTAGAAATGTATCCAAAGTGTGTGATTTAGTGTCTACATTTCCCCCCACTTTATGTTGTTGAGTGAATGCTCGATAAAATAAAGTAGATCAAATATGCGTACCTGATAACCATGTAGATCGACGACGAAAGCGTGACGAGGAGACAAGAAAAAATGTGGAGTGATAAAAATGAAGCGTAGAAGCTAGAGAAGAGGAAGTGATCCTAGGGGTGAAAGCGTAGGTGTGTATATCATGTTGTACTTGTTGTCAATGTCACTTGATGTTTGAAGATGTGACTCTTCCTTCCCATAAGGACATACATGCAAAAGAGAAGAGAAAAATAGTAGTCAAATGTGTGTATATGAAAAATTCGATCCAAATGTGTAAAAAGTATGTAAAAATGTGGTGTCCCCCAGATTTCACCCTGAAATATAGGACTACCCATTTGAAAAAAAATTGTACTTTTTAAAATAGCAGGTCTTTTGTGTTTTTATTGCAGAAAGATGTCTGTATTATGTTAGGATATTCCTAGTGTATCATACGAGCCAATTTTGACAAAATACCCAGATGCCCAAACTCGTTTTATCCTTTCGTCAAGTTTTGTCTACGAGAAGTTTTTATTTAATTATTTAGAACCCCATTTGAAGTGTAGACACCTAAAGTATGCTTACACTTAGCATTTCATCCAATTCAACTAATTGACGATAGTTCGTTAATTCCCCATTCTTAAATCCATTTTCGGATGCCCATTAATGACAATCTTTTGATCGTATTCCTCCTATAATCAGCTTATTTGGCTAATATCTCTCTTATTAGTTAAACATTCCTCCTTTTGACCATTCAAAACCTCCCTAGTTCTCTCTAGACCACTTCTATTGGCTTTTTAGGCTATCTATCAGTCACAATTGGTTATCCAGACCCCTCCCAACTCTCAATGAGTCTCTAATCACTTGCTAATCAAATTTTAACTAGCCTAAACCAAACTTAACTAAGCCTAAAGCGTGTTTATCCTAATCTAATCTAAAAGTGATTTTTGAAATTTAGTCCCACATGCACCCAAATTCCAATCTCTCCCAAGTGGAAAACTATAAATACAAGGCTAAGCCTACCCATTCAAACTGACAACTTTACATAACACAAAGCCAAAACAAGCATAAGAAAGCTTGGATCTCATTTGTATTAGCTTCAAGCTAATTAGACATTTGATCTAAAGCTTTCCTTTCTCCATTGTTGAGCTAACACCTCCATTTGCATCCATAATCCAAGTTTTGAGTAATATGGAGAGAACCATTGGCCTTGAAGCCATTAATGGTGAGAATCCATTCTTGAAAGCTTGAGTTTCATATCAAACATCACACCTTTGATTGCTAAGTTGATATTTTTAGGTTCAATTTCTAAAATTAAGTAATCTAAAGAGTAGAGAGTGGCTTTATCATGTTAGTTTTTGATGTTTTTATCAAAGTTATAATGCTTTCATGTTAGTTTCCCTTGTTTATCTCTTATCTTATGGTGCATAGTTGAGTTAGTAAAGATTTGAGGTTCTTTAGCCTCATTTCATAGCTTCTGCAACTTTCCATTGCATACATTTGGCACACCTGGTGGGACACTTATGTCCATCCTCCATTAATGGAGGTCTTTTGAGTTCCTCAAAGTTTATTTTCAAGTTTTTGGGTTAAATCACTTGTTATTTCCTCACTTCTATTTCTAACACTAGATAAATGAACTTCATTTGCAAGTATTTTATGGGTTTGATATAGAAATAGGACACTTTGACTAACAACTAACCAGTTTGCTTTTGAAAATTTAAAAATCTGTGAGTTTTGCAGGTTTTTCATAGGGTACGCGTAGGTGTTCAGGAGGGGGCACATACACGTTGAAACCCTAATGTCTCCTTCAGAATAGAAGCGTACCTGTCTGGTAGTCCTCATCATTGGTAAAGTTTGTCTCTGCAGGGATGCACACGCGTCTCCATCAGTTGGGCTGCATATCCGCCTCTCTAGCTGCGTATGCATAAATAACTTGACTGTGTAAAATTTGAAACTGTTTGTTTTATGCTTGAGCTCATACATGTTGAAACCTAAGCGTCTACGTTAATCTGCAAGTTTCCCTATCTAGTTGCAAGCGTATGTGTTTTAATATACTGGATTGCACTAATTTTTGTCTGGAGGCGTATCCGTTGAGTTGGGCACGTACCTATCGGTTGGGGAGCACTGGTGTCGGTTTGGGAGCACATGTGTCTGTGTAAAGATTGAAATTTTTTCTATAATCTGCAAAATCTTTTTTTTTCTGATCTTTGCTGCAAATTGCTCAGACAAACAAGTTAAAAACATAGTTTTTCTTTGGTCTTTCAGTTTGCATAGTTAAGTGTTTTCGGTTCTTAGCTTAAAACTAAGTTTATAAAAGTGTGTATGTTCTCTCTTTGCGCCTTCAAAAGTGATCTTGGAGATCAAAAACACTTATACAAAACTTGTATCAAATGTTCAAAACAATCTTTTTTATAAAGGATAAAGTAAACTTTCATGTGATTTAGTAGGCTTTTTTACATTGTGTATGCTCTTCCTTCGTGCCTATTGGAGATCTTAGAAATCAAAAGCAAAGTGTAAAGTTTTCCTTTTGACATCAATCTGTGAACTAGAAAATTACTAAAGCTTGTTGTCTATAGGACCCAATGCTTGTAGAAGAAAGACGTCCAAAAACACAAAACTTCTAATACACATGTTCTTGCAAATTGCCAAATTGTGTGCCACTTAAAACCACATTAAGTTAAGCAAGATAAAAAACACACCATATTCAAAACATTGTATTGTAGGTTTTAGAAAAGGGTACATCCCTCTCTACTTAACTGGAACGTAACCCCTTTGGCATAATGCCTTAAGCTATAACAATGGGGGTGGTACTAGGAACCCTAAAGTAGTCCACCGCTGTGTAACCTCGTGGATGAAACAAGAAGCGCCTCGCTTACCCACTTGACTAGTTTTCCTTGTGAGTTAACATTACAAAGTTGTCTGTATCGCGACCCTAGCAAGAGTACACGATTGATGCAATTAGTGCCCACTGTACTTGAAGGGGGCAAAGCCGAGATACTCCCAAGTTAAGTCAGGGTGACTTTTTTGGGTAAATCGTGCCCGCAATTAGATGACTTTGTAACACCTAGCTGAGAGATCTTATTAAGGAGGCCATTTTGTCTTGAGGCCCACCTTTACTAGTCCTTTGTCGCGTTTTTGCCACCACGAAGTGATAACTTGTTTGGATTCAAAACCTTGTTTTTCGAACAAGGAAAAAAATCCACTTAAGTTGGATCTAAGTGCCTTTCATCATGGAAATTAGATGACATTTCACTTAGCTTAGCTTCTTTCTCACCTTCAGATGAGGCAAGCTCCGCCCAAGTGGCATTTAGTTTATTTTTTGATCTATACATTTGCATTCTTGTTGCCCATTTAGGGCAATAGAAGGCATCTTTCAGGAGTGTTGTCATAGATAGTGTTCACCAATTTTTTATCTGTTTACGCTCATCCATGTTTGCGGCTAAGTTGTTAAACATCTAAAGTGTGTGGATACGTCCTAATATCTTTGATGGCCTCTTGATCTTGATTTCAAGATCATCATCATAGTTAGGATTGATTCATCATTTGATATCCCTTTTACTTGTTGTCTTGTTTGCATTGTCCCGACACAATTAAGATACTTATGTCACGTTTTTCGTAAACGTAATCTAAGTGTTTGTATTGTGGTGTTACGCTGCACACATTTTAGCACATCCTTAGTATACTTTGACTTAGTTTTTCTTCAAATATTGTCCAAAATATTGAAGAGTGTCACTTACTTTGTTTGAGTCGTTTCGATACCACGTTGGCACTAATATCTCGCTTCTCCGTGAAGCTTGACAGACGTGTCCAATTGGTGTGGCCACGTGGCCTACATTTGTAATCCTCGCCCTTTAAAATTTTGTCCTTATTGGTTGTTGAACTTGTTGTGGTATCCTTTGATTGGGAGTCACATCTACCCTTTGTTAAAATTTACGCCTTGTTCATTTCAACCTTCACGTAAATATTGACATTGTTTTGATCATCTTTGCATTGAACTATCATTTTGCACATGTGTTTGCATAGGGTGTGTTTCCTTGTTGATTGGCTTTGTGTTTCACACTTGCATGATTGTTCCTTTTGATTATTCATCTAAAAAAATGCTTTCTAGGACAATCCTTTTTTATCTCATCGAGATTATGTCGTCACGATGTCTATTTTCCATAGACCCTCTTCGGAAAATCATGCACACATCTCCATGCTTACAAAATGTCTAGTTCGATGTCATTACGCTACTCAAATTGACATGTCACTTCCTTCCCTTTGAAGGAGTTCCATCACACTATCTAGAGATAGACATTTGTGCTTAAACGATGCCAACAATGACTGACTATTGCGCAGTTTCTCACACTTACTACAATACAAAACCTAAGTTTAGCAATTCAAATCAAAAGATTCCCATTACAACTAAACCTCATTTGGTTCTTCGTGCTAGAGGGCCCATTCGGGTACCCTGTTCCCCACCTTTAGCTCATAGTTGGTGGTATGGTTTATATGCTTATGATCCAAATTATTATTCAAGTTCCCCCCACTCTTCTTCTTCTTTTGATTCAGATTCAAACTACCATTCTGTTATCCTGTAAAATTGACAAGGGAAATTTTGCAAGTAACCATACCAAAATTTGTTTTGGTCCCCTGAAGAGATCTGATAACATTCAAAATGGCAATAAAAAACTCCTTTTCGGAAATCAAGTATTAAGAACTTAGTTGTTTTCACCTTTTTGAACTGGGTGCAAGAAATGTTGTGTCGACATCATAAAATGTGCACCCCATAGAAAATCCTTTGCGCCCAAAACATAATGTTAACATCATCAAACTTGCACCTAAAATGTGCACTTAAAGCGCAAGAATCGACATGTCAACACATCAAAATGTACGCTAAGTAAATTCCCTTTGGTGTTGAAAACTTCATGTTAACATCCTCAAAAAATTGCGCCCCTTTATATCTTTTGGCGCTGAAATCGTCATGTCGACACCATAGAATATGTGCTTAAGGCACTGAAACTTTCATGTAGATGCTAACCAACTTGCGCCAAGGTGCATTTAAACCTGTGTCAACGCTCAGAAAACCGTGCTAAAGAAAGTTGGTGAGATAATTAATGACAGGATTTTCTATAAATAGGCGCTTAACACCTGTCGTTTTCATGAATTGAAAATTATGAAAAGTATTCCTCTGAGCCTGTCAGCTATCCCTGTCACGCCCGCGTGCCGTTTTTTCAAGTTTGTGGACCCCAACGTTGTCCTTCGTCCTTTATAAAACCGGGTAAGTGGATTTTATCACTCTTGTTATTGTTTGTGGTTTTGTTTCTTGGTTATTATTAGGTTTTAGGGTTATTATAAACCAAAAGGATAAATCTAAAATGAATAACCTAACAATCTATAAACCATTTGAAAACCGATTTTCCTCCCCTTTTAGATTTTCAAATTTGGAAGGTCCATACCTCTGAGTAAACCATCCTTTATATTTGCTTATTGCTACAAATCCCACAAACCCTCTCTTTGTCATTTTGCAAAATAAAAAAGAGAAAGAAATCATGTGAAAAGAGAGAGCGGTCAAAAATCACCCAACTATTGAAAACCTTGGCGCACTGGTTTTTGATGTTGCACCGCACACATTCGCACTGTGGCGCACTTCACGCTTGCGTAACACATGCTTTTCCCACGTGCAGGAAAAAACACTTAGCAAATTTTGTGAGGCGCAGGCGCACTTCTTTAAACAACAACATTATATGTTGTGTGATCCTGATCCACGCCGCGTGCTAAAACCTTTGGCACACTAATTCCCATTATAACATCTTCCATGTTTGCACCTTGGCGCACCTTGAACTCGTGCAACACCAAACTTATCTGCGCCCCACCAAAGCACTCTTCTTAAAGCGCTAGCACCATTTCTATAACACCAACACTACATGTTGTGTGTTGCTTACCCGCACCCCGTGCCTTTCTCCTTGGCGCTGCCTTCTGTGCATGTAGCACTCTTCAAAAGTGTGCCCTTTATAACCCTTTGGTGCAACTTTCCTCCTGTCAACACAGGCACACCTTTTTCCATGTCAACATCCCCAAAAGTGCGCCCAACCTTTTTAAGCCTCATACAACATGCTATGAACTTGCGCCTTGTGCCCTAAGCCTTATAATTGCTCATTCTTCTTTCTACAAGCTTTCATTATGGATAACATGACGGTTGACATGGCTCTTCTATGTTGGACCTCCTTGATTCTCCTTGCAGAACAACAACAACCATCCTCGAGCCCACACATGTCTTCGTCAAGCAAAAAGCCAACCAAGTCTAAAGGAAAAGCAAAGTTGACAGAGCAAGAGATGAAGTATAAATATCAGAAAGTCAGGATGCCTAACTCATATGCAGAGAGTGATCTCGATATCAGGGACTCCGAGCTTGGGCACATTGATATGGAAGACTTCTGGGTGAGAACCAACCAGGCCACTAGTGGCCCCTGGATGAACAAATTGGTGGGCAATGGATTACACTTTGCAGCTGGGCTACCAGTAAGTGCTGTTAATAATGAGTTCATCATGTTGGTGGCTCGATGCTATAACAAGGACACAAGATGTGTCGAAGATAAAGAAGGAAAGACAGTCATCGACCTAACTACTCGTCACTTTGAAATAACCTTGGGCATTCCTCATCATAGGTAGTACGTCGCCATAAGCCTAGAAGACTACAAGAAGGCATGGGATGACAATGAGGACAAAGTGTATGTAAATGATGAACGAGCTATATCTTAAGAACAAAAAGCCGGTGAGCCGATGGCCATAGACCATCCACCGCAGTGACTTCAATGAGGAACTGAGTGATACAATCACCTTCCTGAGTAGAGTATTTGGGCTTCCTGATGCCCATCATTTCCATAAATGGATGCTGAGGTACTTAGAGACCATGAGCAAGAATGTGCATGAGCAAGTGTTTTGGCTGGGGGAAATCATCAGTGACACCATCTCCCAGCAACTTCAACAGGTCATGACAACTGGGAAGTTCTATATGAATTCCTACGTTGTATACATTACAGCATCAGCGAGGGATTTCACAGGCCTGACACGAAATGGGGTATGGCCCCAGGTCAAAATATATGAATACTACCCAGAGCTAAGGCTTGAGAACAACATCCCTCTAGTTCTCAAAAATCAACAACACCTTCTTCTATGAGGTGATCTACCTGTTGAGGCCGAATATGAGACATGGTCGAACTAGACCCTAGTGTGATCACTGTCACAAAGAAGTGGGGAGCATTGTTCACTCAGTTTCCTCACATTCACATATCTCAGGGCGGTGAATTTTAAGGGTGAACCGACCAAGCTACCAAGGTATGTAGGGCCCAAGCTGATTCTCTTAGAGTTGTCAAGGCAACTAATCACATACCATGAGAGATGCATGAAGAGAAAGAAGGGAGGAACTCCATTCCCCCTTACCAGTGGGCCGATACACCTGCACCACACTGGCCAAAGCATGGGAAATGTATGTCGAACTTGAATTGTTGAATCTAAAGCATAACTTCCCAGCCAAGCCTACCTTTGATTGTCAGGGTTACCTCCCAAAGGAAAAAATTGATCCTATTCATGTACCTGAGATCGAGGACATCTACATTGACCTGACACACGAAATTGATCTCAGGTGAAAGGATCACTCCAGGCTGGCCCTGGAAGAGATCAAACACTATGGCGTGGCCATCATTCCAAAAGGATTCCAAGAGCCTGATCAAGAAATTGATCAAGTTTACCTTGACACGGATGGGGACAATTGGCCTGTTCGAAGAGATTGATAGAGCCAAGGCACCAAAGACCATTCAAGAAAGGGTCAAGCACATGTTGCAGTGCACCGAACATTGGTGCAAATAGAATGGTCTCACCTACCTCGAGGTAGATTTCACTACTTCTCCTTTAGGAAGAGCACCTCCAAGGTTGGGCCAAGTTCCGAAAGGAAAAGTGGAAATACAAGGAGGGAGAATCAAGCAAAGAAGAAGCTCCTCAAAACCCTCCTACTACTTCTGAGAAGCAAGTGGTCAACCTGGTCTCTCCAGGTAAAGAAGAAGAGACCACCGAAGTTTCAACGGACACATCCACTCAGGATGTGGTCACAGCTATAACCACTGAGGTACCCACCATTCCTTCTTCCACTCCTTCTCCTCCCCCTGTCATTGAAGCATCTATTCTAATGGATGTTTCTTCTTCTCTCCCTTCCTCCCTTCCATCTCCCACCTCTTCTATCTTCTCCTCTCTCGCGGATCTATCACCTAGTGTTCCCTCCATCCCATTACAGATCCCTTCCACCTCCATGACCTTTTCTTCCCCTGTAGTAACTCCAGGCCCTAAGAGCAGCATCACGTTAGACTCCTTGTCGATGCCACCACCAAGTGTCTCAACGTTCTTCCCTGCGGCCTCTTCAGTTGCTTCCCCTTTCACTCCCCTTTCTTCCTCCATTCCCTATACTCCTTCTCCCATAAGTCCAAGCTAGATTTCTGACCATCTGGGTCAACTCAAGAGAAAGGTTCCCATAGCACCCATGGACTTCTCTGTCATTCCGAAGAAGGGACCAAAGAAGCAGAAAGTGATAACTCACTTTTCAAAGAGCACTTCAGGGAGAGAGGGTCATGGAGATTGTATATCATGATCCCATCAAAGAGAAGAAAGATCTATCTCCTACAGACTTTAAATTGACCCAAGTCACGATGGGAACCTCATTTAAGAGCCTGCAAGGAGAGGTCTTTTTTGCAGTAGATGCCCTCTGTAAGAAACTTCAAGAAGCAAAGGAGGAGAAGAGGATACTAAAGGAACAAAACAAACATCTTCTCCAAGCATTGCAAAGAATGGGAAACGCACCTCCTATGACTGCTGTCAAGCCTACTGAAGTTCTCAGTCAGGAAAAGATAAATGAATATGCCAAGATTGGCGAACAAGGCGCGGCAGTGTCCTCCTGGATAGAGCAAATCCTCAGAGATAGTGAGGAAATAATCAAGAAGTTCACAGGACTCTACCATGGTATAGATTAGGAAAACAAGGAGCTATAGGTAGTAGCAGGATCCCTCTCCGAGGAGTTGGAAAATGCTAGATTGCAACATGAAACATTTCAAATAATGGTCAATTGTACTCAGCTAATGACCTATTAAAGGTCGGTGTCATTGATCACCCATGCGAGCACACAACAAAGCTCTCGTCAGCTTTAGATTATCAGGTTGATCAAATGGATTATATCCTAGAGAGGATAGATAAAATCAAGGACGAGGCCCTGGATGCAAAATATCAACATGGAGTAGATGGTTACAAAGATGTCTCCAGAGATGCTCAATGAAGCATTCACCTTGAGGGAGGCAACTGATACAATCAAGCTCTTCAAGGCTATCACAACCAAAGGTTTGGCGCCAGAGGTCACTTTTGACCGAGAATCAATCAATAACCTTATGGCTTGTCATGATTTCATTGGATTTTTGATTGAGGCATGTGAAGAGTACGCTGAGCTACCTGACAAGCTCAAGACTGAAAAAGAAACTTGTGAAGTTATTGGAGACCATTTCAAGGGTCCTGATCATAATCAACTTCAGAATAATGATCAGCAAGTTTATGGAGTACCGAGCTCAGTGTCACATCACCTCTCCTGATCAGAAGCAAGACACTCCATTCAAGCAAAGAGATGACGATGAATAGTTTCTCTTCTTGTGTATGCTTTGATATTTTTGTAGAAATATTTTAAAAAGTATGTTGGCATTTACGATGACATCATCCATGTTGCACCATGGGATGTTGCCATCCACAAACTTGCCTAAAGTCAACTTTTGACTTTTTAGATATTTTGTAAATATCTTGTAAGATATTTTGTAAATAGTGGTTGGTTTCTTTTTTTCTTCTTTCTCCTTCTCCTTCTATAAATACTGGAATACTTGTTTCATTCCAGGTGGACATTTTTGTATGAAAAATAGAGTGAAGAGAGAAAGACTTTGTGCCTTCTTGTAACAAAAGAGATATTAATATATATGTTAAGACTTTATGCTCAATATATGTGTTATTTGCATCAGATCTTTCTTAAGTTAGATCTATGTTTCTATTCTGTTAGATTCATTCTTATTATTGTCATATGTTCATCAGTATTGCTTTGTTTGTTTATGTAAGTAAGTTTGGCTCTGTTTACTACCAACCCAAAGCATAAACCCTCTGACCTTTCTGTCTTGGAATTCATTTCTTTTCTCCCTTCAGATCTACCTTCCTCCATTCCTTCCCTCTTACCTTTTTGTTCGCAGTTGGAACTACCTCTACTGGGATGAGATCCCAAACCCCTGAAGTTAGAATAGTGTAGATTTGCACAGATTCCTACTTGATAGAATAGCAATAAACCAGTCTCACTTTGCTGTCTCAAAGAGGGGCTATGCCCTGCACACTGTTGGCATGTTTTCCCACGACCTGTCTAACCGACAGATTTTCAAATCAACACATTTAGAATCCCACTCTTCTTATGAAGACTCAGATCCCAACTATTGTTTGGATACTCCTAGATCAAATCCTAAATCACAGTCCTCCCTTCCTTCACAGGACCTTTATTCCAAATCACCTTAATGATGTCTTCCTCCTTTGAAGACTTGTGTGAATCCAAGTTTCGTTGATCGAACATATAATTTGGTTCTTGATTCACGGTTCTCCCTTTCTTCCCAGGACCTCCTTCATTAGTCGTCTTAACAACCTCTTCCTTCATCAAAGAGTTCCACGACTCAGATTCCCTCTAGTCACATCTAACTCAAATCCTACGTCGCAACTTAACAGATGGCTATGTGCTCCTATCATCTCTCCTACATTGCATCGTCTTCTAGAAAAGAAATCTAGGTCTAAATCCACATCGTCCATTCATGTGACATTTTCCTCTAATCATACTTCCTCTCTTGAGTAATATTCTTCTGTCAATCAATCTTCCCTCCTTATCATACATGTTTCTTCTATTCAACCTTCTATGACTAAAGAAAAATAACCTCTGCTAATTGATTTCTCTCAGAATGAAGAAACAATCAAAGTACATGAAGATATCCCTCTAGAGGAGTGCAAACAAGGATTCTTTCTAGAACTTGATAGGCTTGTGTATTGGGGAAAATAAGTTGATTCCTTTTATCAAAACATAGGGGAAGATCCTAAGGTCATGTAGCTTGATTCTTCTTCTATTCCATCTTCACCTTCTTCTGAGCATGATGATATGTCGAGGTCTAGCATTAAGCCATGACATATCTTCTCATTGCCCAATCATTCCTTACCTATCATCATTCCTCAATAAAAAATATCTCCTTGGGTTACCATTGAGTAGCCCATCATCTTTTTCTATCCTGGGGCCACATCCTAGTAGCCCTCCATTTTCTACTTGTGGGTCACGTCCTGGTTGCCCATTCCCTTATATTATTGGGCCACATCCTAGTAGCCCTTCATCCTTTTCTATCTATGGGATACCTCTTGGTAGTCCCTCCTCGTCTATACTTGGGCCACACCCTAGCATCCCTTTGTCATATTCTTCTATTCTTGGGCCATGCCATCATAGCCCAACTTCTTCCATCTTAGGGCCATATCCTAGTATCCCTTTGCCATCTTCTATTAGTGAATCACCTCCTAGTAGTCCATCCTCTTCAATTCTTAGACCATATCCTATTCGTCCATCACATCATCCTCCTACCAATGACCGGGGCAAGCCCACCATCATTTCTCTCATTCCTGTCATCAATCATAAACGTTCACTCTCTTCTCCCACTTCTCAGGACCAGAAAAGTCACACGTCAGCTTATAAGAAACCCAAACAGGTTCATTTTCAAGCTCAGTTCAAAACTTCCAAGAGCTCCAAATCCCCCAACAACTTGAACAAACTCAAAATTGTAAATCAAGTGTGATTCAAGAACGCACATCAACGTAACCATCAAGTATGGTGTAAAGTGCAGAAACCTCTAGATAGGGAACTCAAGCTCCCGTATATGAAATCCATGTTTCAGGATAAATCACATTCATTTGTTGAGTACGAGCTCACCTCGATCATTGAGATCAGAGAAAATATTACGCTTGATAAACAAACATGCTTAATCTCCCTTATCAAGGAAATTGCAAACATCATTTTTGGATCTTACCATGCAAAGTGAATTTGTTGGTCCCACCTTTCCAAAAACTATCAAAAATCCAAAAATCAAAATAATTCAAAAATATAAAAAAAACATTGAGAAAACACAAGAAAAATCAAAGGTACAAAGATTAAACATTATAATCAGGTATTATGTACACATGGATGTTATTTCTTCCCTTCCTTGCTATTCTTCTGCAATTCCTACCATTTTCATCCCTTCGGTGATATTTTGGTTAGCCTATTCACACACATTTTGTGACATTTATCTCTATGGTATTTGTTTGAGCCTGGTCTTTTATCACCTTAGTATATTAAAGAATGACTGACCTCTTAGAGATCCTATCACATTCAACATCTAATAAACTTGTTGTGAAGAAATTTTGGACATATTTGTTAACACTAGCCAATGTCATCATCACAATCACTTCCACCTCCTTCCATCAAGCCATCTTTGGTTCTTAACCCCTTGTCAAACAAGAGAGTATGAAATAAGTTTTTCAGAAAGAAAAAGAATCAAAATCAATCAAATAATTCAAAAGCTAAAAGCAAAAAGCAAAAGCAAATTGATATATAACTCTCTCTTGGGGTATCTCCAATAAATCTCTATTGGGGACTATGAACACCTGAATGGAAGTAGAAAAATGTTGCAATTAGAATTAAATGCATCTCCATCAGGGCTATGGACACCTGGCTGGCAGTGGAGCAATGTATGGCTATACTACCACGTTTAATTCGCAAAATCACCTATCACCTATCAAAATCAATCATTCCTACACATTGGCTAGGGTTTCTTCACTTGTTGTCTATTAAATCTTCCCTTCAAGAGGTAATTAAATTCCACATGTACACACACTGGATCTCTATGAGTAGGCATAGGATTAGTATGTTACCAAGTGTCTTTGTTTGGACCTTGTTCAGACTCTTACTCTAGTCCTTATATTGTCTCACGATTTGTGCCTTTGGAAAATCACTTCTTCATTGCGAGGCTTCTAAGATACATTCATATCATTCACATCGTTCTTCTACTTCATTAAGAACATCCATGTGTATAGGATTAATTTTTTTGCCATGTTTTCAGACACCTTTGTCCCCTTTCACAAAAACAATCTCTCTCCTTCCTTTCTATCATGTTCTTTTAGGCCAACTTACGCTGGGGGCATCCTTGCTTCTTCCCAACAATTCATTATTTTATGTTCATCATCATGTTGAACCTATCCATAATGGCCTTGGGTCCCGCTTCTACACATGAAGAGTTTTCCTTTGAATACTCCCACCTAATTGTTGGGGAATTTATTTCATCTTCACCTTTCTCGTACGCATGTGGCCTTATGCCCTTGTACATCCCATCTATCGCTAGGGGTCATCCACACTTCCTTATCTTCAT
Source organism: Taxus chinensis (assembly GCA_019776745.2). Lineage (NCBI taxonomy): Eukaryota > Viridiplantae > Streptophyta > Pinopsida > Cupressales > Taxaceae > Taxus > Taxus chinensis. Next base: position 666,590,702 of record CM034148.1, read on the forward strand.
GTACATAGTTTTAGAAAACTTTCAAAATCACAAAAAAATTCAAATATGTTAAAAAAAATATGTTTCAGAAAACAATATAAATCATCCTAACAAAACATCGCTCTTTGGTTCTCACTTGTTCTTGTGTGCAACTTGCAGATCATCTTGATCTACCTACATCAACAAAAGCTAGGTTGCTTACTTCATCTATACTCTGGGGCACAATGAGTTGCCTTGTACTGTTTTGTAGTGCACATTACTTTTTCATAGTACCGAAGTGTCCTCCATTATTCTCCTCACATGTATCCTTGCTTGGGTCACTGTCATTAACCCTTATCGTTAATTCACATAGGTCGGAACTGAAGCTTGATAACAAAAACATTGCATCTTATTTTTCTATTAGTTTAGATTTTTTACTTTCTCATATTGCATTGCATTATGTATGTTGCATGGAGTTAGGCATCTTTTACTTTCTCGTATTGCATTGCATTTTGTATGTTGCATGGAGTTGGTGTTTTTAGCAATGGACATTTGTTCGTATATGGACTTTCATGTCATACTACACTTTGTTCATTCTTTTTAATAAGGACCGATGATAAAGATCCTTAGCAATATGATGAAAAATTAAAAGGATGGATGTTAGCTCATTCCCCCTTCCTCATACTCATTTTTCTTCTATATCCCCTTTCTTTTCTTCTTCTTCACATTATTGTTTTATTCTATTCTCTTTCTGTCATCTATTCAATCATCAATCGAGGGGGCATCCTCCATTCTACTCATTTTTGTTATATCCCTTCAAAATTTCTACTTGTTCGTACTTGTCTACTTTCTTTGAAGTGACGTCGCTTACGTCACCTCAAAGAGGGGCAAATGTAGGACACCTAAAACATGCTTACACTTAGCATTTCATCAAATTCAACCTAATTGACGACATTTCGTTAATCAACCCATTCTTCACTCCATTCTTGGATGCCCATTCATGACACTCTTTTGGTCGTATTCCTCCTATAATAATCTTATTTGGCTAATATGTCTCTTATTAGCTAAACATTCCTCCTTTCAACCATTCAAAACCTCCCTGGTTCTCTCTAGACCACTTCTATTGGCTATCGTAGGCTATCTATTAGTCATAATTGATTGTCCAGAGCCCTCCCAATTCTCAATGAGTCTCTAATCACTTGCTCATCAAAGTTTAACTAGCCTAAACCCTAGTTAACTAGCCTAAACCAAGCTTAACTAAGCCTAAAGCATGTTTATCCTGATCTAATCTAAAAGTGGTTTTTGAGATTTAGTCCCACATGCACCCAAATTTCAAACTCTTCCATTTGGAAAACTATAAATAGAAGGGTCACCCCTACCCTTTCAAACTTACAATTTTACATAACACAAAACCAAAACAAGCCTAAGAAAGCTTGGATCTCATTTGTATTAGCTTCAAGCTAGTTAGATATTTGATCTAAAGCTTTCCTTACTCCATTGTTGAGCTAACACCTCCATTTGCATCCATAATCCAAGTTTTGAGTAATATGGAGAGAACCATTGGCCTTGAAGCCATTAATGGTGAGACTCCATTCTTGAAAACTTGAGTTTCATATCAAACATCAGACATTTGATTTCTAAGTTGATCTTCTTAGGTTCAATTTCTTAAATTAAGTAATCTAAAGAGTAGAGAGTAGATTTATCATGTTAGTTTTTGATATTTTTTTCAAAGTTATAATGCTTTCATATTAGTTTCCCTTGTTTATCTCTTATCTCATGGTGCATAATTGAGTTAGCAAAGCTTTGAGGTTCTTTAGCCTCATTCCATAGATTTTGCAACTTTCCATTGCATACATGAAGTAAATTGTGCTCTGGTTTAGCCCTGTTCAAATTTTGCATGTCAATATTCACATATATCTAGTAGGGTTTTCACCAGGAATGGATCTTGGGCTTTGTCTGTGACTTCTGACAACATTTTGTCATTTTAATTATTTTTCTCGTGTTTTTTCTCTATAAAATTCCCCTAGGTCAATTCCTTCGTCTAGTACAGTCCGTTTTCATTGCTTGGAGTATTTGGAGATCATCTATGACCGCCATGCCAGAAGGAATCAGCCTCAGGAAGTTTGGTTCTCTTTAAACAGACGAAGTCATCCACAAAAAAGCCTCTTCTAGGCAAGTCACATTTTTGGGAACGGAAGGTTTTAAGTTGCCGTGGGATTTTTGGTAGTAACATGTAGGTAAGTGAGAATTTTGTGCCTGCCTCGTAGGGGTACTTTTTCCCATGAAGGCAAAGTCACTTAAGTCATGATGGAAAAATTAGAGGCAACAGGCAGGTGGAAATTTCTTACCTGCCTTACAGGGTGAAAATTCCCATTATAAAATAAAAGAAAAATCACTTAAGGCATTGATGGGAATTTCTTACTTGCCTTGTAGGGTAAAAAATCCCATTATGGAAGTCAAACAACTTAAGTGGATGAATGGGTTTTTTGGAGCTGTAGTGCAGGGTGAATAATCCCATCAAAGGTGACTTTTTAAATGATAGAAATTAGCCTTTGCCAAAAAATGTGACCCCTTTGGAGAATAAAAGAATAACTTTAATTGAAGCATTTATTAATTGTTTTTTATTCCTAATTTTGGCGCCCAAGGATGAGGAAAAGTCAATAGCATGAATAGTTAAGTCAAAGAATACAGGAAGAAGAAGGCTAAAAATAAATTAAATTAATTTATTTAATGGCAACCCTAAGCATGCAAATTTTGGCACCCAAATTAAAGAGAATAAAGCATGTTATGTTAATTAATTAATTGCGAGGAATAGGACAAGAGTGATTATTAATTATAGAATGATGAGGGTTATGTAAGCAAGGGCTGCCATAATGATGAAGGTGTAATTAATTCTTCTAGCAAAGGAGTGCAGCCCGGATAAATTTGGAACCCAAGGAAGGAGGAGTTTTGCTCAAAAAAGTGTATTTTCCATTGCCGTGAAAGCTTCAAAGTTTAGTGCCTAGGGTTGGAAGAGCTTGATTTTATGCCTATGGTTAATTATCTGGCATATTGGTACAGGTGCCCAGGTGAAGTTGAAAATATTTATGCTTGCTTTACATGTAAGAAAAGCCTCAAATTTTAGGGCAGCGGGCTTTATACGTAGATTTTTATGATAAATATCGAGTGTTCATGTTCCGATTGAATCCGTCTTTGTCTGAATTAATTACATGTATTCATTAAAAGTGCTTATATAAGTGAAAGTGAGTGCAAATCAATGTCAGGTACATTGAATATGTCCTCCAAATCTGAAGAAATTGCCAGATCAGCACCAATTGCAAAGAATTCCAGCATAATTAAAAGAAAAAGGTTACTGAGACAAAGATTGCTCCAGCCATGGCAAAGTGGGATGAAAGGGTAGGCTCTGCGGAATCATGCGTAGCTTCCAAATTTGCTGAAATCAATAGGCCCAGATCTAGGCCCAGATCCAGATCCTCATAATTGCAAAAGCTTCAAACAAAAATTCATCCTCTTGTTTCTAACACAACCCCGTGTAGAAGTCAGTGCATGAAAAATTCCTTCCAGGATCTTGTACATGTGCTTCCAGTTGAAGCCTTCGTTGAATTTGCATTCACCCGGAGTGCTTTCCAAAATTTTTAATTACTCATATGCAATTAAAAATAAAAATGATGAGTTATTTACATAAAACATTGCACTGATGCATGTACTGGAGAAGAACTCCAAAAGCTTCAAGGATAAGAGGGAAGACATGTCAGACCGGCAACACCCGTAAGCAAAATCACAGCCAGTTGCTTCTAGATCTAGTTTGGTGAGAATCAAAGGCAAAATAAACTACATGTAGAATATGAAAAAGAGTAAGAGTGCAACTTTCCTCTTTCTTCTTCTTTCTCTTATTTTCTTCGACAAAGTAATTGAACGATCAATTAAATTATAAAACTTAAGTGATTGGTTTAAAAGCCATTACTTAAAGAAGTCAACTACTTGGAAATAGGTGGTAGACATGTAAAATAGAAGGTTCTATCTTCTGTTGCAAATCATGCATGTCATGCAAAGAGGAATTCGAGGATGGAGATTGCTAGTCGTTTCCTTTCTGATTTCCACATGTGCCAGTTCACTAAAGGATTTCTATTTGTATTTTCCCCTCTACATGCTATAAGTAGAGGAAGAACCTACGGGTTAAAGGATCATAATTTGTAGGAAGCATTATTGTGTTCCAGACTTTGTGTTGAAACCCCTGATAGCTATTTGAAGTAGAGGAATAGAAAGGAGCATATTTCCGGAGAACTTTGTGTTGACATTGCATTTTGTTTCTAACTTTCTATCTTAGATCTATTCATAAACTTTGTGTTATTTTAAATCTATATTTGAAAGTTCCCTTTGCTTATAATTTTGTATGTTAATATCTATCTGTTTTTTCTATGTGCATGCAATCAACTTTGTAATATATTGATTGGGTTGCACATCTTCCCTCTTTCTTTCATGTATTTTTATTATTTCCTTCTTTATCAAATATTTCCTTTCTTTAACAGTTGCTTACTTGCTGCAAAACTATACAACTATGGTTCATGAGCTGCATGGTTAAAGTAATACCCACAAATAGATACTAGCATATTTAATTGATAAATCTTACACTGGAGCCTCACCGGTAAATGAGGGAGATTTATCTCATGACTGCCTAAGTTTTCAACTATGCAGAAAATCTAGCCAACAGTTTTTGTCGACTCCGCTGGGGAACAACAAAAATTAGCAGACCAGAGATTTCTCAAGTTAGAAGCTGCAGATCTAGTCTTTGACTAGGAAGGAGAGTGCAAACTCTTCGAGATCCAGATCCGGATCATGTCCAGCACAATCTAGCAGCTGGGATTATTCACCAAGTCTATTCTCAAAGAAGACGCGCTCCGTTCATCATGATGCAGAATCAGCCACTTGCCCCTGTAGCACCTGTTCTATGGGGTGCAACCTTTGGACCTCTGAATTTGACTCCTCTTGTGCATGATCTACCTAAAGGGACTATAAAGAATTTTCTAAAATTCTTTGGAGATGGCAAACAAAATCCAGATGACCAATTGGCTACGTTTTTTATATCCTGTGGAGTGCTTACAGTTGAACATGAAGATGTATCTGTCAGACTCTTCATAGAGACTCTGTAGAACTTGGCTGGAGAATGGTTTTATCGGCTAGCTCCTAGCACCATAACCAATTAGGCCACTATGAGAGATGCATTCTTGAAAATATTCAAACCAGCTGAAGGTTCCAATACCTTGATAAATCAGCTCACTTAGTTGAAGAAGGAGCCACATGAGCACATGCAGGATTTTATTGCAAAATTCCAAAGATTACTGTACAAAATTACAGCTTCTGCTTCTCTGAATGATGAGAATCAAAAGGTATTCTTCATCAATGCTTTACTTCCTGAAGTGAGCTATCAACTACAAAGAGCACGTCCTGCTGATTTATTAGCAGCCCTAAACAGGGCAGTTGAAATTGAAGATGACCTCATCATGGCTGGAAAAATAAAGAGAAACACTTCTAGAGCTGAAAGTTCATCTTCTGCTACTACATCTGATTCACTATTGCAAAATTTAGCAAATGAGATGATGCAGATGAAGAAATAAATGGCTCAAATGGCTCAGGGTAACAATATTGCCCCTGCTCAGAATTTCAACAACAACAACAGTTGGAACCACATTACTGGTTCCAAAAGATTAGCAATTGAAGTTGCTCCCAGAAACAATGTGGAGATGAATGAAGAAGACCAGGAAGCTGGTGCTGATCAACTCGAGAATGATGATTTTGTAGGTCCTGCTGGCGACTCTGACATTAATTACCTAAACTACAAATCTTAACATGACGATGAGAGACTTTATGAAGATGATCATGGTCATACATATGCAGTATTTACAAGATCACAAACTCAACAAGCTGAAACATTAACTGATGAACAAAGAAGGGGAAGCCCTTTACCTTTCTTCCTTAGCTCCCAGAAATAAGAATGTGATTTCTTCATCTCAACCACAAAAAGCAGCTCAAGTATTTGAATCTATACCTTCGTTTGACATTATTGATCATGTCAAGAAAATCACAGTTCAAATATCAGAAGCTGAATACTTGAGAGCCTTTCCTAAGCATTTAAATAGGCTAGTCAAATATGTACAATCACCAGGACAATCCAATACCTCAAAAGGCCTTTTGCCTAAACCCAAAGATACTTCTCCCCAGAACAAAATTACAGTTGTTAAATCCTCCGCATCTTCTAAAAGAGTTGAACCACTATATGTTTCCCTATTGCTTAATGATTTCAAGTTAAGCAACTTCATTTTAGATTCAGGTGCTTCTAACAATGTCATGCCAGCTATAGTTGTAGATGCTCTTGGCCTTACCCTGATGAAGACCATAGGAAGGTGTTATTCCATGGAGAGACAAGTCCCTTTAATTGGACAAATCAAAGATGCACAAGCTATTCTGGTAGCTTTTCTTGACAAAAGATTAAAGATGAAAATCTTAGTTGCAAATATTCCATTCTCTTATGGGGTGTTGCTGAGCAGAAACTTCCGCAAAGAACTGGGAGGAGAAGTAAAGATGGATTGGTTATGTGTTCATATTCCTATCAAAGGAATAAATTAGAAGCTGGAGCCAGAAAAGAACTCCAAGTACGTGATGACAAAATCTGAAGATCGTAGATCTCAAATTCTTTTTCAGGAATCTGGCCATGGGGTCTATTTCTTGGAAATGGATAAACATGTTCCAGAGTCAGAATTTCAACTAGAGCCAGCAAAAGAAGAAGAAAAAGTTTGGACTTTGGAGTTTAAAGGTAATTGCTGTTATTTTGGATTAGGAGTCGACGTTCTACTAATATCTCCAGATCATGAGATATTCCCATGCTCCCACAAGCTGATGTTCGAGAACACCAACAATATGACGGAGTATGAAGCATTGTTGCTAGGAATGGAGCAAGCTAAAAAGAAAGGAGTAAGACTCCTCAAATCCCAAGGAGATGCTAATATTTTAGTAAAGCAAGTTCGAGGGAAAAGTCAAGTCACAAGAGACAAGCTAAAGCATTATAGAGATAGAGTACTTTTTGCCATACTTGATTTTGTAGTCTTCTCTATTGACTTCATTCCAACAAATCAGAATTCCAAGGCAGACCTTTGGCGGTCACAGCTGCACTATTGACTTTGGATAGACCACCGTCCATATTCAGACAAGGAAAATATAAAGTGGAGATGGTCTACCACCCCAAAGTCCCTGATAATGTTGAGCAATGGTAGACTTTCAATGATGACAAACAAACATCTGCATGTCTTCATGTTGAAGGGAGTAAATCATCACCACGACAAACAATCACAGGAAAAGATGGCCCAAGTTATGATGACAGTAGTGGAATAGTCCAACCAAAAGGTAACAAAATTCCCAAGGGTTTAGTTTCTTTAGTGAAGACTTTTGACAAGCATGATCAGTACCTGAATAAGAACAAAGAACATGGTGATGGTGAATCCTCAGAAATACAACTGGTAAATCTGGGAATGGAGGAAGTTGATGCAGACTTACCCACCATAGAAGGAAAAAAGGATGAGCCACCACAAGATGAAGTTGATAAGGACTTGCCCAAAGTATTTGATAAGAAGGCCAGAGAAAGGAAGTTCAAGATTGGAGACTGGGTACTCTAGTGGGACATGAGGCATGAACCAAGGGGCATGCACGACAAATATGATTCACTCTAAAAAGGGCCCTTCGTGATCAAAAGAGCTGCCAGAATGGACACTTTCTTCCTTGCCTACCGGGATGGAATTGAGTTATCACTACCTTTCAACGAGCAACATCTGAAGTTATTCAAGAACTGAGATACAAGGTAAAACCTGTTTGTATATAAATAAAACTTTATTGTTATTCCTTTTCTTTTTGTTTTCTATTGTTTTTGTTTACCTGACCCTGAGCCCAATGGACAAGACACGAAACCATAGATGCTAGGATCTCATCTTCACTCCTTTCATTTTGAAAGAGGTAAAGATGTCCACAGATGGAGCCAACTGGTGTCCCCATATTTCACCCTAAAATCTGGGACTACCCATTTGAATTTTTTTTGTTCTTTTTAAAATAGTAGGTCTTTTTGTGTTTTTATTGCTAGAAGATGTCTATATTATGTTAGGATATTCCCAGTGTATCATACGAGCCGATTTTGATAAATACCCAGATGCCCAAACTTTTTTTATCCTTTAACCAAGTTTTGTCTGCAGGAAGTTTTTATTTAATTATTTAGAACCCCATTTGAAGTAAATTGTGCTCTGGTTTAGCCCTGTTGAAATTTTGCATGTCAATATTCACATATACCAATAGGGTTTTCATCAGGAATGGATCCTGGGCTTTGTCTGTGACTTCTGGCAATGTTTTACATTTTTTGTTATTTTTCTCGTATTTTTCTCTGTGAAATTCCCCTAAGTCAATTCCTTCACCAGTACAGTCTGTTTTCTTGCCTGGAGTATCTGGAGATCATCTACAGTTGCCATGCCAGAAGGAATCAGCCTCAGGAAGTCAGGTTCTCTTTAAAAAGATGAAGTCGTACACAAAAAAGCCTCTCCTAGGCAAGTCACATTTTTGGGAATGGATGGTTTTAAGCTGCAGTGGGATTTTTGGTAGCAGTAGGTAGGTGGGAATTTTGTACCTGCCTTTGCAGGGTAGTTTTTCCCATGAAGGCAAAGTCACTTACGTTATGATGGGAAAATTAGAGGCAACAGGCAGGCGGGAATTTCTTAGCTGCCTTGCAGGGTGAAAATTCCCATTATAAAATAAAGAAAAATCACTTAAGGCATTGATGGGAATTTCTTACCTGCCTTGCAGGGTAAAAAATCTCATTATGGAAGTCAAATAGCTTGAGTGGATGAAGGGATTTTTGGAGCTGCGGTGTAGGGTGAATAATCCCATCAAAATTGACTTTTTAAATATAGAAATCAGCCATGTCAAAAAGTGTGACCCATTTGGAGGAAAAATAATATTTTTTGAAGTATTTATTAATGGATTTAATTCCTAAGTTTGGTGCATGAGGTCAAAACATGATGTTAAGTGAAAGTAGAGGGATAAAAATAAATTAAATTAATTTATTTAATGGCAGCCATGAGCATGCAAATTTGGGCACCCAAGTTGGAGGAATAAACATGTTTGTTTATTAATTAATTGCCAGAAATAACATGGGTGATTATTAAATATAGAATGTTAAAGGTTATATAAGCATGGGCTGCCATAAGTGAAGGTGTAATTACTTTTTTTTGCAAAGGATTATAGCCCGGACAGTTTTGGCGCCTAAGGAAGGATGTTTTTTGCATTGAATTTAATTTTCCATAGCTGGGAAGCTTCAAGGTTTGGCACCTAGGATTGGAGGATCTTGTTTTAGGCTTGGTTAATTATCTGCATATTGGTATAGGTGCCCAGGGGAAGTTGAAAATATTTATGCTTGCTTTGCATGCAAGCAAAGCCTCAAATTTTAGGGCAACGAGCTTTATATGCAGATTTTTATGATAAAAATCAAGTGTTCATGCTCTGGAATCCGTCTTTGTCTGAATTAATTGCAGGTATTCATTATAGGTGCTCATATAAGTGAAAGAGAGTGCAAATTAGTGTCAAGTACATTTAATATGTCCTCCAAATCTAAAGAAATTTCCAGATCTGCACCAATTGCAAAGAATTCCGGCATAATTAAAAGAAAAAGGTTGCTAAGACAAAGATTTCTCCAGCCATGGCAAAGTGGGATGAAAGGGTAGGCTCTGCGGAATCATGCATAGCTTCTAGATTTGCTGAAGTCAATAGGCCCAGATCCAGGTGACAGATCCAGATGTCATAATTGTAAAGGCTTTTAGTAAAAATTCATCCTCTTGTTTCTAATGCAACCCGTGTAGAAGTTAGTGCATTAAAAATTCCTTCTAGGATCTTGTACATGTGCTTCCAGTTAAAGCCTTCATTGAATTTGCATTCACCCGGTGTACTTTCCAGAATTTTTAATTGCTCATATGCAATTAAAAATAAAAATGATGAGTTATTTATGGAAAGCATTTCACTGATGCATGTACTGGAGAAAAAATACAAAAGATTCAAGGATAAGAGGGAAGACATGTCAGCGGAGACACCCGTAAGCAAAATCACAGTCAGTTGCTTCTAGATCCAGTTTGGTGAGAATCAAAGGAAAAAGAAACTGCATACAGAATATGAAAAAGAGCAAGACTGCAACTTTCCTCTTTCTTCTTCTTTCTCTTATTTTCTTCGACAAAGTAATTGAGCGATCAATTAAATTATAAAACTTAAGTGATTGGTTTAAAAGCCATTACTTGAAGAATTCAACTACTTGGAAATAGGTGGCAGGCATTAAAAATAAAAGGTTCTATCTTCAGTTGCAAATCATGCATGTCATGCAAAGAGGAATTCGAGGAGGGAGATTGCCAGCTGTTTCCTTTCCGACTTCCACATGTGCCAGTTCACTAAAGGCTTCCTATTTGTATTTTCCCCTCTACATGCTATAAGTAGAGGAAGAACCTACAGGTTAAAGGATAATCATTTGTAGGAAGCATTCTTGTGTTCCAGACTTTGTGCTAAAACCCATGATAGCTATTTAAAGCAGAGGAATAGAAAGGAGCATATTTCCAGAGAACTTTGTGTCGACGATGCATTTTGTTTCTAACTTTCTGTTTTAGATCTACTCATAAACTTTGTGTTATTCTAGATCTAGATCTGAAAGTTCCCTTTGCTTATAATTTTGTATGTTAATATCTATCTATTTTGTCTATGTGCATGCAATCAACTCTGTAATCTATTGATTAGGTTACACATCTTCCCTCTTTCTTTCTGTGTTTTTATTATTTCCTTCTTCATCAAATATTTCCTTTCTTTAACAGCTGCTTACTTGCTGCAAAACTATACAACTATGGTTCATGAGTTGCATGGTTAAAGTAATACCCACAAATAGATACTAGCATATTTAATTGACAAATCTTACACGGGAGCCTCACCAGTAAATGAGGAGATTTATCTCATGACTGCCTAGGTTTTTAGCTATGCATAAAATATAGCCAACAAAATACAAAAAGGAACATGCACACCTAATCCGTGATAAGTGAAAAATATATAAAGGATCCTAAAAATGTTGTAAAAGAATACGTTTTTTGTGCGATCTCATGCCAAGAATGAGTTTTTCGGGAAATCTCACGCCAATTGTGCTAAGTGTGAGTTTTTTGGGCGATCTCATGCATGACAGAAGAAGAATGTAGGGAGAAAGGTCTAGTTTTATTCTCCAACCTTCGACTCTTTCCTACAATTTATACACCACTATAGATGGTGTGGTAAAATTCTATCAAATTCGATCCAGTTTGATCCAACGCAAAATAGAAAAGAGGTGAAATCATACATGTTTTAGATTGTTGGAGGATTGTGCATGTACTGAGAAAATTGTTGTGTAGACTACTTCCAAGTTGTGTTGATTTGAAAAAAATGTTGTAACTTCCCCTTGGTCATAGGGGCCTAGGAAGGGTCAAGAGCTCGTAGGCACTGGCGCCTGTGCTATGTTGAAGACCCAAATCAAATTCTCGTTCATTTTTGTGACTAAATTTTGTGTTGATTATGTATTGAACTATGTTGTATTGCAACTGAGAACTATTGTATGGGGTGAATGATTCACCTAATGATATCCCCTGCATTTGGGGCGCATATGATGTCACTAAGAGTATCAAGACCCAAAGGAGGACTAGATGTTAATCCAAAACTATTGCCCTACAGGGGGAATGTGCTTGGTAGAAACCAAGGCACATGCAAACAAAGTGGTTGGAAACATGTGTTAGTGCAAATAAGAAAAATACACATATAGATGAAAAAATTTAAGGTCGCAAGCAAGAAGACAATGTAGACTGCAAAAGGTGGGTTGTAAACATGGGACATAGATCATAATGTTGCAAGACAATTAAGGCTGAAACGACCAAAAGCATATAATGTACACACAAGACAAGGGGAAAATCCCACAAATAATGGAAAATAATGGCAAACAATGACAAACAGAGTAATAGACAACCATGGTAACAAATAGTTCCTATAAGACAAATGTTGCACATGAAGCACTCGTTAGCATGTTAGAAAGATAAAAAGTATGTCACAACGTGTATGATCTAATATAATGTAGTGTGTTAGTAAGGATAAGGAGTAGTATAAAACGAAAAAATAACACATGTAGTGTGTACGAAAGTGGATGCCCCAGGAGATAAATTCCCTTGCTATGGGACTAGTAAGAGGGACAATTCCAAGCATCCATGTTGCGTGTAATGATTTGTGTAAATGATGCATTCACAACTATAAGGAAACGGTGAATGCACATGTGTATCTAGTAAAGATAATGACATACAAAATATTTGTCTAACATAGTAAGAAAAGTGTACATGCGAGAATAAGTAAGAAAGAATAATGTGTGACCAAGATATGTAGTATGTTGTGATTGTGAATGGAATGATATGTAATGTGAGTGTGATAGGAGTGGCGTGCCCCCCAAGTGAATGTGTATGAATATGCATGATATGAGGTTCACTTATAAATTACCCCTCAACAGTCGAGAATGAATCATAGAACAAGAGTGTGTCATCAAGAAATGGTTTGAATTGTGTATGCTAGATAGATATGATTAACAAAACGTAGAGTGTAGAGAGTAAATGAGTGTGGCGAGGTTCATTTTAGATTAATACCCTCAACATTCAAGTATAAACTGCGGAAATAGAGTGCATCATAAGGTAGTGTGTCGTGGTGAATGTGTGCTAGAAAGATATGGCATGAACGTGGTGAGTGTCGAATGTGTAGTGTGTATGATGTGAGGTTCATGAATTTAATGAGCCCTCAACAACCAAGTGTGAACCATAGCACAAGAGTGTGTCATCAGGCAAATGTCAATACAAGTGTATCAAGATGTGTAATGTGCTCAGAAATATGACATATGAAACACAGAGTGTAATAGTGGCAATGAGAGACACTTGATAATGCTAGGAGGCGGAATAATAAGCACGATTCCCCCCCAAGTGTGTCAATGATGGAGATCTATGTGGTGACATGAGATGTACTATGCCATTATGGGAGAGCATTATCTATGTCATGATAAGAGAGAGATCCAATACAGTGGTAGGCAGAAGCAACAATAGGACCATGTGATGGTGGAAGAGTTTGAAACAGGCCTTGAGGATCAACATAAGGAGTAGTGTTTTTTATAAAAATGATTGACTACTGAAGTGGTGACTTTTTGGGTAACATTGTAGAAGATTTGACATGAGAAGAGGGTGGACTGATTTTGGGAGATAATTATTTAGTTGGACTTGGTAATGTCATAGATGACTTGAGAGGAGGATATGTTAGACTAATTTTGAGAGGTGGTTGCTTAGTTGGACTTGGTGTATTCACAAAATCATGCACTTTAGACATTTATTTATCCTGGTTTCATACTACTATTTATAAGGTTCTTGAGTGAAGAAAGTACTAATTAACCCCCCATCTTTTGGCCATCTTGTTTTATTTCATTTCATCATTACAAACCCTTTTCAACCACATTCTCAATCTATTTTGGCCATTTACCATCATTTTAACCTCGGTTGGGGCGCCCATGGGCATCCTAGTCCCACTAGGGGCACCCCGATCCTTCTAGAGTTTTTCTACCACTTTTGGACTTTTTCTAGTTGTTTTACATCTTTATTTTTCTTGTGGTCATCCTTTTCGAGGTTAATTATGAAATTATATCAAGAGAACCCTATAAATATAAAGTTATGAGACCATAATGAGGGACCTAGCATCACTTACTACTATCACTCCATCTAGAGTTGCATCCATCTATTGCATTGGAGATCACTTGTATCCACATAGCTTCATCATCAAGGCTAGAAGATATGCATCACACTTCATAGGGGAGGGATTATTTTATATTCCATGCACATATTATATTATATTTTCTACACATAGTTATTTCTCGCTACTTCACAAAGTGTGACTGGCACAAGAGCAACCTATGGCATGTTCACACACACTTGCACATAAAACTACATCGGGTTTGAGATGTAATGCAATGCTCAGTTAGTAAGTCCACCATTGTGGTCACTGAGGAAAATCTGACCCCTTCATATGCATTATTCTTTTTTAGGGTTTGATGTTTTTTTTAAGTCTTTCAGGTCTTTTATTCATCTTGAAGTATTGGTTGTAATATCCCCTTCCCATTCGAAGACCTTTGGCCTATTTTGTCAACCCGACGGCCAAAGGAAAAATATAAGGGTGGCTTAAGTTATATTTAATTATTATAAAGTGCCATTAATAAAAGAAAAAAATATATAGAGCACTTATAATAATTTATATGACTTAATAATTATTAAATCAAGGATGGAAAAGGCCCAAATATAAATTGTTATCCATCCTAGGTGAAAAGGCGACTTGCCTTAGAAGGGGGAATGGGAACATAGAAAGGATAAATGTCCATTTTACTATGTATTTCCCCTAGAAAAATGTGACTTGCATTAAGAGAGAAAAAGTTCTTGGAAAAAACATTTAATATGGGAAAATATTAAATGCTTGCATAGGGAAAATCCTTGGGAACTAATTGGATATTGTAGAGGTTGTTTTGGGTCTCTTCTTCCTTTATAAGGAGAAGTCGTCTTGAAGGGAAGGATATTCCATACCATTTGATATTTTCTAATTTGTGTCTTAAGCTTGTAGCTTATGCATATTCTTTCATGTGCAACTGCTGTTTGCAAATATCCAGCTTGTGTAGTAAGATCCCACGGGAACCCTAGCTTCGGTGGTGAGAGATCCATCCCTAGCTAGCAGGGCATTCTTCGGTAGTGAGAGATCTACCCTAGCTTGTCAATTTTGGAGCTGAATTGATGCCCTAAATGTGCTGGGCGACCTACTTTTTAGGGAAAAATTAGGGTTTCGTGTTTGCTGTGTGAAAAATATTTTTGGAATATTGTTCTTCATATTTTTGTGGCCCAAGATCCAAAGTTTCAGCTCATTTGGACTTCTCTAGCAAAAGATATTAATTTTAGAAGTTTTCAGTTGTTTAGGGCACGCTGTAAATTTCTGGCAGCATTCTGTTATTCGAAAAATTCCAAAAACAGTTTTATAATATTTGTTATTGTATTAGCAAGTTCCATTTAAAATTTCAAGAGATTTGAGCAAGTATTTTTGGAGTTATTCATTATTTTCTGTTCGCTGCCCTAGATTTAATTTTCTGCAAAAAAAAAAATTTCTGTTCGGCTGCAATTTGTCTGTATTTTGCATATTTAAAGTTGGGATTGCCTAAAATCCGTTTAGGGGTAAAATAATGTCCATTGGGGACATTACACATTCAATGCAGGACAACGAAGTTGATGTGACACACAACAAGGGTTTTAGACGACATTATGACCCTGCAAAAATCAGTTTCAGAGCTTTCACACAGACCAGGGCACCCAAATTGCATACTAGAACACCTATAGATGCCCTAGTCCTCTTCTAGGCTCCCCAAGCTAGAGAAATAGTCCATATCCACTCTTTTTAAGACTTTTACACAGTTGTTCCTGCTCCTTATTTTTCCAATTACCTCTGCGACACTCTCCAAAAGACATCTATTATTAGATGAGTTCTTTCCTCACTCTCTTTAGTACATTAGGGTTAGCATTTCCTTTTGCATAGTTTGTTTAGCTTGCTTGCACACTTCTTTACTACATTTATTTACTTTATTTACAGTTGTTCATAGCTTAGATTAACTATATATATATATCTACTTAGTTAGTCCATTTTTAGTTAATCATTTTGGTGAACCTCGACTCAACCTACATACTCCTAGAATCCTCATTCTCCTTAGGATTCCTTCATCATGACTATCTCCATTCATGACTTTTTACTTCTTCATCCTAAATTACGAGCTAAAATCATTAATCTTTTACTCACTACTCATATTCCTGATAACACTCATCTAGATGTAGTCTATAATACCTTTGTGGATGTGTTCTCTTAGCATATTGCTTTCCCATCTGCTCCTCATAATCGACCTCACTACTTTTGACAATGATCCACCTTTGCATATTATCTCTCGCATTCATAATGTCATTGTTAGGTGTACTTTGATTGACAATGGATCTGAGCTTAATTTGTGTCCCATGTCATTTCTCAAAGTTTTAGGTCTCACTACTCGTGACATTAGTCCCTCTAGTGTTTCACTGTGTGCTTATGATGGTTCATTCATCCATGTTTCAATCACATCACATTACCCATCATTGTTGGTCCTAATACTGTCCACACAGTCTTTTTCATTGTTGATTTCCCAATTTCCTATAATTGTCTACTTTGTAGGCCATGGCTTCATGCCATGCAAGCTGTCACTTTATACTGTCCATAATTGTGTTAAATTATTACATGAGGGCATGGAGTATACCATTTTTCGTGACCGTGATCCATTTCAGTATTGTGACCAGGCTCTTAACACTAGTCTTCCTATCCCATACGCATAAACACTATAAATGATCCCCAACCTATGGACAAACCACCACACTTACCACCACTTGATGGTACTATTTGTGTGATAGATGTCATTTCTTCTATGCCACCTACTACTACTACTGCTATGATTCCTTATTAGGGGCATGTCCAGTCTATGGATGTCGATCTATCACATCCCCCTCCACATACATTCCCTACTTCCACATGCATGCCCACCATTCACTTGCACACTTTTAATTCATAACTCATATTGGGAACATATTCCATTCAATCCTACATGTGATGTCACTACATGTTCCCATGATGGTCTAGCTCATCTTGGTTTCACCTTTGAGGATCTCCATCCTTCTACTCATGCCCCTCATCTATATTATGGTTTTTTCAATATAACTGTCACTTATGGTTTGTGTGTCTTTCATCTTCTAGTCTATTTATCAAGTACCCCTCATTCTTCTCCACTCACATTAGGGGAATCTTGGCTTACTTATATTGGAGGCACATTAGATATCTAGTCATACCGACATTTCATTTCCTATGCCTTTCGGTCGTGTTTTTATCTGCAATAGTTCTTTTCTTGGATATTCACAAAATATCACTCATTGGTATGCACACGGTTTCCCACATCCTCCATTCACCGATGAGGAATATGCTATGGGCATGTACAAGCTTACACCTTAATGGATCATTACATGATCAACCAGACACTATTGTTTATCAGGTCACCAATGCTTATCCATTTGAATTTAACCCAGAAGATGATGATCTCCTTGATGATTTTACATGATTTTCTTTGTGCGTGCATTTTTTTTGGGGGGGGGGGGGGGGGGGGCATAACACTTCACATTCCCCCCTCACTCATATCATTTACACATTTATCATCTCTGCATTTTCATATAGACACTTTCATCACACATTCTAGCATCATCATTACCTGATGACGCACTCTTGTGCTTTGGTTCACACTTGATTGTTGAGGGATTACTACTACATTGAACCCCACACACTACACTGTAGGCATTATCCATACCACATTTCATTACACATCATGCGTCATACACTTTATACACCATACATTCTCCATGTTAATGTTACAAAAAAAATCACGTGTTATTTCCACCTTCATACATCATACTAGTTATACTAGTCTATATCACCTTATCACACATTTTACATCATACACTATTAGGATATTTACACATATTGCCTCACATCCTATACTATAGTCATATACCATACATCATACACTGCGCGTCTTCATGTCATACATGCTATACTAGTCTTCATCACATATGAGTCTAGCATTACATTCATCCCTACATATTACATTACTCATCTATCTACATGTGTTACACTACGCATTATACATTACATTTTATACATTCTACACATCTACCATCACATTTTACACACCACATTGTTTACATATTCTCTTCATCACATGGTCATCTTTTATCATTACATATACTACATTGTCTTCTACGTGCATTGCACTCACCACCCTATGACGCACTTTAGTTCCTCGGTCCATACTCAATTTTCGAGGGTTTACCAATCAAATGGACCTTACACTCATCATGCATGCGACAATAATCCTAGGCTAGTGACATACGACTTTAGGCTAAATCATCACCTATTCTATCATTTTGTAGTGGTATACACCTTAGGTTACATCACCACTCCTCTTTCATCTTGTAGTGATATATGCTTAGGGCTAAATCATCACTCATCCATTCATCTTATAGTGATATACGCTTAGGCTAAATCATCACTTATACGTTCATCTGGTCGTGATATACACTTCAGGCTATAAGATTCACGTACACATCGTCATTTCTAGGTCGCATCTCACCACTACACCTACACATTCATCACAACGTGTTAGACACAACATACACCTTGACCATTTCCCGATGACACACTCTCGTTTACGGTTCATTCTTGACTGCTAAGGGGAAAACAAAATGAACCTCATTGCATACACTTCCATTCACTCAGGGGGCATGTGGCTCCTATCATTCCATCTTGCATTCCATTCCATCCATCCACAACATATTGCATTGTCTTGGGGGTATTTACTCTTGTTTACTAGTGTTTTACATGATCACTTTACTACACATGCTAGATTGATTTCTTATATGTCATTATCTATACCATCCACACATGTGCATTCATGTATTTGTTTAGTTGTGATCATAGTTACAAATCCATCACACGCAGCATGGTATGCTCACCTTCTACCCTTTACATTGGTCGATTGGGGGCATCCACATTCATCTCTCACAGGTGGTATTGTTTCATTTTGTACTTAGCACTTTACATCACTTGGTTATTCAGGCTTTGACATATTAGTTATTTCTATAACATGCTAACATTTGTTCCATGTGTAACACTTGTTTTACAAGATTACATGTTTTAATGACTACTACTTTTTGTTTGTTATATGCCTGTTTTCATTGTTTGCTTCTTGTATGTGGGAATTGGCCTATGTTTGGTGTGCACACTTGTTTGTTTTTTGCAGCCATGATGGCCTTGCATGTCTTGCCACATCGTGAGTGATGTCCCATGTTTACGACCCACTTTGTGCATCTTACTTATCTTCTTGAGTGTTTACACTACTTTGTTTGGTAGTTTTTACACTTTTCTGTGTAGATTACACATGTTTTTACATGCATGTGTTTTTGTACTAACACTTGTTTTGGCTAGCCATCCTTGTTTGTGTGTGCCTTGGTTTTTACCAAGCACATTTCCTTCCCTTTAGGGTATAGTTACATATTTTCATACGGTTGGTCCTCTTTTGGGGCTGCATTCTCCTATCAGCGCCGTTGCATGCGCCCCCAAAGAGGGGGCATCATTTGGGGTTTCTACATACTAACACAACGAATTCTACACCAATTCAATTTAGTGCACTTCGGTTGTAGTTATACACAACGAGTGGATTCAGACCAGTCTACAAACCCCTTACACAATGGATTTAATAGGATATGGTGTCCTTAGAATTATGGGAAGTAGTTACAAGTTTGGAGGTTACAATGAATGTGCATCTCTACACTACTTCGACCAGTGGTGTCGAGATCACCCAAAAAACCAAGACAGTACAGAGATCCCTTCACACACATTTAGGGAAGCAATTAGAGCTTTAAGGACACAAAGCATTTCCTCCCTACTCTTCTCAGTCAGGGTAGCATGAGATCAGTCCAAAAAACTCGTAGTACAGGATATCCTTCTACACTCTCTTTCTCAACATGGATCAGGTGCACATGTTCTCATTTACATTTTCCAGTGTCCATTTTACATATTTTTACATATGCATGCATCTTTTACATTAAGTTTTTACACTTACATACATACATATTTGACTACTTGATCGTTTTCTCCTTGCAGGTCCAGTCGTATGAGAAACAAACAGTCAAATTGGGGGCAACAACAACAACAAAATTCATGACAACACACGCTTTACTAAGCATGTACGTACGTTACACACCGTAGCAGCTACACATGCATTCCACCCTAGGTTCACTCTCATCACTTTTTTTTATGTTTTTTTCATCTTTATTATCCATGCTCCATATTTTTTTTTCATTCCATACTTTGTCTAGTCCTTCAGCGCATTTCTACTACACTCTTCATGGACATTAGGTATGTACATCTACCTACTTTATGTTACCGAGATTTCAACTCACCAGCATAAAGTGGGGGCAAAATGTAGTCACAAAATCATGCACTTTAAATATTTATTTATCATGGTTTCATACTACTATTTATAAGGTTCTTGAGTGAAGAAAGTACTAATTAACCCCTATATATTTGTCATCTTGTTTTATTTTATTTTGTCATTACTGCCCCTCTTCAGCCACGTGTCAAGGTTGTTTTGGCCATTTCCCATCATTTTAGCTTCAACTGGGGCACCCATGGGCACCTTGGTCCCACTAAGGGAACCCCGGTCCTTTTCGCACTTTCCCATCACTTTTTGGGCTTAATCTAGTCATTTGACATCTTTATTTTTCTTGTGGTCAAAATTTTCAAGGTTAATTACAAAATTATATCAAGATAACCATATAAATATAAATTTATGAGACCATAATGAGGTACCTAGCATCACTTACTATTATCACTCCATCTAGATTTGCATCCATTTATTGCATTGGAGATCACTTGCAGCCACATAGCTCCATCATCAAGGCTAGGACATTTGCATCACACTTCAAAGGGGGATTGGATTCTATTTTATTCCATGCACACATTCTATAACATTTTCTACACAGTTATTTCTCGCAACTTCACAAAGTGTGATTGGCACAAGAACAACCCAGGGCATGTTCACACATGCTTTCACATAGAACTGCATTGAGTCTAAGATGTAGTACAATGCTTAGTTAGTAAGTCCACCATTGTGGCTGAGAACAGTTTGACCACTTCATATGCATTATTATTTTTTAGGGTTTGATGTTTGTTTTGGGGTCTTGTAGGTCTTTTATTCAGCTTGGAGTATTGGTGACATTTGGCTCAAGACAACGAAGTTGATGGGACACAGCGAGGGTTTTTGAACCACCTTTTGACCCTGTAAAAACTAGTTTAAGAGATTTTGCACTAAACAAGGCACCCAAAATTACATACCAAAACACTCGTGGGTGCCTTAGTCCTCTTCCAGGTGCCCCAGATTAGAGAAATAGTCTAGATCCAATACTTTCAGGACTTTTGCACAGTCGTTCCTACTCTAAATGTTTCCAGCTACCTCTGTGACACTCTCTGACATCCACCTGTTATAAGCCAAGTTATTTCCTCATTCTCTTTAGTACGTTAGGGTTAGAATTTCCTTTTGCATAGTTGTTTAGCTTGCTTGCACACTTCTTTACTACATTTATTTACTTTATTTACAGTTGTTTCATAACTTATATTAACTATTTATATACTACTTAGTCCATTTTTAGTTAATCACTTGGTAATGTCATAGATGACTTGAGAGGAGGAGGTGTTAGACTGATTTTGAGAGGCAGTTGCTTAGTTGGATTGGGTTGAATAAGTGGTGCTTAACTAACCGAAGAAGGAACATTAGAAGTGATGACATGATGCTCATTAGACATAGATGATATAGATTTATGAACCCATTGGGATGTAGCATTTAGAGATGGGCATGTAACAGAATGTTGTACAATAAATGAGATAAAACCTTAACACTCAAGATGATTGATTCTTCATTGTAAAGCATAAAAATCATTGTCATTATGTCCATTGACTTGATGATAAGCACAAAATGGGAGACCTTGATATTTGACCAGCCGATAAGGAGGATATCAATGAGTAGTTGGCAAATTGATCAATTGATGAGCAAGGAGTTGGAGAATAATATCTTGTTGCTTAGTATTGAGACCAAATTTTAGAGGCATGGGGAGTGGTAAGGCTTGAGATTTAGTGATATGATCACATGTTGAAGATATAAAATAAGGATGAGAAGAAGAACTAGCCTGAGCCTGAGAAACATCCTTAAGATGTTAGATTTTAGATTGAAGAGATGTAATCCTAGATTTCATAGCTTGAAATTTATCTTTAAATACATAATGTAAATCTTGAATTGAATTGTAAATAGATTGATTGGAATTAGGACCAAGAGAGTCATCAGAAAGACAATCAAAGATAACATTGACTTGTGAAGGTGGCATGCTGATAGGAAGATACATAGTGTCTAGGGTTTTTTGGATATTTTTTTTACAAAATGGGTGCATTTGAAGCAATTAAAACAAGGGAACTTGAGAGGCCTTATGAGCCACGAGAGAAGAAAAATGCGGATCCAAGAGTGTCTAAATGAGATAGGTTCACCAAATGATTAAGAAAATATTGAAAATATAAATGCTAAATTCTAATTGCAGAGTAACAACGCAATATATATGCAATAAAGTACATATTTGACGCAAGCAAGTAAAATAATAAATTTAAAACCCTAAGTGAAATAGAAGGGATGAGATACTTAGTTGATTTTGTAATAATATTGAAGTTGTGACGAGCTAGAAAAATGATGGAACATGAAGGCATACTATCGCAACAAAGCCCAAAAAATTATGCGAGCGTCAAAAATACTGAGACTGGGGCGCTTCAATTAAGTCAAGGACGCATAGGCATTGTAGACCATTTCTGGGCACTCATGACTGCTCAGAACCTTAGAAATTAAATTTTTTTATTGTTGCTTCCCTTTGTTGTTGATCACGTGTATGTCACACTAAGTCCACAAGATTTTCATGTAGCCTGCAAATAGAAAGCAAACCTACTAAAACTCAAAACACATCAAATTATAAAAAGAAAAATATACAAATGGGGATTCATAATGACCTTGGTGGTCACTTAACTGAGTGAACTTACAATCTGAGCACTATATTACATTTCAAACTCTATGCAGTTATGTATGTGTGTGTGTAGAATCGTGCCCTAGGTGGATCTTGTGCAAGATTTACTTAATAGCGAGAAAGTAGCTAGATGTGGAAAATGTAAGTAGATGTGTGCTTGGAAAAATGAATTTCCCCTCCTATGAAGTGCACGCAGAAGAATAAAGTCCCTTGTCCCTTGAATGGATGCTTTGATGCTCTTGTAATGCCTTTGTATGTAACATTAGGTGGTAGTAGTAGATGTTTAGTGTTTGGTCCTTTATTATGGTCACACAACCTTATATTTATATGATTCCCTTATTTGAATTTTGTAATTAACCATTAAAAGGCTGACCCATAAGAAAACAAGATGCCCAACAGCTAGAAAAGATCCAAAATATGTGAACAAGATACAAAGAGGTCGAGGGTGCCTGGGCGTTGGCTTCCTGGCTGGGCACTTGTGTCTAAAATTAGAAAAGTTAAAGTATCAAATGTCAGACTGGGCAATAAAGTGTGTAAGACCAAGAAGGAAAATAGAAAGAAAGTAAAGAGGTAAAAGAGAATGGTCAATTAGTATTTTTCTCACTTAGGAATCATATGAATAGTGGTATGTGACTATGACCTAGAAATGTACCTAAAGTGCATGATTTAGTGTCTACAATAGCTTACAATGACATATATCTTTTACGACTATTTCCTAAAATATTGGGTGGAAAAGCTTTGGATTGGTTCTTACATCTCCCAAAAGGTCCAATCACCACTTTTGCGGACCTCTCAAAGAAATCCTTCAAAAAATTCTCCCTTAACGTCGAGTCAAAAATAACAATTATGGATTTGTGTAATGCAAAAAAATAAACCAATGAAAGTTTTGCACAATTCTTATAATGGTGGAGAGGAATCATAATTCGATTCCCATGTTCCATTCCAAAAAAATAGTTAGTTAACATCTTCGTACCAAATCTTAACAATGAATTGTCCTTTCACATGCAGATGCACTACCTCAACAATTTTGAGGAGGTTACAGAGAAAGGGGATTGAAATAGAAAAATCCCTCATCGTTAAAGGCTTAATCAAGCCTCATTCTAAGGATAACAATCACACTAACAACAACAACACTCATAAATATAAATCTAAATATGTCAATCACAATTGTAATGTTGTTAATGATGGTGTAACTAATAATCACAACGTACACAATGTGTAAAATAACAAAACTAGCAAATCTAAATCCAAATAATCTATTGTGGTTCCCAGTAAAGAAGCTTCCCCTCCTCGTGATAACAAGTGAAGAAAATTTACACTGTTAGAGGAGATTTTTTCAAGTGTTTTACAATAATTGACAAGTGCCAACATGGTCACTTACCCTTTCACAAATCCCTGGGTTAAAGGGGAAACAAAATTGTCTTAGTACAACGCAAATGAGTATTACGATTTTCATCGCATTGACGACCATCCTACAGATCATTGTTTGAGGCTTCACTACTACATTTAAGACCTCATTAATAGTGGAGACATCATGGTTGAAATCCCCTCATGTAATAAGACACCTAACAATAATTTAAAGGTGTTTTCAAATCCTTTTTCCAAACATGATACGGATGGTAAAGCTCCTAAAAAGGGTGAGTCCTCAAATACTGTCAAATTTAATTCAATCATTTCATTAATTGAAGAAATTCCTAATTCCATTACCACCATAAAGTTCCAATCTCTTAACTATGCAATGAACACCACATGAAAAAAAGAGGGTTTGGGTGTCCATAGTGAGGAAACCATCAACCTCATCCATGCCTCAATTTTACACAAGTCCTACAACTACAACCAATCTAAAACCCACAACCAAGTGGCTAAATCTTCCACATCTTGTGCTTATAACCTTATTAAAACAGTTGGATATGTACACCCACGCATATCTCCCTCATGTGGAGTTTCTTAAAATGTTGCCCACAATTCATGATATCCTTACTTGTTCTCTTCACAAAGCACGTGTCCCTAATGATATCAACGTAGTAATTTCATATGCTTAGTGCCAAATAGTCCTATCCTTTCCTTCAGTCCCTAGGATAAACCCCGACCTTATTGCCAATTATTTACATGCCAAAACTCTATCCTTTCCTTCAGTCCCCAGGACCTCTTAAGTATCCCGAACCTTCAAAACAAATAAATCTCTCCTTTATATTAAATCTTCACATTATTAATCATAAGATTGAAATATTCCTTATTTACAATGGATCTACTTTAAACATCTGCTCCATGAAGATGTTGAATATGTCATGGCCATACAAGATAAAGTTTGGGGAGCTAGTGTTATAACTATTTAATATAATGACAACAAAGAACGAAAATCCTCTGGAACAATCACCTTGTCCATATACAATTTGGCCCATAGATGCTAGAAACTCTCTTGCATGATGTCAATGTTGATACTTCATAAAAAAAATCTTCTAGTTTAACCCCTAGATTTCATGTAATACACCTTATTCCTTTCAATTTTTCACCAATGCATACAATTACCACATAATAGCAAAGAGTTTACCGATGTTTGAAGTCTTCCAAAAGCTTCAAGTATTGTTTAAGCCTTGGAAAAGTAAAATCATTAAACTAATCCTTCTGTTGACAGATATCCCACCTCATGTCATCCTTGTCAGTGATAATAACACACATAAATTTTGATACACTCTTCACATCCCAACACACTACATCTAACACACACCACACACACACACACACACACACACACACCACACACACACACACACACACACACACACACACACACCACACACACACACACACACACTTCTGCACACACACACACACCACACACACATGCACGCATGTCTATCCTTGTCAGTGCATAATAACTCACATAAATTGGGTATACACTAAGGTTCATCATTGCCCAACCTTTTACGATCTAATATTGCCACCTGAAATTGTCACCAAACAATATAATCATAGGGGTCATGTGTGAGTATGGTTTTGAAAATGATTTTCATGTTTGTAAGAAGAAATTGTCTCCAATAAATTTACAGATGACCTAACGCTCATACATTTAAAATAATCTCATGTCTACCACCTTAGAAATACTCTATGGAAATGGTATGGCTAGTTAGAGGATGAATGCATTCAAGGTTCTTCTGGATCTTAGTTATATAAGGATCAGATGGTTGATTGCTATGAATCTTTTGAATACAAGAAGGTTAATAAAATGATGAAAAATATGTAATAGAGAGGCAAAGGACTTGGTGCACAAAAACAAGGGTCATCTCGAACCAATGTTTTATTTTATTGTCATGGTATAGGATATGAAATTTTTGAAAAGAATCCATTAATCATCTGATATTGACTTGGAGGAGGATTTTGACTCCAATGTTGAGACCGGTTGTACATAGCCTCTTTGAAGACCATGAAAATATCTGATATAATGACTAGTGAGGAGGATTTCTGATATAATGTTGATTTGGATCCAGTTTGCCACATAGCCTCTTTGTAAGACCTAGCTGACCAATGATTTTTCATTAAACATGGATTTCCTCTCACACCCCTTGACATTGTTTATCACATCCTTATCCATCAGGAACCAACAAAATCACATATCCATGGACTTCTTTCAGAATGATTACACAATCCAAAGAGTTTCTCAAGACTCGAAACATTAATCCTCTATCATATCGCAAGAAGCGATTCTATATAAATCTTGATGTTACTCTGCTTATTTTGGTGAGGAAATCAAAAACTTTAGTCCACCAAAGCAAAAAATTAAAAATTGAGAAAAATAAAAATAACAATATCTCATAGTGAAAAACCTCACTGATGCAGTATTTGAGAAAAGAAAAAAGTAAAGAAAGAAAAATTAAAAGGATGTATCTCCTGGTGAATTTTTTATGATGAACCAGAGAGAGAGACTTACTTATGGATTATAATGTCTAATCAACCTTCTTACTTTCAAGAAATGATACATATAAAATTTTAGTAGAAGAGAATCACCTGGCCTTGGCACATTCAATCAATTCTCAGGGAAACAGAACGTACTAAACTTATTGGTAGAAGATATCTTTTAATCACCATTGGCCTTGGCTACATATGAGAACCCTAAACTATTACAACTAGGCACAAGCTAAGATTAGAGAGCATCGATAAAATAATTCATGGAACTACTCATTGAGTTTCAAAATGTCTTTGTATGGTCATAGAAAGACATGACATGTTTGGATCCTTCACTTGTAGTGCACAATCTTGTAGTTCATCTAGATGTAAAAATAGTATCAAACAAAAACTCAAGAAAATACACCCTAAAGTGGCATTGTTGTTTAAGGAAGAACTTAAAAAACTACTAGAAGTAGGCCCTCATAAGTTCAATTAAATACTGATAATGGATATCTAGCATGGAACTTTTTTATAAAAAGACAAGAGGAATTTGGATCTACATTGACTTCCAGGATATCAACAAGGCTTGTCTGAAGGATGATTTCTCTTTTCCCAATTGACATATCGTAGAATCTACATCTGGAAAAAAAAAAATTATCTCTAATGGATGGGTTTTGGGTTATAATAATCTACAGTCTGGAAAAGAAATTTATCTCTAAGTGAAATGGGTTTTGGGTTATAATCAATCATGTCAAATTAACTAGTAGACAAAAACAAGACATCATTCCCAAATGGACCCTAGGACATATTTTCTATAAGGTCATGCCTTTTGGCCTTAAGAGCACAGGTGCAGTCTATCAATGTGTAATGACTGTTATCTTCCATGATTTGCTTCATGAAATTATGGAGAACTATGTTAATGACATCCTTACTAAATCCAAAAACCAGAGTACATCATCTAACCATCTTATGACACATCTTTGAATGCTTACAGGAGTATACGGTGTACACCTTAATACTAAGAAATGTGTCAAATAGGTGTTAGTTCAAGGAAGATCTTGGGATTAATAGTATCATAGAGGGGAATTGAAGCTTACTCCACTAAAGTTAAAGAAATCATGGAGATGGCTCGCCTATATAATCTACATCAGTTATAGGGTCTCCAGGGAAAAATTTAGTCTATTTGTTGTTTCATATCTCATCTTGCAAGATAAATTTCATCATATTAATAAAAACTTCTAAGGAATGATGTCCAAGTTCAAATAAACTCCAGAATGTCAATATTATTTCACCAAGATGAAATAATAGCTATCATCTCCAACAGTATTAATGCCACCTATTCAATACAATCTTATGCTTCTTTATAAATCAGTTACAAAACATGTTATAGTTGAATTTATTACTCAACATAAAAAAAGGGGACAAAGAGCAAGTTGTTCACTTTCTCAATAGAACATTGATTGATCATGAACTCAAATATTCACAGGTTGAAAAATTATGTTTGGAAGTAGCATTCACTTTCCACAAGTTACATTACTACTTTCTCGATCATACAATCAAAACTCATTTCTAAAGTAGATTGTAACACCCACATTTTACACACCCAAATACAACAGTAATAATACCAAGATAGTTTTTTTGTACTTACATTGCTCACTACACAACACCACAAGGTTCCAAGTAGAAGGAACTCAACAATGCATACAGACACTTACACAATTCATCGACTCACATAGACACATGACAACACCATATGCATGTCGATGCCACACTTTCCTGAATGAATGAATGCTAAGCAATAATCCCAACCACAAGAAGAGGGACTCAAGGATTGGCAAACCCACAACACAATCATTACCATGATTACATATTCATTACGATTAACATTCCAATAACATTATTATGCAAGGAATAATTTTCTCCTTTTTCCACCTATAGATTCATAAGTTCACTCTCACATTCAACTTACAGTTCGACCATTTAAGTTTGATCTTTATCACTTATGACAATTTCCTTAACTTACATGATTATTTTCCATATTTCAAAATTGCATATAAAGTTCCTAATTCTCTCGATTCTTATGCTAAGATTATGTTTCTCAAAATATGTTTAGTTCAAACGTTTAAATTTTACCCTTGTTATGCACAGGGGAAACGGATAAGTTGTACCGAGGGAGAAATAATACGATTTAAAGGAAGATTAACGGTTCAAGTTTCCTTTTGCCTATAAACATTCCTTCCATTAGAAGCACATTTATTTCCGTCATCATAGTTAAAAATAGTTCAAAAAATTGTTGAATCCATTTGACATTTCCACATTAAGAAATTCTATTTACATTGACATATATCTTTTTTTTCTTGAAAGTTTGGTCTCTATATCATGGCTTTTTAACACAGGTAAATGCCTAGTACAAGGACACCAAGAGTGACATTATTCCTAACCTTGAATATCATTTTACTCTTATATGTTTTTACTCTAAAATGTGACTATGGGTCTCATTAATAACATCACTTTATAACAAAAGAATTACAAAGGTACTTGTCTAACATCTTGAATAACTACATGATTGGAAGTATTATAATTACACATGAACCACAAGTGACTTGTGTTCAAGGTAGGGTCTCATGATTCTACATTTCACTATTGTTACATGTGAAATTTCTTTTATTCTTAATGTCATAAAAGGCATACCAAGGGATTACGGGACAAAGTTTTTTGGTTTCTTGGGTTCTCTAAAGTCAACATATTTCAAATCAATTTCATTTGCAAGGAGTTACTTACCATTTTCTACCCACAAGTTAACCTCCTTAATTAGCCAAGGTTTGGTTTAATTCCAATTGCACCTAAGGATCTACACCCTAACTATATTTGAGTTTAAGGTGAGAGTACATATTTATGCTAAACAACCTTCATGAAAGACTAAAGTGTTATGTTGTTAGTAACCCAAGGTAACACATTTAGATGAGAGGAACTAAGGAGTTCATTAACAAGAGTTTAAGTCATAAGCACAACTATTTCCCTAGCTCCATTTGTGTCATCTGGATCCAACAAGGAATTCATTCGATGGCAAGAAAAATATTCTAGATCTAACTTTGTAAGACATCAGGAATCCACTAGGATACTAAGGGAGTAATAGCTCTACTTACTCCATATATGGTAAGGTTACACCCCATAGTCATTGCTTTGAACAAGGACTCTTAAGGTGACTTCCAAGAGTGGTCTTCACCACTCAACACGGTGTCAGACCTGAAGAGAAGACATTCCCCTTACCCATCGGTTACCAAACCTAGAAGGAAACCACATACTCCGGATAAAGTTTGACCATGTCATTCCTAAAAGATGGGTTCACGACAAAGTTGCTAAACATACCGACTATGATGGTAAACTCAAACTAGGGGTTTTATTTACCTAAACTAGGAGGTTCCATCGAGTGTAAATTTTAAATTCATTCTATGGTTTCAATTTGTTTCTATGGTAAGAAGGATCACACATGAAGACATGTTATGCACGAATCTTATACTAGGGTTGAGTGTTTCGATTAAATCTCTTTATTACATTTACAAGGTAAGAATATAACACACTAATTAATTAATCCTTTATTGAACACTGAAAATGCACTACAAGATATTAACTTCAAATTCATTTACCATATATATATATATATATATCAAACCTTTTTACCATACATAACTATGAATCAAATTGAACCTATGATTAAATGCACATTTCTCAAGGCATTCCTAAAACTAACATCTCATACATACTACCAAATTTCAAATATAAACTTTTCTGTTACTTTGCAATTACATTAAACATATATACATTTTCCAATAAAATATATAAAATTACAATAATAAATAATGAATTTCACCACGCCTTTTTCGCCATATTACTTCCATCTTGCAAAACCATGTGAGCATGAAATCAACGATAAATCGCTAACATGGCATCCACCTAGATCTAGCATAATTAACATTTTTTAGTTTCCCATTTACATTATAATAATAATAATTTGCATTCTAAAGGAGAGGGTTAGATACACATGTTTATTTCATTTCAGTTCACTTCAATTCTTAACCCAAGAGAAAGAGAGAGATAGGGAGAAGAGAGAAACACTATTTTTCCAAAAGTCAAATTTTACATAACAAGCCACACGATAGAGTTCCAAACAGTTATTTATAAGTGTCAAAAAGTTTCCACGGTGGTTGGGGACCCGACAGGGTCCTTCAACTTTCTTTTTACGTTTTCCTACTAGATGCAAAAAACGTTCAAATTAGGCTTGGAGGCTAAGAAACGACTTTCAATCATTACCTTTTGATGAGTAAACACACCACAGGTAAAGTTCTATGTGTCCTCACATACATCGATAATTCACAAGAACTGGCATAATTCAAAACTGGTGAATGGTTTACGATTGGTGAATGGTTTTCCGGAGCCACCGGTCGTAATTGTGCCTGTTTGACCTAGTCAAACATCGTCCTGAGGCCTACGAAATTCCTTTGCCAAACTATTTAGAAGAGTGTTTTTTCCCAAACTAAAGGTTATAGGAAATAGTTTGGTAAAAATACTAGAGGCTTGCAAAGGCGAGTAGGGATTTCGTTGCTTAGTGTTCAAACGGAGGTTCAAAACGAAAGCCAATTTTTTCAATTTTTGAAACTTCCTAAAAGTGTGAAACAAAGTAATAGGGCTCAAGGAGGGGTGGCGAAGAGAGTGTCAATGGTCAAAAGAGGTCAAGTTAATGCTTGATGTGACTCTCTACATAACAAGGAACACATACGATGTTTGACATCCCTTTACGAGGCTCATAGTGTTGTTTTATAGTCTCTGGGAAACGCATCTTTCTAACTTTGTAAGGTAGACAAAAATGGTTAGTTTGATTAACTCATCCGGTTCTTGCCAAAACCGATCGACACGAGTATCATTTTTTTGACACCCCTGTGTTTAGCAATGCACGAGGTTGTCATCATGAAACCGTTGAGGGTCAAATAGTAAGTCGGTAGGAAAATCACGATGTGTTGTTTTATTGATTGCACTAGTCGTCTGGTTAAAATTTCCAATTGTTTGAGTATCCATTAGTTTAATACTTTTACTTTATTGCAAATGAATAACCAAATTATATGAAAATTATAAGAGATAAAGGTAAGGAGACCATGCCTGGTAATACCCGCACCCGTAGTGCAAGTGGTGCTCCAGATGGGTTTACCCGCATTCTACA
The DNA here is from genome assembly GCA_019776745.2 of Taxus chinensis. Taxonomy (NCBI): domain Eukaryota; kingdom Viridiplantae; phylum Streptophyta; class Pinopsida; order Cupressales; family Taxaceae; genus Taxus; species Taxus chinensis. The sequence continues at coordinate 666,622,562 of CM034148.1, forward strand.
AGGCTCTAGCTCACCTTTAAAAATCTATCAAACAATTCGCGTGCATCAAAAACTCCTCTATGTTGGACCATTCAAGATACATCTTGGGCCACATATACGATAACCCTCAAAGCATGAATAGATCCATAACACCCACGGACTTCCCATAAAATTGACTATCTTATGTGGTGTTTTGTCAAGTTTTGTAGCTATTGGAAACCTTTAAATCCTTCTCGCTTATTGCATCTTGTACAACCACCATGGCAATAGAACCACAAATGCTAATTTCTCTAGTATTTCCATATGTACCAAAACAACTAACATCTTCACTCAAAGTGGGTTTTAAATAACACATTTTCATGCAAGTTGATTATCGTTTCCCTTGTTTGCATCCAACATGATACCTCAAGCCATCCTAACGCCATGATGACAAGTCCTAAGTACAAAAAAGAAAGATCATGCTTGTAACCTAAGAAGCCATTGTAGTGGAGTCATTAGGGTCTGCACCAATGTATCAAAAAAGATTCCCAACGTATATGAAGAAAATAAGAACAACTGCCCCATGCATAAATGCTTCCACTGACCCTAACACCATCAACACATAATCCAGTGTGTCTACAGATGAAAATAACTTTTAGAAGGCCACACTTCCAACTGAATCACTCACTTCTTTCAGCTTCTCCTCATTATGCTGTGTTTTTCCACTACCTATTTCCAATTCCTTGGTACCCAAAGAGTTGTCAGCCATTGTTTTGACAAAGGAAACTTCAGGAGCTTCCGTGTTTTCCATACATGCCTACTAGTGCATCTGCAACCAAAATATTTGAAAAATTTCTTCTATGCTACGATGGATGCACAAGTTTCAGAGATCTTAATTGGCATAGGCTATGGAGGACACTGGAAAAAGTTGTGGGATTTGGACCTACACCTGCAATTAGCATTTGCTTGAAAGTTTCAAAACCTTTTCAACAAACCCACTTTGTGCATATCCTGCAGTTCATGTTATCCACACAACCACATTTTTTATTTTTTTATATTTTTTAGACATTCTGTCAAATAGCTCACCTCCCTTGTGAATGTCCCCAAGTATGCATACATGTCTACAGAGCATTTGTAACTACAACATATGACAAAATACGGTATATTTCCTTATTAGTTGGACGTCCATACTTTGTTCCAGCGCTGAAAATTTTGGCACAAGCTGGGGAGTGCGTAGAAAAAGTAAGTTGACCACGTAAGCTTCATTTTTATTTTAATAGCACGTAATGATGTAGTCCCAGTGGAGGAGCGCTATAAAATATTTCAATGCCATGAGTTCCTCTAATAGAATTACGCTTAGAATTGATCATTATGTCTGCATGTTTGACATTCCTAACCGTTTCCTATCTTGACAAAACTCTAACTTATCATCAACATGCCAATTAAACCTGTGGTGATCGTGTGAGTGCGTTTTTTTGGTGCTTAAAGAGTATGAAATAATACATGTATAGGTGATATCTCCATTAAACACAGTCCCCCATTGTTTCTACTTTTGCTGCAACTATCCACTTACTATTGAGTTTACAACTTTTCCTTGGGTTTCACCGTGGTAAAAGTATCTGGATTTCAAAATAAAGTGTTTGTATTATTATGTAAGGAAATGATAGGTCTGACTGGGCGTTAATAAAGCCCATGTGCTGTGTCAGCCTCCTGCCACACGTCTACCCCTTCCACATGCCTCCATCACTTCCACATTCCTCCTTTCACCAACCACTTTTAGTCTTCACCAGCTTCTGCCACACATTTCCCTCCCTTTTTAAAAAACCAATATTTTTTATTAGCTGGGTAGTACATCACTTGGGGGCATTCATATCTGTTTATTATTCATTTTGGAACACTTTAGGGGAATAGTCACATGTCGTTATTATCAATTATGTTACATTGTTGTTGTTAGATGTTAATCTTGTGTAAGTAGTCTTGTTAGCATCTTGGTTTGTCTATAATCTTGGTGCATCTGTATTAGTGTATGCATAAGGGTTTGTTTTGCAATCTTCTCATTATTTTACAATTTCTTTTGTGTATGCTTTTAATCATGATGCTAATTAACATATGCTATAATACAATTGAGTCAACAAAATATCCAAAATTCAAACACACACGTGAAATTCACAACTTACAAAGTCTCAAAAAATCTAAATAATCACAAAATCCTATAAATTACAAAATCATCACAAATCTCAACAAATCAACACATATAAATGAAATCAGACATTTCATTCCTACCACAATGATCGTTCCAATCATCTTACGATTATCACAACTACTCTTTTCCCTTGTATGTCAAAATAATAGTTTGGGCCAATTTCGGCTGTCATTATCTCCAATGCATTTTCAATGCCACGTGCTTGGGGGAAATGATCCTTTTCAAATTTTAGATCACACTTTAACATGATCCAATAAGAGTCTCACGAGGATCGTCTTTATTTCAAAGTTGTGTTGCTTTCTATTATTTTGCTTTGGACCAATTACAAGTAGCATGTTAACATCTTGGTTCATTTATAACCATGGTGCTTGCACCTACTATGTATATTGGGTTTGTTTTCCTATTTCACCTTTTTTTCTCTTTGCATGTTTGTTTTACACATATAACATATTAAACATCATAATTCTTTCAAAGTCATGGTGACAACTCTATTGTGCAACAACAAAATAAGATTTCCCTAACTTTCACTCTATAAATGAAAGCTCATGCTACGAGCACAATCCCTTCCATCTTCATTCTATTCCCTGGCTCCTTCACCTTTCCCTTCTTCCTATCAAATGACTGTCCACTGCTTTACTGCATCACCCATCTGCTTGACGGGGTATCCCCTTAGCATTTACATGAGCGCGGGGGCATCTCAATGTTCTATCACATCCACACTCGTTGGGGAATCACAATGTTCCATTGTATCCACGCTCACTGGGGCATCTAATTACTTCCGCTCACTGATCTACATGCATCTACCTATCTTTAAAATGATATTATTTCATAATAACACTTTAAAAAGGGGTAAATGTAGACACCCTAAAAATACATAACTATTTCTAGCCTATTCTTGGATTATTCATATCCTATTTACATCCCTTCAGAGTTTATTAAGTTAATTCCATCCCTTTAGAATTAAGTAAATTAATTCTATCATACCCTTTAGAATTAATTAAATTAATTCTATTATACTTATGGAATTAATTAAAATAGTTCATGCACCCTTTAACTAATTTAATTAAACATTTATTTAATCAAATGGTTAATTTCTCTCTCACACCTCATATTTAATAAATTAGTTTTTTAAAATAGAAATAAATCTATTTTCCTTTTCATCCTCCACTTAGACTCCACTTCAATATCCTAGTCACTCCACTCCCACTCCACTTCTAAGATTCTAAAAAGGTGGGGGGAACAAAATTGCACATACAACCACCTTGCCGGATGCAAGCTTATTGCCAACTGAAAATTTACTACCTCTCAATGGATATTCAACCCATTTGAATTGTTGCAACTTCCTCTAATGCTATTTAAGAGCATGCATTCATGACTTCATTTACAATTTGTAATGACTTCATGGCCTCTCCTCTTGTTCTAAATAACATGCAATACTCTTCACAACAATGGTTGGAGAATATTGGAGAATGCTGGAGAATCCATGGAGAATTCTTGGAAGCTTTAATCCCTGTGATCATTTTCTCATAACATTATTCCTTTATTTAGAGATTAATTTAGAGCACCCACAATCCAGCGATTTAAAAATTCTATAAGTATAATACTTAAACAATCTTATCATTGATGTTTGCAAGAAAGCCTGTAAGAGAGGTTTGCTTTTTGTTATTTGTTTACTTTTTCTTGTGCTAGTAGTTTTTCACTGCTTACACTAGCTTTCAAAGAATACATGTTGATAATTTGCAAAGGGACACCATTCATATCTTTTTCTAGAGGAGCCTTAATTTTTACACCATTAGACACAATTTTGGGTTATATTTTATTTTTCAAGCTTAAACTCGAATTGGACAAAGGAATTTCAACAAGGTTTATAGTTTTTATAATCAAGCCTAGCGTTTTTTCTAGTCAGAATCACAAATCTAATCAACTACAGTGGAAATCAAATATGAACAATACACACCACACAAGCACACTAAGATTTGAAGAAGTTTTAGAAATTAAAACAAGGATTCGAAATAAGCAAAATGAAGCTACAACTTTTAGATCTAATAGCATACAATAATATTAACCTTGTACATGATTTAAGATCTAACACAACATGAGAAAAAAATCTAACCCTATGAAGTGTATGACATTGTTGGTTCACCAAAATGTAATATAAGTAAATTAATTACAATTAAATATATTGTGAAAAAACTATCCAAATTATGTTTAATCATCATAACACATGCAATACAATAAACATTCCCAGTTAGTGTTTCTAAATAAAAATTAGGACAAGCACATAGAGATTTAATACTTATCTTGAACAAATCCTGACCTAAGAATAATCAATTGAATATGAATATGAAAATGCACACCTAAAATGACAATGACCTTGCCCAAATATTAGGAACTAATCAAAGACAAATGTATGGAGTGTTGGGAGGTCTTTAGATAGGTACGAAGTGTTAAGGGCACTTCAACCATGTGACATACATGCTTTAAATTATATTGACGAATGAGTTGGTTTCATTGGGATCTCTTATTCTCTTGCTCCAATATGTGTGATGTGACGCCTATATATGGACAATAAATACTTTCTTTCCTTGCCTTAGGACAGTTCTAATGCACCTACAATTTTTGAAAACTTAAAGGAAAACAAAATATATTTAGGGGCTTGCATTAAACGAGGTGAATAATAAAACTATATTGATATTTGTCAAGTTCATAAAGGGTGAGAACATCGATATAGTAATGTTGAAAATGGTAAATCAAGTATGAATGAAAATAAATTCATAAATAGATAAAACCCTAGGTTGTGTGTGAAAAGTTTTTCATAGGAAATATTAGCTTTAAACAATGATAATGTTTCAATGATTGTTAGATCTCTGCAGAATGTCTTTGAACGATCTGATAAATTTTATGTGAACAATATATAGATATTATGTATCAAATGAACTACAATGCTTACGCATTCATAGATAATCAAATTGAGATTCAGACTTTATGTGTAAAAAACAATACTAACTGACTAGAAGCGAAAAAGATGAGATGAAGATTGCACACTGACTTAAAGCAGCTGAAAAGGAGGGCCCAAGAACATAGGGGTGCTCTAGACACAACCCAAAATTAAAAAAAAAAGAGAAACTTGAAGATTAAGAAAAAGGGAAGAAACAAGATTAATCAATAGTTACATAATAATATTTAAATTAAATTAATAATCGACAAATAAACAAGTACACAAAAATCATATAATTTAGATTTAATAAAATGCCTTATGACCATTTTTAGGTGTTTAACTACACATATTTCTCTAATGGTGTGTGTGTATATGTGTGTGGATAAGTCGTTCGTTCTAGAAATGAGCTGCGCTAGATTTTACATGGCATTCTCTCTACCACGTTCTCTCAAATTCATTCAACTACACAACGCCATGCGCAATAATTCAACTGGTTTTCCCATGGCCGGAAAATAATCCTGAGCATATAGAAATGTATGTAACCTTCTTACTTTTGGTTTAGAATTTATTGCATATGCTTGGTAGGTGTTACTGGGTTTCTCTGTCTACTTCTCTATCTTTGAAAATTGAAGAATCAGTTAAACCTGTTTGAAATGTAGATAAAATGTGTCATCTGAAATTTTGCAATTGAAGTTTTTTCTTCTCTTTGCATCAGTGAAGAGTAGATTCCATGAAATTTGAAACCCGTTTTTGCTGAAGTATTTTAATTGCACGTATGGAATTTTTTCCGCCTGTTTTAGTTGGTGATATAGATCCAAGTTTCTTTGGGAATGTGATACTATGATATGGTTAGATCACCATTATCTCTGTAGAGTTTTATCTTCATTCCTTTTTTGTATTTGGAAGATATGGTTGCGTGTGTATTATGATGTCGCTATCATGAATCCAGTTGTACCCAAGGATTATATCGTATTTCCCCAATTTCATTACATGAAAGTATAAGTGAGCATTTTGTTGGTGGAATTGTATTTTGACACGGGGGTGGATAGCTTTCTCGCTTTCGACAGTGTTTCCGTCAGCCAATTTGATTTCGTAAGTGTTTCCAAATTGGATTGTTGGAATTCTGGCATTTTTAGTGAAGTTGTAGGTACACCGTAAGTCTACTATGATTCGTGTTTTTTCTCTATTTAGTTTCCCTCTATTGAAGAAGAGTTTAGTTTGTGAAAATCTCAGGTGGTCTTTTGAATCTTTTTTGGCAGTTTAACTCCTTGGGTTTTTTTTCGTCTTTGCAAAGTATGCTGCTTAGCCATGCTTTCTTGTTTTGGAATTGATCCTTGCTCTTTCAATTGTTTTGGAGTCTGTTATAGCTAGGAATCAGAATAACGATGTTTGATTCCCTGGTTAAGTGTGTATTTGGTTTTCCAAGTTGATTGTTTTTGGCCTGGCCATAATTTTCCTTATTGTGGCAAAGGTTTGAAGCGTGGCTTGGACTCTGGAGTCCTTCAATTTTAAGTGCTCAGGGACGTGACTTCTGCTAAGGTTTTGGTGTTATTTGGAATTATGGATTTTCTTATGCAAGCTTTCAATTCCTCTATGAACCTCCACGCCAGTACTTCTTATGATGATAAAGTTAACTATCATGTTTTTCTTTTATTTCACTAAAATATTTTGCAGAGCCTACTTGTTTGGATCCTAACCTTCGTCCAAAGGCTTCTAAGGTGTTGGTTTGGATTGCAAATCTCTCATCCATTTCATCTTTGAGGTTGTCCCAAATGTCAATTGCTTGTTTACTGGTTTCCTCTTCTCTAGGGCTGATTCCTTGAAGTCTAATATTGTTGAAGTAGCTTTATTTTCTTTTGCAGCTCTGCATAATTGAAAGTAATCTTCTACTTACATAATTCAAACTTGGTAAGTTATTCCTCTTTGGGAGTCAAAGTCCTGTAGATTACTTATCTTGAATCGTTTTGCTCGAGGGATTGATGTCGGTCTCAATTTCTCTCTTCCATATCTCTCTAGTTCTGTTTCTCTGTTTTCCATGTTTTTTCATTTACTCTCAATTTGCATTTGCATGGTTTTGTTTTGCTTTTGTGCAGTTTTCATTATATTGTTCATGAATAATATTTTCCTTTGCTAGGCTTGCATTACTTGAGCAGTTGTGCCTTCCCAATTTGGTTTAGTTCTTGCCATTGTGGGTGACTTTGGGGGAAAAAGCATATTAGGCATGTTCTTAAAAAATGAAATACAAGGGGTTCAAAATATCATGAAATATGTTTGAGCAAAAAAAAAATTGGGAAGAGGCAGAGAAAATAATGGCATGCAGATTTTTTTTTCAAGCACATACTCTAAAGCATTTAGAATTTCCTTCATTTAGAATTTTTGATCCAGGAAAATAGAAGTCAAAAACTGAATTTGATTAGAGAGAGAGTGAGTTGATGTTAAGCTGTTCTCTACGAAAAATGAGCATTTTATCTATAATTGAAAAAACAAAAGAAAGTATATATATATATATATATATATGGAGGTTTTTTGCTACTTTGTTATAAACTTAACATTCTTTGATACCACAAGGTATGAACCATCCGAAGTTGAATCTTGCACACAGCGGGTTTTATTAATGAAAAAAGTGAAAGAACACGGCTTATTTCAAATTTGGAGGTTTAATGCCTACTATGGAAAAGCTTAACTGTTCTTTGATATCACAATGCATAGATACTGTTAGTTACCGAATCACTTGTCTTGTATGAAGGGAGACCATCATCAGTCAACACCCAAAAATGGGTGCCCCTTGACATTGATCACTGAAAGGCATCACTAAGGTGGGAATCCAACCAATTTGTCTCCTCCATCTAGTTAAAAATAAACCGTATGGTAAGAATAACAAGTACTTGTGAATGATTGCATTAATGGAAATGGTAACTTTTGTTCTCAACCTCAAGGGTAAAACTAAAAGAGTAAAACTGCCAACCATGGGGATTATTAACATACATCTACCAGGGATGAATACTCATAGGACAACTTAGGAGACGTGAACCACAAGGGGGTGACTTACAGGCGTCAGACAACAAGACCAATACTCAAATATTCACATAGGACGACTTACATATTTCAACCACAAGGAGATGACTTACGGGCATTTACAAATGGAACCAATCCTCAGTGTAATCATTAAATGAATTACAAATGTTAACTCGCGAGGATAACTTACAGACAACAACTATACATATGTAATTAAGAAATGTGCAACAATATTTATAACAATAGAAATTGAGTATTTTTTCTTGATTGATAAGGCGGGTTGAAGGGACCCGTTCCCCAGTGCAAGAAAACGAGGCTAAATCCTCAGGAAAACAAAAGGCCTCAAAACGCAAAAGTAACTTTAGGCAAATTGCCCCCCAACAAAAAAGGCATAAAGAAAACCCTATTTACTTCCCAGCTTGCGATAGAAAAAAATCTTCAATGTTGCCCATTCGTCCCTTTTTGTTTTTCCTCTTCTTCACTTCTTGCCATTTGCCATGATCAGATGAAATAACCAGCGCCAGGTCATTGGGATTAACTGATGGAATCATGGTCTAATTCCGAGATTTCTGATAAATGCCCCCTTTTTGTTCCTCCTGCTACCAGGCTATTTTCCTGTATTTCCATCTCTCTCATTATTTTCTGTATCTATTTTACCATCGGTATTAGGATCTCTCAGATCATCCTTGAATTTTGAAGCTGAAACCACTTCTAGATTCAAAGTACCCCATCCAATGGAAGAAGGTCGATCCTTTCTTTTTTGTAGATTTCTGATTTTTGTTTGTAGGGATAAGAAACTTGCAAATGACCCAGATTTCTGTATATTCTACATCTAAAAGCAGTATTCTCATAATCTAAAACCTAGGAATACTGAAACTTACCAAATTTAGAGATTTATTCGATTTGGTAATCCTTTGCTTAAATTTAATTCAACGCACATGTGGGCATACGAACACATACCCGATATCTATTCTATCCAAGTCCTCTTTTAAAAACTTTCCCAATGCGTTTCCAATGTCCTCTAAGGCATACCACAAATGCAAAGGGAGGTTAGGAAGCCTGACCCCAAACTAGATGTTTTGGAAACCGAATAAGTATTCGGATCTGAAATCTGAAAACCGTGGGGTTCAAAATAAACCAGCATGTCCCTAGAACCACAGACCCTCTGTCAAGCAGTGTTGACAATCCTTAGATTCCCTAAAATGGACAACGAAAAATCCCTTGGAACAAAGAGAGATTTCACATTTACTGGTCCAATTTTCAAAAATACATTGATACTAGTGCGGAGGAGGAAAGCCACAAACCATTGAATCTACCAATCATAGTATCCCAAGAGATAGATTTTTGTAGTATTCCTCCACCTTCTGGGTTCTCTATGATTAAAGAAGGGTATGTCCTCCACCAAGTCTACCAAGTAGGTATGATTGATTGAAGGATTCGGTACTAGGATTTCGAACTCCTCTATTTTCCAATATGTCTTCAAATGAAGTATATTTCTGAGAGTGAGCCAATCCCTGACTGCCTGTAGCTCCCCCCCCCCAATCACCCTGTCAAAATATCTTCCATTCCTAACAGTCCCTGATGAAGGCGTGACTGTATTTTTAATCTTAGAGTTAGGGCACAAATTTCCCTCAAACCCAAACCCGTCTCCACTTCCCTGCTCTCCATCATTCGTCTGAGCCCCTTCAAAACCCCTACCATGCTCATTAGGCTCTCCATTTGGATCTATCAATTCCCTGTATGGTTACCAAAGCTGCTCACTCCCTTCACCGTCTTCACGGATATTCCCTCCATCGCTCTCCCAGTCCTGACCCAAAAAATTTAGCAATACACCTAAACAGAGGAGAAATTGAGTATTTATTATTGTAAACTACCATAATTTTCTAGTCAATATCATTTAATTTCTAGGCAAAATAATTACAGCAGTCAAAGTCAACTTAAAAATTAGTCAAAGGCAGCCACCTTATATGAAACACAAATCAATCAACTACAACAGCTAATGGTCAATAGCAGACCACCATTCAATACTGTAGCATATTTGTCAACATATTAGGCAAAAGGAGTTGATGCAGAAGTCCAAACACATTAGCTTAACTTCACCAAGATCACAAGCGTCCTCACTGATGTTGATGGTTCCTTCGTCTTTCCGCCGTTCCTCTTCTCAGCTCCCAAAGTGCATTGAATGCTTACAATGACGGTCACTAATGAAGTTATTAAATTCTATTTGTAGTTGATAAATAATTATTGAGACTGATGTGCTAAGTATCAGCCTAGGCAACAGTAGTTGTGCAATTTATAGTCATAAATGCTAGGTTGGTCAGTAGAGAGAAACGTATAAAGTTTATATTCATCAAATTAAAAAGTCAGTCATAAATCATATAATGATGTCACGAATGTTTGATGATGTCAACTTGTGTCTAATTTGGATGTTCTGTCCTGTCTCCAGTCTCAGGCTTTCTTCAATAGTCTGAATAGGCAATATAAATAGGGCCATGACAAATTTGGTGTCTGTATTTCGACTTTATCGAAAATTCTATGGTCCGCAGGTTTCATCTTGATTCACACCTATGATACCATACTGGTTTTCTTTGCTTTTAGAGAACTTGTTTTTGACCCGAGCGCATTTATTTCCTGCACGTATAGATTTTTTTACTCTCTAAATATGTCTTTAGTTTGTGAGAGAGCGTGATGAGATGAACTTATATGATAATTGGGCCATTTTTAATGTATTGCTTGTTCTTACAGCTGGTATATCCTTATAAGGAGTTTTGAAAAGGGGATCGAACATGGCTCAAGCATTGTCATGCACATCAATTATGGGGATGTGCAATGTAACTCTGAAGAAATTCAGTTTTCTTGAGTATAAGATTATTGACCCCGATCCAGCGTTTGTAAAAAAATTCACTTCTAGAGCCTCCTATGAGGGTCCATTATTCATGTCTTCATGGGGACATAATCCTTCAATCAACTCAAGCAGCCTGTTAATTTCACAAAATCTCAGTGCACTTAATAGTCATATATCAAGAAAAACTATCTGTGCTGCATACAGTACTGGAAAAGGGTTACCCGGAAGTAGCAATTACATTCGACTAGGAGGGTGTTTGGTTCTTCCACCTTCACCAATTAGAAAAAAGGCCCGTGGTATCATCAAGTTCTTAGGAGGTGCCTTCATTGGAGCAGTGCCGGAACTTTCTTACAGGTACAGAAGAACTATAATGAACATGTGAGCTGTCCTTAAATATGAATCTGCATATTGTGTCTACATGAATATCTTTTAAAAACAACTTTTGGATGGATCCTTTTTCCAACATATTTGTCAATTTTGTATGATTTCCAACTTAAACTTGACTCTAAATGTATGCTTGTTTCTTAATACAACTTTGTCATATTTTTATGCCAGCCTTTTAATGGATCTTTTGGCAAAGGAAGGGTTTCTTGTTATTGCAGTGCCGTACAATGTGACCTTTGATCATGCACAAGCTGCTAAAGAAGTATATAATAAGTTCAACAGTTGCATGGACATTCTTTTGGCTTCAGGCCTCTCATCAGCTAATCTGACGCCAAACAATATTTTGGAATTGCCAGTTTATTGTGTTGGGCACAGGTGTGCTCTCTGTTTCTTACACACATTTGTTCACTTACACAAACATGCATTATACTTATAACCATACATATAAACTTTATTCTCTGAAGTACCATAAATACATGGTTCTTATTTGCATTTGCAAACACTGCAAACGCTTGCTACTACGTGGACCCTAACTTCTTGACTACAGCAGGCTGATTTTTCTTTTCTCTCTCTTTCTTTTGAAGTTACTATGTTGCTCTATATCCTTTCATTCTCATCAATAGCATATCGGGACACAAAATATCATTGATAGCTTATTATTCCTAGATCAGGCAGTTGTAATTTGATATCTCCAGAATATTAAAACAGATGCAAACTAGTGGCATTTTAAAAATGTTATCATGAACCTTATTGCCATATGCATCCCTAAATATGGATGAAGAGAGTACTATTCTGCATACCCATTCAATATTTCTATGTTTTAGTAGTCTTATAATAGTCTATCCAAGTGCATGATAAAATATCCAGACACTTGTCTCTCCATCAGAAAATCATGTGTGCTCGTCATGAGAATATCTTCTAATTATTTCCTCCTCATAAATATCTCCACATTGTAATTCTTCACCATTAATTCCTTAGCAGGTACTTACCAACTTGCTCTAAAGGTGGAAGCCAAGCAATAATAGAACTTCTACCTTAGCCATCCCTTGAAACCCCGCCAATGTTTATTATACAAAATACACTACCTAAAGAACATCAGTTGTAGCATAGAAGAATATGAGAGTAATCACAACTTTATATAGGTAGTGTTCAATACAGTTTGTTCAGTAGAGGGATGCCCTGATACTCAACATGATGTCCCCGAAACATGCTATTTGAATAACAAGACTCGAGTCTCAACGGTTGTTGGCTAACTCAAATCTCACGACCGAGCATAATGTCACTACACAACTAACTAATTCAGACAAAATATAAGCATCACAAGGTCGGCTGCAAGACAATACATTGATTCATAATTACGACATACATTATCCTTCCCTTTTAGATAAGTCAGAGTACCTTGTGACAACACCCATACAAAATCAACTCAAGGAGGAGGGGAAGAGGAAAACATCCCTGGAGATACAGGAGCTCCAGCTAAAGGTGATCTTGATGAGGCTGCTTGCTGTAACTTCAGCTGCTGAAGTTCGGCCTGAAGAGTATAGACTTAGGTTGTACGCTGCTTTAGATGCTTGGTTGCCTCATGTTCATGCTTTCGTGAACACACTACCATCCACACAACTTCCTGAAACTTGTCTCTCTTGAGTGACCTCCTGCTTAGCTTCCTACAATTTGGCCTTCTCTCTAGCTATCTCCTGCTCATACTGAACAACCTTGCGAGTCTGTAACTGTGTAAGTTGGATTTGTTGGCCGAGCTGTTGCTGAAGTAGCCATATTGATTCTCTAGCTGACTGCTAGTGCTCACAGCTGTAATCTCAGCGGTAGCATTGTCCTTCTCCCCTTCCAATTGACGTTGCTCACACATGGATGACTAAAGCAACAAATAGTAAATAGTAATATCTGAAGTAATGCTCGACAATGCAGAGGGACTCCAACACACTCTGCACAGGAGAAGTAACAATAGGAGGAATGGGGGTGGGCAGCCACTGTGCATGCATCTTCGGCATGTTACTTTCTGGCCACCCTTGTCTGACATAGATCCATGAAAACTCCAAGTGACACCCTTCTTCCATGAATTTCTACATGTAAATTGCCTCATCCAAAATCATTCGTATCTGTGATGGAAAACTTGCGACATCGGGATGCCCAACCATGTCTGAAATGCCCTGAAATGCTTGGGTCATGGGTCCCATAGCCCACCAAAATTGAGAGAGTCCCGTAAGGATTGACACCATTCAGACTATGAAGGAACAATGGATTGACCCCATCATTTGGAGCCTTTGGAACTTGAGACTTTTTGGGTCAAGTCTCCGTATGTAACTCTGTGTTAACCCCAATCTGCATATGTTCTTCGTTTGGCACTAGCATTGTGTGTTCTTGGGGCTGCAATGGGCTGAATGGGACCTCTTCCAAGTCTGAATTGATTGGTTCACCTAATTGGTTCAACCAATATTCTATTTCCTTCCCGCCCTCCTCTGAAGGAAAGGAAGTGACTATCACAAACAGGAATGGAGGTGTAGTGGGCGGCTCAGAAAAATCTGTATGCTCCTGGAAGGGAGAAGGAGAAAGACAAAAAGTAGCAGTACACGGGTCTGGCAGCCCAGGTGTATGTTCACCCTCATCCTCATTGTCCTCATCTGTGTCAGAACTGTTTCCATTCAATACTGATAGCTGACTAGGGTCGAATGAACTATCTGGAATGAAGGCCCCCTCCAATGTAGACTGTGATTACACTGCATCCAGGAATGGTCCAATGGCATACTGTGTCATATAGAAGTCTTTGTGTGTCAAGGATAAAAACTCGTGAATCCAAGTAGACAAGAGCTCCCCTCAGTTATAGATCTTGCCTCTCCTTAAACTGCGCATGTGATATGTCATCCATACCGCATGTCAGATTCTTGAGTGGCGACCTCTAGCCAACATCATATCACGTCCAAAAGACAATGCCACTCCTTTGAAGCCAGATATTCTTTCTTTAAGCTGCGATGCCCCTTCACCCACATGCAAGCCAAATCCTCTGCAGTCAAATTCGGTCCGCGTAAATTTTGCACAACATAGTCCTTTTGGGCCTGGATAATCTGATGGCTGCCTGTTGGTGTGTCAACAGACTGTCCATTGAAGGCATGCCAAATGCTCGAGTGAAATCCTCAGAGTGTAAGTTATTCTTACTTTTATCCATGTGTTGGACAAATGAGCACCTACTGTCCTGATTGTAGCTGGACACGATTTGAACCGAGTAAGATTTGAACTTCTTGGCATTGAATATTCTGCCTACCCCCACTCTTTACTATGCCACTTTCAATTCATGGTCTTTGGGCTTACTGCTCACCATGTACGCGATTTGGTGGGCAGGAGGCTTTCCCAACCAAGCATCTTGGATTTATTCGTTGGCGGGGGTTCACTGACTTTTTGCTTCTACATACCCTTGGCTACTGCCTGACTGTAATTTGTGCCAGCTACCGATGAAGTTTAACCATCGTCGGGTGTATGGTAGAGGCTGGCTTGGGAAATGCTGTGTTCAAGGCATTCTTCTAGATTCTCGGCTACATAGAAGAGGATGACATTCCTGAAGTTTGAGACTTTTTGTTTTAGTCTGTCAAAATTGCTGTGGCAAAACCAGAATTTTCAATTAAAAAATACTTTGCTGAAACCTCCATGTTGTAGATTTCTGGATAGGCATCCCCAACTAAGCATCTCGGGTGTGGGCAGCACCTCAGATTTATTCCTTGGCGGGGGTTCACCTACTTTCTTTTTCTTCATACCCTTGACTACTGCCTGCCTGTAACTTGTGCCGGCTACCGATGAAGTTTAAACCATCTTCGGGCTATGGTAGAGGTTGTCTTGGGAAATACCGTGTTCAAGGCATTCTTCTCGACTCTCAGCTGCATAGAAGTGGATGCCATTCCTGAGGTTTGAGTGTTTTTGTTTTTGTCTGCCATAACTGTTGTGGCAAAACCAGAATTTTAAATTAAAAATACTTTACCGAAATCCCCATGTTGCAGATTTCTTGATAGGTTTTCTTGCCCTTGAATCTTTGATATTTCCCTGAAACCTTGCAGGAAGGGCTTCTGTGCACTTGAGCTGTTCTCTGATGCGAGTGCTTGCACTGTATATATTATATCAAACTCTTCTCTTCTCTTGGAAGCATAAATGTTAATTTTCTAACACAATCCTCATACGGTGAAGGTTATTTACTATTCAAACAAGCAATGAACAAGATGGAAAACTATTAGAGTCTCCAAATGGAATAAGGGATGGGTCCTTGATAGTAACTGTGTTCAAACTTCTGAAGTCATTATATATTCTTAGTTGTGTCGAATCTTTCTTCAGACTGATTGCCATTGGGGGCACCCATTAACTTGTCTCCACTATGAAGATTATTCATTATACCTGCCTCGAGCATTTATCAATTTCTTCCTAGACTTTGGAAGCATAATTCTTACTCATCCTGTACTTTTTCTCCATACTATTTGTGGTCCTAATGATAGAGGAATTCTATGTACACACATCTTAGGTGGTACTTCCTTCAAATCTTTGTTTGTCTAGGCAAACACGTCCTTGTAATCCATAAATATATGGAATGTGACAACCTTCAACATAGGATCCCAATCATCTCCGACCATGTTTGTTTTTTGATCTCCTTCTGATTCTAGGTTCACCTTGATGGTGGTAGGCTCCTTGTATTTAATATCCTTAATGCTTCCAAAATGATAGACATGTTTCTCATCTATCTTTGCATTGCCCTCTCTATATTTAATGAAATTTAGAGGGTAAGAAGGGTGTGACAATGATAGTTTTGCAGGACTTGACATTACCGAATTCAATTTCTAGTTGTCATGGTGCCCAAATGTTGGCACGGAAGGGTCTATCATTGCCGATGTCTTTTTTTGGTCATCTTGCTCACCTTTGTCAATCTTCATGATCTCAACAAAATTACAACTAAGCTGGAACACCTCATAGTCTTCCATCTGCTAATGGAAGAGACCATTTCTGGAATTTGTTTTGTCCTTGGAGCATGATTACAGCTCCAAGACCCCTTCACTGTTCAGCTCCATCCTGTCCCCTTTACCATCTTCCAAGTGTTCTTTGAAGTATGAGTCTCATGACGTTGCTTCCTTGCTCATTGTCTGATTATCTAAATCTACGATACACTTCCGTTCATCAAATTCTTTTCCAGTTAAGGTTGTCTTTGGCTTCCATCAACCAGCCTTAAACCAATAGTGCATTGTAGACTTTTTTTTATGCATATGACGACAAAATTTAGTATAAAGGTTTGGATGCCAATGATTACCTTTTGGGCCATAAGCACTTCCAAAACTTTATGCTGTGCTGATTGGCTCTAACCAATTGGAAGGTCGGTGGCCAAATATTGGGCTTCCCAATACTTTGCCAAGTCTTCTTTGGAAGAATGTTCACACCACAAACCACCATTGACAATAGTATTTGTCAAATTTGTGCCTAGAATTTCCATATTCATGACTGCCGACTGCTGGGATAAATTCATCACTAGGAGCATAGGATCAATCACTTAATCACCAGGAAAATGGGGGCTTGACTTTAGGTTCGTTATTATGTTTCTTGCTCCCCTCCTCATCCAATGGTACATCATTTGACATTAAGTGCGGTGTTGTATGTTCCTTGTTTGGGCCAATGTCTTGTATGGTAAAAGTATAACATTCTTAAGTTACAAAATGCTTTGCAATAAGTCAGCTATCCTCATAGGTACAATGGTATCCAAAATTTGTCTTGTAATAGATTTGTTAAACTTGATACTTCAGGTCACTATGTTGGCAAGAATTTATGCCACTGTGCTTGTTTTGGCTATTTCAATGACTATCCCAACAGAAGCAGCATAAAACCTGCAACATTGGAGAGATCATCTATTGACAGGGTGATCTTCCTTTGCGTTTGAGAGGGGCAGCTCCCTCGTATGATGGTGGTGTTTGGGGTTTTGAGTACTTTTAACTTGAAGGTACAAAAAGGAAACAAAATGGGAGAAAGGAAGGAGGTAGGAGAGAAAGGAAGAGAAAGGGAGGAACACGCAGCAGAATAGACACAGAGAACTGCCCGGATAACTCAAGGTAAACATAAGGATTAGAACCCTCTCTCTCACATGAATATCAGAACACAAACAACAGTTACACAAAGGATAGAAACCACCGAGAAGCACAAAGTCTTCACCACACCCGGATTGTATGTGTATGGCACACAGTCCACTTATAGAGATATACAATACAAAGCATGCAAGATCAGACTATCACATACAACATAGATGAATAGAGGTATTAATGACATCGTTCAACCGTCAACAAAGCATGATTTCATGATTGAAAAGCATTAACACCTCAAGATGATTCTCATTCCACTTGCTTGCATTCTTTCAAGCCTCACAACACCCTCTGTACATCCTTAGACTTTGCCAAAGACGCTTAAGATCCTAAAGCTCAAAAAGGTGTTCATGTCATTCCTTGTTCCTGTGGCAAAGCCTATATTGGGGAGATTGGGCGGTCTCTCCATACAAGACTCAAGGAACATTCAAATAACTTGCATAATTCGCGTACGGGAAGCTCTGCTATTGCCGAACACTCCCACTTCATGAAACACCAAATGTGCATTAATGAGGCCAAACTTATTGTTAAGGAAGATGATTATTGGAAAAGAAAGGTCAAAGAATCTATTGAAATTGGGAAGAAACTGGAGAATTTAAATAGAGATAACGGACTTGATATTGGTGACTCATGGCGTCCCATTTTAAATAAATTAAGAAGGCATATATAAAAAGCAAGCTGAGGTTTCTCCAAGGACGCCGACATGTCTCCTTAAAAGTAATCAGAATATTATTTAAAGGTTGACATTTGTTATAATTCCTCAAGCAATTCATATTTTTTTTATCCCTGAAGATGGGTACACTAGGCTACCCGAAATGTTGGATCTTGTTTCTTCTTCCCACATGATGCTCCCAGAAACCAATCCTTCATACTTTCAGCATCATGGAAATCTACATAATCTCATTGCATTCTTTTATTTATGAAACCAGGGAAATATGTACACACAAGGTTGCTGAAAATTATCTCTAGAACTGAGAAAAGAGAGATCCCTTGTACAATTGATTTTAGGCCTTATATAGGCACTTGTACCCAAAAGTAGTTACATAACTACCTAAAACCAAACCTAAGACCTCACTCCAAGTTGACTCAACTTGAGTTGCATTTACAATTCTCATATAAATTAATTCTAATGAACTAATTAACTTTTAAGTGACTTATTATCATGACATTTAATTAAGTCAACAGGTGAATTGATTAATTTCATCTTATTTACTTGAGTCTAGGCACATTTATAGTTTCCCAATATGACAAGCTTTTCATGACTCGCCTTGTGATACTGCTGCCACTGATTTACCAATGTTTCATTTGTTATCTTGACTACCTTCATGACTTGACTCGCTGCTTGAAACATTGCCTAGGGCTCATCTCTCCTAGAATCTTCTTTGTAAGACTGTTTAATTTTGGCTCAATGTCACCCATCTTGGCATATGCCTGGGTTCGGTTGTGAATTGATTCCCACAAAGCATCTGCAATCATTGCACCAATTTTTGAATTCCTGTTGTCTCCTCTAAATGCAACTCAACAGCAGATTTCCCACTTCCCCTTTGTAAGTTTTGTCTCCTTAACATGGTTCTGGCTGTCTTCATGTACAACCAGCTCATAGAATTTGTTGAAATCCTTTTTGTTCTCAACTATTTCAGTGAATAGTTCCGTGTATTTCGTCATTCAAATCCATTATGTGTTATCTCTTTCGCTCATTGCATTCTTAGAAACCACCTCTCATCAAGATATTTTGTCAAATGGTTCGAGTGCCTACTCAAAATGCCCATTTTGTGTATATTATAGAGTTATTGCGTTCCATGAGATCATGGCCGTCTGGTTCAGAAGTATCTTGGACAGCATACTTCTACTTGGATGATTAGTAGAACAGATATACCTACCTTCTCGTAGGGTATGTAGGATACAACTTGAATAGCTCGATGCACTCACAACTAGATGAAATGTAATGAGACATGGTCTTTATGGAGAACGATGACTGCAGGCAGTCCAAGACCAATATATCATCCACCAACAACCATAGTTGTTGAGGCATTTTTCTATTAGCTGAGAGTTCCTCCATTCTTTACATGAGGATTCTATGTTCTTAGCCAGTCCTTCCTCACCTGTGAATTGATTTTCTTGCCGTTAACCTTTTCTACGGCTTTCCTAACTTGTTCAGGACTGTCTTCAATATTGAAGTCCATTCTAGGAGGTATGACCACCATACAATGTATATAAAGACCATAGCAGATTTGACCTTTCCGTTCTATGGCATTTGGGACTGTCTTCAAAGCTTCATATTTTGCACAAGGAGGATATTGGCCAAGTTGTGGAGCTTGGTTTTGATGACCAGCTTCCAAGTCTTCTTCAATAGACGCATTTTGAGCATATCTAGTAGTCAATTGTAGTCTTTGAGACCGCATTTCATAGAGGCATTTTGTCGAACACTTAGTGGGCAACAAAAAACACTTGGTCACGTCGCTAAGAGGCGTTTGGAGTGTGCCATTGTGGGTTGTGGTGTAACACCTTTGGTATGCATTTGAGTCAAGCCTTGCGCCATCACTAGACTTTGCCGTGCTTTTGCAAACAACATGGAACAGTTGCCTTGGCCAAGACTGTCTTCAAAGCTTCATATTTTGCATAGGGAGGATACTGCCAAAGTTGTGGAGCTTGGTTTTCATGACCGACTTCCAAGTCTTCTTCAATAGATGCATTTTGATTATATCTAGTAGTCAATTGTAGTAATCGAGACCGCATTTCATTGAGGCATTTTGTCGAACACTTCTTAGACAACCATAAACACCTGGTCATGCCGTTGAGAGGCGGTTGGAGCATGCCATTACAGGCTGTGGCAGAACACCTTTGTATGCATTTGGATCAAGCCTCACGCCATCACTAGACCTTGTTGCACTTTTGCAAACAACATAGAACAGTCACCTTGGTTGGTACTGTCTTCAAAGCTTCATATTTTGCACAAGGAGGATACTGGCGAAGTTGTGGAGCTTGGTTTTGATGACCAGCTTCCAAGTCTTCTTCAACAAATGCATTTTGAGCATATCCAATAGTCAATTGTAGTAATTGAGGCCGCATTTCGTTGAGGCATTTTGTCGAACACTTCGCGGGCAACCATTAACTCCTGGTCACACTATTGAGAGGCGGTTGGAACGTGCCATTGCGGACTGTGCGGAACACCTTTTGCATGCATTTAGATCAGGCCTTGCGCCATCACTAGATTTTGTTTCCCTTTTGCAAACAACGTGGAACAATTGCCATGGTTGGGCTTTACATGCCATCGCGAAATACAAGGAAAGTCAAAACAGTTCTAAAGTTCCATGCAATCCATGATGAGGCAATATGCAAGGACTCAACACCCGGTTGTGCCATTTGGGTTGACTTAGAGCCAATCTTGAGGCAAGGCTTGATCGGGCATTCACTATCATCATGGAACCATAGAAACATTGGAATAGTTCCAATGGGAAAACCAAAGGGCGGTGTGGCAATGAAACGATGGAAAATGCAAGTGTTTAGTTTGAAGGGTTCATTGCTTAGAATTTTGAATCCAGCTTGGCTGCACGGTTAGGCAAGCATTGGAACAAAACAAGACCTGGTTGGGCCATTCAAGTCATCATGGAATAAGTGAATGTACCAAAGGGCACAACAAGGCGCAATGAGAATGCTAATGATTTGGCACAATTTTTGAGTAAGACTTAGTCACGTTTTAGCAAATACTTGGAACATATTTCAATTTAAGCTTGGTCAAGATTTATGAGCTGACTTAGAATAACTTTACAATGAAATTGGGCTGAGACCAAAATGAGACCAAAGAAGACAAACTTTCTTCCATATATTGTTTATACTCAATTTTTTGCCTATGGATTAGTTTGATACAACAAGACACAAATCGGTAAGTTTTGGACAATCCGATTTTTACGTGAAAACACACTATACGTGCATGTTCTTGCGATTTTCATTGTTCTTCAATCATTGCCCTCTCAACTTCCACCATTGCATGGACTAGTCTTTCCTTCTTCACAGGTGGGTTAGGGTAATTAGTTTTCTTTGCTTGCACCTGGGTGATCGCTATAACTCTGCGCTTGGCTATGTCAATCATGTAAATGTTTTCCTCCTCTGGACAATTGCCATCGTAATGGTTTTCGGCCCACACCATATGTAGAGAAGTTTAATTTTGTTTTTATTTATAGGATAAGCTCTTGCGAAATGGCCCCACTCATTGCACTTCTTACATTGTATAATTGGTTGACCTTGACCATTGGATTGTATTTGAATAGTGCTCCCACCCACATTGTTCTAGTGTCTATGATTATTTCTGTGTTCGATACCGTCTAGGGGATGCACTAGGAGACATACCCTTATTCCTTTGAGGTTTTTCCTGTGTGGTAGATGGTGTCGACAACTCTCTTTGTGTGGAGTCCCTCGACGCCCTTATTCTTTAAGTTGCATGAGAAATTCAAATCTTTGATTACGTGGCCCATAACTTGGTAGATCTTGTAGTACACCTTCCCGAGTCAGTTGGCCTTGGTACAATATTTTGTATTGCAACCTTTGAACCATAGGTCCTTTCCTTCCTCCTTGGTGTTTCTCTTAAGCTCCCTCATCATATGAAGCATTCTCTCTAAAGGGCCTAAACCAATCTTGTTCCAATCACTAGAATCAACATTATCATTATTTTCGCTCCTTTAATGCAATTTCCATGGTTCAATTGTATGTGCTCTCATAAGATGAAGGTGGGACCACCTACATCTTTCTCTCTAATGAGGGTACTAACCCCTCTATGAACCATCTCTTCATTAGGTTGTCACTTGGTTCTTTTTCGAGTTTGCTTGGCAATTCGTTTAGCCTCTTATTGCAGGCTCGTACATTCTCATGCTTACACTACCGGGTGTTATAGATTCTTAGAAATAAATTTATTGTCGTCTCTCAGGATCTTATATTCCTTCTTGAAATGCTTTCTTGAGTTTCTCCCATGTTGCTTTGCTAGTATTTGGTGCATATGTCAATCAATCAATAACCACTCACAGGCAAGTGGCTGGGAAGCACTGCTACCAAAGACACTCATCTGTGCGCCCATTGGCAACAAATAGTAATGCGTGCCATGCAATGTTGTATTGGATCTTCCGATCTGTCAGCAATGAACTTTGATGATTTTACTTTTCTGCAGTTGGATTTTATGGGATAACCATGACTATGGGAAAAGATTGCCTCTAACATGGTCCAATACAATTCTCCTCCTTAGAAAAGTCTATGCGGAATGTTTCTCTACTCTTCTAGTAAAGGCGGAAACGTCCCTATACTTGATGCTTCCGTTGGTAGTGATCGATACGTTATCTTGCTTGCTATTAGGTCCTCTTTTAGTGTTACCCTTTAATTTGTGGTTCAAGCTGCCCTGGTGTATTTGACACTTTTTAATAGTAAAATGTTCTATTCTATGGGTGTTTGCTTCATACATGGCTTGTTTTTCTTTTGAGAATAAGTCATTATCGAACTCCCTTTTGAGAACAAAGACCTCCCTTGTAAAGAGGGGTCTCTGTTGAATTCTTGCTAGACTTCGTGGACTCTTTTGTAGGACTTACCAACCATATCCGGTCAGCAAGTTCAGATCTTTCTTCTCTAGAAGGAGTAGCTCCCTCGCAATCTCCACCCACTATGCACTTGTGAGTGGTGTATGGTGTTCTAGTCCCAACCATACCCTTACTTGGTTTCAGCTTCGGCCACGTCTCGACTTCAACTTTGGCTCATGTCTTCTACTTTCATTGAAGGATTTTTAGAGGTGGCTGGCCCTCACAGTTTCTGTGCTTACTCTTTTTGCTCTAATAGTAAGGTAGATTGTTGAATTTCTCGGTCCACTTCCCTACCTCATTGTCTTCTTCTCTAGCTTTTCTCAGGGTCAATGGTAGTAATGCCTTTTGGTTTGACATTGGTTTTTGGATCTTTCTTTCCCTTCACAACAACACCTCTTCTCGTATTGTTGTAAGACTTGTCATCATTGTGCTTAGTGGTCATGTTTGACATGAAGGTCTTGCGAAACAATATAATGCTTGGCAAGGAGTCTGGGTAGATGAATAAGAAGTTGACGCACTTCTTTTGTTTTTACCAAGTTTCCATAGATAGAATTTGTTGGCACTTGGGTCTTCTAAGATTCTTCTTTGATGTGCCCACATGAGATCCCAAAAATACTGGAAGTCCATCATGAGTTTGTCTTCTCTTTATTTATTAGTTTCAAGTGCTTCTTGATTTGATTGACCCATTAAGTTGAAATCATATATGTGCCTTTTTTAATAAGCATTTTTAACCAATGTTGACTTGTAAATTGACTTTTACTTGGCCTGACTTTCTTAAAGGCAACTATGCTAGATTGTTTATTAAATAAAACATACTACCAAAGGAACAATCACAAAATAGTAAATACGTACCACTATGCAACATAGAAGAATATGAGGGTAATCACAACTTTATTTCATAGATAGTGTTCAATATAGTTTGTTCTGTATAGGGAGGACTTGATACTTAGCGCCCTATCCCCGACATGTAACATACTATTTGAATGAAAAGTCTCAATGATTTCCGGTTAATACATTTGTCACAACTAAGAATAAAGTCGTTACACCACTATGTATTGCCGACAAAAGATTAACATAACAATGTCAGCTACAAGACAACATATTGGTTCATAATGACCATCCTACAACCAACACCTGTAAGGATGGAAATTCTTCTTAGAATGGCTTCACTAAGGGTTCTAGCAATGGGAAAAACTATTGTGTTGATCATAAGTACAATGGGCATTCTACAGAAGAATGTTGTATCTTGAAATCAAAGAAGGCCAAGGCCCTTCTAGCCAAGTAGAAATCATAACTTGAAGATTCAGAGGCTCAGGTATCAAATCCCAACACTTCTAATCCTTAGTTAATCGTCGTGGCCAATGACTATTCTTCTAATAATCGATAAGCTTTATTAATACATAATTGCCAAATTAAGGACTAATTGGTGGTGTTGAACTTTGATAGTGGCAGCTAAAAGAACTTGATTCCACAAAAGCTTGTGGATGATCTTTGTTTGCCAACTACATCACATCCATGCCCATATCATTTGGGATTAATCAAGGAGGGACACTGACACGTGTGACTTGCAAGTGTTTTGTGACATTTTCCATTGAGCCATTCCTAGACCTAGTTGACTATGATGTCATTCCATTGGATTGTTACAAATTGATACATAAAGCACCATATTAGTAAGACTGCAAGGTTTTCTTGGATACATTTTACAAGACCTATTGTCTGCACAAGGATGTTAAATTGCATAAGTTCCCTTCTTCTGTTTTAAGCCTTTTACTTTTTGGTAGGCCTGTAGCTAAACAAGTCAACATACATAAATCTTTGACTCTTTGTATCATTCAGGAAGTGAAGGTGAGCCCCAAGTTTTCAATCATCTTCCCAAGATCCGGCATGAGGATTTGTTCTATGGATATAATTGTGAATATGAAGCTTTCTCTTTTCTGTTTGGAGAAGAGGACGTTCTCAATGATGAATGTATAAATAATAAGGTTCTTGAGTCTCTCAAGGATGATTCCACTCGGGAAGAAGGTATCTCCATCATGGAGATGATTACTGTAGCTCAAGATGGTCAAGATGAGGAAAGTGATGATCTCCATATTTCAACCCCAACATTATGCTCATTCTCCTTTCACGAAGATGAAACACTGTCCAAGTCACACCATAATGAGTAGTAGAACCATTTGGAGCAACTGAGAAACATGGAGCACCAAGAAGCTTGTGATGGTGTTGAAAATATCAAAATATCTACAGAGAACCAACTTACAGAAATGGTGATCATATGGAGCATGACAAGCAAAGAACAAATGCCCGTTGGAGAACACAAGCCTAGTTGTGAACACAACAAGCTTGGTATGATCAAGAACCAACCTTGTGATAGTGGACAAATGAAAAATAGGAAATTAGAAGTAGGGATGAATCTAAAAATGGACTGGAAAATGGAAATAGAATTTTAGAACAATGAAGACAATGAGCTGTCCAAGTGGATCCTCGCTTGCAAGAGGAGTCATACAAATTTTCTCAAGAAGAAACACACAACTTTCTCTTTCACAAGTATATGGAGATCTCTTGCAGCAACTGGCTTTCCCAAACAATTGAGAAAGGGATGTTACTTCATTGAACCAGTCAATGAGTTTGCAAAGTAACGTCATTTGATGCTACCCCCTACACAGGTAACATCCGGAGAAGAACAAGTAATATGGTGAAAGAGGACTGTCCCCCGCCTGTACATAGATGAGCTAGGTTTCTTTTGTTTTTCCCTATTTTGTTTCCCTTTGTGTTTCCCTTCTTGTGTTGTTTTTGTTGTGTGGTGTTCAATAAATATTCCACAAGAAGGTGTTTCCCTTTGACTCTATTATGCCCAATGGATAAGGCACTGGTCTACTTAATGTCGTGAGATTTTGGTTTTCTTGCTTGCCTTGTTTTCACTTTGTCTAACCCAAGACAAGTCCCCAAGTCAGAGCCAGTTGTTGGCATGTAAAATGTTCAGGCATTTTACTTGAAAACCCTTTTGGAATTTTTGCCCCTTTTCGGTCAAACTTGTCAAAACTTGTTAAAATTGTCAAAATTGCCAAATTGCTTATTTTCAAAAGTGAACTTCTGGGAAAGGTTTCGGGAGCCTCAAATCGTTTCAGGAGCCTAGATTGCAGTCAACGGGAAGGTCTTGAAGTTTTCTCCATAACAATATGGTTTAGAAGAGATTCTGGGAGATTTATAATCGTCTTGGGAAAGTCTTCTCCCAGGCACTTTTTGAGGAAAATGAGTATGTGAACACTATAGAAGGATCAACTTTTGGGGAAGGTTTTAGGAACTCCAGGTGGTGTTGGAAGCTCAAATCCCAGTCATCGGAAAGCTTATAGGGCCTACTACACGATGGAATACGTAAGACAAAGTTTTGGAAGCATAAAAAGAGGAAACCTTCCCAACACTGAAGCACGGTGGCCTTTCTGGACAAGAAATTTGCATTGAAGGTTTTAGACACCTCAAGCGGAGTTGGGATCCTAACAAAGGGCCAAGTTGAAGCACATTGAACCCCCCCTTCATGACCCAAGTGATGGTTTGGTTCATACTTGTTCCAAGCTCTTTTGACAGTTCAACTCACTGGCGCGCCTTCCTACGAAAAAGTGGTGAATATCTTTTTTTCTATGATCTCATGAAACTTTCATTTGTTCCAAGCTTGTTTTGCCAAAACCACCAAAATTTGTGTTGATGATTGTGCAAAATCTACACGGAGGAAACCTCTCAAATTTTGTCAACAAGATCCCCTCACCAAAACCTCCGTTTTAAGCTATCAAACTTGTGCTATGATGGAGAAATGCATGAGTTATGCGAAAAATCACTTATTCCGCTAAAACCACTCAGAAACCTCTCTTACTCTAAAAATTGTTTCACAATTTTCTCACGAACCCTGCTAGGGATCTTAGCCAAATTTGGAGCATTGGTTTCCCTCTCCAATACCTCTCCAATGAATCAAAAATCAATCTGTTTGGATGAGTATCACTCTCAAAACAAAGAACTGAGTTTTTTTACATATCCTCTATTAAACCTATTTTCCAAGCTTCCTTCTCAGCCAAAAATTGTTTCTCCATTTCCCATTGATTCTGATGAGGGATTGTCACCAAATTCGGAAATTCTCGTCGTCTTGGGAATACCTTTCCAATGAATCGAGTTGTGTCCAATTTGGATTTGATTTGCTCCCGTAATGGCCTAAACACAGATTTAATTGCCAAAACCATTCAAAATTTTGAATTTTCGGAAACCGTCTCGGAATCCCGTTTCACTTGCACCATTGAATTCCACCATCATTCTAAGGCCTGTGAAACCATAAAATTGCACAATGAAGTTCCACTACTCTGGATTTGAGCCTATTTTAGTCTTGGTTTCCGAGTACCCAAATGTTGGAGACGACGACATGGAACACATGACGACCATCGAAGATGCTTGGATAAGAAGGGAAAACTCGTTTGCAAACCAGAGTTAACGTGCACATGAGGAGTGTTGAGCATGATACATCCAATTGAATCGTTCGAAGGCTTTCAAGACGGGAACCATGGTACTATTGTATTCTTGATCTCCGTGCCACCCTCCATTCAAGATACAAGATATGGTGAACTCCTGTTCTTCATGAAGACATTGTCCATTTAGTTGTTGTTTGGTGTCATCTGACAAAAAGGAAATGCTTCCATTCCAGAGGATTGCTATGTTGCCACTGAGGTTTCTCAAGAATATATGATATCGTCAAATCCAAGAGAGCTCATGGTTTATTGAGTCCAGGATATACATGTTTCTACCATTGCTCACATAGATGAAGAGCTGAAAGAGAGATTTCAAGACATGACAAAGACGCTCAGTCAAGATAAGGTGTGGAACATCATTTCTCAGTCCCAGACAAGACATGGTCTGATAAGAGAAGTAGTTAAGTTCCTATTCAATTGCTACATTCATATCTACAACGAGGGAAGAGTGGAACTTTGTCCTTGATCATCTTCATTTGAGCATTCACTTTCTCTCTCTTATTTTCTCTCTCTAGCATTCTATTTCTTCATTGGGATTGCACTTTAAGTTGAGAAGTGCAATGCCCCTCCCATTACCACCCTTTTGACTCTTGTTGCGTGATCTCACATTGACCTCGGTCTGATTGAGTTGGTCATTCTAAGCGTCGTGCTTACGATTGGGATGATTCGAAGTTTGAAGCAATTAAATGGAGTGAAAAGAAAATAGTACTACATTTTCAAATATTTGAAATATTAGTTGTTAAAGGATAAAAGTAATTGTATGGATCTTTTATCTTTGGTGGCCCGTCTTTCCCAAGGTCAAGAGCACGATTATCTATAATTAAGGAAGCTCTAAAATTTGAGCTTCCAAGATGCTTTATCTTGGTGGGAGTAAGTCTCCGTGCTTTGCGGTTTATTACCACCTCCATTGTGGTTAGTAGGACTCTTGCGACCTTTGACGCGAGGTGTGTCCACAAATAACAAGGTCACTTTCTTTGTATCATAATCGCCTTTATTAAATTTAAGGAAAATAGATTACGAGATGATAATAAATGCCTTATTACAAAGGCGTTGTTGAGGTTTCGGTAATAATAAATTGTTAAATAATAAAATAAATCATGAAATTAGCATAATATAAGAGTTTTTGTTCAAAAATAAATAATTCATTAATATTATAAAATCTCTGCAAATTTTTGGAGCTTGGGTCAATCTCTTTTCAAGGAAAGAATTAATGAGATTCTCCTTAGGTGTTGTAATTTTGTTTGGCGTGAGCTAGATTTTGAGAAATTTTTCTTGATTTTTTGTCAGTTTTTGCCTGCCGTTGAATTGGAGGGATTTTGTGGGATTTTTCGGAGAAAAGAATGTATTTTGCAAATTCCACGGTTTTGATTTGGAGCTTCCTAGTGTGCCAGGGAAACGCCTCTCTAGTTGCAGTTCTATTTTCTGGTTTGGGAATTTTTGTATTGGTGTTGGTCAAAATGAGGTTCCTGAATCGCCTGCAGAGAATTTAAGACAGATGCCTGGGGCTATTTGAAAGCGCAAAAGACCAAAGATTCTCTGCTAGCATTCCCTTCCATGCCAAATTGGAGGATGGCGTTCTTATTATTTGAATTTTGTTACTACAGTTTGGCATGAACGTTGTCATTGGTTGCATTGAAGGATTGTTGTTTTTTTAAATTATTTGGGACGCCACATAGGAGAATAGCTCGGCCCCATCACAAAATGAATTGCTGATATACACTATATGGATATACTTCAAAGCAAATGACTAGTGGGCAGGTGTAAATCCAAATACCACATCATTTTCTAGCATGTGCCCAAATTGTAACTAATTTGGGAGGCCAGAGTTCTGGAAATGCATGGCCAAGTGCAAAAGGAGGTAAAATGTTTGTCTTGTATTCCTGGGATTGAGATGTGGACAGTGGGACTGACATTGGTATGATGTTGTGCTGTTGTAAATTTGAAAACGTGATGCCTTGAAACGGCTTTGGAAACTTAAAAAAAAATGCAATTGATAGGTGTAAACCCAGGCATCTCACCCTTCTACTAGCGTCCCATGTCTATGCCATTTGGGAGCTTTGAAACCATGTTAGACAATCAAATGTATTTGTTTTCTAGTGCGTGGATTGTGGGTTTGGGACGCTAGAGAAAATCTGCATGGCCTTGCGTGGGGCAAGTAAGTTGTTAGTTAAAATGCCTAAAAAACAAATGTGGCCACATGGACTTTTAACTAAGTGTTGAGATGCCACAAAGTGCATTACCATGGTCCTTGTGCTAGGCTGCGAACTGTTTTACAAAATGGTTCAATGAGATGCGGCCTCAAGGCCTCTAATGTTTACAAATTTGGTTGCACCTCCTCTAATCGACCACCCTCCTTAATGTTGCAAGTTTGTGATTGGCGTGGATGGCATTGGCATTATATGATATTTTACATTTAGCCCAAATGCAGATGCATATAGCGGGCACACGAATTATTCGACAAAATGCCCGAAGGAAATTTGGTCAAGGACAACTTTAGTATTTGCTTCGCTTGGTGGAGCTTAATGTTGTGTGGACCGTTAGGGGTTTTGATTTTGATCATTGCATTCATCGGCAAGTTGTTTGGTGGTAAAATTTTGGCTTCGTTTTGTATTGCGAGCTGGCTCGCCTCCTTCACATGCATTGTGACCCAATATGGTTGATTACTGTGGGCTATGTGACTTGCCAACTCAACAGTGGGCTCAATTGAATTTTGTTGACTGTTGGCAATATGAGTTGGTCCCTGACGGAGCTTGACCTCTTGAGATTAGTTCTCGATTAGACTTGTATCCCGATTTTGTTGGATTTATAAACTGCTTGTAGTATGGCACAAGAGCTATCGATAAAATCCAAGCATTCTGGACAACCGCAAACTGAGCTTTGTGTGATCCTTGACTTTGCAAATTCGATTATCAGGCACATGGGTATCTTACTCTATCCTTGCATGTTTTTAGTGTTTCTAGTTTTCTTAATTGTAATGGAGTTGTATATCGAACTAGAGAAAAATAAATTGTTTATGTGAATTAAACGAAAACATGTTATTCAATTGCAAATTGCACCTCTTTTTGTACGCAACTAAACCAATGACCAGAAATGAAAACACTACTCTTTAACCTTGTAAGAAGGATGGATAAACCACGATATTAGTTTTGGATTCGGAAATCATGCGGTTGGTGGGTTAACGCAAAAATTAGTGAAAAACACTCCTTGGTGACCTTGTGCAACCTTAATAAAAACCTGTTTTTTTTCAATGAAGCACAAAACATGAGTATTAACCCCAAAATGAGAAAATCAAACTTTAGCCGTGTACCTTGTCATGTGGAGTGTTCAACTGAACCTTGAGTTATCCCTTGGATGTCCGTTTTACCTTGTTTTGTAACGTGTTTAGGAGCCCAACAGGCTAGTTTACAACTTTTAATAGCTGCTGAAAGGGAAAAATGCAGTTTGGTTTTGACCCGCTGTTTTGGCCCTGGGTGTAGAAACGGATTTTGGCTTCCGCATACCTCTAATATTTCCATGAGACAATTGCTACAAACCCTCAGTTTGGGGAAAAACATCCCACAAGTTAGTTTTTTTGATAGGTTTTGTAGGCCTCCGGTCGTTGGGTGACAAGGCTGCTTGGGTGGTGTAATGTCCCTCTTATGGGGCCAATAAGAATTTGCAACAAGGATTAGCGAACGACACCCAAAATATTAGCTTAATCAAGCAACACCACAAATTCTCTTGTCAAAGGTGTGTGGAATGCATAACCAGCTGATAAATAAATGAGAACTTCATGCATTCTGATCAAACCCAGCCACTAGAACAAATATAGGGATCCCTCAACTAGATCGCTGCAGGTGCAATAAAGCAAACTAACAACAACTAGCATCCCTCAGACATTTGTAAACCTTGACGGTTGGGGAATGAGATAATTTCCAGAATTCGTAACTTACTTGAAAGAAGACCCGAAGATGGACAAAATAGAGATCTGACCCATTATGAGGATTAAGCCATCAATGAAATCACTTTTTTGTCACCCAACAACATGCATAAATCAGGGAATACTTGCCAAGTGAGTCCAATACAGTTCGCTGTCACAGGGAGACTTTTTCATGCATCCAACACACTCTAAACCCAATCAATCCCCTTAGGAATCATTATAGGATGAATTTGTTGTTCATAATTATTTAAACTTGCATGATAGACAAATCTGGAAGTACTTCAATACTGGTCGCTAAAGAGAGAGAGATCAGCAGTCATTTTAAGCACCAAAAACATGCACCAATAGGTTGCTGGGACAAGGCAAGAGATTAGTAATCACAACCAAGCTCTATACATCCAATCGTTGCCCTAGAGAGGCTTTAGCACCCAGATTTACACTCCTAAACCAGTCGCCCAAGCTAGGAGTTAAAATATAATGAGATCGCTGCCAAAAATACAGTCTAATTCGCTTAGCCTGGGGTGGCCTAGCCAACCAACAAGGATTAATATGTTTTCCTTCCAAATCGTGACTCTCCAACACACTCAAAATCAGACCTGAATGTGGTTGCTCAATGCTAATCGCTGTAAATTAGGCACACCACACCCAATCACACCAGTCGCTTGGCAAGAAGCATTTAACATCCACAAGCATCCACGAAACATTCACAAGCAATTCGCCAATGATAGAGATCAGCGATAGATATTTGCAATAAACACGAAGTGGCTATTTCTTTCAATAGGTGGTGTTGATAAACACCTATAAGAACATCACGGGCATGCATCCCATTCTTCAAGCATGCATCCCATTCTTCAAGCATGAAGAATTAATTCGTCAATAATAATAATCAGCATACCCTCCTTGGTCGCTCCTCCTTTGGCTTTATATCCTTCCTTTTAATGTGGCGACTTGCGTTGGGGAAGTGATCTTCCTTTATTTCTTCTTAGCCGACCTTTGAGCATTGTTTCATGTTATTATTAAAATATTAGATGCCTTAGTGTGTGAGAGTAATAATAATTACTCTAAGACAAATAATAAAATAATAATATTAATTAACTAATTAATTCCTCAAATGTGCAATAGTAATAATATTTACTTTTGAGGGATTAATTGATCAATTCCATCAAGCCATATTATTTCAGTATTAAATATCCTTGCCATAATGATAATAACCACTCTACAAGCAAGAACACTTAATTAATAAAATAAACCCCATGCTAAACCTTAAGTTCTTAGGGAAGGGACAAAAAGGCCTTCAATTCCCAGCGCTAGAAATGTCCCAAGAAAGGGGACATGACAGCCCTCCCTTCTTGAATTTGCTTGTCCTAAAGCAAAATGATTCTTGGCTGGTTCATGTCTTCAATATCCAAGTGTAATGTCTTCCATAAGCAAGCCCCCATGCCTGTCAGGTGAGAGAGTTGAAGCAACAAGATCATCTTGCAATGGTTGCACACAAATTTAGTCATATGCTTCCAAATTTGTCTGTATCTTTGCCACACACTTCCCCAAGAAATGTTAGCTATAAAAATAAGCCATGCATAATTCCTCATGAAACTCCATTTGATGTGGCAAAACTTATCAATCATAAAAAGATTTGAGTTGGAAACTTCATTACTCTTCCTAATATGTGGTCCATGATCATAAGGAACAACGAATAAAGAAGATAGCAAACTGAAAATGATAAGTACAACAGTCCTATGTTGAATGACAACTTGTACTAACAACAATAAATCATTCTTCTTCAAGACCCAAGCATCATCTTTTACCTCGAAATCATACAACCTTGTTTGATACACACTTCCTCGAGAAATGTTAGCTATAAAAATAAGCCATGCATAATTCCTCATGAAACTCCATTTGATGTGGCAAAACTTATCAATCATAAAAAGATTTGAGTTGGAAACTTTATTACTCTTCCTAATATGTGGTCCATGATCATAACAAACAATGAATGAAGAAGATAGCAAACTGAAAATGATAAGTTCAGCAGTCCTATGTTGCATGACAACTTGTACTACCAACAATAAATCATTCTTCTTCAAGACCCAAGCATCATCTTTTACCTTGAAATCATACAACCTTGTTTGATACTCATATGGGACTTCTTTGGACTTCACTTTCAGCTGGAAGAGATTATTTATTAGCCCTCTAATGTCTGTTGTAATAAAACAATATTCTGATGAATAAGCAGCAACTTGACAATTCCACGAATGCTTCCATGTGATCATTATTATACCGTCAAGTTTATACACGAGTGCATCAAAAAAATGACTTAAACCTCCATCTTTCACAATGCATGTTGTCCATGAGAGCCAGCTTTGAAACATATTTTGACCCAAAAGAAACTCTATCTCTTTTTCTCCTACAGCTGAAAGTATACCCAACTTGCAACTATTCATCAAAGCATGGCATGAAGAAGCAATGTCAAAACTTACCCCTTGCTGCCCCCAACATGACAGCAGCGTTAGATGGTTTGAAAATGTCATCTTGTCATGTGCAATGGGTGCCCCAAGCTGTACTTCACCTTCCTCTTTGTTTGTCAGAGTATGGCACAAAAAGACAAAATCAAATTTTCCCCATTACTACCCTCTTGGCTGTTCCCAATGTGACAGCAGCGTCAAGAGGCCAAAAAATACATTTTTATCATATTCAAATGATATCACAAGCCAAGACTTACTTTCTTTTGTTACCTTCTTACTTCCGGGGCTTGAAGGCGTGTCTCTAGGTCCCTGAAAAGCTTGTATGATAGCTGCATTGTTGTTGAGGCAAGATGAGCTGTGATTCGTGCTCTCATCATCCAGAGTAGGCATGAGTTGGGGGGTTTTGTTTTCCCCATCAACAAAGTGCCCATTATCTTCCTCTTGAAGGGGCTGTTGTACCAATATCTCTGATTTTTCGGAGTTAAGGCAGCTTGCTTGCATTTCATTATGAACTCCTTCCAACCTTTTAATGAATGCTTTCTTTGGTGCATGGTTTGGGAGTCCTTTGAGGACAATTCCTTTGCCATCTTTGAGGAACTTCAACTCCATATGAGTCGGTGTAAACTTTCCTAGAGCACGCAACCATTGAACACCCAACACATTGTCAATATTGCCAACATCATTAACCAAAGAATTAGCTATCGCCTTGTGTTCTCCTTCATTTGCTGTCATAAAAAATGTAGAATGCGGATCTTCCCATTGAGGCCATGTATCACCTAGCAAAGAACTCTTATGTGATATTTTGTCAAAAACTCCTTGATGGTTTATTCCTTTAGAAGCATGCCTAACACTTATGCAACAAAAATTCTTAAGGAATGATGAATCATATGAAGATGCATGCATGAGACTTACCCAATCAAGTGCTGTCCTTTGCAGATTAAAATCGTACCATGGTAAGTCATGAGGCACCAAGCCATACACATGTTCATCCTTCTTTATAAGATGCTCACCAAGGTGGCCTTCAACCTTTGTTTCATCAATAATTCTTGCACATATTTCATGGGAAAGATAAAACTGAAATGAAATAGTGTGTAGCCATAGATTACTCAGTTCATACCTTGGACTGGTATTTCGGGATCCATCTTTATTAGCTGCCATTTCAAATTTTCCAACCTGAAAATCACTATCAGCCCCTTGGAAAATATCTTTCCTCATCATTTTCGAGCCTCCTAGGACTCCATCATGTTTTCCAACATCCGTGCTTGCCATATGTAATTTTGAATCTTCACTTAGTCCCACAAAATCATGTGCAAACAAAGAATCAGAATTGATACTTCTCGGAAAAATATTCATTTTCCATACCTCAGAGTTCCCACCATGGTTTTGTGTCCCTGTTAGCTAGATTTTCTGCATAGCACAAAACCTAGGCAATCATGAGATAAATCGCCCTCATTTACCGATGAGGCTCCCGTGTCAGATTTGTCAATTAAAGTATGCTAATATCTATATGGGGTTTTACTTTAACTACTCAGTTCATGAACCATAACTGAACAGTTCTGCAGCAAGTAAACAGCTGTTTAAAGAAAGGAAATATTTATAGAAGAAAGGAATTATATAAACATAGAGAAGAAATGGGGAAGATGTGCATCCCAATCAATAGATAGCAGAGTTGATTGCATGCACATAGAAGAAACCAATAGATATAAACACAAAATTCTAAGCAAAGGTAGCTCTAGATCTAGATTTGAAATAACACAAAGTCTATTAAAAGATCTAAGATAAAAAGCAAGAAACACAATACACCGCGACACAAAGTTCTCCGGAAATTTGCTCTTGTATATTCCTTTGCTTCAAGTGGCTCTTAAGGGTTTCAACACAAAGTCTGGAACACAAGGTTACTGCTTACAAATTCTGATCCTTAACCCGAAGGTTCTTCCTCTACTTATAGAATGTAGAGGGGCAATTACAAGTCGGAAGCTTTTAGTCGAACTGGCATATGTGGAAGTCGGAAAAGAAACAACTGACAATCTCCCTCCTGGAATTCCTCTTTGCATGACATGTATGATTTGCAACTGAAAATAGAACCTTCTATTTTGCACGTCTGCCACCTATCTCCAAGTAGTTGACTTCTTCAAGTAATGGCTTTTAAACCAATCACTTAAGTTGTATAATTTAATTGATCGCTCAATTATTTTGTCGGAGGAAAGAAGGAAGAGGAAAGCTGCAGTCTTGTCTTTTTTCATGTCTGCATGTAGCTGATTCTTTTGCCTTTGATTCTCACCAAACTGGATCTGGGAGTAGCTGGATCTGGAAGCAAGCTGGAATTGGAAACGGCTGAGATCTGGAAACAACAAGCTGGATCTGGAAGCGAGCTAGATTTGGAAGCGGCTGGAATTTTGCCTTCGCCTTGTCTTCTCTTTTATCCTTGAAGCTTTTGCAGTTCTTCTCTTGTACATGCATCAGTGCAATTTCTGCCGTAAATAACTCATCATTTTTATTTTTAATTGTATATGAGCAATTAAAAATTCTGGAAAGCACTCCGGGTGAATACAACTTCAATGAAGGCTTCAATTGGAAGATTGGAAGCACATGCACAAGATCCTGGAAGAAATTTTCCACACACTGACTTCTACACGGGCTGCATCAGAAACAAGAGGATGAAGTCTTTGTGCTGGAAGCTTTTGCAATTATGAGATCTGGATCTGGATCTGGGCCTATTGACTTCAACAAATCTAGAAGCTACGCATGATTCCGCTGAGCTTTCTCTTTCATCCCGCTTTGCCATGGCTGGAGCAATCTTTGTCTGAACAATTCTTTTTCTTCTTACTCGGCTGGAATTCTTCAAAACTGGTGCAGATCTGGATAATTCTTCAGATTCGGAGGATATATTTAATGTATTGGACATTGATTAAAGCTCCTTTTCTTTTGTAAAGCACCTTTAACGAATTCCTGCAATTAATTTAGAGAAAGATGGCAACCGGAACACGAACAGTGGATTTTAATCATAAAAATCTGCATAATTCAAGCCTGCTGCCCCAAAAATTGATGTTTTGTTTGCATGCAAAGTGAGCATGAATTTTTCCAACTTCACCTGAGCATCTGTATTACTTATGCAAACAATTATCCAGACACAAATCAACTTCCTTCAACCTGTGCGCCAAAATTGGAAGCTTTTAGCTTTGATTTCACCTTCTTTTGAGCAAAAATCCTCTTCAAATGGGGCGCACTTTTCCTCTGGGCTGCACTTCTTTACCTGTGAATTAATTAATTCATCCTTATAGCAGCCCATGCTTATATAACCCTCATAATTCTATAATTAGTAATTGCCCCTCCTATTCCTGGCAATTAATTAATTAAAAATCATGCTTTTCTCTTTAACTGGTGTGCTAAAATTGCATATTTAAGGACATCCATCCAATAAATTAAATTTAATCAATTTAATCATCCACTCTTCACTCCACTTAAGTTTCACAGTGTGCTTTAACCTTAGCCACTAAAAATAGAAATTAATTTAATCATTTAATACTTTAAAAAGTATTATCTTTCTCCCAAAAGGGGCGCACTTTTTGACATGAAGGGGCTGCCATTAAATAAAATAAATTTATTTAATTTTAGACTTCTGCTTCCACTTAACTCAAGCCTCAAAGTATGCTTTGACCTTAGCCACTAAAAATAGGAATTAATTTAATCATTTAATACTTAAAAAAATATTATTTATCTCCCAAAAGGGACGCATTTTTTGATATAAAGGGGTTGCATCAAATAAATATTATTTATTTAATTTTAGAACAATCTATTTTCAACCTCCTTTTGTCCATTTACCTCTGTTGACTTTTCCACAAGCCTAGGCGCCTATTTTGGGTGAATAATTAATCAAATTAATCAATTTAAAGGCTGCCATTACTTTTCCAAAGGGGGCGCACTTTTTGACATAAAGAATTCTATTTTTAAGTATTATATGACAATGAGATTTTTTATGACAATGATTCACTTAAGTCGCTTGATTTATTTACCCTGCAAGGCAGCCCTGAAAATCCCATGATTCACTTAAGTGATTTGACTTTGACAATGAGATTATTTACTCTGCATGGCAAGCAATAAAATCCCATGATTTCACTTAAGTCACTTTTATTTTATTTCACCATGGGAATTTTTACCCTACAAGGCAGGCAATAAATTCCTGCCTGCCTGCTGCCTCTAATTTTCCCACTGCAACTTAAGTGACTTTTCCATCATGGGAAAAAGTACCCTGCAAGGCAGGCAATAAAATCCCACCTGCATGTTGCTTCAATTTTTCCCATGATCCACTTAAATCCTTTGTTTTCCAAAAATGCGTCCAACCCCGCAAGGGCTTTTTAGTGCACGACTTCGTCTTTTTCCCAGTGAACCAGACCTCCGATGGCGACTTCCTTCTGGTACAATATGCGTATGTGATCTCTGAATACTCCAGGTCAATAATCGGGCTAACCCGGCAAAGGAATTGATCTAGAGAAATTTCACAGAAAACGAAACGGGAAAACACGAAAAATTGTCAAAAGTCACAAATAAAGCCCAAAACTTATTCCTAGTTAAAACCCTTCTGGTATATAAGAATAATGATATGTTCGATCACAACAGGGTTAAATCGGAGCGCAAATTGCCTCAAACGGGGCTCGAAATAATTAAATACAAATTTTCCGCAGACAAATCCCGATGACAGAATATAACAATTTTGGGCATCTGGGTATTTGGCGAAAATGGCTAATATGGCTTTTTGGGAATATCTTGACGCAATACAAGAACTTTCTGGCAATAAAAACACAAAACGACCCATTATTTTAAAAGTACAAAAAAAATTCGGATAGGATAGTCACAGATTTCAGGATGAAATCTGGGAACACTAGTACCGGAGAGTCTTCTTGCTAAAAAACTCTATCAATTTCACTTATATGCTCCTTTTCAATGGCTGTCCTGGTATGGACAGCAAGTTGCACATTCATATTCGCAGTAGAAATTGGTTCTTCACCCATAAAAAAATCACTCCTAATTTGAGGATCTGAAATTTCTTTGGATGCATGGAGTTTGAAAACCCTTGAAATGAAATAAGGGTGCTGCCCACTTTCATAGTCTGCTCATCAACCTTATTCCCACTTGACATATGATTAACATCATCAAAAGCAATCTTAGAATTAGAAACCATTACTTCACAATGCAAACCTTTCTTCCTTGAGTCGTCCAATGCATCATTGATGTCTTCTAGGGGCTGCATATGGCGGAATTCTTGCTTGACACCTCGAAGCTTACAAAACCCTTGAAAAAACAAGAGTTCCTTTGGGGCCAAATTTAGAGATGCATACTCTCGTTGCAAAGTCTCAAAAAGATCATCATGATGAGTTAACTTACCCTTCTTTGTTTGTCCTCCTTGGTAATGGTTCTTGATTGAATTTAAGGTATCTTGCATCATGGCTGCCATATGCTTTTAAAGTTCTTCGAAGCTTGCTTTGACCACATCTTCCAAGAGCTTCATTTGCATTGGAGCAGGACCTCCACTCTCCATTCCCATCTTCTTTTCCTGTATACAACAACCTCACATGTGCAAAGGAAAGTGGCCCCAATAGCACTGTAATGTCCCTCTTATGGGGCCAATAAGAATTTGCAATAAGGATTAGAGAACAACACCCAAAAGATTAGCTTCATCAAACAACACCACAAATTCTCTTGTCAAAGGTATGAGGAATGCAAAACCAACTGATAAATAAATGAGAACTTCATGCATTTGGATCAAACCCAGCCACTAGAACAAATATAGGGATCCCTCAACTAGATCGCTGCAGGTGTGATAAAGCAAACTAACAACTAGCATCCCTCAGACATTTGTAAACCTTGACGTTTGGGGAATGAGATAATTTCCAGAATTCGTAACTTACTTGAAAGAAGGCCCGAAGATGGACAAAATAGAGGTCTGACCCATTATGAGGATTTAGCCATCAATGAAATCACTTTTGTGTCACCCAACAACATGCATAAATCACTAAATACTTGCCAAGTGTGTCCAATACAGCTCGCTGTCACAGGGAGATTTTTTCATGCATCCAACACACTCTAAACGCAATCGATCCCCTTAGGAATCATTATAGGATGAATTTGCTGTTCATAATTATTTAAACTTGCATGATAGACAAATTTGCAAGTACTTCAATACTGGTCGCTAAAGAGAGAGATCAGCAGTCACTTTAAGCACCAAAAACACGTACCAATAGGTCACTGGGATAAGGCAAGAGATTAGTAATCACAACCAAGCTCTATACATCCAATTGTTGCCCTAGAGAGGCTTTAGCACCCAAATTCACACTCCTAAACCAGTCGCCTGAGCTAGGAGTTAAAATATAATGTGATCGCTGCCAAAAATACAGTCTAATTCACTTAGCGTGGGGTGGCCCAGCCTGCCAGCAAGGATTAATATGTTTTCCTTCCAAATCGTGACCCTCCAACACACTCAAAATCAGACCTGAATGTGGTCGCTCAATGCTAATCGCTGTAAATTAGGCACACCACACCCAATCACACCAGTCGCTGGGCAAGAAGCATTTAACATCCACAAGCATCCATGAAACATCCACAAGCAATTCGCCAAAGATAGAGATCAGCGATAGATATTTGCAATAAAAACCTATAAGAACATCACGGGCATGCATCCCATTTTTCAAGCATGAAGAATTAATTCATCGATAATAATAGTCAGCATACCCTCCTTGGTCACTCCTCCTTTGGCTTTATATCCTTCATTTTAATGTGGCAACTTGCATTGGGGACGTGATCTTCCTTT
Organism: Taxus chinensis; assembly: GCA_019776745.2. Taxonomy (NCBI): domain Eukaryota; kingdom Viridiplantae; phylum Streptophyta; class Pinopsida; order Cupressales; family Taxaceae; genus Taxus; species Taxus chinensis. The sequence continues at coordinate 666,663,258 of CM034148.1, forward strand.
ATTTCTTCTTAGCCGACCTTTGAGCATTGCTTTATGTTATTATTAAAATATTAGATGCCTTAGTGTGCGAGAGTAATAATAATTTCTCTAAGACAAATAATAAAATAATAATATTAATTAACTAATTAATTCCTCAAATGTGCAATTGTAATAATATTTACTTTTGAGGGATTAATTGATCAATTCCATCAAGCCATATTATTTCACTAATTAAATATCCTTTCGGCAATGATAATAACCACTCTACAAGCAAGAACACTTAATTAATAAAATAAATCCCATGCTAAACCTCAAGTCCTTGGGGAAGGGACAAAAAGGCCTTCAATTCCCAGCACTAGAAACGCCCCAAGAAAGGGGACATGACAGCCCTCCCTTCTTGAATTTGCTTGTTCTCAAGCAAAAGGATTCTTGGCTGGTCCAAGTCTTCAATATCCAAGTGTAATGTCTTCCATAAGCAAGCTCATGTGCCTGTCAGGTGAGAGAGCTGAAGCAACAAGATCATCTTGCAATGGCTGCCCACAAATTTAGTCATATGCCTCCAAATTTGTCTGTACCTTATGTTAATACTTATTGCTTCCCCTCTTAATACTTATGTTAATACTTATTGCTTCCTTTCTTAATACTTATCTTAATGGTAGAAACTTTCTATTCGTAAACTATCCAAAGGAACTGTGCTTTTAACCTTTTTTGTGTACCTCTCTCTTAAACGAGTCTTATATAGTTTTATCTTATTTTACCGGCTCTCTTTAAAAAAGACTCAAACCCATATCTTGTCGTATCTTGTCTTACACATTGAAAGATCTCATTAAGAGATCTACGAGATGTAAGTGGAGTTGTTTACCACTTTTCCTACGTATTAAACCTCATGTTTGACACCATTAACCTCCTCTTGTATCTAATTGACCTATGTGAGGATGATTTGCTCTTTTGTAAACATGTATCACGTTGTAGATCCCTTGAGTTCTAAGGGAAAGAAGGAAGCCTAGTACCCCTTTTTAGAGAGTCTTGGCGAATGAAACCTATGTTGGGTTTTGTCTATAGCATTGCTTTTCCTAGAATGTTGAGCATAGAAACAAAGAGAACCATGGAAACCACCCCCTTTCAAATTATTGGCAATCCCTTTCTTGTTCTAAATTGTAGGCTGAGTTGTCCCTTATGGGAACACATAATTTAGTAATGAGACCTTCTTTCTCAAACATGGGCTTCATATGACCCATGTGTACCTCAAAATGCATCCTATCTTTTGGACTATAGTAGTTTCACTTCACAAAAAGGAGATAGGGTCTCAGAGCCTTGTTACCGTAGGAATATAAGTTTACAACATGGAAAGAGGATCAAGCAAAGATTCTCTTGTAGTCTTTGAGATTCTAGAGGTATTTGTCTATGTGATCATGATTCTTCCCCATGAACCTAGTGGAGGGTCTTCGGGCGTGTGGAGGTGTATTAGTTGCAATGGTTGTAAAGGTACTTTTTCACCTTTTGTTCTGAATGACCCGATGTTGTATTAACACATTTAAGTGGTTGTCCTTGGAACTAAACCCCAGTAGAAGTGAAAATGATGCAAAGTGCCTTGGACCGTAGAGATTATTGGGTTATGTATTAATGCACCATTAAGACACTAATTTTAAAGGAAATTTGTAACTTGTTTTTTGCTATTGAGAATATACTCTTGTGTAATTTGGTCTAAGAATTTTAAGTACCGTGGAGATTATTCATAACTTTATTAGATCGTTCTTATGTTGTGAAAGTGGATGTGAATTGAGCCACGTGAAAAGAAGTAATGGAGGAAACATAGTTTCTAATTTGAAAATCCAATCTTGTAATGTGTAATGTTAAGTTACTCCTAATTAACAATCGAATTATACCATTTATTTGCAATAAGATAAATGAACTAAATTATATGGAACCACTGATCGTTAAGTATTAAATGAACCAAAAGAAATGTGGTCTACAAAAAAAGGAAAATGTGTGCTTTCATGTTAAGTACTCTTTAAATCGTTAAGGTTAAATAAAGAAATATGAGTATGATAATGTTATAACTATGAAAATGAGGTAATGTAGAAAGTTCCCATTGGTGATATTCATATTATGGTGGGGTCGTGGTTTTGTACTTGTTCATTTCTAATAGGGTGGCTTGATGTGCATCTGGTGTTGTCATATCATTTCTATGTTCTTCATGTTGGTGTAGTCGTCTTTTTTGATGTGGGGCAATCTCTTGTGTACCTAAGTGGTGTCGCGTAGTTGTTTCAGTAAATGAAAGTCCAAAAAGAAATTATCTTGGTATATGTGGTCTTGTGTTTGGGTCCCACATGGGTGGGCACTACAAGAAGTCACATGGGAATGTGAAGAGTCATTTGCTTTGGATACAAATTATAAGGCTCTCTTCGTTCCAAAGGCCTCCTATTGCAATCTGTATTTCTTCTATTTCTTGCTTAATGTATTCCTGTCTTTATCTGTAATGTCCCTTTTTGGGATTGAATCTGAAAAATGAGGAAACCACACAAACCCCATTAGGTTAAATTCAGATCTTTAAATTAGCAAACTGATTTTTCTAACAACTGTAAATCAACAGTCTGATTTTTATAACAGCAATTCGGAATTAATGGAAAATCACTCAAATATTCATCAAATAACTCAACCACAATATAGATACATACTTTAGGAAGAATGTAAGACACTTTCATCATCAAATCTGATCACACACTCAGCTGGATATTTAATTTTGAACAGCAGAAGTACACCTCATAAAAATAATGAAAAGAGAGGTTTCCAAACCCTGCTAATCACAAATGAAGATAGATTATGGCCTTCGAAATTATGCCAAATCAGAATATCAAATAAAATCTGAAGTATGTACCCTAGAAGGCACCCAACTATCGCTCAACCCTAGTCGCTCCTTTTAGGGAGAGCTCTAAAATGTATGCAAAGCCCTTGTAAATGTTTTCCTTGATGCCCTAGATCCAAATCTGCAAGTAGTCTTCAAGAGATATCTTCAAATCACCCAAAATGAAGGGTTTTTGTCCTCCACCAAGCCACAAGGAAGGTTTTCGTCTTCCTTGGAATGTCAGACAAGAGGGTTTTCGTCCTCAAGTGGATAGTTAATGAGCACTTTGCCCAAAAAACCAAGTGTAGATCAAAATGCGCCAAAGATGGGTGTAAATGAAGTCCTTAAGTCCCTTTTATATCCTTCGCTTGGCCCCAAAAGCCAATTAGAAGTGAACTGACCTCTGTAAGCTTCTTTTGTCTTTTAATTTTCTTTTGTGACTCTCCCAACACATCTGAGTTACCTCATAAAGGGAAACACTAAAAGAAAACATTAAATCTAAATAAAAAAAACTGAAAGGAAATGTTATTCCTTCCCTTGTTCAATCATGCTTCCTTGCCACGGAATGGCAAGAGGTCCATTTTTAGGCCTTAAATTTGAAAAAGGGGACATTACAGAAGTCACATGGGAATGCGAAGAGTCGTTTGCTTTGGATACAAATTGTAAGGCTCTCTTCGTTCCTAAGGATCAGTTTTTGCTCCTCCTATAGCAATCTATATTTCTTCTATTTCTTGCTTAATGTATTCCTCTCTTTCTCAACTCTTGCTCCAATAGAGCATTGTAATTTTGCACAACCAAGGAAAGACTGAATATTTTGATGAATATAATGCAGTTAAACTTTGTGTTGATTGTGTTTTTCGTCTTGCTTTGCATATTGGTGTCTTCTCATTGAATCTAGAAATACTTCTAGTTTTGTGGTTAATAAACTCTACATCCTATTTATTACCTAAAACCCCCTCTCCATTAAACTTCTCCTACTCATACCTCACATTCATTTTCCTCCATACATTGTTGCCACAGGTTCAGTGGAGTGTTCCTGTGTGATCCCCGGTCTTCGGCCACCCTGAGAATAGCATTAGTGAACAATATTTCTAGCTTTCAATAAATGGGAGCCTCCCCATTCCTAAGGGGAGGGACTTAGTTCTAGAGCGTTGGCGGAAAACCCCATATCTTGTCCTGTGACAAAATATTTCGCCAACAACCCACAAGCTCCCACCACCATCAATCAAATCTCTTTTCAACATGTCATGTTTTTAAGTAGCTTAAAGGGATTCATCCTTTAAGGTACATCCATCATTCAATTGAGCTTGTGGTAGGATCTCAGTTGCCCAATCGACCACTGTATCACACAACATCTATGAGCGAGTTGACATGGAGCACCAAATTAAGCAATTATTAGAGGAAGGCACGACTCAGCGCAACACTTCTCCTTTTGTAACTTTAACTCTTGTAGTGACAAAGAAAGAGCATAATGAATGTTGGTTAGTCACCTATTATGAGACTTAACAAATTCACTGTGAAGAATAGCTACCTACCTCCCAAGATCGATGATCTAGAGCGGCTTCAAGGAGTTTTTGTTGCAATACCATTGTTGAAGATCACATACATAATTTATAGGAAAGAAACAACTATGCTTAAAACATCAATGATGAGAGGAAACCATGCACACAAAGTTGCACACATTCATGCATCATGAAAAGAAGAAACTCCTTTCTTTATTGACATCTTCACAAGTTGTACAATGCTAGAGAATGGAGGAAATTAGATAAGGAGAATGGAAGAATGCTATCTCTTTTTCCTTTCTCCAATAGATCTCTCTTGAGTGCACAAAATTGACAACCCTTAAGAAAGAGTGTGTCGTTACATTATATAGACTAAAAAATGACTCTTGCCTACCCCCCATGTGTCCCTTCATTTGTCCTTTTCACTCGTGACTCTTGACAATCCTAGGAAAGAACATTGAGTCCCTTTTTATCAATTAAGGGCAAATTATTACATTTTTGGACTAAAGTCACATTAATGAATAGGACGAACGTCATGATTGCTCACAACGAAGAATTAGAAAGGGGGAGAGAAGAGAAAGAATGAGGAAGGAGGGAAAAAAGAGATGCTCCCAAGATTGAAGATACCTTCGTCATTGATGAAGATCCACCCTGAAGAAGTTGAAGACGACAATCTTGGCTTTAGATGACCACTGCAACACTTCTACAGTGATGTGAAACTCCAATGCATTTCACTTTGAACAATTTTCCCTCACCGATGATGATCACAAGCTAACTCCTTTTACATAATGCATAGACACCGTGGACCACAAAATGAGTGTTGAGAAACACTGTTTCAGGACTTCCCAATGTGAGCTCGAGATAAACACTTGATTGATGAACTTCCTTATCTCGTTGAGCTTATCCTAACCAATTTATTCTAAGACACCCAACTCACCTAGAGATGGTGATGGATCCACCCGTTGCGCCTTGTGATGCTCTGCTCTACTTTTGAACACAATTGAACTCAGGATGATGCTTCCAGGACCCTTGTGAGGTTCTCATTCCCCTGTTTGAGCCATGAGGTCATCTTACCGTTTTGTGGAGAGTCCCATGGAGCAACTTGACGAAGGCATAACTTGGGCATACTATGGTATTTTCCCACACTTCTTTAAATGAAATTGACTGAAAACAACCTTTTGAAAACAATGGGAGGGGTCTCATACCTGATTTTGCCTGCAACCTCCTAAAAAATAGGCTTTTTATTTGGGCTCATAGGTTGTGCATGCTGAAATCAGGCTGTGGGCAGAATTGCTTGCGTCTTGTGAAAAATGTGAGACCACCATCCTCTAGAGCTTTGAAATATCTTTTTGACAATATTTCGTTTGGCCTCCAACTCTTTATGAACCTCTCGGAATCACTTCCTGAAGCTCAGGGGTTGTTTGTCCACTGCAAGTTGCTTCACCCTCTAGGACCCGCTTTTGCTGAAACTGTTCCAAAACCTCTGAACCTTCCTAGAATCTTCCAAAACTAGGTGCTCAACATTCTTAGATCTCTGATACACCTCCTTGATGAGTTTGAGTCTTTCATTTCGCTCCGGGGGGGGGGGGGGTGTGGCAACCTTAGGAAGACCAGAAAATAGTTTTTTTTAAGCTTCTCAAAAAGCTCGTCTTGAAGAATCTTGTCTTAGAAGTACTTGAATGGACTTGATATCCCTAAATCATCTATGGACATGACGACACAACACATTAGACCACTTAGAAGGATGGGATAGGACTGATACGGGGGTTAGGATGATCTGGAGGGGAGCTCGGGATGACCTTTAAGCAAAAAATTTCACAGTAGGGTATGGTTGTCATGCTTTCAGGTGTGAATTTTGCCCTTGCAAAAGCTCATGACAACATATAGGAAGTCACCCCCTTCATCAATTCACTCATTAGAAAGCTCTGACTTGGATTCCACAAGCTACTTTGAGCATTTATTTGTTTGAAAGACGTTCTTTGCATGCTCTCCTTGACCTGCAACCACTGTGTGAGGTTGAAACTTATTCTTCTTAGTATGCCATAGGCACAATTCTTAAGCAAGGAGGACAGCCAGTGGCATGCCATAATGAGGCTTTGTTACAAGACAAACTCTATTATAACATGTACGACAAGGAATCATGTGTTTTACTCCAAGCACTCAAGTACTGTATATCATTCTGCACACAAATCATTAACCCCTTTGGTTGTTGAAGTGTCGATCCAAGATTCAGGAACATTGGCATTTGAAGTGGGCATCCTATATTATACAATTCCATTTGGTGATCAAGTACAAGAAGAGTATCATCAACACGTGGCAGATCTTCTTAGTCATTCTCCTTGTTGGTACTTAGCATCTTGAATGTACAATGTGCAGCTTATGATGAGTGGAAAGATCTTGACTCCTTGGATTCTCACTTTGGTCCCATCATTTATGCTTTGCAACAACCCACTGTGAGAAATCAAACATCTTTCCTTGACTTCAGTTTGAGAGATGGGTTTTTGTTCAAGCTGACTCAGCTTTGTGTTCTTACTTGTTTCTGCTCAAGGTGGCTCATTTTTCCTCCTATTGTGGACATTTTGGCTTTCAAAAGACCTTGCAAAACTTGCAAAGCTACTTTTATTGCCCTTCTATGTGGCAACAAGTTGAGGATTTCTTCCATTGCTGCTCTCTTTGCCGCCAATCGAAGCTTTTCATTCGGACTCCGCCGTTATTGGTACCTTCACGATCATGGGAATCAATTTTGATGGATTTCAGTAGCAACCTACACACAACTGAGCATTGGCTGCATCTTTGTTGTGACGTGCCAGTTTTCCAAAATGGTAATTACCGTAATTTTAATGCCTTGCATCAAGATAGTTGATGCTCCATGGGTTGCTGACTTGTTCTTCAAACATTTTTGAAGCAATTTCAGGCTACTACTCACTATTATTTCTGATTGTGACTCTCATTTCTGGAGTCACTTTTGGAAATCATGTGAATTTTTCTTGGTTTCCAATTGCACTTATGTACTTCCTTTCATCTGCAAATTAATGGCAAGACTGAGGTTGTCAATCACACCTTAGTACATGTTCTCTGCATCTATCATTGCCAAAACAAGCAGTGGGAGAACTATTTGCATGTCTCTACAAGGCATTCTCCTTATAAAGTTTGTTGTGGCTTCTAGCCATTGGCACCTTATGAGATTCCAATTGCTTTTCCAGCTCTAGTTACGTCCCACCAACAGAAAGAGCAAGAAAAACCTTCTTTCTTTATGCAAATATAGGCCTAACTTCATGTCAAACTTCAAAACATCCTTCAGCGTAGTTGGGCCAGATTCAAGACACTCAATGAACGTCATCAACTACCTCATTCTTTCCACATTGGTATTGTGTTTGCCTTCACTTGGATAAGAAGAGGTTTCATGACCAACAACATCACAGGTTGAAGCCCATTCCTTATGGACCTTACACAATTTTTCAAGCTCATGATGTTAGAAGATGTGAACAAAGAAGGAATGAAGAGAAACTCGAATGCACACATTGTAGATTCTGTGTCCGTCATTTTATTATGCAAGAGATAGTTACATAATAGTTGAGAAGGTTAAAACCTATCAGTAGTTGATACATAACTAATAATGACTTAATAATAAACTATAAACCTTATATTCTAATGCCCTCTCTTAAGGTTTATGCTACAAAAAACAAAAACAAACACATTGACAGAAAATTGAAACAACAGAACCAAACAGAGCCATGCATTCTTCAGCAGCTCTCTCTTTGAAAGCAATTCTTTAATCAAGTAGAACTCCATCAAGCTGCCTCATAACCCTCGATAAGGTGTAGTTCCCAAGTTGAATTCCCGAGTTCCCGGAATCCACCTCCCCAAACTCCCAAATTACGAACCTTCCGAATTATTGGACAACCATCCATATTGAGTGACATCCATAGTGCTCCACCAAGTTGTTTCATGACCCTCATAAGAGTATAATTCCCAAGATCCACAAACTCCCAAACTAACTAGACAACCATCCGTGCCGAGTTTCATCTACGCTAGATCCCTTCCTGTCTTCAAAGTGTGAGCTTCTTTAAAATACGTATTATTCATTAGCAAATTCTTCATCACTTTTAGCATCTGGTGGATCTTCAATAATGGCTATATCCCCTTTGTCGTTATTTGATCTTCTACGTTAGTTTCTCGAGTATAATGCACACTCATGTTGAGGATCACCTTCCATGTCTCTTTTGCAGCCATGCATCTCAAAGGAAAGCATGATGCCAATTTAATTTCAACTACTCTAACCAACAAATAAAGTGCAGCTGTAAGACTGGGCTTATCTTGTCTGTGAATGTCTCTCTGAGCGCCAAAGGAATCTTGAATAACACTTCAAATGGAAACAACCAATACTCTTTTTGAAACTTTTTCTTATTTTTTATTTTATAAGACTGCAAATGTCTGAAAATTACTGTAGACGTCTGAATTTTTTTTGCCAAAAAAAACATAAATATTTTCGGCAGAATAAAATACCATATTATGCCCTAGCGTCTGGATCTTTAGAATAACCACAAATGGCATTCTTCCCGCGATTTGACACAAATCATGCCCTAGACAATTTCAATTCTTTCCCTAGCAGTCAGTAACTCGTGTTTTATCTGCTGAAACTCACAACAGTTGCGTCCTAGCAGTCTGTAGCTCCCATTTTCTGGTTTGAATGGCACTCTCCACGTGTACTTAAATGTTTTCTATCTGTACCATGCCCAAAAATCACGTTTGGGAAACTGCGACTGAAAAATGCATGTAAATATGCAAATGACGGCTGGAAAACTTCAAAATCTAAGTCATATGGATCTGTGGTTGAAGATTTCAAACTGGTCTGTCCACGTGCCTTTTCCCTGGGGAGACTGTGCCCTTATGGCTAAAAACCAGACTCCCAACTGTATTTCCACGTGCCTTTTTTCTCCCTCGAAATGCCTCCTATGTCTTCCTCACTTGTCTGGCTCTAATACCAATGTTAGAATATGTGAGCAAAGAAGGAATGAAGAGAAACAGGAATGCACACATTGTAGATTGTGTGTCCGTCATTTTATTATGCAAGACATAGTTACAAAATGGTTGAGAAGGTTACAACTGATCTTTAGTTAATACATAACTAATAGTGACTTAATAATAAACTAAAGCCTTATATTCTAATAATATTGTTAATGCTAGCTAGCTCAAGCTGTTGGAGCCATCTCACTTGGATGCAGAGGTTTCCATCACTCATCTTGAAGATCGAATCCCAGACTTTCAGCAACCATTGGCTGATGATACTTTGCTTAATGTTCAGACTCGCAACAATCAAAGGAATAAAGTCGCTACTTGGTTGGCTGCAAAGGCACTTCTCGAACGCAGGCCTAGTGGCTCTTTGAGTCAGCTTTTGCCGAGAAGTTTTCTCATCTAATGTAAAAGTTGGGGATTACTTCATCTAAGTAGGGAGGAAATGATGATAATATTCTATAGTTAAGCCCCCTCATTGTTATCTCCACATTGTAAATCCCACCTTGCACACATGACCTAGTATACTGTAGAATCTTATTCTACATGTACAGTTCACTAACTGTTTCCCAGTTAGATGGAATGAGGTGTCCTTGCACAAGTAAATTAAACTAACTTCATTTCAGTTAAAATGAGATGTTCTTGCATATTGCATTAAATTAACTGCATTTCAGTTTAACTGAGAGTTGTCCTTGCACATTTACAGTTCAGTAACTGGTTTGTCTGGTTGCAGTGTTTGTGCATGCTCTTCCAAAGGGAAATTTGCATTCACTTAACCTCATCTTTGTAAATATATTTATACCTCACTAATGAAGAGTGTACATCATCAGTTATTTGGGCGGCATTTCTCTCCTCTTGTACTTCCCTTTTTATTCTGCTGTCACAATTCTGCAGGGATATATGAGCTCATCTTTTATCCCAGTCAGTATTTAGCCAAAAGAAAAATATATATTTTAAAATGAATAGAACTCTCAGAATAAGCTGAATGTCAAATAAAGCAATCCTATGTCCAAAAAACTGTACTTATCATTGTGCTGATGCGATTATATTTATCTCAAGCATGATATGTATATTACTTTCAATTTAGATTAATTCTCTTTTCGGATGACAGCAATGGTGCACTCCTCCAATTGCTCGAAGGTTGTTATTTTGAGGAAAAACTGCAAAAGGTTCCTTCTACTACCGGCCTTCTATTCTTTACCTACGTCATAATGCTATCATTTTGAGATGATTTCTGGTTTTAGCTTTGGAAACTAAATTTCAATCCACAATACACTCTAAAACCTATACCTTATTCAAGCTTAGCCTGATTTAGTCATCACATTTCTCCTTGTTGCAGGCAAATGTTTTGATTGCTTTTAACAACAAACCTGCTGCAGAAGCTGTTCCTTATTTTGAGCAAGTGAGTGTTCTTCCGAACATACCAAAGTGGAATTTAGTTTTGGGGCAATTTTATGTCTACAGCATACATTAGTAATTCTTGATTAGAAATGAAATTAAAATTCATTGCCTAAGATGTCTACAGTTAAGTCCCAAGGAGCATGTTATTACAACGAGGCCTTTAATTTAAGGCTCTGCTGTGCCAGGAGTTTAAAAACGTGTAAGTAGACAATCTCATTAAAATTTAATGGAAATGACATAAAATTGGGTGGAGTACACATCTTGAGAGGAGGTTGCTTTGCTGTTGGCTGAATCACGGATATCTTATCCTGGAAGCTTTATACCATTCCGTTTCTTATAATTGGAAACTAAGAAATCTTGTATTGGAAGGATATCAGTCTTGATGGCATTGGATATGCTATGAGTTGTGAATTTTCCATGGGACCTTCAATTTATTTTAATGTCACTCTAAGATGACCACTAACCTAAAGCTAAGAAAGCTGATGGCTCCTATGCCTTACATAACTATGACTCTTATACCCAATCTTAGAATATACACAGGAATAATTGGCACGCACAGATCTCAGAGATAATGTTCTTCCTGAGAGTAAGCTGTTAATCTTGTTAATCATTCTGAACAATTGTTGAAGTTAGTTGGAAAGAAGCTATCTACTGGGAATTATTCAAGATGAAATGAGAAATGTTTTTCATGGTGCTCCTGGTTTTCAAAGGAAACACAGGTGGAATTTTGTGGTGTGAAGGCCATTCTCAAAACCTGGATTTAAAAACTAGAATGTAATTCCTTTATAAAGCTGAGGATATTCTTGGTAATTGGTTAACAATGCTATTGGTCCATGAATATTCTAGGAAAGGATCCTCTTATATCCAGTGACCCCTGGATACTTGGTACTTACAATTTCAAGATTTTTATAAGGTGCAAATTCTGAGGTGCAACCAAAACACTTATAGGCCACAATCAGGCCAGTATCCTTCACAAGTGGAGAGCATGCAAAAACTCAGGACCTGAATAGTAACTTCTGAACCCTTGATCAAGTTCAACACTTCTGCTTCCAGTTTAAAAATGGTGCAGCTGGTCGAATTGTATAATAAATATAAGACAAACTACACATGGAAAGTCTGTTGTGCATGTCGCAAACAGATTAGATTAAAGTTTTGTGCATGGGGAACTGGTCACGTCACACTGAAGATTGTAGGAATAAATGAATAAGACTTCCCCTTTTATAATTGTTTTGTATGGTTATGCGGTTGTAACCGCTAACTAATTTTGTAACCGTCTTTGCATAATAAATACCCGGACACACAACCCATTTGTACAGTGTGTATTCCGGTTTTCTCTTCAATCATTCTTTACACATTTATTCGGTTTATTATCTCTCTCCGCAAATTCTAACAGTGGTATCAGAGCGTGGGGCAAGCAAAGAGAGAGAATAAACCGAATAAATGTGTAAAGAATGATTGAAGAGAAAACCGGAATACACACTGTACAAATGGGTTTGTGTGTCCGGGTATTTATTATGCAAAGACGGTTACAAAATTAGTTAGCAGTTACAACCGCATAACCATACAAAACAATTATAAAAGGGGAAGTCTTATTCATTTATTCCTACACCCCCTCTTAAGACTTACCCTACATAACTCAAAACAAACAATCTAACAAAACAGAACTACGCTATCTTCAAACACTTTCACTTTGAAAGCAATGCTATGATAGGATAGGGCTCCATCAAGTTGCTTCATGACCTTCGTAAAGGTGTAGCTCCCGAGCTGAATTCCCGAGTTCCTGGATTCCACCTCCCCGAACTCCCGAATCACAAATCTCCCAAATTATTGGACAACCATCCATACTGAGCCATCCACAAGCTCCATCAAGTTGTCTCATGACCCTCGTGAGGGTATAATTCCCAAGATCCACAGTCTCCTGAACTATCTGAGCAACCATCCATACCAAGCTTCATCTACCTTGTATCCTTTCTTGCCTTCAAAGTTTAGAGCATCTTTATAGTGCGTATTTGTCACTGTCCTCACTACCTTCTGCATCTGGTGGGTCTTCAACCATGGCTATATTGGCTGTATTTGATATGACTTTACCCTTGAGCACATCATTGGCTCGAACACGACAATCCCATGCCGTGTGACCGCTTTTCTTACAATAATGACATTCAATCTCCGAATTATCTGATCTTCTATGATATTTTCTAGTTCTAGAATAGAATGCACTTTCTTGCTGGGAATGACCTTCTGCATCCTCTGTAGTTCGTTTTTCCTCAGCTAGAAGAGCTGTTATCATATCATCCAGAGATTGAGATTGAATTTGACTGAGGGTAAAAACTACATTGCTATATTTTGAAGACAAACTATTTAATAGGATAGCTTTGGCATCTTCGTCCTCAATTGCAGCTTTCACTTCTGCTAGTTGTCTGAACAAGGACCTTAGATTATTGATGTGGCTTGACATAGAGACTCCGTCATCCATTTTGAACCTATATAACTGAAGTTTCAGGGAAAATTTGGCATTGACTGCTTTCGCTCCAAATAATTTATTTAGAGTATCCCAAATTTCCTTCGATGATTTGTCTAGGTCTACATGATGTTCAGAGTCAGAGAGAGCAAGGCCAATAATAGCTTTCGCTCTATCATCTCTGCTTTGCCATTCTAACAATTTCGATGCATCGGTAGGTGTTGTCTCTTTCTCGTTTACAATGCCCCACAAATTTTTATTCATAAGTTGCATTTGTATTTTCACTCTCCATGTATGAAAATTTAGACCAAAATATTTTTCTATGGGCATTTCCATTTTAATAAAATAGAATAAATACAACTGCGTATTTTGGCAATGAATAAATAAACTAAAATAAAATACCAGTTGCACAGTTTCATGCCCTAGCGCAGGTAGTCTTTTTGCTTCTGCGTCTTTCCAGCCTTATGTCTGTGAAAAATGTTTGTGCCCTAGCAATTCGTGACTGTAATAATGCACCATATTAGCGCAAATCGTGACTGTAAAAATGTCTAAAATCATGATTTTTCGTGGCTATTAAAATCTGACTATTTGTGCTTGAAAATGTTCTTATTTTCCTGAAAAACGTGCCATTTGCGACTGTATTTTCGTGACTTTTTTTTTTTTTTCATTGCCAAAATACACAGTTGTATTTAAGATTGTTTGTTTTTGAGTTATGAGTCTTAAGAGGGGGTGTAGGAATAAATGAATAAGACTTCCCCTTTTATAATTGTTTTGTATGGTTATGCGGTTGTAACCGCTAACTAATTTTATAACCGTCTTTGCATAATAAATACCCGGACACACAACCCATTTGTACAGTGTGTATTCCGGTTTTCTCTTCAATCATTCTTTACACATTTATTCGGTTTATTCTCTCTCTCCGCAAATTCTAACAAAGATCATAAAAATGAAGAAATTTGCAAACAGATTAAATAGTAATATACCAGTCAGAAAGGAGGGACGGTGTCGGATTGGAGTGTGGGGGATGCGAATGGCATTTGGAGCCAAATCTGCAACTAGTGGAAGCCATTACCCCCCTCCTCGCGGGGCATCGAGCAAGGCGGCAGCAGGGTTTGAATCGGGTAAGGAAGGAGGAGCAACGAACCAAAGCACAATAGGCGGTACCTATGGCAAACGGGGTGGGGTTCCTGGGATTACTTTCAGGGATGCCCTAAATAAAAATGGTGGCAATGCGACTAGCAGCCAGGCATACCTGGTAGATCTAGCAGAAGAAACCCCCATGCTGGTCATTGAAAATACAAAGGTGGAAGATTATTATCATACTCTCTCTCGAGATGCTGTGATCGGTCGATTCAAAGGCCTATGGCCTTCCTCTTCCGCCCTGTATCAGTTGATTTTTTAGAACTGGACAGACATGTGTGAAATTTCTCTCTGTTCCAAGGGTTTTTTTGTTGTTCATTTTAAAGAATCAGAAGATTACCAACGATGCCTATCTGAAGGCCCGTGGTTTTGGGGGGCAATGCGGGTTTATTTTTGACTCCATGGTTCCCCGACTTCGATTTGAATACTCTTTCGGTTACCAAAACACCTGTTTGGGTTAGACTTCCTAACCTTCCGCTGCATCTTTGGTATGCCTTGGAGGATATCGGAAACATTTTGGGCAAATTTATAAAAGAAGATATGGATAGAACCCACTTGGGTCTGTGCACCTATGCCCGCGTTTGTGTCGAAATCGATCTGAGTAAAGGATTACCGGACCAAATTAATCTAAAATTTGGAAATTATCAGTATTCCCAGGCTTTAGATTATGAAAACACGGCATTCCAGTGTAGATTTTGTAGAAACCCTGGGCATTTGCAAGCTTCATGTCCTCTGAACAAAAAACCTCAATCTAGCAAAAAGGGCGGAGCGGCTTCTTCTGGCGGATGGGGTTTTCCGAATCCGGATTTGGTGGATGCCACATTTTGCAAGGAAGAGCTTAGCAAATCCAACACGGAGGACATGACAGCAGAATAAATGGAAAAAGAAAAGATGGATACAGAGAAGAAAAATCAGGGGATTTTGGTCATGGGAGGAACGAAAAACAGGTCACATTTCAGACAAATCAGATTCAGATCAGGATTCCCTGCCAGATAATCCAGCTACTTCGTCAAATCCCGGTGATCTCACATTGGTGGTTTCGTCGGATAATGGCAAGTGGCATGAAGTGAAGAAAAGGAAAAGTAAAAAGGGCCGAATGGGTAATATTGAGGACTATTTCTTGTCCCAGTGCAGGAAATAGTTTTTGTCAGGGCGCTGTTAAGTTGCGCAGGTTTGAAATGTAACCATCTGGGGATTTTAAAGCCCAGCTGTTTGGAATGGGAACGGGTCCCATAATCCCGTTTTATCAATAAATCAAAAAAATAACAGTCAGAAAAGACATCCTTGGTTTCTTTGAAATATTTTGATCTACTGACAATGTTTATAGGACATGTAAAACCAGTCAGATTTCAGTTTCTCTTCTTCCTTGTTCAAATGTGCTTAGAACCTTAATTTCTCTGGTCACGAGGTTCGTACATAAGGAAAGTTTCTTGCTTATATTCCAACATTCCAAGCTTCTGTCTCCTATGATTGTTCTTGATTGTGATCTCACCTGTTCTTGAGGCAATCTAAATTAACCTAAAAGATGCACATCAACTTAAAAGTTGTAGAGGATGCTTCCCAAGGTTGTCAATGGTCATGGATATATTTGTAACAGACTGCAAACTGCATCTCCACAACAACATGTAAGAAGTAACAGGCAATGCTTTACAAGGGTTAGGTCAAGGCTTGTCTTAGGGTTTATTATTCCAATGGATGCAAGATTGTCTTGGTCACCCATTGTAAGCGTACAAGCACCTCTTCTGGTTTAGGTCAATGGTTGACAACCAAAACACCATCTATATACACTGGTCCTCTGCTAAATTACATGGCTAGTCTTCTCCCACGTCTTGAGCCAATGCTAGGTCGTACACTGCGAATTTAGTCTGTAAGAATGTACTCAGTGAGACTCACCTTACTTTATATTCTCAATTAGGGTGGTCAGGATCTTTTTGATAGGGTAAAATCAAGGAAAAATGCTGGAAGTTTCAGAATCATCATAGAATCATATTCTCCATAAGAGAGAAAAGAAGCCTTGAGAAAGGAAATATCGCATGTATTGGGAGATTGGGTCCCTTAATATGGGTAGGGTGGCCTGTAAGCCATAAGGGTCAGGCCATAGGCACTTTTAACCAATAATTGAGTAGAAAACAAGCAAAGGAAACTGATAAGCTTTACTGCAGTGTCACTTGTATCTGTTTCTCCTACTGTTGGCAAAAGTAATGAATATTAAATACAACTCACTTGTGCCACTTGATCTTCCAGCAGAGGTTTGGCTTAAGTGCTTTAAAGAAATTTTGGCTTTTCTTGGGGTCCCAGAAAGCACAGAACCAGCTTGGCCTCTTTGTGAGCCTTGTTTGTGCTTGGAATGAGGCATTTACCCACTTGAATAAAGCATCATTTTTCAAAAGCTTCAGTCTGGTAGGATAGATGATCAGTTGAGGAAGACCTAGGAAAAGGTTTTCTGCATATAGACTCTTTCTGACTACGTACATATGTACTCTAAAATTTGAAACCTGGGAGTAGCACTTTCCAAAATGAGGTTCCCGTAGTAATTTTTTAATGGAATGGGTTTCCAAAGAAATGTGCGGCTTATATAGGTGACAGAAAATGTGCATAGTTCGTTGAATTTTGACTATGAAATGGACTGAACAATGCACATGGGGGAGCAAGAAGGTCTGCCATTGAAAGATCCTCGTTTCTTTTTGTCTAATGATCATTTGATATATTTGATGGGTGTGGAAACTGATGAAAACAAATTACTAGTTACTATAGGAATTCTTATAATTGAGATCATATATACATAAATTATTAAATGAATTCTTATGATTGTGATCATATATACATAAATTATTAAATTCCCACCCTCACAGTTTGAAGTTATGTTTTTGTAGGTTGGTCCTGCAGCTGCTCAATTTTCTCCTTTTGTTGAAGCTTCCCCCTTTTATGAGATGGCTAGAAATACTTCAGGTATTATTCTTTGTAGTAAATTTTAAAATTCCCCAGATTTTTTTTCTTAAACATATTTATCTCAGAAGTATGCTCAGCATAAAACTCTTTTTCCATGCTTTAAGAAACAAACATTTAATTGACTACATGAAATACAAACTTATTATGAAGTAAAAGATCAACTAATACCATTTAGGAATATGGTGCTTATTCTTTCATTAAGCTCTTTAAGCGAGATCATCATCATTGTCTATATGATGACCTTTATCCACAAAAGCCACTAATCAATATATAATGTTCTATGCATTTTACCTACCTACGTTTCAGAGGAAGAGGACATAGATATTGAACAAAACCTGTGACTACCAGAACTTGGTTTAATTGTACATCTACTGCTGGCATGCCTGATATTAGGACCGATTTCTTGCATAAGATGCAACATGATTGAACAATATTTGTTTTTGATTGGCCAAATATGCAAATGGACTCGTTTATTACAGATAGTCCCACCTAGATACCTGCATTCAATGACAAGTTTATTATGTCTTATCCCACCTAGATGCCTCCACACAATGGAAAAACACGAAGCAAATCCTTTATGCATTTTCTTGCTTGGATGCATACACACAACCATGACAATATCATTAAATCAAAATCCCATAGGTGGAGTATAGGGGAAGACTACATATGTCCCTTGATGTTCATTGCAGATAAGGAAATACTAATTTGAGACTGCAACCAACTGGTGTTGACCTACTAGTCCAAAACTAATAATTTTAATAAATAATATAGCGATCATAGTGCCTTGAGAGATTTAAGGACTTCATTCTATCAATTCTAATGGAGACCTAATGGATTCAATATAATCAATGCTTTGGGAGTTGAAGGACTTAACTGTAACTGTCTCGCAGAGTTCAAGAACTTTAAATGCCTTAAGGATTTGAGGAAATCGTTTTCAGAACCCATGGGGTTGAGATCTTAACGAGTAGCAATGCCTTGTGGACTTCAAAGACTTCATGAAGAAAACAAATACCTTTGAGGCTTCACAAAATAAATCCAATGCCTTATGGGGTTTGAGGGATTCACCATTGATGCTTCGAGGACTTCATTATGTACACTCAAAAAATGCTTAACTAATGTGTTTCATGTCAAGGGGCTTGCTGGCACATTGCATCTCCCATCATTGATATACTGTGGGATTGGGGTGGGCTCAGCGAGCAAGCATGTTGCCATAATATCGAGTAGGTGTCCTTAGTGCGTCTTAGGTCCTTGTTTGTTGCACTTAGAATTCATGCTTGCCCTTCAAGATTGTCATATCCCATTTTGGGCATCCTTATCTCGACATCCGAACGACCGTCAACAAGCATGATTTGACCGTCACAGAGAAGGCAACATATGTTGCATTGACTTAGGGTGTACAAGACCCTCTTGTGGGTGAAGTTCCATGTTAAGCAAGCACTTGACTTCAAATGACTTGAGTTTCATAAGAGAAATTTTTTGACTCTTGCTTAGTTGCTTGACGACTCCTAACTAGAAAATTGTGATTATCCCTTTGGTTGCAATGACACTTTAGACAGACTATGTATGGAACACCACTTAGTAGGCTTGCATATTGTTACAGAGACCTTGGTATTATGGTTGGACATCCCTTAGAGGGTTTAAGGTCCTACAAGATATTCATTATAGTTCGCCAATAATTACCATTGGGTTATTACTTGCTACTTGATAATTGCTAGGCTTTTGTATTGAAATTCGTCGCCAGCTATGAATTATAACATCACTTTGTGGAGTGTTGATCCCATGGGCTTTCGAGGACTCTAATGGACTATATGTAGTGACCCGTCCTCCAGTTCCTGGAAAATACGAGTGTATTTTTTTTCAATTTATTTTAATCCCTATCGGAAGACAAGTACTACTTATCCGTACATGCCCGCAGTTGATTCCACCCTATAACCTTGTTATGGGCTTGATGTAAATGCATCATTAACTGCCCACTAATTCGTTAATGTACAAACCACGTACAATTATACTAGATATGATCCTTTCGATTTATTTGACATAATAATTCAGCAAAGATATCTTTTTATACCACACATGTACTAATTCATTTTATTCGTTTTTTCATTTATTTCTCCAGTTAGTTTCATATCAAGCCTTGCATAATGATATTTATGCTTTAGTTCATCTACAAAGGTTATACCATTCATCCAACATATGAAGTGTCAACAACATTACAACTTCCAAGTTCCAAGGCATAGAAACATCACTAATAACCTCAACCAATATAGTTCAAGGTGAGGTTCAATTATAATCAACACATATAACATTTCTCATTAAACTACCGCTCATACCTACAACTCCAATTGTTTAGAGATGCGGATTTGGTTAATCTCAATTCACTACTCAATATTACAGGTTATCAACACTTCATTCAATTCTCGTGACTAGGTTCATGCTATATTTTTACCATGCCCACGAGGCATACTGTTAGCTATTAATTTTATTATAATCCAACAAGCCTCATTGCATTCCTTAATACCCATGTTAGCTCCTGTCATGAAGAATTAGGGTAGTGTCCATAACTTTATTAATTTGCCTATTGAAATTGTTTAACAATATTCTCTCAAATAATAATCCCATAACAATTACATAGATGATACCAAAAGTAGTATTCAAGAGTATAAACTTAAACATTATAAATATTTCTTTCATAATGATATCTTCATATTGATAAAGATGAATCAAGTTATATCTAAGGCTAACCACTTTGCATACAGTTCATATCCAATACCATATACAACTTGTTTTCTTTCATTCCATCGAACTCAAGTCCGAAAGGAGTAATAATAGCCATAACTACCTAGATTCCTGTCAACCTTTGGGTTATTGATTCTTTGGAGCAAGGAGAGCACCAAGTACAACAAGAGAAGTCTCTTTCTCATTTTCCAGTCTTTCTTAATGAACTCCTTCAACTTCTAGAACTCTTATCATAAAAGAGCATGTCAACCATAATTGCTATAATAAAGCATTACAGGCTTAATACTTACATTTCTTGTTCGTGACAGTTCCAAGGTCTTTCCTTAAGAGTGCTTGACCAATTAATCTTTCTTATAAGGTTTATTACAACCTCTACTAGCCTATGCAAGACAACAATGGGAACAACGTTGTGCCTAGTATTGCAGTTCCCAACCTATCAACAATGTCTTACTACCTGTTCAACTCCATTAAATTAATATCTCCATGATATGAACAATTCATATATTCATAACCATTCCAACTCATTAGTATTTACATCAAGTATCTTACTTATTGAATTCAAGTTGCTTAATCAAATATATATAGTTTCCCATACTTCCAATTATATAAAGGTTAACATATTGTCCCGAACATAACCATATCAAATTGTAGATAACTATTGTGAATCATTCTTATTGCTACAAAACACATCAGTCATATGGTTTCGCTTCTCATCATGGAGGCTTAAGTAATTCCTCACAAGACTTGCCTTATGGTCTTTATAGTCTTTTACATTTTACATATACCTGTAGTCAAACGATAGAAACAACTTCCAGGATAGAATTCTGCATTCCAAAGTTCAAGCATCTATTTCATGCTATATGAAGGCTCTATTATACTTCCCTAAGGAGACCTTTGTCCTGTAATGGTTGTTTGTAAGCCCAACAAAAGTCTTACTTACCAATCGAGTATATAGACCCATAGTTGTAAAATCAACATTATCTATAATAACAAAATACAAACTTGACAAGATTATAGTGTACTATCATTATTTCCAGGAAATAATTCAATGCACTAGCATCGGGTATATAATGAAGTGACAAGATATAAACTAAAGACCCCAAATTAGTTCAAATGAAATAGAGGTTTCAACCATGATAGCTTTTGCTTGTATTCATTACTTCCAAACATAGCATAGAACAAAAAAAATGAGTGATCCAACAATGGGTATCTAGCCATAACAAGCAATGCTATAATTTTTCTAGCCAACCCATAATGGGGAAAATGCCTTCATACAATGAGCTTAGGATATATAAGAAGCCCCGAATAACAGACCTTAGATACATGCATTCATCCCGGAACTATGTTTTACAACTGTCAGCTAAATGGATCATCCACAAGTCATTTCCAAACTGTTTTCAAGAATCTCTGACAAGCTACAACAGCACATACTTTTCAACAAGTAATACTTGATTCTTTTTATATTCAATTCAGGAAAATACAATCATAATGTGTAAGTGGAATTTCTTTTAAAAATTCATAATCTTCTTTTAGTGCAACATGTAGAGATTCTTCAAGATAATATAACATTCATTATTTCTTTAACTTTCAAGTACCTGCAACAGTTATTGGGTTAGCTCAAGTTTAACTTGCATGAATTCCATTCCTTAAAAATGAGAATTAGTGAAAAATAAAGCATGCATACATTTTACAACAAGATAACAGAAAGTGTTCCAACCTTTTTCCCATTTTCCCCTTTTGTCCAGCTAAGAGTTCAAGATTACAATACGTAATTATTTCAGGCAACCAAAGTTCCTCCAGATCAGTTTCAGAGAGAGAAATTTCAACAAAATGCCAACATGGCCTCATTTACCAGATTTGGGTTTAAGAGAGAAAATAAAACCTTTTCTAAAATTCCATCATAATGCCCTCATGACCATATTTACCAGATTTTAGAGTTTTAAAGAGAAAAAAAAATTAATTCAATGTGCTACCACGACCAAAATAGGGCTAGCCATAGAAAACCTCCACATAAGACCAAAGAGTCATAACCCATAAATTTATTGAGGGAGAAATAGATATCCATGGATGCTTACTTTTACCTATCAGCATATGCACACATGCATATATGGTATGTACATGAAAGTACACATTCAAAATGTATTTAATCCGTAGCCAAAAACTAATAAACACATTGCATATGTGTATGCTATCCCAACAAAAACCCATATACATCATTTTAATGTCAACTAGTGCTTAAGGTAAAGAAAGGAAAACATTCTTGACTAATAACAATCGTGCCCACAGATGAGCTACGAGCTCCTTCTCACATCTTCCTTCATGGCATGTCCTAGCAACTACAACCTGCCCTCTTTGCCCGCAAAAATCGCGCCATCAAGGAGGATTTTACCCATTCAAAACATTGTTCATAACTTTGTTCTGATTAGGGATTTTATCAATTTTTGAACTCTCGGTAAAACGCATGCAACTCTGCTAAACACTGCCGCCATTAGCGGCTTAACTAGTTCGAGTTTTGCTGTTGCGAATGCACCCACACTACCAGTCATGTTCATGCAACTTAACAGAGCTAGGGTTTGAAGTTTACCTCAACTCGCCCCATGCCAAAACAACAATGATTTCAATACAAAGTCAAAAGCCCCCTTTTTAAGCGTATCTCAAACATTTTATAGACTCCATTCCATATGCCGACCGGGTACGTGACCCATGTGTTTACATTGGAGGCGTTTAAACAAAACATAACGGGTACGTGACCCATGTGTTTACATTGGAGGCGTTTAAACAAAACATAATCATTTTAAAACCAATGTCAAACAATCTTATAACCCAAAAACAATAATAATACTTTTCAATGATAATGTCAAATAATTCCTTTCTATTTCCTTGTCGGGTCCGTGACCCTTGATCATCATTGGAGTCGTTCACAATAGCCAATCAAAACTATGACATATTGTTGTCATGTGTTTTTGCAAGGGCAAAATTCAGTGATGAAAACGTGACAACTATACCCTAGTGCCAATTTTTTTGCTTAAAAACCCTCCCAGACACTTCCTCGGATCAATTTTCCCTCTGTGCCAAGTCTATCCCCATCCACCAAGTAGTCATATGTGTTGTGATAACCTTTCCCATGTGTTTAAAATATGGAAACAAGATCATGAAGTTCTTCTAATGCAGTGCTTCTCAAGGCAGATTCTTCAGTAGACTTAGAAATGGCTATTTTTAGCCTTTTTGAGACAGGTGTGCACCCCCAGAGCAGAGTTGAAGGCCCAAATTCATCAGGAAGTGGTATTGAGGAGCCAAGAACATTGTGCAAGTGATTTAAGAAGATTTAGGTAAGATTGGAAGGTTTACAAACAATTTTAGTGAAAGCGGGTTTTTAAATGTGAAGGAGCTTACAGTTCAAAAAAGCACCTGAGCTTCGTAAGATGATTCCGGGAGCTTCGGAATGAGTTGGAAGTCAAACAAGATACCATTGGAAAGTTAATGCAATGCCCTACATGGTGGTATTTTCAAATCTTTCACAAGACCCAGACATTTCTTTTCACAACTCATTCTTGGAAGACTCAATTTGTGATCCCGAGAAAGAAGGCTATTGTTGTCCCAAATAACTCCCCTAGTTATTTGGACAACTTATATTTATTCTGACTCAGATGTTTCACATTTCAGGTTGCGCGCACTCTGGTAGTTTCCTTGGCAACTTGGCACATCGGTTGTTTGTCGCGCACACCTCTGCACGTCCTCCCTGCTTTCCCCTTGTGTTTCCTCTTCCCTTCGCTTCCACTCACACTTGCTCTATGCGCTCCTACTTCCTTTTCCATTTCCTTCTATCTCTTTCCATTTCCCCTTTGCGGCTTCCTTATGCGCACCCGCTTTCATTCCCAGTTTGTCACGCACTCCTCGCGTGCACATCTGCAAACTTGCCTTCAAATCGGCCAAGTCTTTCACACGCCCTCGCGCTTGCGCGCCTCACATTTATTTCCTCACTCGCCCCCTTCTTCCTTGCTGCACACCTTCCTGAGTTGAATACTCGCGCCCTGCTTGCATTCTTGTCTCTTACAAATGCATCCATTTCTTCCTCGCGCGTCACTTTTTGCGCGCTTGTGTTTTGCTATCCTCTTTCGCGCCTCTTGTTTCCATGCGTGCCTTGCGTCTTCTTCCGCACCAGTCGTTGTGCCACGTGGAAACCTGTTAGACTTGAGTGTGCAGCACGCCACCAATCAAAGCATGTCAACTGGGTGCCGAATCCTTGCAGCAAACCAATGCGTGACACGTGGCAGAAATGACAAAACAAATGAACAGTTCGCTGATTCGTCAACCAATCAGTGCGTGCCACATGTCTTCCATGTTCAGAATACACTATAGATCTTTTGATAGCCATAACTTTTGTTCCAGGGCTCTGACACACACGGGCCCAGTCTCATTTGAAAGTTGCTGACATGGGCTACACGTTGGACTTTTCAAAATCAAATTTTGGCTAGATTTGGTAGGTGGAAAACAAGGAAACGTCTTTCTGGTCATAATGCACACATCCAATCGATTCAACCACCAGGTTTCTTAAGATCTTGCCTCTTTTCTTCTCCTACACGCCAAACAGACATGGGAAGGCGCATTTGACAACATTGTAGGCGGTTTTGCAAGCATTTATCACTTGTTTTTGGTGGTTGAAGATTTGAATCCGAGTTTCCCTCTTTCTCCTCCTCTTCTCTCTTTCTTCTATAAATCGTAAAGCTCTACTCATTGAAACAAATCCCTCTTTGTTGTAACGACACCATGCCAAAATGGTGGCCGACTTCCCACGAGTTTTAGACCTTGATCTTGGTCTCTGCTATGTATTCTCGCCTCCTGCCATGAATGTGTGTCCTTTAAGCAATAAAATCGGGTTTTATGGAACTTTTGTCTTCCCTTTTCTCATTTATGTTGCATCTTGCCACTCTGTTTGCATTTTTGACATATTGTGCACACTTCTCGCTTGTAGGTTCCATTTTCACTGTGTTAATGCGCTGGAAGCCGAGTCTGCATGGCTGTTTGTGGCGCGCGCCTGTCCGCCCTCTCTCCCATGCACTCTCGCTTTCCTTCCCCTCGTGGAGAGCGATCGACCCTCTTTCTGGCACTATCGCTTTTCATTAGCTAAGATTTCCCTTCATGCATCTCCTTCTCACCCTGGTCCCTTGGAATTGTAGAGTAGCCTAGATAGCTTCATTTCCAACATTAGGAGTAGTGTTAGCGGTAGAAATAAGTAGAGGAACCGGCCTTCTCCGGAGGTCTGTCTCCAGCGCGCAAGGTCCCACAACTTGGAGACAGTCCCATTGTTGCCTCAACGACCCAGTTCAACCCGATCTGGGACGGGTGCAAGTTTGAGCTCCAACAACTATTTTTGAGGGGGTTGCGGGAAGAACTAGACCTTGAGACCCATCCCATTCTCTTCAGAAGGCTCTTGGGAGTTAAAATCATATAAGGGTTCATCAAAAAAGATCTCCGGGAGCTCCGACAACCTTGTCTTCAAGGTTCTTCCCAAGGTAAGCCTTCCATACTTAGTCAATTTTTCCAGTGCCACGTGTCAACATGAGGTTGAGGCTCACTTTTTTGTCCCTTTCTAAGAGGAAAATGGGGACAGAAAAATGCGCCCCACCCCTAGTTGAGCTCCTAGACTCATCACATGACCTTGAGAAGCCTTAGTAAGCTCTTTTCGCCAGTTTTCTAGCCCCTGCCTTGTGCAACCACAACTCCGCGACTTGTCATCATGAGGTTGAGTCCCACTTTTTTGTCCCTTCCGTCCCTTTCGAAGGGGACAATGGGGACACAAAAATGTGCCCTCCCCCTTGCTTCCACATGGTCCATCACATGACCCAAACTCGGCCCCCAGGTGCTAAAAACAAGCTCTTTTATCTCATCCACCAACAAATGGATGATCGCCACTTGTCCTCATAAGGTTAAAGCGCATTTTTCTGTCCCTTTTGCCCCTTTTCCAAGGGGGATAATGGGGACAAAAAAATGCGCCACTCCCCCATAAAGCATTTAAAAGCCAGAAGTTAGTTTTTTCAAAGCTCCTCCTCCATATGCACGAAAAACCCCAAGAATGTTGCCGAAATTTCTCAAGAAATCTCTCTTTCATTTTCCTTCCATGTCCTCATGATTGCAGCGGCAAAATACCTCATAAAATCTGCATTTTTCAAGACTCCATGCCCTTGTTTTTGTCTGAAAGACTACATGCTTGGAAATGATGAAAAAATCATATCTCGCAATTTGGTAAATGGATCGAAGTGAGATTATTTGCAATCTTCCTCTTTTCCAAACGCATTCAAGAAGCAAGTGAGAGCATAGTAAATGATGCCCTAGATTTTTAATGTCAGAAAACTCTCCTTTTGTGCCCTTGCTTTCGTTTCTTCAATTTCCCATCATTCTGGCTGACGGATTGAGCTAAAAATTTGAACACAAAGTCCAGAAGAAAAACCTATTCTAGTGGAGCTGATTTTGTCGGAATCCGAGGTAGGAAAGAGCACTTTCTAAAAAGTTAAGTGACTCCATTAATGGCTGCCATGACACAACGGCGAAAGGGCAATGAGGTACCTCTTCACTTCCCAAGGTTCCAGTGGGCAGATTCACTCGAAAATTGGAGCAGAGCTTCGAAATGAATTATGTAAACTTCTGCAAGTGGTTTCATTCGAATCCGACACCGGGTTGACCCCTTTTTATTTTTAGTAAGTCTCTATGGGACCACCTACTAAAAATAGTAAGTACAAGAAAAAGGTCCATTCATACTCCTTGTTTCATTCCCTCATGATCGAGACACTCAAAATTGGCAAAATTGACAAAAATGGCAAAAATTGGCTAAATGGGACCATAATGATGAATATTCTAAAAATAGTAAATGGGTGAAATGAGCTAAAAGTGGTCACATTTTAGTCCTTCACACATCCTACAACGGTCTCGACATTTTTCAGAGCTCCTCTCCCTGTTTCAAGTCAATTCTCGCATTCTCTGATGCGGTGAGCGAAGAATTTCAAAATGAGAAAATTGCCAATTTTGTACCGAAAGCCATTTCAGTTCATTTCACATTGGATGCATGATCAAAAGGTGGAAGGCGTTGGTTTTGATTTCATTCTTCTTTCCTTGCTCCGTGATCGTAAGGTTTTTGTCCCATGTTTCACTCATCGTCAGTGCTCCCATAGTGGAGGAATCAAGATCACGATTGTGTGAATGAAGTGCATCCAATTTTTCTAATATGAATGATTGATCATGAAGTTGTGATAGTGTCTCAAGAATCAAAAGGATTGTCTCAATAAGGGGAGTTATCTCCCAGCATTCTCAGTGGTCCACTTCTCAAGTACTCATCACTCCTCTTCTTTATGTATTCGAGCAGTGTGGCGAAGGTTCATCATTTCAAGAGTTTTCAAAAGAGGCAAGGTGTTCAAAGTGATCTTCGGCGGAGCGTTCCATCAGTGCATCGATTTGGAGGGTCATCAGGGGTCGGATTGTCATCTTCAACTTCCTCGGAGCTGATCTTCATTGAAATCCATGCTTTGGAGCATCCCTTCTCTTCTCTCCTCATTCTCCTCTCCTCTACCTCCCTTCTAATTCTTCGTTGAGCGTAATCATTGTATTTTGTCTTATTCACTTAAGTGACATATTTGTAAATTGTAAAAATATTTTCTCAAAATTATAAGAGAATTACTCAACTTGTCTCTTCTAGTGGCAATTGAAAGGTCACAAGTGGAATAAGAACGTGAAGAGTCATGTGGGGGGAGATGAGAGGTCAATTCACATTGCTATAAATTGAAATGGCTTCTCCATTTCAAAGGATCCTGAAAATGCTTGATTTTGATAGCATCTATGTTGTATTAATAGTAGATTGTGATTTGAGTGTTGAACTTTGTATCACCAACACATGAAATAAAACTACATTTCTTCCATTTTCCTTTTCCCTAGCATTCCTCTATTTTCTCTCTTATATGCACTTTGTAAGCATAGTGATTAAAAAGAGCTTTGTGTCTTCGTGAATGGACCTCAAAGAACTGTGTCTGTGCGGTTTTTGTTAGTCTCACTAATGGCGTCACTGTTGAATCTGCGGTAATATCTACAAAGACCCAAGAATCCCCTTAGTTGAGTCAATGTGGTGGGAGGAGACCAATCTACGATAGCTTGGATCTTTTGTTGATCTACGTGCACCCCTTTTGCATTGATGACATGCTCTAGATACAAAATTTATTCCATGCCAAACTCACATTTGGATAACTTTGTAGAAAGAGATTTCTGCTCCAAAATACTTAGGACCATATCCAAGTGCATCAAATGTTCTTCCCATGATTTTCTATATACCAAGATATCATCAAAAAATACAAACACAAATTTTCTCAAATGCTCCCTAAAGCTATGATTCATACTTGATTGAAATGTAGTAGGGGCATTGGTTAACCCAAATGGCATCACTAGAAATTCAAAATGACCAAAGTGACATCTAAAAGTTGTCTTATGGACATCTTCACCTCTTACCTTAATTTGATGGTAGCCTGACCTTAGATCAATCTTTGAAAAGAAAATAGCTCCATGCAACGCATCAAACAACTGCATGACCTCTCTCATTTTATCATCATTGTAAGGAAGTTCAGGAGCTGTAATTCCCACGGTCTCACTTATGCAAGCAACAACTGCAAGTCTTATATCCTCATCTTGATGTCTCATCAACTCTGGCTTGACCAACGAGGGAACCAATGGAGACAAAGCTTTATTCATAGCTTGAGAAGGTGATTGAATAACCTTGGGTAGATGAACTTCAACTTCTTCCAAAATGCTAAGAAGAACAACCTTAGCATGAGGTAGGTGTTCTAACTTCTCACCCACAAACCTTAGTCTCTCCTAAAAACCTGTTTCAATAGAAATCTGATTTGTGCTCTCCTTAGGCTCAACTGCAGGCTGGTCACCAACTGCTGAAAATTCATCATAGATGCTTTTAGATATTTCACTTGTGGATACGTCATGTTTCTCCTTCTTTTTATCTTGTGATGTAGACCCTTTTAAAATGGATGCTATATACTGTGCTAATCTTGGTTGTGCAGTCAATTTATCCATCATTCTCTGACTCTGTCTTAACGCTTCTAGAGTGGCATTCAACTGCTCCTTGAGAGTAGTCATGATGTTCAACTGAAATGTCAGATCTGCAGTTGATTAGTTGAAACCAATTCCACTCTACCTAGCAGGTTGGCAACATTTTTAGCTCTGATCACTAACCCTTCAGGCTGGGAGGATCCAAGCTCTGATACCACTGAAATATCCCTTGAAAATCTGACCCTGTTTTGGTGATTTGAGCTCCAAGGAATATTGTCAAACACTTGGCTTACAAGTCTGTACTTGCTGTTGTAGTTTCTTCATTTGGTGTTTTGGTTTGTTTTGATGATTGCAAAGGACTTGCAAGAAGTAATTTAAATGATTGAAATAAATAAATAAAATAATAATAATAATAATAATAATAGGTTTTTACAGTCCATGATGCCGTGAGGCGGCTTGTTTTTGGGTCTACAAGCAGCTTATAGCATATGAGACTACCTTGTACTCACATGCGGGAGGCAACTAACTTTGCTACAAACGAGGCGTACATACCCTACCCCCCGCAGGATTTGAACTTGTGACCTCAAGAGCACATGTTCTTCACCATTGTGACCTCTATTTAAAGGGAATGCAATGCTACAGCTATATGCAATCAATATATGACTAAAATGACGTGAGAAATGCACCTACAACTTAGTGGACATTATTACAAACATTTGCCATGTAAACTATTGATTGAATATGAACTGAAATAAGTAACTACAGCAATGACATATTGACAAACATTTGTTGTGCAACCTTATTTCTCCTTTATTGAATGCATAGACTTCTTTCAATCTTATCAAATGTTGTTTACAATCTGAGTGCAATGCCAAGACTCTTGGCTTACATCGAATCATGAATGAATGCCGCTCCAATGTCCTATACCAAATATTCATGCAACTACAGCCACTATATGGCAGCAACTAATACAATGCAATGTAGCCTATAAAAATGATATGAAATAGAAGAACTTGATATGCAGCAAATGATCGACCTCCTCTTTAGCTGATAGACTTGCTTGGATGCTGTTGGCTAGATTTTCTGCATAGCATAAAACCTAGGCAGTCATGAGATAAATCTCCCTCATTTACCGGTGAGGCTCCCGTGTCATATTTGTCAATAAAATATGTTAATATCTATATGGGGGTTTTACTTTAACTATTCAGCTCATGAACCATAGCTATACAGTTCTGCATCAAGTAAACAACGGTTTAAGAAAGGAAATATTTATAGAAGAAAGGAATTATATAAACACAGAGAAGAAATGGGGAAGATGTGCATCCCAATCAATAGATAGCAGAGTTGATTGCATGCACATAGAAGAAACCAATAGATATCAACACCGAATTATAAGCAAAGGCAACTCTAGATCTAGATCTAAAATAACACAGTTTATTCAAAGATCTAAGATAGAAAGCTAGAAACAAAATACACCATGACACAAAGTTATCCGGAAAACTGCTCCTGTATATTCCTTTGCTTCAAGTGGCTCTCAAGGGTTTCAGCACAAAGTCTGAAACACAAGGATGTTGCTTACAAATTCTGATCTTTTAACTCGAAGGTTCTTTCTCTACTTATAGAATGTAGAGGGGCAATTACAAGTTGGAAGCTTTTAGTTGAACTGGTACATGCGGAAGTCGGAAAGGAAACAACTGGCAATCTCCCTCCTAAAATTCCTCTTTGCCTGACATGCATGATTTGCAACTGAAAATAGAACCTTCTATTTTGCACGCCTGCCACCTTTCTCCAAGTAGTTGACTTCTTCAAGTAATGGCTTTTAAACCAATCACTTAAGTTTTATAATTTAATTGATCGCTCAATTACTTTGTCAAAGGAAAGAAGAAGGAAGAGGAAAGCTGCAGTCTTGTCCTTTTTCATATTTTGCATACAGCTAATTCTTTTGCCTTTGATTCTCACCAAGCTGGATCTGGGAGCGGCTGGATCTGGAAGCGTCTGGAAGTGGCTGGATCTGGAAGCGGCTGGAGTAGTTCATCTCCAGTACATGCATCAATGCAATGTTGGCCGTCGACAACTCATCATTTTTATTTTTAATTGTATATGAGCAATTAAAAATTCTGGAAAACACTCTGGGTGAATGCAACTTCAATGAAGGCTTCAATTGGAAGATTGGAAGCACATGTACATGCACAAGATCCTGGAAGAAATTTTCCACGCACTGACTTCTACACGGGTTGCATCAGAAACAAGAGGATGAATTCTTGTTGGAAGCTTTTGCAATTATGAGATCTGGATCTGGATCTGGATCTAGGTCTCCGATGTCAGCAAATCTGGAAGTAATGCATGACTCCGTTATGCTCTCTTTTTCATCCCTCTTTGCCATGGTTGTGTCTATCTTTGTCTGAACAATTCTTTTTCTCCTTATCTTGCTGAAATTCTTCAAAATTGGTGTAGATCTGGATAATTCTTGAGATTCGAAGGATATATTCAATGTATTAGACATTGATTTAAGCTCCCTTTCTCTTATAAAGCACCTCTAATAAATTCCTGCAGTTAATTCAGACAAAGATGGCAACCGGAACATGACAGTGGATTTTAATCAATAAAATCTGCATAATTCAAGCCTGCTGCCCCAAATTTGATGTTTTATTTGCATGCAAAGCAAGCATGAAGTTTACCAACTTCACCTGAGCACCTGTATCACTTATGCAAACAATTATCTAGACACAAACCAACCTTCTTCAACCTGTGCGCCAATATTGGAAGCTTTTAGCATTAATTACACCTTATGAGCAAAAATCCTCTTCAAATGGGGCGCACTTTTCCTCTGGGCTGCACTTCTTTGCCTGTGAATTAATTAATTCATCCTTATGGAAGTCCCTGCTTATATAATCCTCATGATTCTATAATTAATTAATGTCTTTCTTATTCCTGGCAATTAATTAATTAATAAGCTTCACTTTTCAAATGGGGCGCCTATTTTGTGCATGCTTATGGCTGCCATTAAATAAATTAAATTTATTTAATTTTAGACTTCTGCTTCCACTTAACTCAAGCCTCACAGTATGCTTTGACCTTAGCCACTGAAAATAAGAATTAATTTAATCATTTAATACTTTAAAAAGTATTATTTCTCTCCCAAATGGGGCGCACTTTTTGACATAAAGGGGCTGCATTAAATAAATATTATTTATTTAATTTTAGAACTGTCTATTTTCAACTTCCTTTTGTCCACTTCCCTTTGTTGACTTTTCTTCATGCTTGGGCACCAAAATTGGGTGAATAAATATTTATTTAATGCATTATTATTCACCCAAGGTGGGTCGCACTTTTTGGAATAAGGAATTTCTATTTTTAAAAGTCATATGACAATGGGATTATTTACCCTGCAAGGCAGCGCTAAAAATCCCATGATTCACTTAAGTCGTTTGAATTTCATAATGGGATTATTTACCCTGCGAGGCAATAAAATTCCATGATTCGCTTAAGTGATTTTTCTTTTATTCCACAATGGGAATTTTTACCCTACAAAGCAGGTAAGAAATTCCCGCCTGCCTGCTGCCTCTAATTTTCCCATTGTGACTTAAGTGGCGTTGTTTCCATGGGAAAAAGTACCCTGCTAGGCAAGTGCAAAAATCCCACCTGCCTGTTGCTTCCAAAAATCCCATGATTCACTTCAAACCCTCTATTTCCAAAAATGCGGCCAGCCCATAAGAGGCTTTTTGGTGCACGACTTCGTCTTTTCCCAAAGAACCAGACCTCCGATGGTGAATTCCTTCTGGCACAACGTGCGTATGTGATTTCTAGCTACTCCAAGCCAAGAATCAGGCCAAACCGAACAAGGAATTGATCCAAAGAAATTTCACAGAAAACGAAACGGGAAAAACACAAAAACACAAAACGTTGCCAGAAGTCACAAATAAAATCCAGAATGCATTCCTGGTTAAAAACCCTACTAGTATATGGGAATAATGACATGTACGATTACAACAGAATTAAACCGGAGCACAAATCGCCGCAAACGTGGCTCAAAATAATTAAATACAAATTTCCCGCAGGCAAATCCCGATGACAGAATATAACAATTTTGGGCATCTGGGTATTTGGCGAAAATGGCTGATATGGCTCCTTGAGAATATCTTGACACAATACAGGAACTTTCTGGCAATAAAAACACAAAACGACCCACTATTCTAAAAGTATGATTTTTTTTAAATAGGGTAGTCTCAGATTTCAGGGTGAAATCTGGGGACACCAGATGCCACGATTTTGAGATGGTGCTGCACAGATTTCCTTTTGTTTATTGCTCATACACTCTGATCATCAGATCGTCCCCCATAACTAAATTGATACTCAATATTGCCCACAAAAACAACTTAAAATATCTTCAATACTTCCTTCGATTGAATCACAACAATACGTTAGTTGTCGTGCCAAAAGAAATGATATTTGCAACAATACCTCAGCTATTGCAACTCAACAATCTTCTTAATAAGATGCAATAATACATCAGCTATTGCACCCAATTAGCTAGCTCTCAGAATTGCAATAATACAACAGCTATTGCAAGATTGAATCCTTCAATGAAGCACAAATGGAAATCCTGAATGAATCTCCCACAATATGAATTGGGTTTTCGTCCAATCCACAATCCTCCAAGGGGTTTTGTCCTCGGAAAATAATAAGCATGAGCTGCTCTGAAAATGTCTTTGAAAATGATAGATGATCCCCTCCAAAAGAAAGAATGAACCCTTTTTATAAAAACCCAAACCCTGGAATCCAAACCAGCTTTAATTTTATTTTATTTGCCTTTCAATTCCAAAGGGGGCGCCCAAGTGTGGAATTATACTAATTCCACTTTATAAAAATAAAATTCCACTTAACGTCATAATTAAATATTACAAAATCACTTTTTCCGACTTAATAATATGACGTTATAAAGTAACTTTGTAACCCCACTTAATAAAGTCACTTTAATTAAAATAATATTATTTGCTCATTAAATAAACCATTCTAGTGCCTGACTCAAGTGCAGAAAAACATCTCATGCCACAAGAATCATCTCTTATCCACTGAATTTACCTACGGAGATGGATAATAGGCAAATCTCATCATCTGAGTGATCAACTAGGAAAGTGGGGACATTACAGGGACTCAAAAGGGAAGTGCTGCATCACATTACGGAGTGTGCCTTACATGCCAACAAAGCGAGGCACAACATGAGTTTCCAACAGGTCTGTTCCAGTGTCTACCCATTCCAAATAAAAAATGGGAGAGCATTTGTATGGACTTCATCATTGGTCTTCCTACGGTCCAAGGTAAGAGTGTCATTTATGTAGTGGTGGATAGATTAACTAAATATGCACATTTTTTTCCTCTCCCAACTAAGTTTGATGGACCTTAGTTGTTGGAGTATTTTTTAAAGAAGTTTTCAGACTTCATGGGTTGCCAAAGAATATTGTAAGTGATAGGGACAATAGATTCTTAAGTTCTTTTTGGCAAGAACTCTTCCATCTTACAGGCACAAAGTTAACTCCAAGTACAAGTTACCATCCGCAAACGGATGGGCAAACGAAAATTGTAAACAAATGAGTGGAAGGGTACCTAAGAAGCTTTGTTACAGGGCAACAATTAGCGTGGATTAAATGGCTTTATTTGGGGGATTTTTTCTACAACACTTCCTATTATATGTCCATTGGTATGTCTCCATTTAAGGCCTTGTATGGTTATGATGATTTTTCTTTTGTAGATGTTGTTATTCCGGATAATAGAGTGTCAGATGCTAAAGATTTGGTGCAACAAAGCCAAGATATCATGAAAGCACTCAAAGACAACCTTGCACATACTCAAAACCAGCAAAAATTGTATGCAGATTAGTGAAGGATTGAGAGGTCTTTTGAGGTTGGAGATATGGTTTTCCTAAGGCTACAACCTTATAAGACAATCTTCACTCAAAGGGAAAGGATCTGAAAAATTAAAATCAAGGTTATGGTCCCCACAAGGTCACAAAGAAGGTAGGGAAGGTTGCATACGAGCTTGAGCTTCTAGCTCAAAGTAAAATTCATAATGTGTTCCATGTATCATGCCTCAAAAAGGCATTGAGGCAGCATATAGCTCCCTCCATGGAGCTTCCCCCTCTTGATGATGAGGGCAAATTAGTATTGGAACTGGAATCTATCAGGGAGGTACGTGAAAAAAGGTTGAGGAATGGAGTTATCAAGGAATACGTTATCCAATGGAAGGGGCTACGTCTTGAAGCTGCAACATGAGAGGGTGCAAACATTTTAGAGCACCAAAATCTGCAATTGCTTGTGGGAAAGCAATTTGAGGAAGGGAGGACTGAAATGTCACTCTTTCTAAAATAATATTTATGAAGACCCTTGGCCTATTTTGTCTACCCGACGGCTAAGGGGGGGAACATAAGGGTGACTTAAGTCATTTAAAACTATTATAAAGTGCCATAAAAAGAAAAGAAAAAATGTAAATCACTTGTATTAATTTTATGACTTAATAAAATAATAAAATTAGAAAGGGGAAAAGGCACATTACAATTTTTATTCCCTCTAGGGAAAAATGCGACTAGCCTTTGGGAAGGAAATGAGTGAAAAAGGAATTAAAAATCAAAGAATGCTGATTGGTTATGGTGGGTGGTCATCTTTGGGTCACTTCTTTTCTTTAAGGGGCAAGCCAACTTGTTTTGGATCATTATACTATCATCAAAAATTCTGCAATTTGCTTGTGAGCTGAGTGTTTGCAGCTACATACTCTGAGGACGAAAACCCTCATGAGAAGAGTAAGGAAGAACGAAAACTCTTCCTTTTGGATACATCTACCAGTGTGTTGAATATTCAAGAGAGATCAATTTGCTGAAGTATCATATATTTTCTAATTGGAGAGACCCAGTCTATAGGTTGTTTTTGCATGAAGAAAGGATATGAAAATCAGATCTGATTGCTGTGTTTTGAAGCTGATTTTCAGACATCTATTCTACTATTTTTGTAGAATTTTATTGGGTCAAAAGCCTCGTTTTCCAGCTATAATTGCAGATCAGGTGTTGCAGATTTATATTAAATAAAATTAGATATTTTGGAGCTCTAATTTGGTACATTTATCTTGCATTGATTCTCTGAAAATTATTGCTTTCATTTGAACAAGAGAAAAGCTTTGTTGTTAACTTGTGGTGCAATTTTTTTTCTTGGGTGCAAGTCGCATTTTCTAGATTTAATTTCAGATCTGCATTGTGTTCAGTTCTTTGTATTCTATCTCAACTTGGGTATTGGGAAAAATCCTTTGAGCACTCCTTTATGTCATTTAGGGGACATTGCGACTTTCCTCTATATTGAATGATGAACTACTTTGGTTATTGGGTGTGAACTCTGCAATTGGCC
Organism: Taxus chinensis; assembly: GCA_019776745.2. NCBI lineage: Eukaryota > Viridiplantae > Streptophyta > Pinopsida > Cupressales > Taxaceae > Taxus > Taxus chinensis. Next base: position 666,699,708 of record CM034148.1, read on the forward strand.
AACTCAAAGCAATAACCTTCCTTTCCTAATTTCTCTCCTTTCCCTTTCATCACTGTAATTTCCTCCCTTGTACCCCGTACAAGCACTTTGCCACAGGTTCAGTAGTGTGATCCCCATCCTATTTGGTCACCCCACAACAATAGATATGATTAGATTAGTTTACATTCAATAGTGGGAGTTGCACCATTCAATGCAGACAAGCGTAGCCCCGTGAACGTTGCTGGAAACACCTAATTTTCCATATCATCAAATTTTCTCACCAACACATGATTACCATATATGTGTAATATTTAACAATGATTAAAATGACCAAAGTCAACAAACATAATACTCCCCTATTATTTTATGGTCGGGTCCATGACCGTCCACCCTTGATAAATATATGCCATGATTTTTATAACATAATCAACCAACATAATTACTACCCAAACAATTATATACATGCCAATGCTTCCATAACATGTTTTGTTCTAATGATTTCCACATAATCCCACACAAGGGTCCACTCAGTTCATGACTTCACCCACAACTCGCGCCATCAGTGTGTTGAGGAGAAATTATAATGTATAGGCCAAGTCAACAATATACAACAATGCCATCATCCATATATTCAAATAGGTGATGCTGGTGCGAGTTAAGATTTCTGGCTGCTAACCAAACTTAATAACGCAAAGCTTACACCAATTAAAGATTGGTGTAACGCTATGTCTTTTACCTTCACTAATCTATTCCGACCTATTGACGACCTATGCGGACGTCAATTTTTGGGCTCAAATAACGGGATGTTACACTATAACCATTTGTGCATTCGACATACGCTCAAAAATTGTAATGCCCCCTTTTTGAAGACCCTCAGCCTATCTTTCCCCGTGGGCTTTTGGGATGTTGGAAGGGGAAAACTATGCTAGTAATTGAATGATATTGCCAGGAGAGTGATTATAATCATTTGTCATCATAAAGTAATATTCATTTAATTATTAGTTTTCATTTAATCATGGATGCTAAGTAGTTTTTCCACTACTTTGTATTATTGCTCACAAAAGAATATTTATTGAGCAATTAGTGTAATTTATTATTTAATTTAATTCCCAAAAATACAAAATTAAAAGGGGATTAATTAAATAATATTAGAGTGGCTTTTAATGTCAAATAGACCCTAAAAAAGGGGACGCCACTCTTGTTTTCTCCATTCTAACATTGGCGACTTGGCTTATGTGTTGGTGCATTAAGCTGCTGAGTGAAATCTGCATGTTGGGGTTCCATTTTAAGTTCTTTTGGAAGGAATTTTTAGTGCTAATGATCTGCTGTTAATGCTGCAATTAATTCAGCCATAGCGACTTGGAATGGTGATGGTTTGATCATGCTTTGATGCCATAAATGCTAGATATGAAATATGCCATGTGTCATTAATTATTTCAGATCAAGGGGCTAATATTTTGGTGTGTTTGGAGGCTAGGAAAGAGCTGGAAATTATTTAATTAATTTTCTCTAATGCTAGCGACTTGTACTTAGATTTTGGGGATATGTTTGAGGTGGTTTTAGGCATCATAAAATTCAAATCTTTAGTATTTTGGAAAGCTCTTGATTTATAGAATAATCTGCAATTTATTTGGTGAAGAAATATTGAGTTTTGAGGAAGTTATTAATTTTCCAAGTTTTCAGTTGTTCTGGTGCATTTTCATTTATTCCACTGCTGCAATTATTTTCAGATCTGGAAGAGATCTTTTTCCTAACTAGCTCTCCCATCTAACCCACCACCTTGGCTCACTCCAACCCCATTCGGGTTGTATTGAAGCTAACATTGGGTTATTTGAGGTCGAACTAGGAGGGTTAGTCCTTCTAGCATCGATTTGACTGAGTGAATTTTCAGATTTGAATAATATCTCCTTATATCCCAAAAGGGGATATTACAAAAATCTAAATTTTGGCTGCTAGCCATGTTGGGAAACTGGCATAGGAACGCAGTTAAGAAGGAAATTACTGTCGTAGGAGGGAAAATAATCATTTGTGGAAGGTGGAGGGACAAACCGCCAGACGTCATTAGCATCTTCAACCCATTTTTGTATATGTGGTTTGGCGGGCCTCTCATGATGTCTCTGTGGGCACATTTCATGAGTGGCATTATCGGCAACATAGACTATGTCATCGTTGGTGGTGACGGTAAATATCTGCAGTCGATGAAGGTAGAGGTTTTCACCCTGGAGAAAACTAGTGGTTCCCAGTGTTGTCTTTGGACGTAGGGATATCGTTCTCCCTAGGGGTGGCTATGGCTAGTAAATTGTTCTTGAAGGTGCGGGGAGGGATGTCGAGTAAGACACTGGTTTTCTTGCTAGATTTGTGCACGTGGAGTGTGTTGAGGTCGAATATGCTTGCATGGCCTCATAAAGCGCATGTTGTTATAGAGGATCAGATACTTTATGAGGAAGATGTTAATGAAGGGAAGTACGAGTTGATGCAATATGATAATCAGTGTGAGGAGTGGAGTGTTGGGATTATTACTAAGGGACCCAAAAGGAGGATCTCTGAGATTGTTGGGGTTGATGGGAAAATTTGGGTGGTTACAGAGGATTTCAACGTCGGTTGGTATATGTTGAAATGACAAAGATCTTTGTGGCTTGGTCTGTCAAGGTTGGGTCATCCCAACCACTCTTTGGCCAACTTTGGCTCTAAACAAAATGTTGTTTAAACTGCTTCACATATAATGCCTCATGGTCTATCACCTATCTCGACTACTCACAACTAAGAATTTTAGCTTCTTCATTAGGTTCTTCACTATTTGAAAGATGATGCTCAACTCTCAATGGCTTCAACCTTAAACAATTTAATAATGGTTGGGTTTATGCATGTTCCTTTGGGCCTTGGAACATGTGTAGGACTTTAACATATTCTACATTTAAAGAAAAGCATCAAATATCTCTGCTTCTTTGACACGTGGGTCCTTTAGGGATTTTCGGAGGATTAGGACTTGGTGATGTTTTAATGTATTTGCTTTGTTGTGTTGAGATTGAGTAGAGTTGGGCTGACATTATTTCTTGGGATGTTGGAAATTTGTTGTTTTATAAATTTATTCTTTATATATATATATATATATATATATATATATATATATCTTGGAGGCCATCCCGGTTTAGTGGCTTGGTGTCCCCAGGATTTCACCTGGAAATCTGGGACTACCCCCTTTTCAAATTTTTCAATATTTTTGAATGAAGGGTCATGTTTTTGTTTTTGCTTTTTGCTTTTTTGTTTTTTGCCTTGGGTTGCTAGCGTTGCTCAAAGGTATCTCCAGGAATTCATAAAGCCACGTTCGCCAAATACACATATGCAAAAGCTCACTCAATTCCCTTTCGAAACCTAGTCTGGTTTTATAAGAACTTTTACTTATTTTTATATTAAATAAAATAGATTGAGATAAAATTGGGAAATTTAGGTTATATAAAGCATTGGGAAATTTAGGTTATATAAAGCACTTTACCGCATCATTATTACCACATCATTATTACTTTCACCTCAAAGTGGAGCATTCACCCGGGCAAGAGTTTTTACAGATTAGCTAATTGGAGAGATTTTTCGAGCAATTGCCCGCAGCTTCTTTCAGGTATTTTATTTTATTTTATTTTTTTCTTTTGTGTTTTGGTTTTGGTCTTTTTCCGTTTTCCATCTGACAATCCCCATAGCCTTTTCTTTCTTCCTACCGGATCTTTTCCTTGGCCTAGGGTTTTGAAGAAGCCATCCATTTTTTTTAATTGCAAATCGACTTGTTCCAGTTGTGATTAATTTTATTCCCACAAGTTTCAATTATTTAATGCCAAATCATGGAAGATCGGTTCTTCTATTTTTGAAAGAAGCCATGTGCAAAGAAAAGAACGCAGTTTTTCAAAGGCAAAGGCTTTTTAGTGAAAATCGTGGATGTCTATGGCTTTGTCTTATTTTGTGAAAACATCCTCTCCCTTCTAAATCCACATAATCCAAAAGCCTTCAAAAGCACAAAAGCAAAATCACTTAAGTCAAATCATGGATGTCCAAGGTCTTGTCTTCCTTTTGCAAAGCATCCACTCATCCTAGTATCCACACAATTTTTAAAATCAAAGGAAAATCATTTAAAGACAAATCGTGGTTTCTAGGAACTTTGTCTTCTTTCTATTTGCACGCAATTTTTCCATCCATTCTCCCTGAAATCAACGCAGCCTTTTATTAAGAATGGAAACCACTTAAGTGGATTGTGTGGATACCCAATTCTTTGTCTTCTAAATCGAAAGCATCCAATCAGCCTTCAATCCACACCATCCTCCCTTCCTTGCATCCACACAGATCTATAAGAAGAAAAACATTTTAAAGAATTGTGTGGATTTTTGAGGCTGTCTTCTATTTTGAACACATCTATTTCCCTCTCCAAGCACACAGACATCCTTGCATCCCCTCTAAAAGCCCAAACGCAGCCAATATAAATGCATGCAAAGTCTCCCAGTTAAGCCTTCAAAAGCCCATGCATGTTGTTCCCAATCTCCCAGTTGAGCCCACATTGAGCCTACTTCTCTTTACTTGCACCCGAAGTAATTCTTAGAATTTAAGACTGCCCATATGCATAAATAAAAGGGTGATGGGTTGCATTTTTGTCTAAATTGTTTACAGGAATATTTCACTTATGCACATACTTGAGAAGAACTGCAAAAGCTTCAAGGACAAGAGGTGAAGACAGGACAGAGCCAACATTCGCAAGCAAATCACAGTCAGCTGCTCGGGGGGAAATAGATGGAATCATTACTTCTCTCACGGGTAATCCAATTGAGAAGCTGATAAAAATCTACAGTGATACCAAAGATCTCAAACCCATTTGATGAGAGTCGAATGAGAGTGAAAGGAAAAGAGTCAACCGCATGTGGGAGAAAGAAATTCTCGGATTCAAGATAGAGATATCATTCATATCATTCATTGTTAAAGCAGATGGGGCGAAAGTACAATACATGTTGGATCAGCATACAGAGTACGGAAGAAGAACAAGACTGAAAGTGTTGCAAACTAATTTCTTCTTTTCTCTCTCCTCTTTCTTCTTCTTTCTCTTATTTTCTCCGACAAAGTAATTGAGTAATCAATTTAATTGTAAAGCTTAAGTAATTGGGTTAAAATCCATTACTTCAAGTTACTAGAAAAAGTCAGTTACTTGGAAATAGGTGGCAAACATGCAAAATAAAAGATTTTATTTTAAGTTGAAAATCATCCGTGCTAGACAAAGAGAATTTTTAGAGGAATCTCAACTGCTTTCCTTTTTCATAGCTTCCACATGTGGAAAATTATTAAAAGTTTCCCATTTGTATTTTCCCTCTATAAACTATAAATAGAGGAAGAAGCCTACGAGCTAATCATCAATAATTAGAACTTGTTTAACAAAGGCTTTTGTAACTAGAGCATTTTTAAGATTTCAGACTTTGTGCTGGAACCCTTGATGTGATTTCTGTAAAAACTGGGATTGAATAAAAGGTGGATTTCTGGAGAACTTTGAGTCTACAGTGCTTTGCTGAGTACTATTCAAAGGTTTTATATAAACTTTGTGTTATCTTAGATCTAGGCTAAAAGTTATTTCTTTCCCTTATTACTGAATGTTGTGATTTCTCTATTTATTTACTTTGTGTGGATGAGACAAACTCTGATAACTATTTGTTGATTCAGCACGTCTTCCTTCCTTCTTTCCCTACTTCTGTTTTTCCCCCTTTTGCAAATATTCCCAACACAGTTGCTTACTTGCTACAAAATTACCGAGCTGTGGTTCATGAGCTGAGGAAATTAAAGTAAAACCCCCGAAAAGTAGTTATTAGGATTCATCACTGCAAATAGATAAACATCTTACATAGGAGCTTCACCGTTAAATGAAGGAGATTTATCTCATGACTACCTAGGTTTTACGTTGTGCATAAAATCTAGCCAACATGGCTCTCACTTGCCTTCCTAGGAAGATTCGAAACAATATCGTAAAACTTCGCCTTCATTTTCTGTGGTCGAGAAACAAGGAGAACAAGAGTATTCCACTTGTCAAATGGAGCATTATTGCTCAACTGAAGTCTGATGGTGGCTAGGGTATAAAGGACTCAGTTATCTTTTCTAAAGCACTTGTTGACAAAGGGGCATGGAACCTTATCACCAAGTTGGGTTTATGGCTGAAAATTCTACACCAAAAATACATCCTGCCACTCACTATCTTGGAGTGGCTTCTTATGAAGCCTAAAAGCCATACTGGCCCATCTATTATTTGGAAAGCACTTGTGCAAAGCTTCGCCATCATTGGGAACTTGCTGGCTTAAAACCCAGGGGATGGGACAAAAATCCACATTAGAAGGGATGTTGTTTTCGGTATTCCAAATGAATATAGATTCCCAAATGAAATGAAAGCATCTTTACAACAAAAAAACATCTTCACACTTGGTGATGCATTTGATAATACCCAGACAAACATGTGGAGTTCAGGATGGAAAACCGTTGAGGCTATTGGCCTCGTGGATCAGGGAACTATCATGTGGGATAGATATAGAACCAATCTCACCACATATGCAATCTACCTCATAGAGGAGGAGGACAAATTGTGTTGGGCCTATAATTCAAATGGTGGAGACTATAAGGTAAAGTTGGGTTATATTGCGCTTCGACCACAAGGTGAGGTTGAGAATATCCCTTGGTGGTGGAAGGGACTATGAAAGGTTCACGCTCCTCCCAAACAAAATTGCATTTTTGGCTTGCTTTGCAAAATAGAATCTTAACTTGGGACAACCTCTTGCGTAGAGGTTGGAATGGCCTAGGCCTTTGCTTTCTTTGTCGGAATAGCTTTGAAACCTTGGATCATCTTTTTGTTTATTTCCCATTCACATGGGCGGTTTGGGATGCGACTATTTCTCAAGGAACTAGTCCCAAGTGGGAAGGTGACTCATTGATGGATGCCTAAAATAAATGGAATGGATATAGAGGCATATTTAAAGACCTAAAAAACATTCCATTACAAATTTGTTGGGGCATCTGGACTACCAAAAATGAGGCGATTTTCAAGAGCAAAATGCCTTCTATTATTACAATGGTCTACAAATACAAACATTCATTGATTACATTGAGACCTCCCACCAATAAGGATCAATGCACACCTGTTGTTTTTCTGGTTGACACTACTACACTATACTGTCTTTTGTGATGGGGCCTCTAGCAGAAATCCAGGTCAAAGTGGGGCTCGAGGCATCATTCACTTCAGGAGCAACACTGTCACTTTCAAGCAGGGTACTAGGTGGCATACAAACAACTTAGCTAAACTACAAGCTATTACCACTGCTCTCTCCATTGCCATTGATTATGAGCCCACTTCCTTGACTGTGTACTCAAAACTCCAAAATGGCTTGCAACTAGATGAACGGTGTGGCACAATGCAATAACATTACTCTCCGACACTTCACCAACAGAGCAGCTGAACTGGCCACACATTTCCACCCCCTTACCCTCACTCACATCTACAGGGAACACAATTCCATTGCTTACAGATTGGCCAAGGATGATTGCAACCTTGACGAAGGTAAGATACTCATCATGTAAAGGTCAATGGAACTATCTCCGTGAGGGAGACATCCTCAATTAAATAGTGGAACTAGCTTCCATATTTGGAGCTGGGATTGTTTCATATACATTTTTATTGTATCAGTTTTCTGTTTTTTTGGGTTGAGGCTTTTTACTTCTGTGTATTTTTGGTCTTCTTTTTACGGGTTTGTGCCTACCTGACATGTTTACTATTCCGAGCCTACTTGGCTCTATTACCTTTATGCCTTTTTTGGCATATTACTGGTTGTATCTTTACATCTATCATGGAATAAAGGATACCAACACTTTTCTTTTCTATATATATATATACAAGTGTTATCTATTTTCTTTAGGTTTACGTAATATTTTTGTTGAATTAGTTCAACGCCTATGTTATTAAAACACATAATGATACAATTGCAGTAATCCCAAAAAGTTACAAAGCCATTAGAAAGGCAGACTTTCTAGTTTGGCCACAAGTAAGATTGAATACTCAACAAACATTGCATTAAATAGGACAATCATTTGTATTAATTATTAATATCTAAGTTTGTAGAGATGCAGTTATGAATTAATTTTAATCTAAATATTAGTGTGCCCATGGGGCCAAGTATGGTGAAATGAAATTGAAATAAACTGAAATGGCTTCTGTTAAAAGGGAAATAAAGACATGAGGTTTTTAAATTCTATTACAACATAGAATAAAAATCAATCAAAATGTAAATGTTAAAAGGGAAATATGTTTTTAAATTAAATTAAATCCGTTTTGCTCCCAAACTTTAAAGATTTTCTTTTTATCTTTTAGCTAGGTGTACATATGTCTAGACAACGTCACAACTCATGTTTATATGTTTTCACGTTAATGTATTGTCTTGAGGATTATGTGTTTACATGGCCTTCGAGAGATGGAGGAGGTGGGATTTGAGCTGTTGGGCACTTTCAATTGGGCTGATCATTTCCCTTGGCTCACCTACGGGAACCCCCTTTGAATCCACTCATGTTTTGCTCGCCTCGTGCCATGCATTAGAGGCTCAATTGGAAATATAATCAAAGGTGCAAAGATGTCTCCTTGAGCTTGTTGTGTGATCGTGTACACTAAGAAACTGACAAACATTCTTGTTATCAAAATTTTGGACAGACAATGCATGCCCGAAAAATACCACCCTACAATTAGATGTCCCACACCAGAGTGACAACTCCATACAATTTCAAGTCCCTTATCGAAAATCGCTCCAATTAATCTTAGGTCTCGTGTTGAATGACAATAATTATCAGGAATAGCCACAATAATAATGAATCAACTTTTGTTATTTATTGTTGGAAGAATGGCGTTATATAGGATATGGACCTTTGATCTCAACACCAACAATTTTTTCCATATGTCCATGTAGTCCACACCCCCTACTCATTCGAGCAGTTCACACAAATCAAACATAGTCTATATGTGACTTACTAGAAGAAAGAAAATGATCATAGATGGCGAGGGGGGGATTTGAAGTGTTGGGGGCATTCAACTAGGTTGACCGTCTCCCTTGGTTTCGCTGTTTGTTTCTCCTTCGAATCCACTTGTGTTGTGCACCTTGTGCCATGTGTGACAAACTTCATTTAAAATACAATCGAAAGAGAAAATTCTTAATCCTTTCACCAATAGCTTTGTTGGCGCACCGAAAATGAGTCCCAAAGCCTGTTGTGTTTTCACATACCCCAAAACCCATCTTCATCATCCCTCTTCGTCTTGCCCTAGCGCTAAATGACCTCATTAAATTGTGCCAATTTGTTGACATATTATTTCTTTTTCTCAGTAACGTTACTAAACTCTTTCCAATTCCAATGTTTAGCTTGAGTTTTGATAAATTGAAGCCGTTTGATAAAGCTGAACTTTTTTATACCATATCATGACTTACCTTCATGCCAACATTGAATAATTTTATCTCTAGAAGTGTCATCTGGAAGGCGCATAAGCTGAAATCTGAAAGGAGAGCTGAGTGTGTGGGAGTTTTGGACTTCCGAGTCAACTGGTCAATGATAAGAAGCCGTGTTAATTAGAATAGAAAATTTAGAAATAAAACTAAAAGTGAAGAAAGCATTAGAACTAGAAATCTATCTAGCCTTTCCATAATACTATCTTGACGCTGTCTCTTGCTCGTCCAAGTCCACACCCCATTAGCGGGTTTCATATCAACCAGATTTAGGAAACTAATGTGTTTTGACATGAGAGCCACACTTCCATCTAAACTTTTAATACCTCCAGACTTCTCATCCAAAGATAAAATGGTATTGAAATTCTGCTCCTGCCCCCTCTACCCCCAAAGAGGGGCCAGGCATTTGGAAAAGAATGGATGATAAAAGAAATATTCTTCCACAAGAATGGGAGAGTAAACATTCAAGCATAAAAATTGTTGAGAATAATCCCTACTCTGCACCAAAAGCCCTAACACTCCCTAACTAGCCACAATATCCAGGACAACCATTTCCTTCGGATTCCATAGAGAAGCTATTCCCCCTGAAGCTCTAGAAGATCCCCGAGAAGTCCCTTCACTATGTGGCCAAATCTTTTGAATAATGGCATCCATTTCCTCCATTGAAACCTTTGTTTCTTGAAGAAAAATCACACGAGGTTGATGCATCTGAATTAACCTTTTAATGTCATTATTATTAGAGGGGCAAACCTTTAGCCCTCTGGGATTCAGGGTAATGCACTTCATGAATTACTATTTCAAAAAACCGGGGCAAGATCCCTTACCTTGCACAACGCCAACAACTTTTTACCATCTTGCCCCATTTGACTTTGGTTTAAACATCTATCTGGTTTCTAATTGGTATCAAGTCTTATTTTGAGAGGCTTGACTAATTCTAATAGATTCTAGAGCACCCTCTGGATTTAGAGGTCTATAATAAATTGTTAATGTCTTATCTAACGATTCTCCTTGTCTTTGAACTACATGGGGATATTTCTCCTTAAAATCCCACTTGTTCTTAAGCTAATAACCTCTACCTTCGATTTCTTGAGTAGATCCCACTTGTTCCATATTGGTATTCATCTTTTTTGCTTGTACTACCTTCCTATTATGATCATCTTGAGCTGCAGGGGCCACTAATACCATACAATGTTCAACATCCTATAAAGGGTCATCCTCCTGCAAGGTGGCAAATCTATTACGAGACATGACATTTTGGTCTTGAACCAAAGTTTTTCTAATAGAGGTCTTAGCTAGTTGAAAGCCTTTAGGCAACTTCTCATCTAGGGAAGGTTCTGGAGTGATATGTTTGCGATCCTGAATAAGGTGCTCATATTCATGACAAAATCTGCAATGAAAAGGGATGTTCTCATAATTGACCTCTTGCTCCCATTTATTCTCCCCAAATGCTAAAGTTACTTTTTTCGGAAGCGGCTTATCAAAATCCATAAAAACAAATAGTTAGCATAGATAATATGTTCAAATCTACATGTAGCATCATATGTCATCCTATAAGTTTCTAAAGAGTTCCCAATGGACATGAAGATTGTTGGATTCCAAAACTCAGTACGTAAACCAAATAACCTGACCCAAACTAGGCATTTGGAAGGAAGGTCTTCTTTGGCTTTGCATTTTGTGTGCCAAGGTTTTCATTATTACTAAAAATCTAGACTGCTTGGAAACGCCAAGTACCCCCCTCGCACCAGGTCTAATACGTACCGGGTATGGTGTCCCCAGATTTCACCCTGAAATCTGAGACTGCCCCATGTTAAAAAAAATTGTTCTTTTAAAATAATGGGTCATTTTGTGTTTTTAAAAGTTCCTGTAATGTGTCAAGATATTCCCAGAGAGTCATATTAACCAATTTCGCCAAATACCCAAACGCCCAAAATTGTTATATTTTATTGTCTGGGATTTGCCTACGGGAAATTTGTATTTAATTATTTTGAGCCCCATTTGAGGCAATTTGCGCTCCGGTTCAAACTCTGTTGTGATCGTACATATCATTATTCCTATATACCAGTAGGGTTTTAATTAGGAATGAGTCATGCGCTTTATTTCTGACTTTTGGCAACCTTTTGTGTTTTTTGTGTTTTCCCATTTCGTTTTCTGTAAAATTTCTCTAGATCAATTCCTTTGCCGGGTTTGGCCTTATTCTTGGCCTAGAGTAGCTGGGGATCATATACGCACGTTTATGCCAGAAGGAAGTCGCCATCGGAGGTCCGGTTCACTAGGAAAAGACTAAGTCGCACACCAAAAAGCCTCTTTTGGGCTGGCCGCATTTTTGGAAAACAAAGAATTAAAGTGGATAATGGGAAAATTATGGAAGCAACAAGCAGGTGGGAATTTTGCACCTACCTTGCAGGGTACTTTTTCCCATGGTAGAACAACGTCACTTAAGTTGCAGTGGAAAAATTAGAGGCAGCAGGCAGGCCGGAATTTATTGCCTGCCTTGCAGGGTAAAAATTCCCATTGTGGAATAAAAGAAAAGTCACTTAAGTGCAATCATAGGATTTAACTACATTCCTTGCAAGGTGAATAATCCCATTATGAAAGTCAAATGAGCTTAAGTGGATCAATGGGATTTTCGGAGTCTGCCTTGCAAGGTAAATAATTCCCATTGTCAATGTGACTTTTAAAAATAGAAATTCTCTTTATTCCAAAAAGTGCGACCCACTTTAGGGAGAATAATAGGCATGCCTATTAATTAATTAATTTAGTTAATATCCTCTTCTACCCAATTTTGGCGCCCAAGCATGGAAGAAAAGTCAACAAGGGCAAAGGGGAATAAAGGAGGTTGGAAATAGAATTGTCTAAAATTAAATAAATATTACTTATTTAATGGGAGCCCCTTCATGACAAAAAAGTGTGCCCCTTTTGAGAAGAGAAATACTACTTTTTAAAGTATTAAATGATTATAATTGATTCCTATTTTCAGTGGCTAAGGGTCAAAGCACACTGTGAAGCTTAAGTGGAGTGAAGAAGTAGAATGATCTAAATTGATTAAATTTATATTTATTGGATGGCTGTCCTTAAACATGCACATTTTAGGCACACCAGTTAAAGAGAAAAGCATGATTAATTAATTAATTAATTGCCAGGAATAGGAAGGGCAATTAATAAATTATAGAATTATGAGGGTTATATAAGCAGGGGCTGCCATAAAGATGAATTAATTAATTCACAGGTAAAGAAGTGCAGCCCAGAGGAAAAGTGTGCCCCATTTGGAGAGGATTTTTGCTCAAAAGAAGGTGGATTTAATGCTAAAAGCTTCCCATTTTGGCGCATGCAGGTTGAAGGGAGGTTGATTTGTGTCTGGATAATTGTTTGCATAAGTGATACAGGTGCTCAGGTGAAGTTGGAAAAAATTCATGCTCACTTTGCATGCAAACAAAACATCAATTTTTGGGGCGCAGCAGGCTTAAATTATGCAGATTTTTATAATTAAATTCTACTGTTCATGTTCCGGTTGCCGTCTTTGTCTAAATTAATTCCAAAAATTCGTTACAGGTGCTTTTACAAAAGAAAAGGAGCTTAGATCAATGTCCAATACATTGAATATATCCTCCGAATCTGAAGAATTATCCAGATTTGCACCAGTTTTGAAGAATTCCGGCCGAATAAGAAGAAAAACTATTATTCAGACAAAGATAGACACAAGCCATAGACAAAGAGGGATGAAAGAGAAAGCTCAGCGGAATCATGCGTATACTTCCAGATTTGTTGAAGTCAACCAGAGACAGATCCAGATCCAGATCACATAATTGCAAAAGCTTCCGGCACAAAGGCTTCATCCTCTTGTTTCTAATGCAGCCTGTGAAGAAAGTCAGTGCGTCGAAAATTTCTTCTAGGATCTTGTGCATGTGCTTCCAATCTTCCAGTTGAAGCCTTCATTGAAGTTGCATTCACCCGGAGTGCTTTCCAGAAATTTTAATTGCTCATATGCAATTAAAAATAAAAATGATGAGTTATTTACGGTAGAACATTGCATTGATGCATGTACAAGAGAAGAACTGCAAAAGCTTCAAGGATAAGAAGAGAAGACAAGGCGAAGGCAAAATTCCAGCCGCTTCCAATTCACAGTCACTTGTTTCCAGATCCAGCTGCTCCCAGGTCCAGTTTGGTGAGACTCAAAGGCAAAAGAATTAGCATGCATGTAGACATGAAAAGGGACAAGACTGCAGCTTTCCTCTTTCTTCTTCTTTCTCATATTTCCTCTGACAAAGTAATTGAGCGATCAATTAAATTATACAACTTAAGTGATTGGTTTAAAAGCCATTACTTGAAGAAGTCAACTACTTGGAGATAGGTGGTAGACGTTTAAAATAGAAGGTTGTATTTTCAGTTGCAAATCATGCATGTCATGCAAAGAGGAATTCCAGGTGGGAGATTCCCAGTTGTTTCTTTTCCAACTTCCACATGTGCCAGTTCAACTAAAAGCTTCCAACTTGTAATTGCCCCTCTACATTCTATAAGTAAAGGAAGAACCTTCGGGTTAATGAGGAGAATTTGTAAGCAGCATCCTTGTGTTCCAGACTTGGTGCGGAAACCCTTGAGAGCCACTTGAAGCAAAGGAATATACAGGAGCAAGATTTCCGAAGAACTTTGTGTCAAGATGTATTGTGTTTCTTGTTTTTTATCTTTAGATCTTTAAATAAACTTTGTGTTATTTTAGATCTGGATCTAGAGCTGTCTTTGCTTATAATTCTGTGTTTATATCTATTGGTTTCTTCTATGTGCATGCAATCAACTCTGCTATCTATTGATTGGGATGCACATCTTCCCCATTTCTTCTTTGTGTTTATATAATTCCCTTCTTCTATCAATATTTCCTTTCTTTAAACAGCTACTTACTTGCTGCAGAATTGTACAGCTATGGTTCATGAGTTGAACAGTTAAAGTAAAACCCCATATAGATACTAGCATACTTTAATTGACAAATCTGACATGGGAGTCTCACCGGTAAATGAGGGAGATTTATCTCATGACTGCCTAGGTTTTGTGCTATGCAGAAAATCTAGCCAACAAAATGCATTTGCAGACTATGAGTAAGGGTACATTGTAGGTTACACCTATGGAGTACGTTGACCCATAGCCCCTTTTTACTTCCTGTGGCACGCATTTTTCATACCCGTTGGACAGAAACTCAGGGCCTGCAGTGTTTGCCTAAAATCACCACCTGCAGTTTTTTGAAAATGCAAAACAATACAGACCTAAAACTTGAGGCCTCTCCAAGCCCAAAACATCCTCAATCTTGGCAAAACAGACCTGAGCAACTAATTCTTCGATCCAATAGGCAGCGCGAAACAGTCAAGAGAGCATAGCAAAGGACTTCGTTGGAGTTGACAAACCCTATTTAACAGCTTTCTTGTTCCTCCAACACATTGGTCCTTGGTAGACTCCCGCTCAAGGTGGATAGGCATGGTTTCTATTTCAAGCATTTGGTGGTTGGGCATGCCTATCTTCTCTGAAGACTTCCTTGACACTGGGGATGCCACAGCCTACAAGTGGAATTTATTTGAATCTGAAGTATAATGACTTGTATCCTTCGCCTGATGAAGACGAAGAGGCTGCTCTGCCCTCCTTTGGGTTGCCAGAAAGGCCAATTCCCCCTATTTGACTAAACATTGTACAGATCTGGGACAGTGGATGTGTCAATTGACAGACCTTAAAGCTGGTTGGATAAGCTAGGTCCATCCTCAGTTTAGTGCATTTTTTTAATGCTCAGAAATGCTTCCACATTTCCCTTTAAAATAGGCCTTATTATGGAGGAGGAGAATCACTTATTGTAAGATACTTTTTATTGGTAGACTCAAAATTGAGCCCCTTGTCCAAGGGTCTACCTGCAAACAGTTCTATGAATAGATTACATTCTCCCCAAACGCATTGGCCCTATTATATACTGTAACAATACAGCAGAATGTTATAAAGTGAGCAAACTAGTAGATGGGGTGCCTAGATATAATGTTTTCGTGGGAGTGTTGTAATCCCAGTCACAGAAATCGGACTTAAGGTTGCTGAGACCATAAGTCTTGATGTCTCACATCCATGAGTGTGTTCTCGCACTCATCTATATTGTTTGCATTCCACGGATACATTCTGCGAACATGAGTCCACAGCGTACCATACTCGAGGTTTTGTAAAAAATTCCGTGTCAGCGGTACCCGTACTCGTACTGACACTAATCTAGCTAAAAACTCATTTGAAAAGATGCATTGTGGATACATAGAAGTAGTGAACTCACCTTTCTAGACTTCCACTGCTTCGTAGTCGACCAAATCTTAATTGCTATCCACAGACAAAAACGCCACTTCTACTGGGTAGGGTCTAATCCTATGCATTTCCGTGGCGTCTATGCCGTCATGGAGATTTTCTATTCTGATCTCGATAATCAGACATCCACCCTTCATACATCCCATCTCAATCTTCCGTATGGACACAATACTTAGGCGTCCCTAGAGGCTCTCTCTGAAATCAACTGTTGGAAGACTAGCTTGACACCTCTGGTGGCATGGTTCTTGAAATTTCACTTTTTGATGTACATTTCCATGCCTTTGCCACCATGTCAGTGGCGCACACTGAAGTGTCCTCACACTATTTGGAGCATTCTTCAATATCTTATTTGGCAGACCCTTCAGAGATATGCAGTTGAGCTACTCCTCTCATATCTTGGCCATTGTTGGGGATGACTCCATTTTGCCCCTGATACATAATTTGTTTGTTCATATTCCTAATGATAAGGATTGTTCTTCTAGTTCTAAAGACATAAGCACCAGATTTGTTACATTCTGGTGGATGCATTCCAGCAACCATATGCTCGAAGGACATAGCTCAACGAAAAGAGAGAATTCCGTCACCCAACCAATGGAAAGAGTTAAAATGATACCTTTGAAACCCTTGGTCTACTCTGGAGTTACAAACATCAAGCACAAATATAGATAAAAACAGATTCAATGTTTACATATTTCTTCCCTAGACATTGATCCCTATTATTTACAGACAAACATCACCACAACACCTCGAAAATCTGTCTCCAACCCTCGGTGCAGACACGTGAGCTCAAAAAACCCCTGCAAAGGAGATTTTGAGCCCTTGAAAAAACTGATATGAAGCTTGCAAACCCAAGAAACCTCAAAAACTACAATTGTAAAGCCCTAAAATACAGTTGCGAAGCCCTAAATTACAGTCATGAAGCCCTGGAATTTGCCTCAAAAAACTATTGGGAAAACTTGAAAATGAACTATCAATTTTATTTTATCAAAAATAAAATTATATGTAATTTTACAAGTTTCTACTTCTATTCCTTGTTTATGAAGCTGCATCTGTAACTCGCAAACTTGATGCCAATGCATTTGAAGAAATTAGACATGGATAAAAAACAAGTGCCGCACAAGAAGCTGCACAAACTGTACACACTGAAGCTGACTTTACCTAAGTAGAATCTGTACACAAGTTATACAACTAGTTGTTCTTGCTTCTATTAGCCCATCTGTACTGATCTTCAAAGGTATTTGTCTGCACTTCGTCTACAAATTTTGAACACCCATCATACAGTCGAATAGTCTTTTCAATGTTACCTGTTTGGTTTTCCCCTTTGCACTAGTCTTGACCTTTGCATATATGTTTCCCTTTGCATTAAATTTGTCCTCTCTATAGCGCACGAGTTTTCCATACGATAAAAAGCCAAGCCAGTTGGCTCTGTACACCAGTTGTCTTTAATTTCTCCAAGGAAGCTATCAGACACTATTTTTTGACCATCCACACATTCTAGATTGCACCTCAGGCCATATGCATCACTTCCCAAATTTTCTGCTTCATCATGACCTTGTGTATGGCTCCCAGCAAATCATTTGACTTAAACCATCCCTACACTTAGAGTCAAGCTGTTTGCCTTTCTCCTCAGAAAAACTATCCTTACAAGATGAAGCTAACTGTACACCTCTTCCAAACTGATCCAGATCGAATTGGGAATTTGAGGTACAACACACTAAATTGTTGGAACTTTATGTGTTACAGGTGGAAGCAATTGAATTACACCAACTGTAGCACAAAAGATAATTGCAAAATTGTAGCTAAATGAGCCATGAATAAATAACAATAAAAATAAATTTAGAGAAAAAAAACTCTAAAAAAAAATGTATTGCTTCATAGATATGGGAGGTATTGTATTGTCCCCTTTTCTCAAAATAAGTTACTAGATTAATTTAAGTTGTTGTAGAAACCACTTATTTGCATGGATGAAAAGTGACTTTATAATAAATTGATTTTATAATGACTCATTAGAAAGTAACTTTTAAGAAGGCACTTATGTTATTTTATATAAATAAAGTGACTTTTCCATAAAGTAAGTCAACATTAAAATAGAAAAGGGGAAAGTTGTTTTTTGGACTCTCTCATCATGGAACTTGACAGGAAAAGTTATAAAAGAGAGTGGGTGGGAGGGGGTCACTTCGGGATCATCTCTGGTCATTATCATAATTTACATGAAGAATTTGAGCTGTTGTTTCAACCTTTGCATTAGAAGACGGAAACCCTCTTGTGTATTCCACTATTGAGGATGAAAACCCTCATTGACATTCAGATTTTAGGGACAAAAATCCTTAAGTTCTCCTTGTTGATCTCACACAGAGATCACATTTGAGCGAAAGATCATATTTTTAAAGTTAAAGGCCAGATTTTCAGAGCTAGGACACAATTTCATGGTGATTTCAGAGACTGGCAGCTAGGGCATCATATGCACATTCGATTTTCAGTGTTTCTACAGTGGAGCAGCCACCTATCAGCTAGAATCAATTGCAGCCATTTCTAGGGTTATCTACACCCTTTGGGGTTTCAGACCTGCATTTAGGGCGTCATCCGTGGGCAGATTTCTTCAATCCCAGGTAGCATACGTGTCATTTGGCCTTTTCATGCCATCCGGGGTGTCATTTATCAGAAAATTTGCTGTAATCATACATGGGTATTTTTCCTATTTTGTGGTTTGAAATAGAATAGAAATAAATTCAGTTCTTGGTTGTAAAAATTATGTTCTATCATATTCATGTGCTAAGAGGTTTTCTAAGTGCTTTGCCGCTTGTGGGTATTTTTGCTTTGGTGATATTTAATATATAAAGAAAGATTTCAGATTACTGCACTTTTTGAATAAAAATCAGATTGTGGTTATATATTTGTGGGAATTTCCAGAATTTCATCTTTTATGCCCCAAGGGGACATTACAGGTATGGACACCCATCTTTGATAAGAGATGTAAGCTATTTCACCTATGCCACTACAAAATGAAGGTAGCGATCTTTGAGAAGAGATGTGAAGCTACCACTCTTTGTTTTGCATATTACAAGATGGTAACAATCTATGAGAAGAGATGGGAAGCTACAAGACTGTCTTCTTTTTTATTTCTCTTTATGTTTTGTTACATTTGAATAACAATTCCTTTATACCCATTTTAGTGAGAAATGAAAAGTCTAAAAATGGAATATAAAGTGATTTGACTTGAAATTTGAAAACTCACGCGATGAGTGTTCCCCAAGAAGTTGAGGGGATTTGTTGCGACTGGAAACTCATTGAAGTGCAAGATTCAGGTTTTTCCTAAACTTTTAAGTTTTTTTCTATTTTGGGGTCAGTCAGAGCAGAATGCCCTCGAGAGTTTAGCCAAAGGATCCACTGTCCTTTAGGACTTCGTAAAATTGTTCATATTGTAAGCTTTTCAACACATATTGCAGCTTCAAATTCTGAGCTACAGTCAAGGTGTTATGATCCTGTCAAGGTGACGTACTAGTTTGTCGGTAATCTGCCAAAAGACTGCCCCAGCTGCCACCTGGACTGCACTCAAACATCCAATCTCAATTCAAGTGTTGAATTGCTATATCATTGATGGAATTGAGAAATTTTCTGAGGTCATTTTCCTAAGCCTCTGACCAAAGTCACCCAATCATCTGTTTCCAAACTTTCTTCTAAATTCTTCTAATTGCCATTCAAGATTATGGTCAAGGTTTCGAACTTCATTTCTCCAAGCAAGGGACTTAAGTTCTCATTGTCAATGTTCTGAAGGTGTATACTGAGCAGCATAGTACTTGTGATCATGATTATGTTGCTTTGTGATGAGTGTAAAAATGTTAGTGTAGGATCAATATTGTGTTGCAGAGAGTTTTCTGTCATAAACAGTGCTCCTTTTATAGCAAATATTTAAGATATAATGTAGAGGGGTGAATTCCAAACAATGTTTAATTGAATTAAAGCTGAAATTTTTATGATACACGGCTTGGGCTGAGGGTAAATATTGTTTCTCTCAAGGGTTTGGTGAAAATACCAAGACTAATTTAGATTTTATAGTCTCTTGAATATATAGAACAGTTTCTCAAGTGTTTGGAAATCTAAATATATCGTATGCCTTACTGGTAAAGTGAAACAATTGATATTGATTCCTTCAATTGTTTAAAGTGTGTTTGTGTGTCTGGCTATATTTCAAAGTCAAATTAACAATTCTTATAATTCTTTGTGCAATACAACTTCTCTCCTTAATATTTTTGGTATTTATAAATTTCAGAAAATTAAAGAATCGTGCTAAAGAAAAGGAATCCATACATATGAACAGTGCTTTTTAAATGAAATGTACTTTTGGAATTGTAATTGCTTTAGTAAATACATGTGGTCAAGATTGCCATCAAACCAAAGGCTTGTAGGATTCTTATTGGTAATAGAAAATGATTGTAGTCTTTTGTAGACATAGCTGTTGAGCCAGGATGGTTGTAGCTAATTTAGGTGATAACGGCAAGGTGAACTTCAATCAAAAGCCCTATGATCGTGACTTTCTGCTGAAACAAGTGAATGGGTTATAGTCACCATAGGCAATAAGGGTGGCGAGGCAAGGATTTGGATTAACAAGGAATCCGTAGTGTTCGTAGAAGCTTTCCTAATTGTAAATCATTGAATAAGTGTCCAATTTTTGGAGTAATTTTTGTATACAACTGCGTTAAGCGTTTTTAATTTCCGAATATTACGCCAAAAATGACTTCCTGCGAGAAGAATCTCAAATGTAAATCTGTCCAATCATTCTGATAAAAGTTGTCTTTTGATTATATATAATGAATTGCTAATTATAGGGCAAGATTTTGTGTTGGGATGGTAGAAGGAACTACCTTCGCAGTCCTGAGGTGGGATCTAATTGAACAATTCATTATGTATTAAGCATTGGTGTTGGTGTGGCTGTTCTTGCGCATGGATAGTCTGCCACAATTGATCAATTATGACATCAAGGATGCTATAATACGCAAGATATTGATTGAAAGAATTTCATCTCTTTTATGATTGGTTTTTGAGCTGAGATAAATTATCAAAAATTAGGTTAAAAAAGGACAAGTATTTTGGAGGGATTGATCTCAGTATCCATCATTGGTCTAGCCTTCTACAATGATGCCTTCCATTGAATTGGTTTGTGCTCCTTATTTCCATCTCGCCACTGGCACAAAAAGGCTAGTGGTTGCATCAATTCATCGAAGAACCTATTGAAATATTTTGGTGCTGATTCACTATCATTAAAAAGTGTTGTTTGAATTTTCTTCTGCTCTAATGTTTATTGTTTTTGGTGTGTTTCATGCAATCCCTTTTGGGATTTGAATTTTCTTCTTCTTTTTGTTTGTCGAACCATTATCTTTGTTGTGCTCATATTTACTTTTAAAATTGGGAGTGGTGAATAGCTTCATTCATATCTTGGTAAAGCTATTTCTTTGTGACATTCTAGAAATTCTCATTTAAAAGACAAGGTTGCAAGGTTGTTGACAAGACAAAAAGCTTTTCCTTCACAGGAGATGCTTTAAGGACAATGATGGAAGTTGCAGGGCCAATGCTTGAACAGTATAACCCAGAAGCAATATTATCACTTACAAGATTTACTGAGCAAATACCATCAGTCATGAATCAGGTAAGCTCTATTTCATATTGCATGTTCTTGTATCGATGAGTCATCTTCTTGTCTATACAAGGTTTCCATTCATACTTGAATCTCTGATCAAGTGAATATAAATTGTTTTAATCTGATTTATTCCTTTATTTAGAGGTTCCTTGACTGAGGTCTTAAATGTTCATTTGCCTGAAATGATTCATGTTCTGGACATACATAGATCACTCAAGGAACATCAGAGTTTACACCAACACCTTCAGAGAACCGAGAAATCATTAGTACAGGCTATAAAGTTCCAAGGACATTGCTGGTATAATCTTTACAGTTGTATCCCCACCAGAAATTTATTTTTAATTGTGAAAGTAGATAGCTTCTTCTGCATATGTCGCTTTATTTATGATTTTGATGATGAAATGCAGGTTAAGTTCAACTTTGATGCTATTGACGAAACAGATCAACTTGAATCAGTTTTGAGGCCTCGTGTTGATAAAATTGGTGGTATTTTATCAAAAGTAGTATTGAATGGAACCCATCTCACACCATGTGGACAGGTAAGCATCAGATCAAGTTCACTCATTTCTTTTATTGTTGATTTTGTCTTCTCCATGCATGCCTTATTGAAAGCATATTGTGCTTTCTTATACACTGTGGATGCTTGCAACTTCTTCTTGTAGCTTCAGAGGAACTGTGATTCCTAACCAGTTCATAATATAAAATTCCGCTTATATTTGTCATTTGTGAATTGTGGAACAATTCACCTCATTACAGGGATAAAATTCAAAATTGAATAATGATGAAAAATAGTATAAGAAAGAAATTTTCATTTGGATTGAGTCCTTTCCAAATTGGATCAATTGTTGAGATTATGAGTGGGAGAATACACCAATGATATAGATACGAACCATCCTTATGCTAGGAAACAAAGTAGGTCTAGTCCCTAGAAAGAAAGAATGAGATTATAATAATGTCTATGAATGAGACATAAGAGCGGGAGCCATATCTCTCTGCCCCTTCTCCCTTCTCTCTCTGGAAAAACTGACCGGGCAGAGCTATCTTCTTCCATAGATCTGAGGGGTCGAGTCATAAAGATAGAGTTCAGATCTCTCTTGGTCTGAATCCACACCCATGAAGTTTGTAATTGACATATATATGTTGTGTTGCTGAAACTCATAGCAGGTCATAAGTACAACAATTTACAATAGCTCATCAAAAGTACTAAAAAGAGTCTGATAACCAAAATTAATTATTTAAAACTAAACCTAGATCTAATTTAGGAAGCAAAGAATTGGTAGGAAAGAGGTAAACCCAAATAGGAAAGCGTTGGACAACTTAGTATACACAAAGTCATGTAATATAAATAATAAAACAATCCTGCAAAAGGAAGGCTCCAAGTTAAAAAGAGAAATTGAGCCAAGAGAAGGGGGTCAATAGAGAACAAGACTATAGTCTGTATTAGTGTTAGGAGAAGAAGAGACAACATCTTTGTCGACCACCATGAAAAAGGCAAATAGAGAGTTTGATGATGTCCTCGAGAGAATGACTTGGGCTAAGATGGCACAATTGAAAGATCTTGGGAGGAGGCATGAAACTCCTCCTATTGCCTCTCCTTCCATTCATGGTCGCCAATCCTCCAAGTGTAGAAACCTTGCAACATAGCACGGGAGAAAAGGAAATGACGGGAGATCAAAATACATGGCAGGGGGGAAAAGGAGATGATGTGACATCAGAAGTCATCGCACGGTATGAGGATTGTTCAACTTTCAGAGCTTCAATCTCCAAGTTCAGTTATCTTAGTTCCATACATTTTGGGTTTTAATTAAGAAGTTTGATGATGTTTACAGTTTCTTCCCTGAGGTTCTTTACTACTGATATTGATCAGACTCGAGGTAAATTATCTACTGTGAAATTCTTTTTTGCTAGTTTTAAAATTATCTTTGGTTTGTACTCTTGAAAAATTAAGGACTTTTTTATGGTCTCCCTCATTTTGGGAGGAAAATATAATGATGATTTCTAAATTGTGTATACTTTGAATTCACTGTTCTTCAGGTGACACTTTTAAGTTTTGACTACATGTATAATCTTCATTCAATACGGAATGTATTTATTCAATATCATCCATTCTGTACTTTTATAGAATATCACTGTCATTTCAGGGAAGTGTTGTTCCTATTTTTTGTCCACTAGTGTCTATTTAGGTTGTGGATGATTTGTTTGGGTCTGGTAGTGTGAGGATAGGAGCTTCAATCAATGCTTTCGTAAGGATGTTGAATGATTTTTGTTGTTTTTCCTTCTCTTCAAATATTTTGTTTTCATTAGTAACTCGTATAATGGCTAGGCTATCTTAGATAACCCATGAGACAAATCAAAGTCAAAATCTTGAGTCCTATGAAACTTTAAATTGTGTTTATACTCATGGCCCATGGGTGTTCACCAATTTGGAATCATTTTATTTTCCTTCAGATCCACTGCTTTGTCTTTGTCGGAGAGTATGTTTTGGATGCTTGGTCTTGTTCTTAATGAAATTGTACTTCTAGTTTAGCATATAGTTTATGTTCTCTAAGTAGTTTTAGTAATATCATCTAAATGTGTTTTGGGTTCTTCCTCATCCTTGTTGAAGGTTAATATTTCATCTAAGAATACTTTGATTATATTTCTCAGTTATGGGCAAAAGATGCTATTCATTATTCAAATAAAATTTGTTAGTGTGTTTAAGGCTAAAAGGCATAACCAAAAATTTGTAATGGTCATTGGAAATTATTAAGGCTATCTTAGGGACATTGGTTTTATAATTATAAATGGTGGTATTTTCTTCTTTAATCTATTTGAAAAATGACTATCTTCTTTAAGGGTTTCAAGAGGCCGTGTATTTAGGGTAGGGTACATTTCTTGTAGTTCCATATTTTTTGCTTGACTAGAAATATTGGTGCACCAATGGGGAATTTAGATGGTTGTACATACGATTGTACATACGATCTTTCTATTAACACTTGAACTTTGCTTTCCATCTTTTATATATTTTTGTATAACTTAATCTATATAGGGATCTAACAGTTGGATTCATGTTTGATTCAAGTTCATTTTTGTAGTCTACATCTCTTTGGGGTGGGAATCTTATGGGAAAATGGTTTCTTATGATGTCCTCGTATGTATCAAATGAAGACTTGAATTTGATTTCTACTTGTGTTTTAGGCTCTTTGTCTATACTTGATGCATGTTGTGCAACAATAGTTGCATTTCCTCATCAGCCAGTTAAGTTTAATTTGAAACAATAAGGCCCAAGGGCATGGTCAAGTTGTCTTTGTCTCTACAAAGTTCAACTTTCCTACCTTTTTGGATTACAAGTACATGATATTTTGTGTGAACCATGTTGTCGTTATATATCAATTTATATCCAAGGATCACATTGTAATTTACTATTGTCATCATGTCCAGCCTAATTGAACACTACATTGTTGAATTTTTATTTTGATGTTGACTATGTGCATACCCATGTTTGAATGGCGTGGGAATCTGCCAATTTATCTTCATAGGTATAATCTGAGTTGATTGCTGGATGTCATTTTTATGAGTGAAATTACTGCAAATGTGTGGTCACAAACTAGTTTATTAGGGTGTGTATTTTAATGTTTATTTTTTCTTTGATGACGAAGACCTTGGTTGGTTGATTTCTTTCAAAGGCTCTTTTACTAATTTTTGAGGTTTTGATTGTCTGGTCTTTTAATTTTTCCAAACTATAGTAACTATCATTGCCCCTTTGTTTTGATATTTGTCTGTATTTCCTTTTGTTCACTGTTGCATGCACCCCCTTTTGGTCCTCAACACACACATGGCATCTCTTACATGGTAGACAACAGGTATAAGACATCACCTTGTGTGGCCCTAGATTCTTATCTTGGTTGTTTTCCATTTTTAAATTTTATTTTGATTGTAGATTCTTTCTTGTAGTCAATGAATTTGGAAGGGTTTAGAGTTTTCCATCTTAAAAGATAGCAATATGGCTTCTCCCAAAATATTTGGGGTTAGAATTGCAATCCTTATATGAACATAGTGCTTAACATTGATTAGAAAGGTTAGAAAGTCAGGTAATCTAGCATCTTATGGTTTCAGTATAGTCCTTATGGTGCCTACATTCTTACTTCTAGCAATTATCTACTTCTAAATTGTTCTTTTATGGGGAAAATATTTAGCCCATTGTATCCTTGAAGTAATGGACTGTTTGTCCTAACTATTTGTGGATTTCTTGCTAGTTTCAGCTTCTGATTGAATACTTTGAACCATTCATGTGAAAATCTCATAAAGTAAAGTACTCTAGTAGGAACTGTCTTCTAATCAAATTTGATTGAGGGCCTTTATTCTAAACTAAGACATTGGTGTACCTAGATTTCATCCTGAAATTTGTGACTACCCTATCCGAAAAAAATTTCGTACTTTTAAAATAATGGGTCGTTTTGTGTTTTTATTGCCTGAAAGTTCTTGTATTGCGTCAAGATATTCCCAGAGAGCCATATTAGTCTTTTTCGCCAAATACCCAGATGCTCAAAATTGTTATATTTTGTCGTCGGGATTTTTCTGCGGGAAATTTGTATTTAATTATTTTGAGCCCCGTTTGAGGCAATTTGCGCTCCGTTTTAACTCTGTTGTGATCGAACATATCATTATTCCTATATACCAGAAGGGTTTTAATTAGGAATAAGTTTTGGGCTTTATTTATGACTTTTGGCAATTTTTCGTGTTTTTGTGTTTTCCTATTTTGTTTTCTGTGAAATTTCTCTAGATCAATTCCTTTGTCGGGTTAGCCCGATTCTTGGCTTGGAGTATTCGGAGATCACATACGCACATTGTGCCAGAAGGAAGTCGCCATCGAAGGTCCGGTTCACTGGGAAAAGGCGAAGTCGTGCATTAAAAAGCCTCTACGGGGTTGGGCGCATTTTTGGAAAACAAAGGATTTAAGTGGATCATTGGAAAAATAGAAGCAACAGGCAGGTGGGATTTTATTGCATGCCTTGCAGGGTACTTTTTCCCATGATGGAAAAGTCACTTAAGTTGCAGTCGGAAAATTAGAGGCAGCAGGCAGGCGGGAATTTATTGCCTGCCTTATAGGGTAAAAATTCTCATGGTAAAATAAAAGAAAAGTGACTTAAGTGAAATCATGGGATTTTATTGCCTGCCATGCAGGGTAAATAATCTCATTGTCAAAGTCAAATCACTTAAGTGGATCATGGGATTTTCGAGGCTGCCTTGTAGGGTAAAAATTCCCATTGCCATGTGTTTTTAAAAATAGAATTCTATTATGCTAAACAGTGCACCCCCTTTGGAGAGAGAAAGGCAGCCTTTAATGTGATTAAATTAATTAATTTCTCTTCTAATTTTGGCGCCCAGGTATGGAGAAAAGTCAACAAAAAGCAAAGGGGAATAAATCAATTGGAAATAGATTGTCTAAAATTAAATAAATTTATTTATTTAAAGGCAGCCTCCTCTTGTGAAAAAGTGCGCCCCTTTTAGGAAAGATTTAATGCTTTTTGAAGTATTAAATGATTAAATAAATTCCTATTTTCAGTGGCTAAGGTTATGGCACACTGTGAAGCTTCAGTTGAGTGAAGAGTGGATGTTTAAATTGGATTAATTTAATTAATTGGATGGCTGTCCTTAAACATGCTATTTTAACACATTAGTTAAAAGAGAAAAACATGATTTTTAATTAATTAATTGTCAAGAATAGAAGGGGCAATTATTAATTAAATAATTATGTGGGCTATATAAGCATGGGCTGCCATAAGGATGAATTAATTAATTCACAAGTGAAGAAGTGCAGCCCAGAGAAAAAGTGCGCCCCATTTGGAGAAGGATTTTGCTCAGAGGAAGGTGGATTTGATGCTAAAAACTTCTAGTTTTGGCGCATGCTTTGAAGAAGGCTGATTTGTGTCTGCATAATTGTTTGTAGAAGTGATACAGGTGCTCAAGTGATGTTGGTAAAATTCATGTTTGCTTTGCATGCAAATAAAATGTCAAATTTTGGGGCAGCAGGCTTGAATTATGCAGATTTTTGTGATTAAAATTCACTGTGCATGCTCCGGTTGCCATCTTTGTCTAAATTAATTGCAGGAGTTAGATACAGGTGCTTTTATAAAGAAAAGGAACTTATATCAATGTCCAATACATTGAATATTTCCTCTGAATCTGAAGGATTATCCAGATCTGCACCAGTTTTGAAGAATTCCAGTCAAATAAGAAAAAAAAGAACTGTTCAAACAAAGATAGACAAAGCTATGGTGAAGAAAGATGAAAAAAAAAGCACAACGGAGTCATGCATCACTTCTAAATTTGCAGATATTGGAGACACGGATCTAGTCTCGGAACCTCTTGCTAAATTGATAGACTGATCCAGAGCAGGAAAGACTTCACTCATGCGTGCAGATTAAAAGCAGCGGAATTATTCGAGCTGCAGTTTTTCCATCCATAGCCCAGTTGCCATAGTTTGTTATGCAGGTGCAGATCCAGATCCAGATCTCATAGTTACAAAAACTTTCGGCACAAAGGCTTCATCCTCTTGTTTCGAATGCAGCCTGTGAAGAAGTCAGTGCGTGGAAAATTCCTTCCAAGATCTTGTGCAAATGCTCCCATCTTCTAGTTAAAGCCTTCATTGAATTTTCATTCATCTGGAGTGCTTTCTAGAATTTTTAATTGCTCATATGCAATTAAAAATAAGGATGATGAGTTATCTACAGCAAACATTGCATTGATGCATGTACTGGAGAAGAACTGCAAAAGCTTCAAAGATAAAAGAGAAGACAAGGCGAGGGCAAAATCCAGCTGTTTCCAATTCCAGCTTGTTGTTTCCAGATCCAGCTCGCTTCCAGATCCAGCTTGTCGCTTCCAGATCCAGTCGTTTCCAATTCCAGCTTGTTTCCAGATCTAGCTACTCCTAGATCCAGTTTGGTGAGAATCAAAGGCAAAAGAATCAGTTGCATGCAGACATGAAAAAGGACAAGACTGCAGCTTTTCTCTTCCTTCTTTTCTTCGACAAAGTAATTGAGCAATCAATTAAATTATACAACTTAAGTGATTGGTTTAAAAGCCATTACTTGAAGAAGTCAACTACTTGGAGATAGGTGGCACGTGCAAAATAGAAGGTTCTATTTTTAGTTGCAAATCATGCATGTCATGCAAAGAGGAATTTCAGGAGGGAGATTGCCAGTTGTTTCTTTTCCAACTTCCACATGTGCTTGTTCAACTAAAAACTTCCGACTTGTAATTGCCCCTCTACATTCTATAAGTAGAGGAAGAACCTTCGGGTTAAGGATCAAAATTTGTAAGCAGCAACCTTGTGTTCCAGACTTTGTGCTGAAACTCTTGAGAGCCACTTGAAGCAGAGGAATATACAGGAGTAGATTTCCAGAGAACTTTGTGTCACGGTGTATTTTGTTTCTGGCTTTCTATCTTAGATCTTTTGATAGACTTTGTGTTATTTCAGATCTAGATCTAGAGCTGCCTTTGCTTAGAATTCTGTGTTTATATCTATTGGTTTCTTCTATGTGCATACAATCAACTCTGCTATCTATTGGTTGGGATGCACATCTTCCCCATTTCTTCTCTATGTTTATATAATTCTTTTCTTCTATAAATATTTCCTTTCTTTAAACAGCTGTTTACTTGTTGCAGAACTGATCAGTTATGGTTCATGAACTGAGTAGTTAAAGTAAAACCCCATTCAGATATTAGCATACTTTAATTGACAAATCTGACATGGAAGCCTCCCCGGTAAATGAGGGAGATTTATCTCATGACTGCCTAGGTTTTATGCTATGCAGAAAATCTAGCCAACAGACATACTGCATGAGTTATGTTATGTTTTCTTCGAATTCTTACAAATTTTTTGCTTGGGGCTCTGAGGGGAAGGGTTTTGATTTATATGTTCATATCCTCTGCCATATCTCTTAGGCTCTCTTTTTTCTTTTTGTTTCTTATGATTTACTTTGGATATGCATTTGCATGGCTCACCATGATTATATCACCAAAGTTTTCACCGAGGAGAGTTTCAAGAGGATACCAGATTAGCATTAGTACCTTGGAGCATAACTATATGTTGTCCGCATTCCCTTCTTTGGATTAAATTAAATGCTACTAGTTGAGCTTACAAATAGTGGCTGTCACCACGATTCTTTCTAGGATAACAATTTATAGAGAGAGCGGGCACTGCCAACATTTATGATGAAACTCTTTTGTCATTCAAAGGCCATACATCAGAGGTTTATGCATTCACGTGTAATCAGTACTGTTACAGAAAAACAGTCAGATTATAGTGAAATACACCTTGGACAGCTTGTTTGAGAAATAATTGGCTTATAGAGTGTGGAGTTCTAATTTTAGTCCAAAGTGAAGCTAATGATCAGCTGAAATTAATTCCCAAATTTTTTTATCCAAGTCTCTAAATTCTTTTGTAAAATAGA
Source organism: Taxus chinensis (assembly GCA_019776745.2). NCBI lineage: Eukaryota > Viridiplantae > Streptophyta > Pinopsida > Cupressales > Taxaceae > Taxus > Taxus chinensis. Next base: position 666,729,551 of record CM034148.1, read on the forward strand.
CACTATTAGATAGAAAGACCATGGGTGTCCAAATGAGCCCTAATGGCTTCCATTGCTATCTATCTTTGATGATGGATTTATGTATGGTTGGTGTAAGAATCCTTCACAGGGAGAGAATAGCTTCCTTCGTTTGGGTGCTGTTCATAACTTCATACCATGGCGGAGCCAAATTTTGGGTCAGTGACAAGAAAGATGCATTCCATTGCAGAGTAATAAAAGTGTACTCATAGTTTCCTATGATTTAGGTTCAAGATAACTGGAAGCCCATTGGATCTGCTGATATACTTATGTTTGCCCAAAAGGTACTTTCTGGCAGTTTTTTTCATCCAAGCAAGAATGGGATCAAATTTTTCAAGGGGGGGCCTTGGTTTACAAACAAATCTAGTTTGTTTATGAAGCAGTTAGTCTCCATTTTTTTAATCCATCAGAATAATTTCTGACCACAGTTCCTGCTTGGGTTCGTTTGCCTCTCCTCCCTGTGAATATTGACAAGAAAGCTTCCTCAGAAACATAGGTTCAGCAGTTGGGGAGTACATAACTGCTTTGTTATTTCACCAAAAATCCTGGAGTTCTTAAATATGCATGACCATGTCTCAATTTGAATTTGGATAAATCTCACATATATCGAGGAATTGAATGGGAACAACCCATAGACTTTGAGAACATCCCTTTTCATTGTAGATCTTGCCAATGAGCATGGTCGTTTAGCAAGGGTTTGCCCCTCTCAGCCGCAAGTAGCCAATCTAGGACTCTGCCACAGCCCATCCCCCAATGAATACAAAGATAGAAACACCCACTCTGCCCCCACCGGAGATTGCAACAACTGAAACAGTCAAAGAGGGTAGGCACAAAAGAGGACTCTAAAATGGAACCCAAGTTCCACGAAGCATATAGTAAGAAAACCACCAGAGTTTGCTGCAAATGAAGCTCAATCATCTCAGGTAAATCCCTTTACAGCCTTAGCAGACCTGAATGCAGAGGATATGGTTGAAGTTTAATGCACTTCAGCTCCGCGAAGCCTGGTCCAGACCTCTAAATATGTAGAACAACAGTTCTCCAAAAGTAAGACTTCATCCTCTCTTGCTTTCACATCCAACGAAAACAACAGTAAAAGTACCGTGAAAAATAAACAAAAGATTGGCAAGAAACTTCTTCTCATAAATTTGGTCCCCACACATCCAAATCTATGGATCACAAAGAAATCTAACAAATTGGAAGGAAAAAAAGGCATCCTGAAAGAACTAGATGATAACTATGTAGAAAATGGATTCAAAGGATCACTCTCAGTCAACTCAACAGATGCCAGTTTCACATATGCGGGAGAGTACCCCTGCCACTCTAAGTAAATTAATGTTTATTCTCGCCTGGAACATTTGAGGCTATGGGTGATCAGAAGAAGGGTACTTTTCTCGGAGACAATAACAGAAGATCGATGAAATATTCATATTTGGCTCTCTCAAAATACCCACCTTTTACAAGGTTCTAGGGTAGTAAGTGAACAATATTGTGCAACGCAGCTCACACACTAACTCACTTGGATCTCACCAAGTATGCTCTCTCACGCTCACCAGTCTTTGGCGTGGGGATTAGTTACAAAATTCTATTCATTTGAATTACAAGAAAATTTCACTATCATAAATGTGTATATTCCACCCAATGGAAATCATAGAATCACAACCCTAACACTTGCCCCAAATATTGGATCCTCTCTTCCAACCCCATTATTCTCATTTTAATAGGGATTTTAAAGCTGTCAAAACACCAGATGAAAAATAGGGGCCAGCGGTTTAACCTCAGAATAATGGAGGCTCTCACAAATTTTGTCAAGGGTTCTTCCGTGATAGATGTTGATTATGTGCAAGGACCCTACACTTGGGGTACTGAGCAAAAAGGAGAAGCATATATTGCTGAAAAGTAAGATAGGATCTTGCTTTCAGACTACTGGTTTACCAGTGGAAGACAAATTTTTGGACGTGTGAGTGACTCTACTCTCTCTGATCATTGGCCAATTCTACCTCACATCATTGCTCAGCCTGCAAGTACACACAAACCTCAATTCAGATTTGAAAAGATGTGGACAACACATCATAATCTAGAATAGTAGATTTAAAGTTGTTGGAAGTGAACCAGATTCAGGGGCATTAAATGTATATATTCATGGAAATAACTTCATCTAAAAAGAAAACTCAAACAGTGGAATATGTCAGTTTTTTGGTAACCTATTCAAGCAAGGAAAGGAAATAATGTATCATTTAGAGCAGACAAAAGAAAATTCAAGATTTAGGTTTCTCCCAACAAGAAGTTGATTAGGAACAAATTCTAACACAGTAAATGTCTAAAAAACAGGATGAGAGGAGACCTCCTGCAGACAATGCTCCCTAGATCAATGGGTCAAGCCAAGGGGATTTAACACATTTGGTTTCACACATCAGTCCTCAATAGAAACTTTATCAATGGTATTCAAAATCAAAAGAGAGGATGTGTTATTGTCGAACGCTCCTCAGGAGATACTTGAGCATGCTACCCAGTATTTCAGTTATTTCTCACAGAGCAGCTACCAAATCAAAAACAGCAAGGAGTCAATGAAAAGCTTCTCAAGCTCATTCCAACTAAACTATCTGTCTGATAATAATCTCATAATGAAACCAAGCACTGGTGTGGAGGTTAAACATTTTGTATTCTTCTTTCAGCTAGACAAAGCTCCCAGACCAGATGGATTCCAATTTTTTTTATCAATTGTATCGGGAAACTCTCAAAGATGGTCTGACAAGACATATTATGGAATCTGAAACCAATCGAAATATGCTTAGAAATTCGAAAGACAACAACATTGATCTTAAATTCCCAAGCAAGCAAAAGGTGATCAAATAAACCAATACCGCTCTATAGTTCTCTGTACTCTGGTGCTAGACTGCCAGAATACGGATACGGATATGGGTACGGATAGCTGGGTATGGGTATTTGTTCAGTACACTCTGAAATGGAATTTTTTTAAAACCCCTGGGTACGATATGCTTGCGGGTACATTCGTACAATATATTTTTAAAAAATTACAAAATTTAAATATATATTAAAATTTAAAGAAAACAACAAGCTTATGTTTTTAACAACCTATTAAAATATTAGAAGCCAATAACAAGCTTATTATGAATTAGAAGCCATCTAAAGAAAGATTTCTTTGACCTGAATACAAGAAGACCACAAAACATTAAATCTACGAGTCCATCTACTAAGGGCTCACAAACATTCCACTTATTGTAGGGCCCAAGGAAAGGTTTGGGGAGAAGGCAATATTTTCATAGAGTTGTTTGGAGATAGCCTCTTGGAAAGGGGGCCCTTTGAGCCACTTCATAGTATCCCAAAAGTCATTCTCATCCTCCGTAATTAGTCCAGTAGAGAGAGCTGTGAAAGAATTTATGTGCATTGTACACATTCTGAACTGAGATTGAGGAAACTTTATAAGAAAGCTTTAAGGTCTGTCCATTCCATCCACTTCACAAATCTGTGCAAGTCATGAACTATTTTAATTCTTTTCCCAAACCAAAGGAGGGCAGAGCAACCTCTTGTCAAGGCAAGGATCTTGTCATTATATTTCAGATTCCACCAAATTGTTTTGTAGGCTTGGCACCTAGTGTCAAAGGAAAAGAAGATAGGCTGCCCAACCACCAAGTGCTTCGCTTGTTCCCATGCCTTCCAAATTAACTGAAGAATAAAGGACCCATGAGGAGCAGCAAGAAAGCCCCCAAATACTAAGTCAACCAAATGAAATCCTTTTCATCTCTCTTGACCCTTGGGAGCCTATTGGCAATATTGAATCTCACACAAACTTTCCAAGGTTCAATTCCAGTCAAAGCCCTGAAGTTTTTTTTTTTTTTTGCACTTAAAAAAAACCATGGGTACATACCCTCAGGCACTGGGTACGTCCCAGGTACAGTTTTTTGTACCTGAAACATACCCAGGGCCTGTGGGTATGTATCCACAGAGTACCAGTTACGGTTTCCGTACCAGGTACGTTTCAGGCCTGGTATGGGCCGGTACTGGACGTATCAGTGCAGTCTAGCTCTGGTGTATAAGATTCTCTAAACATTGATAGCATCTAAAACTAACACTCTTCTTTCAAAAAATAATCTCTGATTTACAATCAGCTTTTGTTCATGGCAGACATATCACAAGTAATATGATAGTGGTTCAAGAAATCATTTACTTGCTTCAGAGAAACAAAGAGCCATGGATTTTCATCAAGTTGGATATTTCCGAAGGTTTTGATAGATGTAATTGGGCTCTGATCAGAAGTATGCTACGGGCTTTTGAGTTCAGTGATTCAGTGACTGAATGGATTAATATTTGTATAAGCTCTCCCATGTTGAGCATATCTTTAAATGGAAATCTTGGCCGACCCTTTCTCTCTTTGAAGGGGCTCTGCCAAGGAGACCCTCTGAGCCCTTATCTTTTCATGATAATGGGGGAAACACTTTGTCATTTGGAGGGAGAGACTAAATATAAACATAAGATCAATGGCCTTTCAGCTACCAAACACAGGCATTGCTACACCAATTTCCACATTTGCTTATGATACAATTCTTATGTCTAGTCTTTACCGGTAACTCAAATTTATAAAAAAGATACAGCAGAATTTTCATCTGGCTTCTGGACATCACGTAAAGAGGCACAAATCTCGTGCCATATTTGTCCATTTTCTCCGAGGAAAAAGAGGGTCATTCTTTAGATATTAGATTTCCAAGGGGGCACTCTACATATGCCATATGTGGGTTTTGCTGCTCATGCCCAATGTTCTGCCCAGTTGTCAAGCTGAGTTCTCCGTCAACTAACAGAGTAATTGTTACATTATTCTGATAAATATCCGTTTTTGTAGGAAAAAAAATCCTACTACTCAAATCATTGTCGAAATCAACCCCTATTTTTCTTCTCTCCTTCCTCTGCCGCCTCCAAATTGAAGAGGGGATCAATCAAATACAAGGGATATCTTTTCGGCAAGGTGTTGAGGATAAATTCAAATATCCCTGGTCTCCTGAAACCAAATCTGCGCTAGCAAAAATGATGGATAAATCTGACATCCAATTGGAGTAATTGAAAAATACTTGCTCAATTAACAGGGAAAAATTTTCAAGGTGAATGGAAAATTGGTCTTTGTAGCACAGCCAAATCTATCAAAATAGGCTATGTTTACTTCTGAATGAACTCGCTTGGGAAATGGGTTCACAATTCTCCGTTGGCAACATAATGGACAAAACTATCCACGCCTGCAGAAAACATTTTATGACAGACTGCAAACTCTTTTACAAAACCAGAGGTTATTATACATAAGGGATTATTGTCTCCACAACCCAATGAATCATCTGGGTTGGATAAGGAAAACATTAAACTCGTGGGAAAGACAAAAGAAGCCCAAAATTACTCTCTTCTAGACTGTCTTCTAGGGAATTAATTTCTTCAAAAAAAACTAAATGAACTTGTTTGGCACCACGTGAATCATAGTTTCTAAATCCGGCTGGATTTGCATAAAATCTGGCCAGATCTGATTTTTCAGGTAGCCGGATAAATTTGGTCCAGGTCGCCACTGTTTTTTTCCAAAAAGAATAAAATATTTTTTAGTTTTTTTTTTGCAACAAGAAATACATCCAACACCCTTTTATATTATTTAATATTAAATATATTAGAAATTTTCTCTGTATTTGTCAATTTTTGCTTATTTATAAATTATGATCATATATAATATGTATTTAGTCCATATCAAAATTTTCAGAACTTTTTCAAGAGATGGATTTTTGGGATTTTTTGGCCCTCCCGAATGGATCCGGCTTTCCGAACCTGGTAACTCTAATGCGAATATAGACGTATGCACCATATCCTTGGCCTATCAAAATCTCAATGCTAAAGTCCCCCCACTGGATAAAAAGTGGGGACAAGTGTGGGATATCCCACCGTGACCAAAAATCCAAAGTTTTTTGTGGTTAATAGTACATGAAAAATTTCTCACCATAGACGATCTTGAAAAACTTGGATGGGTAGAGCAAATCATATGCCCACTTTTGCCAACAAGCAAAGGAAACAGTATATCATTTATTTTGTTTCTCAGGCAGTATGCTTAGCAGACTTGGAAAAACATAGCTCTCCAATTCCAAATTTCTCATTTTGATATTACATTGATATCATGAGTATTCAAATGGAAGAAAATTCAAGCGAATATGGAAAGCATCATGCTCTTCCATCAGGTTTCTCTGGGATTTATCTTGTGATTTTTGTGGAAAGAAAAAAACGCTCAAGTATTTAACAATCAAAGACAACCACCCAGGTAAGCAATCAAATAATATGCAAAAATACTTTGATATTGTATAAAGCTAAGCCAAGAATTTTTTAGCTTCAAAACAAAATCCCGGGAAAGCAGCTCCATTGGCAATATTATCAGATATTCGAATGGCACTCCTATTCTCAGCTTTATGCAGTCTATTTGCATCCAAACAAACAATTAGGTGAAACTCAAGGCTTTTTACACAAGAGTAGCTTTGGTCCATCAAATTGATATTGATTCTCTACATTGAAGGAGATCCACAAGTGATTGTTCACATTGTTTACAAGAGTCTGTCCATTAAAAGCTGGGTCAAGGGCAAGTCTAAGGGTCTCTCCATTAAAAGTGGGGTCAAGGGTAGGTCTGAGGGTCTTTGACTCTCTCCATTAAAAGTGGGCTCTACTCAGGATTAGATAATATGGTCAAACAAATAGTCAAATATCTTTAAAAAATCAAAGAGGTCACTCTCACTCATAAAAGGCATCATCCAAATGGGTTCACAGATATCCTTGAAAACAAAGAAATTTTTACAGTGGCCAACAAATCCCTCGTGGTCTTTACAGGGCCTCAATCTCTCAACTATGGCTAGCCAAACCTGTAGTCAAAGCATGATAATTTCTCATAAGCTCACCACCTCGTGCAGAAAGTAATGGTCCTCTTTTCCACCACATCTCCCACTATTATAAACCTCTTCTTTTTTATTTATTATCATCCTTACTATATGTTAAGACTTTTTTTGACTTGTAAGTCTTATTTTAAGTTCCCCTTGCAACTGTTTTGCCTTTGAAGACTTGTGTTTTATTCACTCTTTATTTTTATTGTTATTTTTCAATCCACTTTTCTCTCTCCTTTTTTTCATCTCTTCCTTAGGGAAAACTTTGGCAGTCTTTATTCCTCTAACAAGTTCCATTTGCAACAATGCTTCTTTTACCAACCACCCATATAGATGTTAGTGTAGCTTATTATTTATCCTTTTATTTATTTATCGGGATAATTCTTACACTTGTGTTATCCCTACACTTGTTGGGTTAACTTGCTTAAGTGTACTAGTTGTGTGGAGTTAGCGTACTAGTTGTGTTGAGTTAGCTTCTCAGTTATGTGGAGTTAGCTTACTAGTCTTTTGGAGTTAACTTAACTACCAGTATCAGTTAGTGGGAGTTCTTCACCACTGATTTAGGTAGTAGTTGCACTTCCCTCCTCCTATATGTACATCTTTCTTATTGAATAATTCAAGTCATTCTATTGTAATGTATTGAGCATTATGGATTATGATGGATTTCCATATATGGTATTTTAGCTCTTCTGACTTTGCAAATCTAATGTGGTGTGCTATTATCATCTGAGATCGCGGCTTGGAACAATATTCTTATCGTTCCTTTCATGGTATCAGAGCAATAGATGATGTAGACATCCAGTAAGTTTTTCTTTGCAAGCAAGGGTTTATTTTTTTCATGTATATGGAATTTGTTAGCAATTTTATGCAGCATGCATTTTTATGCAAAATGGAGTGCGGAATTGGATTTGGAAGGTGCCAAAACCCTAGGATCGACTGTAAACTCGACCATGTTTTGAGAGTCAAATCTGGACACAGAACCCTTTGGGTGCATTCTTTTTATCCATTGGATATAAGCGTGAACCTTCTGGATGAGTTCGTTTGCAACCCTCTGGATATTTCGGTTTTGGATTCAGTCTTTTATCCACTGGACGCAGATTTGTACCCTATGGGTGCATTCTTTTATCCATTGGATATAAGCGTGTACCTTCCGGATGCATTCTTTTACCCTCTAGGTATTTCAGTTTTGGATGTAGTCTTTTATCCACTGGACGTAGATCTGTACACTCTGGGTGCATTCTTTTATCCATTGGATATAAGCGTGTACCTTCCGGATGCATTCTTTTACCCTCTAGGTATTTTGGTTTTGGATGCAGTCTTTTATCCACTGGACGCAGATTTGTACCCTCTGGGTGCATTCTTTTATCCATTGGATATAAGCGTGTACCTTTCGGATGCTTTTCTTTTATCCTCTGGATATTTCGGTTTTGGATGCAGTCTTTTATCCATTGGACGCAGATTTGTACCCTTCTGGGTGCATTCTTTTATCCATTGGATATTAACGTGTACTCTCTGGACGCAATGATTTACCCTCTGGACATTTTAGGTTTTGGGCGCAGGCTTTTATCCTTTGGTCGCAAGCATGTATCGTGTGGATGCACTCTTTTACCCTTTGGACATTTGGGTGTCACGTGTACCTTTTAAAAAGATCAGCATTAAAATATTATTTTAATAGCAAAACCTTGTAGAGCTCATAACTTTTGATCCGTAGCTCGGATTAAGGTGATCTTTTTTTTGAAATTGTGTATTTTTTCGAGATCTACGCATTGGTGACATTTTTATACACATATTTCAAATGTAAAAGGTACTGTTACTCATTGTAATATTTACATGCACTCAATTATAAAGTGTCAAATTTGGGAGGGTGTTGTGATCACTTGTGGATGCATTTTCGGTTGAGCCCGACGTCCTAAAATTTTGGGTATTGCATTCTTGTATCTATGGGTGTATACATTTATATATCTCTTGTTTGTTGAGATATTTTGGATCTGTATTTTCGACACTTTTTTTGGCATGTTGACAGTCTCTCTTGTGGGGGAGCTATTCTGGTGGAGCCCAATGTTAGTTTGTCAGTGTTTGAGTAGTTGATTTTGACAACTCATATAGATCTGTGGTGTCACTCTACCCATTCTGCAGTATGGGAGGGTGTGGTGTTGATACTGCTTCTTCAGGTTTTGTGTCCTTGCCTTGTTACCTTGGCTTTTTCTTGGATCGTGGCACTCCTATTTATTTGGATCTCGTGTCCTTGCCTTGTTGCCTTGGTTTTTCTTGGATCGTGGCACACCTATTTGTAGCAGTTGATCAAATTATGTTTGGTGTTTGTTTTTCACTTTTCGACATCACTCCATTGACAGTCTCCTTGCATGGAGCTATTCTGGTGAAGCCCAGTGTCAGTTGTTTTTGAGTTATATGATCGAGCAGTGGATTCAGACCATAGTGTGCACCACACTTCTTCAGCATTGTACAAGTTTTTGGAGTCGAGCTTCTGAGGATATCTTGCAGCAGGATTTTGCTCTCTACTTTGTTATTACTGGTTTTGGGTACCTTGCGGTGTCCATTTTCCTAGTTGTTGTACGTGGGTACCTCATCAAGCCTTGTTGCCGGGACCCACCTTCTTTTCCACCCACCTAAGCTATGCTTACGGGAGGGTGTTAGTGTAGGTTATTATTTATCCTTTTATTTATTTATCAGGATAATTCTTACACTTGTGTTAGCCCTACACTTGTTGGGTTAGCTTGCTTAGGTGTACTAGTTGTGTGGAGTTAGCTTACTAGTTGTGTTGAGTTAGCTTCTCAGTTATGTGGAGTTAGCTTACTAGTCTTTTGGAGTTAACTTAACTACCAGTATCAGTTAGTGGGAGTTCTTCACCACTGATTTAGGTAGTAGTTGCACTTCCCTCCTCCTATATGTACATCTTTCTTATTGAATAATTCAAGTCATTCTATTGTAATGTATTGAGCATTATGGATTATGATGGATTTCCATATATGGTATTTTAGCTCTTCTGCTTTGCAAATCTAATGTGGTGTGCTATTATCATCTGAGATCGCGGCTTGGAACAATATTCTTATCGTTCCTTTCATGGTATCAGAGCAATAGATGATGTAGACATCCATCTGTAAGTTTTTCTTTGCAAGCAAGGGTTTATTTTTTTCATGTATTTGGAATTTGTTAGCAATTTTCTGTAACATGCATTTTTATGCAAAACAAAGTGCGGCATTGGATTTGGAAGGTGCCAAAACCCTAGGAATCAACTGTAAACTCGACCATGTTTTGAGACAGTCAAATCTGGACATAGATTTGTACCCTTATGGGTGCATCCTTTTATCCATTGGATATAAGCGTGTACCTTCCGGATGCATTCTTTTACCCTCTGGATATTTCGGTTTTGGATGCAGTCTTTTATCCACTGGATGCAGATCTGTACCCTATGGGTGCATTCTTTTATCCATTGGATATAAGCGTGTACCTTCTGGATGCATTCTTTTACCCTCTGGGTATTTTGGTTTTGGATGCAGTCTTTTATCCACTGGACGCAGATCTGTACCCTCTGGGTGCATTCTTTTATCCATTGGATATAAGCGTGTACCTTCCGGATGCATTCTTTTACCCTCTGGGTATTTTGGTTTTGGATGCAGTCTTTTATCCACTGGACGCAGATCTGTACCCTCTGGGTGCATTCTTTTATCCATTGGATATAAGCGTGTACCTTTGGATGCATTCTTTTACCCTCTGGATATTTCGGTTTTGGATGCAGTCTTTTATCCACTGGACGTAGATCTGTACCCTCTGGGTGCATTCTTTTATCCATTGGATATTAAGCGTGTACCCTCTGGACGCAATGATTTACCCTCTGGACATTTTAGGTTTTGGGCACAGGATTTTATCCTTTGGTCGCAAGCATGTATCGTGTGGATGCACTCTTTTACCCTTTGGACATTTGGGTGTCACGTGTACCTTTTAAAAAGATCAGCATTAAAATATTATTTTAATAGCAAAACCTTGTAGAGCTCATAACTTTTGATCCGTAGCTCGGATTAAGGTGATCTTTTTTTTGAAATTGTGTATTTTTTCGAGATCTACGCATTGGTGACATTTTTATACACATATTTCAAATGTAAAAGGTATTGTTACTCATTGTAATATTTACATGCACTCAATTATAAAGTGCCAAATTCGGGAGGGTGTTGTGATCACTTGTGGATGCATTTTCGGTTGAGCCTGACGTCCTAAAATTTTGGGTATTGCATTCTTGTATCTATGGGTGTATACATTTATATCTCTCTTGTTTGTTGAGATATTTTGGATCTATATTTTCGACACTTTTTTTGGCATGTTGACAGTCTCTCTTGTGGGGGAGCTATTCTGGTGGAGCCCAGTGTTAGTTTGTCAGTGTTCAAGTAGTTGATTTTGACAACTCATACAGATCTGTGGTGTCACTCTACCCATTCTGCAGTATGGGAGGGTGTGGTGTTGATACTGCTTCTTCGGGTTTCGTGCCCTTGCCTTGTTACCTTGGCTTTTTCTTGGATCGTGGCACTCCTATTTATTTGGATCTCGTGTCCTTGCCTTGTTGCCTTGGTTTTTCTTGGATCATGGCACACCTATTTGTAGCAGTTGATCAAATTATGTTTGGTGTTTGTTTTTCACTTTTCGACATCACTCCATTGACAGTCTCCTTGCATGGAGCTATTCTGGTGAAGCCCAGTGTCAGTTGTTTTTGAGTTATATGATCGAGCAGTGGATTCAGACCATAGTGTGCACCACACTTCTTCAGCATTGTACAAGTTTTTGGAGTCGAGCTTCTGAGGATATCTTGCAGCAGGATTTTTGCTCTCTACTTTGTTATTACTGGTTTTGGGTACCTTGCGGTGTCCATTTTTCCCAGTTGTTGTACGTGGGTACCTCATCAGGCCTTGTTGCCGGGACCCACCTTCTTTTCCACCCACCTAAGCTATGCTTACGGGAGGGTGTTAGTGTAGGTTATTATTTATCCTTTTATTTATTTATCAGGATAATTCTTACACTTGTGTTAGCCCTACACTTGTTGGGTTAGCTTGCTTAGGTGTACTAGTTGTGTGGAGTTAGTACTAGTTGTGTTGAGTTAGCTTCTCAGTTATGTGGAGTTAGCTTACTAGTCTTTTGGAGTTAACTTAACTACCAGTATCAGTTAGTGGGAGTTCTTCACCACTGATTTAGGTAGTAGTTGCACTTCCCTCCTCCTATATGTACATCTTTCTTATTGAATAATTAAAGTCATTCTATTGTAATGTATTGAGCATTATGGATTATGATGGATTTCCATATATGGTATTTTAGCTCTTCTGTTTTGCAAATCTAATGTGGTGTGCTATTATCATCTGAGATCGCGGCTTGGAACATCCACAATCACATCAGATTCATCACTCAATCAATCCTATCGATTAGCTTTGGTAAGAGATCTCTACCTCAAGAACTCACTCTCTCTGGATTTAAATCCATCGCTATGTAATGTCCCCTTTTCCTACAATCGAAGACCTTTGGCCCATTTTGTCAACACCGACGACCAAAGGAAAAATATAAGGGTGACTTAAGTTATAATAAATTATTATAAAGTGCTATAAAAAATAAAATAAAATAATTAAAGCACTTATAGTAATTCATTTAGCTTAGTAAAATGTAAATTGTAATTCCTATGGAAAATATAATTTGCCTTAAGCAGCAAAAGTCGTTGTAAAGGGATTTATTATATTTGATTCCTCCTAGAAAGGATAATGGCGACTTTGGCCCCCCAAAGGGGTAGTTAATGAAGCCTAGGAAAGATAAAAACATAATTAATTTATGTATTCCCCTTAGAGAAATACGACTTGTACTAGGAGGTAAATGTTGTTGGGAAAAACATTTAATATGGGAAAATATTAAATGTTTGCATAGGGAAAATCATGTGAGCTCATTGGCTGGTTTGGAGGTTGGTTGTTGGCTCTTTTCTTTTAAAAGGAAAGTCGACTTGCCTCCTCCATAACGGAGATTTTTATATGATATTTTCTCTTGCATAGAGCTTCAGCTTTTGCATTAAAAAATTCTAAGGACGAAACCCCTTATGAATTCTACCTCTTGTGGACGAAAACCCTAAGAGTTTGAGAGGGTTTTCACTCAGAAATTCCCCATTGATTGTAATCAGATTTTCAGAATTATTTTAAGTCATTTCCAGCAGTGTATTTTGAGGGTATTTTGGAAAATAAATTGCAGCAGTTCTTCTATTGGATCGACCCAATTTGGGACTGATTTGGCATGTTCTTTGAGGTATTTAAATCTGATTTCTATTGTCAAATCATCTATAGATTTTTGTGAATTTGAAGCAAAACAATTTTATAATTTTTAGAGGGATCTCACAGATGGTTTTCAAGCAATTTTATAATCAAATTTCAGATCTGACTTCTGATCATTTGTGGCTTCTAAAAATTCTGATTTTAATATATTTGGGCTTCATAAAATATGGCAATCAATTTGTGAAAAGAATATAATTTTTTGAGAGTGATTTGCATTGGTTTCTCATCCAAACCCTAGCTCACATTTCCTCTATTTAAATCAGATTTACCCTAGCTTTATTGTCATAGCTATCGAAAAGTATGTGTTTATATTTGTGAGGAGAGAAAAATTCATTTTTGGCAAAAAGAGCTATTGGGGATCTTTCACGCCACTCAGCAGTTATTGGGGGTTGGGATGACAAGAAGAAGATATGAACAAAATACTAGCATATTTCCCCCATGTCAGGGTAACTAGAAGTAATTTAGCTCATCTTGTTTCCTCTCTTCTGTTCTGTTTTGCTTCTAAAAGGGGAATCCCATTCTCTATGCTCCTCAAGCTGAACTTTTGTTGCAATTGAGGGCAACCCATGGATCTTCGTATCTACTTGAGTATCAGTGGATTCGATTGTGATTCACTCTCCTTTCATAATAATTCGAACAGTAAATCTGAGACTTTCAGAGATCGCAAGGAAAGAGGATATTTATTTCAACCAGTAAGACCTCATTGAAGCAACATCACTCAAAGATGAACAACTAGGAAGGATTAAGACTGCTCCTAGAAGCTATAAATAAGTAACTCGGCACTTTCACTTTGTCATTATCTTTGTTGCGAATTCAAAATATTTGAATATCAGCAGCAAGAAAAGACTTTCAAGAGCGAATATGTCTCAAGCTATGCAACTTAGCTGTAGTCAAAGAGAAGCAGAAGCAGATTATAAGGCTTGATGATGAAGAGCATGGTCAGGTCCATCTTCAAGTTAATCTTCCTTTTGGATCCCCTGTTCATCCTTTTCCTTTATTTTCTAGAGTTTAAACTGTGACAAATCCCTTTTGTCTATGAGTATTTCTTGCCATATGAATCAAAACACTTCCGGTGCCAACCTCTCATTGCAAATCCTTAGCCAATCAACAAGGGTTTACTCCCTTGCCGATTGCAGGTGTCTCAAGCAACCCTACCAAGCACTGACAAGAGCCTACCTTGGCACCTCTGTCCTGAAGTTGGGCATCAGAATTCCAACCATGCTCGTCTTCCTACACCAAACTGCTCTACACCTGTCACAACACTAAGACTAGAATCACTAAAGGAAAAAAAGAACAATTTGAACAATTACTCAAGCCACAGAGTTTCACCAGCCTCAGAAGTTCTCTCGGACAACATATCCGAATGACCAAGAATCTCTGCCATTCCCGACCTCTGATCAATCGTTTCTGAGCTAGTCAAACACTATCTGGCTTTAGTTAGCAGAATCAATGACTTGAATGATCACATGAATCTGATGGTCTTACACAAATGAGAAATAGGGGAGCCCACTTCCCTGCTCTGGGTGAATGTTGTCTGCAACTCTTTAACATGACTTCCCAACACCAAGATAACCTCAATACACTGAAAGCTAGCAATCGCTTTTGCAAAATATGGATACAAACAATTGAAAACTTGCTTTATGTGATCCCCTTCAAGCTTTGATTGATAAAAAGAAAGCTCAGAAAAGAGAGCTCCAACAATGAGACACCAAACACGAGATAATGGTGCCAGCTGCAGTAATTTGCATGCTTAGACACTTGACTGGAACCTTCCAACATACACTCCGGAAGATCAAGGCAAATGGATATCTGATAGATCAAGCTCCAGGGACTGCATCAACTAAAGGACAATAACTTTCCACTCTCTTGTCAAATTCTATGATGCCGGTTTCTCACTCCCAATGAATTTCTTAATTTTGGCAATGGGCTTTTTTCTAAGCAAGGATAATTCGTTAATATGTTTTCCTCTATGTTTAGCAATTAGATATTTCTCAGCAGGCCTAGGAGCTCTCTTGTTATGCTGTCCTCTGAATCAGTCTTCCTTTGTACAGGCTGGCTTTCTTCTCTCTCCTGATTTTGCTTTCTACAGGACTTGAGTTTTTGTAACTCTATTCATATTCATGCAAATTTAATCTCCTCAAAATAAATAAATAAATTTAAACAAGGCTTTCATTGATCATTTTCTTGTGGTCAATTCTACTTTTTCTGCCCTAGGCAATGGAATGAAACATTTAGAATCATATAGATTGTATAGGTCATATTTGATGCACATACCTTTTTTAGTTAATATAAATGCTTTATAAATTTTTCTCTTCCCTTTAAAGACCTAACATATGGCTTAACTTATTCACAGGACTTAAACTGGCAAGTAGGTGACTCTTACACTCCAGCTGATGCTGTTGCTCAGGTTTTGAAAGGTGCCGGCTCTAAATGACATTAAAGTGTTGGTCAAAACAATTTCCGACTGGTGCGAAAGTTCGAACTAAAAATCCCAGTATAGAACACATCCATAACTGCTCCAATGGGCAATATCATACCATGGCTTAGCAAATACAACGTAAATAAAGGCTATGTATACTCCAATTTTACTTCACACTGTTCACGCAATGCCATTCCATTAAAGGCCATTTGCCTTCAATACCTGGATGCCATGTTGCTCTATAGGTTCTCCCACCCATTGATTTGTTCACAATCAATTATTGTAATCCTAAATATCTATTTCTAAATGCTCAAGCGACCTATAACTCAGTGATACAGCAGCAAATAGTAGGTTTTATATTCTAGTTTTAGCTGGCCCCATGAGGGATTAACAATTTAATACCATATTTGAAATTGGTTTTCAATATATAATATGAGATAGCTACTCTCCACGCGTGGTGAGTATATTTTTCATATACAATCCATTTTGACACTGATATATTAATTGGGAATACATTCTCATTTTGTAAGAGCTTGACCATATTAATTTATTGATACAAATGTATATATACTAAGCAACATCATTCATAGGTGCATGTGAGAAGCTGGCAAGCTTATGCAAGGATATATAGGAATGAGCGTGTTTTAAATAAATACATGAGTATTGCACTTGATGGAACCACATTAATGATAAGAGTAAGGGTGAAAAGCTGGTCGAAGTTTTGATTTCAAATAGTTATGTAAATGTGTGACATTTAAAAAAGAAAGCATCATAATATGTTATATTTAAATAAAGTATACACTATTTTTTTTTAACAAAATGCATGTATTAGGTTCACTATTGATTGTTCATTTTAGTTCTCATTTTCATAGTTATTATTTGGCTTGAAACTTACAATCTCTCGTATTGAGAAGGGTTGTCTATCTAGGACAAAAACCATAGCAAAGGGATGGATTGATAGGACCTGCATGTACTCCATCCTGCATGGATTGATAGGATGGCAGTGTAGGACCAATCCTAAAAGAAACACAAAAAACCATTTGAATGTAGGAAAAAAGGAAAGGGGTGGATTGATAGGAACTGCATGTACTCCATCCTCCAGTTCTTGCCACACATCTACTCACATTTATTGATGCATTACCACGCTATCGTGCACACACAACTCATGCACGAAGCCTTCTTCAACGTCCAAAACAAACTGAGGCCCACCAAAATAAGAAAATAATTTTTTTATGTTAGTGTGGTCAAAATTTTGATTTTCGGCAATGAAGAGATTAGTGTGAAGTTGTGAACCAATCTAATGGTACTCTGATAGAATATTTTTGTGACTGAAGTGGATTTTAATGAAATATTTATTTGGACATTAGCTTTGCAGAAATTGCACACATCTTTACTAAGTCGTGGAATAGTTGCGGGTCATGCAAGTATTTAATTCCCACGTTTTTATTTTAAAATCCCTCTTTTGAATGACAAATATAATACACCTTTTTCTCATATGACCAACTGTTAGAGTGGCTTGATTATAAATGATTGTACAAGAATCACCTATTCCCCCTAAAGATAATCAAATTTGAAACAGAATAAAAATGCTTATTGGGTTGTCCTCATTTTTTACATTTTCGTCCCTTTAAACGCAAATTGCATTCATATACATAAGATGTAAAATGTAAGAACTGCATTTGTGTTCAGACTACATGTAAATTGCAAGAACTGAATTTGCAAACAACTATTGACATCGACGGTACTCATTGTTTGCTCTTTTCTTGTTTAGATACCTCCTCAAAATATGTTTCCCTCGACACTCTTTCACGTCGTTTTCTTTGTGGGCCAATTTCCAAATTTGGAACATGTTAACTTTTCCTGTTTTTATTTATCCCCTTTAGACTTGAATTGCACTTGTGTGAATACTACACTACCCTAATCGTTAACTTGATAGTTGGGAAAACACACCAATCTAAATTTTGCATGAAATCGCCATCTAAGCATTTTAAGTACACTTTGTGTCTTCCTATCCTTGTCGTGTCCTCTATAACATGTATTCAAATTCCTTTTACATTTTCTTTTTTCTACCAACCCAATAAAGTCAAGAGCTGCAAAAACAAGTATTCACTTGGGCAACATTTTCCATCAACTACTTGCATTTTCAGATATCTCCCTGTATAGTTTCATCTGCATCTTTCCCGGCACAAGAGTTCTCCTAGTTTTGATTGACATACATGTCATTCTCTTCATAGAGACTTCCATTTTCACATTGACTCATCTATTCTTCTTTCCTTTCCCTAGCCCTTTTTTACCCTCAAATGTCTTTTGCTACACCCATCTTCCTTTCTCGTTGTTCCTCTCCTTCCAATTTCGCTTCTTCCCTATATCCCTTGTTCCTCTCCTTCCAATTTCGCTTCTTCCCTATATCCCTTTTGGCTTTCTTGGAATGGCCTTTTCGTTTTGACATGTGTCTTATTCCACTATGAAAGGAAATACACAACAAAAGGGCAAAAAAAAAAACATATAAAGTTAAATAAGTATAGTTTTTTAATTTCATTATTGATGATGGGATGAAAATAGAATATTATTATTTATTAAATAAATTAATCAGGTGCTTAGTTATTTAAATATTAAATTTCATTATTGATAATTTTAATAAGTAGTTATTTAACTCTTAGATAAATAAAAAAAACTTGGTCTATTTCTTTTTAATATTTTTATATGGTAGCACAATCTTGCATCTTCCCTCTATAATAATTGATTGGATGTGGTTATGATGGCATGTGCCTCATTCACTAAGTTTCGAAATGTCCATCTAATACCGACATTGTTGTTTGTTGCATTGTCAATCAGAAGAAAATCTACAACAAGTAAATTCCGACATATCATGATCCTTACGTCAATAAGGATGTTGTCATGAACGAAGTTTCCCATTAAATCACATTGGTTGGATTTGTCTGCAATAACATATAAACCTCAATAAATCATGATCCTTATGACAATAAGGGTATCACCGCAATGGAAATGACCCTTTTACTAACACAATGGTTGATTGGCTTCAGGATGAAAGTGTTTCCCTCATCAACCTTCCCATCCCCTCTATAACCATTAAAAAAAATTATGAATCCCAAAGATCCTATTTGTCAAATCTAAGAAAAGGCATGTATCAATCCCATGTTCTTGTAGTAAAATATATATCAGTGAAATCTATTATTTTGAGAGTTCAAATGAATTAGTTTTTTGAGCTTGTGTATCAGGGAATTACAAAGTATTTATCTAATCTTCTTTTGCAATTTCCCTCCATGCATTGATGGTATACATAATTTCATAAAAGTCTTGCTTCACCAAGTATATATATCTCATCTCTTGGCTTGGTTTTGCATTGATTCCCATAACTCTTTTCAAAGCAAGAATACTCCATGAGATATTATTTCATTCTTTGTTGCCTCAAATCAATATGCTCTGAACTAAATTTCTTGTGATCTATCTTTCATATGTTAACAAAATGTTTTCCTCTTTCTCTAATTCAGTTTGTGACACCTTGACAATATTAATGACATGTTCAAATGCTATGGATTTTGCTAAATACATTATTCTTTGAATCAAAATGACCTACTTTCCTAACTTTCATCACGCTTGTGAATAATGAACTGCATAGTTGTTTGATATTCTGGAGGCTTGAAAGAGGTTCCATTTATGCAGAACATTGCCTTCTATTATTGGAATACTGACAAACATCTATAGTGCATTCTTTGTTATATATTATCAATGTCGTCTAAATCTTGTAAATGGAACTTTTCGGTATATAAAATCATAAAAGTGTGAGAAGATAATTATACTCTATAATATTTGCACATTAGAATATTCTATCAATACATCTTACGTTTGATTTGACATCCACACATGGACATTGGAACTCCATATTACGTATTTCTCATATTCAGTATTCTTGCTATTTTTTGCACTATTTTCATATTCAGTATTCGTGCTATTTTTTGCACATATTTCTCATTTTCAGTAAACGTGCTATTTTTTGCATTATTTTCATATTCAATATTCGTGCTATTTTTTGCACATATTTCTCATATTCAATATCCGTGCTATTTCTTGCACTATTTTCATTTGTGAGTGATTTCCAATGTAGGTGGAATAGACGATTTAGATTATTGATGTTTTAAAAGGTTCTCTACATCAATACGACCTTCATTCATGAATGGAATGATGAGAGCAGCGAAGGATTGATCCATGGATGTGCATTCAAGGCATGTTGTAGGTTGCAGAGAGAAAATATTTAATGTTACTCCTTTCGGACATTGAATTAATTTGTTTGACGATAGATTTGCAATTAAAGCTCGAAATGGTTGTGTGAGGATACCCTAGGAATACGCCTAAGAATATGTTGAAATAACATAAAATGAAAAAGGCCCCAACCACATAAATTGAACAAGTCTCCATACATTTTGCATCTTTAGTGGACAAAAGATGTGACATAGGTGGTGGAAAAAAGTGTGTAGATACTTTATAATTTAAAAAAGATGGATGGAGAGAAGTTATGTTAACGGTGTTCCATTAATGATGTTTAAGTCCGTGAGGTGTGTGCATGGGAGACAAAAAGACAGGCGATGGGCTCGAACGCATGCCTAGGAGAGTCGGATGGGGATGGCGGTGACATGGGGTCCCACCGCCTCAAAATTGAAAACCCCGAGGGCCAAGCAGGGCTAGAATTTGATGGTTTGCGGATTGTTTTTCATATTTTAGCCATAAATTACAACTAAATAAAAAATCAGACTGTAAATTTAGACAGGTAAATTTTTATTCAAACTGTAATTTTGAAAGTTCATATTATTTACAAACCGTAAACTTTTCTAATAGTCAAAAATATAATGTATGAAGTATATATATAATTCATTTTTGAAATATTATATATATGACTTTGAGAGTGATTTTTTTGTTTAATTTTTTAAGAAATAACCAAATACAATATTCAACAATTAGCTTTATTCTTTTTTGAAGTGAAAGTAATAAATATTTTAGATTGAAACTTTTTGTAATAACTCAAGTTTAAATTTAGAAATTAATATATTTATTATGAATTTATTGAACGCACACCATCTCTTTATTTTTTCTCAAAAATAATACTAGATATTGTGAATGTGTTATATATTATCAATGTCGTCTAAATCTTGTAAATGGAACTTTTCGGTATATAAAATCATAAAAGTGTGAGAAGATAATTATACTCTATAATATTTGCACATTAGAATATTCTATCAATACATCTTACGTTTGATTTGACATCCACACATGGACATTGGAACTCCATATTACGTATTTCTCATATTCAGTATTCTTGCTATTTTTTGCACTATTTTCATATTCAGTATTCGTGCTATTTTTTGCACATATTTCTCATATTCAGTAAACGTGCTATTTTTTGCATTATTTTCATATTCAATATTCGTGCTATTTTTTGCACATATTTCTCATATTCAATATCCGTGCTATTTCTTGCACTATTTTCATTTGTGAGTGATTTCCAATGTAGGTGGAATAGACGATTTAGATTATTGATGTTTTAAAAGGTTCTCTACATCAATACGACCTTCATCCGTGAATGGAATGATGAGAGCAGCGAAGGATTGATCCATGGATGTGCATTCAAGGCATGTTGTAGGTTGCAGAGAGAAAATATTTAATGTTACTCCTTTCAGACTTTGAATTAATTTGTTTGACGATAGATTTGCAATTAAAGCTTGAAATGGTTGTGTGAGGATACCCTAGGAATACGCCTAAGAATATGTTGAAATAACATAAGATGAAAAAGCCCCCAACCACATAAATTGAACAAGTCTCCATACATTTTGCATCTTTAGTGGACAAAAGATGTGACATAGGTGGTGGAAAAAAGTGTGTAGATACTTTATAATTTAAAAAAGATGGATGGAGAGAAGTTATGTTAACGGTGTTCCATTAATGATGTCTAAGTCCGTGAGGTGCGTGCATGGGAGACAAAAAGGCAGGCGATGGGTTCGAACGCATGCCTAGGAGAGTCGGATGGGGATGGCGGTGACGTGGGGTCCCACCACCTCAAAATTGAAAACCCCCAAGGGCCAAGCAGGGCTAGAATTTGATGGTTTGCGGATTGTTTTTCACATTTTAGCCATAAATTACAACTAAATAAAAAATCAGACTGTAAATTTAGACAGGTAAATTTTTATTCAAACTGTAATTTTGAAAGTTCATATTATTTACAAACCGTAAACTTTTCTAATAGGTCAAAAATATAAAGTATGCAGTATATATATAATTCATTTTTGAAATATTATACATATGACTTTGAGAGTGGTTTTTTTTGTTTAATTTTTTAAGAAATAACCAAATACAATATTCAACAATTAGCTTTATTCTTTTTTAAAGTGAAAGTAATAAATATTTTAGATTGAAACTTTTTGTAATAACTCAAGTTTAAATTTATAAATTAATATATTTATTATGAATTTATTGAACGCACACCATCTCTTTATTTTTTCTCAAAAATAATACTAGATATTGTGAATGTGTTTATTTCATTTTTCTCATTATAATCTGCAGATTTCAATTCATGTTTGTAGTGCTCCTCATTGATAATTATAATTTGTAAAACAATCTTTCTACATACATCAAAGAAGAAGCTTGATGCATATTAATTATTTTGGATAACATAGAAACATTGCATATTATAATTTCTATTTTTCTGAAAAATAAAACAAGATTTCAAAAAAATAGAAGTTTTGTTCAATACAAGGTGAAAATCGCCACGGCACAAAGCACCCGATTTTAATTATAAAATTAGCAATATACATTTTAAACCAGTAATAACTTCATATACATAAGGTTGAAATGTAAACATGTAAAAAATTCATCATTCTAAAGTTCTTTAAAAATGATGTATATCAATTATGATTTTTTAGCAATTTAGAATATTACTTAAAACGTAAATTGAACTGTAGATATATGACCAAACTGTCATGAATTTTCCTTTTGATAGGCAGAGGTGACTGTCAAATTCTAGGTCTAGGGCCAAGTGCCCAACACACTCCAATTTATTTATTTTATTACAAAAAAGAACACCTCACATTCATGGGTTTCCAATTGAATGTGGGGTCTGTAACAAGGAATCACATATGACTATTGTTATGTAATATCATAACAGGACTTGTGGGACCCACAATTCCTGGGTGACCACCTCCTATGGACTTACCCGTGTTGCACATGACAAACATGCTCTCCACCTCACATGCATCCAACCCCGATCGTCAATACCTCCACGTGGACCCCACGTCACTGCCATCCTCATCCGACTCTTCTAGGCATGCGTCTGAGCCCACCGCCTGCCTTTTTGTCTCCCACACACGCACCTCACGGACTTCGACATCGTTAACAAAACTTCTCTCCATCCGTCTTTTTTAAATTATGAAGTATCTATGCACTTTTTTCCACCACCTATGTCACATCTTTTTTCGACTAAAGATGCAAAATGTATGGACACTTGTTTAATTTATGTGGTTGGGGGCTTTTTTTATCTCATGTTGTTAGACCAATTGCCTGGATGAATTTGAAGTAAGGAAGAGAGACCATATGTGAATGATTGTTGATCAAATGAGAAGTCTTAGCTTTGATTGGTTCATTGAAGGAGTGGGAGATGATGGATCAAATCTATTCGATCCAGAGTACCAAGTGGTAACATCTACACCCCTTCCATCTATCTCACGGAGCATAAGATAATCATGTAACATCAATGAAAGGACTGTGGTAGTGATTCAAAGATCAAGGGAGTGTTTCACAAAAAAGAGGATTGCTCTCATTGAGTCTAGTGGCTTCCTAACTCTCTCAAGGCAACTATCTCACATCTAATCAATTGAAGGTATATGAGAAAACTACGAGCTCCTCTCAATCATGGGAGCCCACGAAGAGAAAAGAAATGGAAGAAAAAAACACTGAAGGATCTCACCCGAGAGGCTCCACAAGAAAACTAGAGTCATTGAGGACCCTGTTGAAGATCTCAAACAAGGTGAGATTGATCATTCGCAACCTCCATTTTTGCATTGGTTCCCAAGTGTTTCCTCTTCAGCAACCAAGTAATCTCATCAAGTACAAGATATGATCCCTCATCATGAACCTGAAAGTGACATCATGTCTAATGTTGATCCCATAGCAACTAAAACCTTTCCTTGGATTCAAGAACTGATTGGGAGTGAGCCAAGGACACTGCAACAGCGAAACCGGATTTCACAGCTATCTCAAGGATTGTAAAGACCAAGCGAGGTAAGAAAGAAGAGGTAACTTCTCGCTTTTTCAATAGTGTTTCTGGTAATCAGTATGTAGAATTTGTCAGGCCAAAAGTTGTGAAACCCATATAGGAGATGATTCAAGCAGACTGTGAAATGACAACAATCTCTTTGGGTTAAGCAACACACGAGGTTGATGCACATTTTTTCAAGGAGTCTATTGCTCGTATGCTTTCCAGGAACAAGGAGTATAAACATACAATTGAGTAGTTGGAAGAGCACGTGAGAACTCTCACTTCTTGTGTGTAATCATTCGTGGATCCTAATGCAATTCCATATCTTCATGCCAAGGTTGTTACTCTTATTAGCAACTTCAACCCCGCAACAATCAAGAAGGCTCAAGGTCACACAATGCATGGAAGGGTTAGTGACAGGTGGGTTGAGAAAAATTTGGAGAAATGGAAAACATTGTTTCCTGAAATGCTCTCATTGTTCAAGTTTGCTTTTGCTACCGCTACAAAAGTATAGATGACTAAGGAGGAAAATGAGAAGGAAAAGGATCATTGGGACAATGTATTTCCACTGGTGTCAGAGATGAACACTCTTGACTCTTTCATATTGATAGGTAAAAATGTATTCACTTCCATAACTAAGAACTTGTCCCCTATTTGGTCTCGCACACTGAGTGCTCGATACAAAATGTTGAATGAGGCTATCTTCGAGCTTGATCCTTGTGAAGAGCTCACATAAATTTTTTTGAAATTATAAGCAACAGTGTGTAGAGGCTTGGATCTCCTCCAATGAGCAAAAGTTCATCAGTGGAAGAGCTTTTGAAACCATTCGAGGAATTGATCAAGAAAGAAGCAGGGGATCCCTTTTTATTCAAAGAAGAAACTTTGGAATCTGTCGTGGAAATTAGATGTACAATTTCCAACACCACAAAGGATCATCGAGTTTGGGTCAATCAGTGCAAGAGCATCAACAGGGCTTCTGAGACCTAGATCCATGCTTTGAGCTTCGTTCACATTCCTCAAGCAGAAAAGGTAGCACCTGCAAAAGCCCGCTTCAGCAAGGAATTCAAAGGTGAAGAAATATTTCCAGGTGTGCTCCCACATGGTTCATCGGCAGAAGTAAATCCTCTCCTCCATCGGAGTGATAACCCCTATCTTCTTCTTTCATCCTTTCTCATGTTTCAGTTCTTCATTAAGGAGGTACTTTTCACTATTTCGTCGTATTCACTTAAATGAGCTTATAGTATAACATTGTAATGAGTTTTTTCTAATTAATAAAAAAAGGCTCACTTTTGTTTCCTAGAAATATGAAAGGTCACAAGTGATAAGGGGAAATCAAAAGTCGTGGGGGATAGATGAAAAGACTCTTTATAAGGCTATATATTTGGATGACCTCTTCATTCCAAAAGGTTGCCAATTGTAAGTTTATAAGTAGATAGCTTTGCACTACTAAGATACAAACAAGAGATTGCATTCTTCTATTTCCTTCTATATGTTTCCTATATTTCCTTACATGTTCAACTTTTTACACATGATGATCTTATAAAACCAAGGAAGGTGTTGATGCCTTTGATAAATGAATCAGTAGAATTATGTGTCTATGTTTCGTTAGTCTTATCTTTGTTAGCAAGGTTGTATTCCTCTAATTGAGTGTGGATTAATTCTGGTTAATGTTGTGAAACTCTGATAGTGCCTATTCACAAAGTTAACCCTCTTTCCCTAAATTCTTACTTCCCTTTACCTCCTCTCACAAAGTAAATTCCTCCCTTGCACTAAGTGCAAACAATTTGCCACAGGTCTAGTGGAGTAGTCATGTGTGATCCTCGGCTTCACTACCACCCACATATTTATTTTTTCTGCATTCAATAAATGGGAGCCTCCCCATTGCCAAGAGGATGGACTTAGTCCCGAAGTGTTGGTGAAAATCCACTAATTTGTCCTTGCAACAAATTATTTTGCCAACAAGACACAACTCATATATCATTAACTTTAAAAGGCCTTAATGGCATCTACGACAATTCCCTATCGGGATAGTTACAAATCTATTTCAGCTTACAAATCTACAAGGGTGCAAACCTTTTGTTGCTTGAAATTTTACTCTAAGTCACCAACTACTTCCAAAAAGGTCCCTCAAACATGGTGCTAGGCAAGTATTTATAGATCTATAATCCCACCCATTTGGAATTTGAATTCCTTCTAGAATTATCTCATGATCTAGCTCAAACTTGAATTTGAACTCTTGTGCATTAATGGTGTTTAACTACTTTTTCGTGGTAGTTGAGATAAGTCTATTTGGAAGCTTCCACATCCTTGTTAAGTCGGCATCCTCCATTCACTTACCACTTTGTCATTTTCTCCCCCTTATTGGTTCCTTTGTGTGCATTCTACCTTCCACACGCATAGGCTCTTGAAAGATATGTGTGCCCTCGCTTCTATCTAAAGCTTCAAAATCACGTGCTCAAATCTTTGCGCATCGTTGTGTAACATCACCATGTCATTGTTTTGAGTCTTGCCAAAATTTATGCGCCCTTAGTTGTCCCTTCACGCCTTCCCTCTATATCTGATCAAAACCTTCTATGTGATATTTCCTTCTTCAAAACTTGTGCGCATAACCACGTACTTTCCGTTGCGCCCTAGCTACTTAGCTGACCTTTTCTATTTCTTACACACGCTGCCTTACTTAGCCAAAAAAATTAAAATATATCTAATCCTTAAATTTTCCTGCAATGCTCTTGTATCATAGGTTGTATACAACCTTATGAGCTATATGCAAAAGTTGATGTATGTTGTGGCATGGTCAAAAGTTAAAGTTAGTTAACAAGTAAATGGGTTGAATTTTTTTTTAAAAAGGTTATGACATTAAAAGGTTAAATAAACTAACTTGATGACATACATAATACCACTGACGTACCTACTACTACTAATAGTTAAGAACAAATTGTAAGCAACCTATACTAAATAGTCATTTCTTAGACTATTCTAATCAGTTTTAAACAATTGTTGCATTAATATTGAAGTCGGTAAGGCTTGAGATGGAAAAGTACATAAATCCCTGAAGGCAAATTATTTTTGATGATGACTATGATTGTTTATTTTGAGGTTAAAAGGAGGGGGGATATAATTTAAAACTAGTTCTCTTCCTTTCTCTCTTACTAATTTTATTGTAAGCATATTTCTACACGGTGATTCTCCCACAACCAAGTTAATGGTTGGGTTGCGCAGGGCCACATTATAGAGGGATCATCTTAGGCATCCGAAGTTGTGTTATTGGAGATAGATTTCTCATGGATCATCTATATAGACCATTTCATGGAGCATATGATGATGTTGTAAACCAGTTGTAAAAGTTAACGAAGTTAAAACTTCGTGTATGTGGCTAAATTTTCTTCTATTCATATATGTTGCTTGAATTGTATTGAGCTTATAATAAAACACGTGTATCTCTCTTATAAAACAACTTATAAGTTGATTTCTTGTTGAATTTGATTTCATCTTGTAAATTAATATTATAAATTTGAACTGTGATGTGAAAGTTGAATTATATGAGTAAATCAAAAGGTTTTTTTTTAGGATTTATTGGCATATAGGCCTTTCTAAAGTGAATTTTCTTGGTAGCTTTCATCTTGGTAGTCATTATTCATAAAATAATTTATTATTTTTCATTATTTTTAATTTGTTTTCATTACCAATAAGCAGGGAATTCGATCAGACAAAATGTGAAACCAATAGCCTTTATGTTCTCTATTATTGTTGTTATCACTACCTCTCACCGTTATCATTTTCACACGTTCATAGCCCAAGATTTAGACAAGCAAAAAAACTCAAGTTTAAAACTCCACTAATTTACCTCAAGCGGTGCCCACAAATCGACAACAGTAGATTGTATAACCCCTAATATATACTGTAAAAATTTCTTGTTCATCAGTTAACAATTTTAAAGAATTGTAGAGAGCTTGATATAACAAGAATGATAGGTTGTGGATCTTTTATGGCGCTAACCATTTCAATGGTGGTGCTTATTGTGGCATTGGCAACAGGCATTGTGGCAGGGCATGACGGTAGGACACATTGTCCTTTATTTTTTCATATTTTGACTTCACCTATGAGTAGAACACAAACTAACAAAAATTATTTCCTGCAGGAGAACTATCTTTGCAATCTAGCACAAGATTTCTATCTTGAAGTGCTTCGCATGCTTCTTGCATCATTCAATTTGTTGTAATCAACATTATAAAAGAAAATATCTGTTTTGAACTAAAGGCGGAATCCATATAAACAAGAAAATGTCCTATACACTGCTAAAGTTTTGAATTTTTAATACATGGCTGTTATTTTCTTTCTAGTTTTCACATGTTGAAATTCAATCACCTATCATTCCATCTGAGCTGCAAGTGAATAGGACAAGTACGCTGTGGAAATGCAATATTTATTTTCCAATAGGATCTCAAATCACTGTCATTATTACTGTTATTTAGGTGGTATTTTTGGTTTGTGTGGTTGCATGCTCGAATACCTTGCCACCTCCAGAACAGGGGGAAATCGAAGGAGATGTTTTCCACGAGAGAGGGAAGGCTTGATTATTTTTATTCTTCGTGATTGTCGTGTTCTTTCTCATAAATATTAGGGATGCATTGGTCCTGATGCTCTGTATCACCTTGGTTTGGCTCATATTAGGTTAAAGTTTTATTACCTTATCTAGCTACCACTTCTTTACATTTGATAGATATTGATCAGACTTTCAGCTATTATTTTGATGCATTGGGTCTAGTCTCTGTAAAACTTTTAAACCAATGAAGTTCTTGGAGGAATTTTTTTTTATGTATATTACCTAGCTATGCTCCAAATTACGCAACTAATTCTTATTTTTCCTCCCTCCCCAATGTGCCACCTCCCTCAAAAAGGAAAACTAGATATAAAGTATGTTTGGTTGTGTGTAATTTCAAGATTTAAAATTGGGAGATAATTTTTTAATATGAAATTTGTGTCTAGCAGTAGGTTATTGGATCTAGTGTAGCACAAAAGATACAGTTAGAGATTTTTTCTCCATATTGTACCACATGTCTTGATCTCACTTCCATTACATACCCGCAAAAAACTTGTTGCACAACCCTACTATCTTAAAAACATATCTTATACTATGGTATTGTGATCTTGTACCCCATGTCATGATATCGCAACACACATCCCATTCATTGCACATATGTAATGCTTCATCATAATCATGTGAACCCATAGTATGCTCCATAGTGTGATATGTCATCATGTCCTACCTTATCAAACTCTTATCACCTTCACACACCATGTCTTATTACACCTCCCCATAGCTTTGCACCATGAGAGAGGCCACCACATGTCATTATGTTACACCAACATGCAACCCACACCTTCAATGGGATAATGAATGCACTTTCAGACACTTATTACACAAGCCAAATCATAAATTATAAGTGGTGAAACATAACTTTGTTTCATGAACGTGGGATAAATGCCTTAGCCTCTAACTACATGATCTTTCGTTGTAGACCTAAGATAACAAGCCCACAAAATCTTTGGTTGTACTCAAAAGGTCAATTTTTTACCATGAAACTTGCCCAATAAAACTGCAACTCATTTATGCTCTCCTATATATTCTAAAACAAGAGAATAACAATTTTTCATCCTTAATAATTATCTTCCTTATTTCGTCGAGGAAATCATGCTCCTCTAATTTATCAAGACACCCTTTTGATACAATGAAATTAACATAAATGCTAAATAATCTATCAACTACCTTATTTCCATCTCTTTAACATATAGAAATATGACATCTTAGATTCATCGCATTTCTTAGGTCATATATCTACACTTACAAAATTTAATTATTAATTTTCCCTATAGTAATAAGTATAAAATGTCTAGCAAAATCCCCATATGTATGGATGTGGGATTCTATGTGGCAAGATAGTAGCACCCATTTGATGTATCGTAGTTTGATTCTTTCATACACCTTTCTATTTGTTAAAGTAGATGGAATATTTTACCTTTTTTACTAGATGAAAAAGTAGTAGTGATCGTTATAATTCATTCATTAATACTTTCAATAGTGTTGATAAATGTTTTAATTAAAATTATAATATATCTAACATAGTTATGTTTCTTGAGTATATAACTTATGTAAAACGTTTTTTCAATAATTAAATTTTGTTCTTATTTTAATTATTTATAGTCTTCAATAAAATAATATTATATAGTAAGAAATATATTTTATATTGAAAATACCTATTAGTGTTTCGCAAGCACATATGGATGCTTTTTCTAGTTTATGTTATGTGGATGAGTTATTTATTCATTGTTGTTGAAAAAAGATGAAATTTATTGCAAAGACTTGTAAGAAATGTTGGATGTGTGTTGTGTAACTATCATAATATATATGAAGTCTAAACTTTTAAAATTATCTAATAAGTGATTAATGAAAGAAAGTTTATTGTATAAGAAGATAACACTTTAATACAAGTTACTTATGTTAAACGTGGTAATAATCTACAACTTGTGAAAGGTTTGAAATTGTGTATAGATATTTATGTAAGAAATGTTGGATGTGTGTCGTGTTACTATCATAAGATATATGAAGTCTAAACTTTTAAAATTATCTAATAAGTGATTAATGAAAGAAAGTGCATTGTATAAGAAGATAACACTTTAATGCAAGTTACTTATGTTAAACGTGGTAATAGTCTACAACTTGTGAAAGATTTGAAATTGTGTATAGATATTTATGTGGTTTATTGACAACCTCATCTAGAATTTGAAAACTATAGATAACTAGTACAAGTGATGAAGTATTTAGTTGCTCGTGTTGTTTTTATAATTAAATAAAGATGTTTAGTAACAACTGAATTAAGTTGAGTCATTTGTATCGAGGTAAAAACAAATTAGTTAAGTGGCAAAAAGGTTGTCTTGTTAAGCAAGTTCTTCATCATAAAGAAAGGTCAAATATTTGGTAAGCTAGTGGCGAAACAAAATTTCTGGACTTGTTGCAGTATGTTAATTACATGAAAGATTAGGAAACCAAGGTGACTAAGTTTAAGTCAAGACTTAGAGATGTAAGCATGGATATAAAAAGAATACTCGACCTCCCCTTCGAAATACTAATCCTACCACTAGAGCCAACAAATTTCCAGTAACTCGGGGGGTTCAAACTATGTTTGTTGGATCTGCAACAAGGATTGTCCAAAGTACTACGCAAACAATGGTGGAAATCACCAGGTGTATGTAGTCATGTCTTACCACCAAGTTGAACTATAAGCCACCCCGATTGAAATAAGAAGTACTTTGTTTGGCATTTCCTTAATTGTGTTGATTGATTCTAGATCCTTGGATAGTTACATTTCTAAAATAAGTATTTCATTGTGTAACATGAAACACGTAAAAATGAGAAAAGTGTGGCAAGTAGAGTTTGGCGTAGAAATGAATGTCTCATAACAGAGGAGTTGGAGCTAGTGGAACTTGACTTAGGAGCTCTTAAGACTTGGACGAATCTGCATATAGCCCCTATGAAATCTTATGACGACATCCTAGGGAATTCTTTTGGGAAGAATACCGAAAAAACTAGTATGTCATCGTTTCATGGTCATCTCTCCTATACCAATGATCGAAATTGTGAATTTTAATATGAGTTAGAAAGCTCATTAAGTGAACTAGTTTTACTGCCCTAAAAGTGTGCCTTCGACATTACCATTTGGGCACCAACCAAAGGTTCAGGTGTCAAAAAAGCTCCAACGAGGCTCAAAAATGTAAATTACAAAGATTTTTTTGGGTCATGACAAAACCTCTAAAGTTCTTGGGTAAACGGATGTGACATGACTTCAAATTCCGTTTTGAAATTATTCAATTCCTGCTAAAAATAGATGTAAAAGGCATGAGAACCCAAATGAAAAGAGAGTAGGAATTGTAGCAAATTGTAAACATTAGGTCTTGAAGCTTCTCGTTTCTTCTCAAAGATTGCTATCATTTTATTATATGCAAAGGAGCAACTTCTCATCTCATTTAAGAGATTGCTACCTTCTATTTGATGTGGCATGTGAGAAATAGCTCAGGGATATCACCGCGTCTCTCCACAAAGATTTCACATATCACCACAAAAATAGTAACTCAGACTCTTCTCATAGGTAGTCATACATACCTTTCATATAAATGAAGCAGTAAATTGTCTTATGAAGAACTTGTCTCTTTATGTATATTTTATTCATTCATGGTTTGTTTTGCCATAGTTTTGTGTATCATTTTATGCTACGGTCCTGCAATATTGTATGATGTTGCAATTGTTGTAATTAAAATCGATTCCTCCTCTAACACATCAATATTCACAATTTAGTGTTTTGTCCACTGGATTCCCCCTAAAATCTAGATCAGTGGTATCCTAAGGGAAACAAATATATACAATTTGCATAAATTTTACAATTCATAGGAAAAGCAAGCAGCAAAATAGTGTAAGACACACTTCAAGATGTTGATCCATTTTCAGCACCATGAAATGAGCAAGTGTCACCCATTGAGAAAAATGAATATTCAAGCATTGAAAACCAACAATTGTAAACCAACATTAACATCATCATGGAGTAGATGATGAATATGCAGAAGAATATTTCCCAATTTGGAAGCATCATCGTTGAAGGATAATAATTCAAAGCAAAGAAAATGTGCAACGACATTGTCAAAAGCTTCATAAGAAACTTGCAAAAAAAGAAACATATTGCGATGAAGATCAAAAATACCTAACCATCCTATAAGATGAATTCGAAGAAATGAAAGAAAAGAAAAAGTTGTGGGAGATGCACAGACAAACAAGAAAAATGTGGTATGCTTTTTTGGTTCCTTACATTCTAATAATCCTCCATATTTGCTTGGTAGTTTTGAGGAACACAAAAAGTGTTGGTTTCAAATTGTTAAACAAAATAAGATTCAACAATCAAGGCCTTGGAAAGATGGTCAAGGAATTCAGAAACCTCTCAAAGTAGAAAAGAGGCGTAAGAATTTTGGTCTTGAATATGGTGGAGAATCATCTCAATCCACCATGGATTCCACTTTCATTAAAGCAAGCATCTAGAACAACATGCTCGACATTGGTGTGTGTCTTCTCCTTGTGCATGGAAGGTATTTATTTCACCATATTATTTGCAATTACTGTGGTAGAAAGAGATCACATTTTGTTCATTGTTGGAATCTACATCCTTATGATTTATGTTTAAAAAGGCAATTACAGCTCTACATGTTGGTTGTAGATATCCCTACATATAGGGCTTCAAAATCAGTAAACATGAATTTTGAAAGCGCCCCCCCCCCGGCCCCCAACTCAAGAAAATTACTCTTGCCCTCAAAAATTCTTGTGTTCCTCATAAATTTGAACTAGGAGCAATATGGCTTATAACTCGTTAATATAGGACAAATGATCAAGGTGACATCCCATAACATTATGTTGGTCAGAAAACTAGGAAAACCAGGACACTAATGCATCACCTTGTTGAGGTCATATTCCCTACATTGATGATTGGAATTGTAAACTTTAATATGCATCGGAAAGCTCATCAAGAAAACTGGTTTTACTACCCTCAAAGTATCTTCTACAATGCCCACTTAGGGCACCAACCAAAGTTTTAGGTCTAAAAAAGCTCCTAAGGCCCTCACAAAATACAAGTATAAAAACCATTATAAATAAATAAAATTTTCTGTTTTGGCTATTTCAGGTCATGGCAAAACCTCTCAACTTCTTGGGGAAACACATGATATGACTTCAAATTCCAAATGAAATTGCTTCATATTCCATTTTGAGACTGCTTATTTCTTGTTAAAAACATGTATAATGACATGGGAGCCTAAAGGTATAGAGAAGAAATTATAGCAAATTACTTAGGATTGTGTAGCTTCTCATCTCTTATCAAAGATTGTTACCATTTTGCTATATGCAAGATAAGGAATGGTGGTTTCTCATCTATTCTCATAGATTGTTACCATGTTGCTATATGCAAGATAAGGAATGGTGGTTTCTCATCTATTCTCATAGATTCTTACCTTCCATTTGCAATAGCATTGGAGAAATAGCTTAGAGATAACAACCCATGTCTCACTACGAATATATG
Source organism: Taxus chinensis (assembly GCA_019776745.2). Taxonomy (NCBI): domain Eukaryota; kingdom Viridiplantae; phylum Streptophyta; class Pinopsida; order Cupressales; family Taxaceae; genus Taxus; species Taxus chinensis. The sequence continues at coordinate 666,763,573 of CM034148.1, forward strand.
GTAGCTCACATCTCTCCACAAAGAGAGCCCTCACTCTCTTCTAAAAAACAATCAATGTTGGATAAAGCCCTAGGCAACCTAGGCAGATGCCTAGGGTGCAAGCATCTAAGGGGCACCTATTATATTTAGAGTTTTATTGATACTAAAAATTCAAGAGTTTCTAAATTCAAGATTTAATATTCATGATTCAAGGAGACGAGAAACATGTAGGCTGCTAGGAAATGATTAATATGTTGTTATACGCAATTAGTTATATGTAAGGTTTTAAAATTAACCCACTTGGGAGTGATCGGACTTTGTGCTTTTGCAGAGGTGGGTAATGAAAGAAGCCATGTTTAATTAAGAAGGACATTAAACGGCCAAGTAGCCAAAGAAATATTGCTTCCACGAACCATAAAATGTAAAAACCAACCCAAGCACTAAAAATAAGCACAACAAAATATATAGATTAGAAAATTATGAGTCCTACTCTATAGCATTGATACTCCACCCATGCCTTTGGGGACTTTTGTCACATTAACGATGAATTTTATGCCTAGATACTTTCTCGCGTTATATTCATTGACCCATGTACCTGCATAAACATATAACGTATGTAGATATGCGGTGTTTTCTTTCAATTTTTAGGTGAGACATGAAAGTTGTAAGTTTTGACATTCAGGGTGACAAATAAGTCTCGTGCATTTGAAAAGTACAGAGTTGCTCAAGAAATAAATATTAGCGAGGGAAGACGATATACATGTCAAGAAGGGGCTCTCCATATACAAATGCTACAACGTTTTAATTGGTTAATATTATGTGCCAACTCTTCCAAGCTAGTACCAAGCAAATTTAGCTTGGAGTCATAGTTCCCACATCTACAGTAAATTTGAATAATAATACTAATGTTTTCCATGCATGTAAGTCTATTATAAATCTGGTTAGAAGTCTGATGTAAAGTAAAAAAATGTCAAAGTCATAATATCATCCACCATCCAACTATACATTGAGGTGTGAATCAAAACGACTTAAGAAAAATATTATATATGGACATAGCAGCTTTAGAATAATATTGCATACAGAAGCTATGGCTTTAGGTTTCATGATGAACCATGCATTAGAATCATAGAGTGAATTAATTCTGCCACGTATTCAATATCAAGGCTACTTGATTGCTATTTTTTTATCAGGCCATGTAGGTTGGAAAACAATCAATACTTGGACCTTCCCAACAAAAGGAAGTGCATCTAAATTGGCCATTTTTGTGGGAAAAACCAACGTGAGAATCAATTTTGAATGTCCACTGTATAATATGTTTATAAAATGAGAGGGGCTATTGGCTCTAAATATTGCCTAGGGTACTCGGAATTTTTAATTTGGCCCTACTCAAAAATAGTCATACATATCTCCCATATCAATGAATCAGTAAATTATCTTGTTCATAGTTCATTTTGCCACTTCTTCAATATTATCTTCTGATTCAATTTTATAATTAAAATGGATTCCATCTATTACACATTAATTTCCACAATTTAGTGTGTTGTCCATTGGATATTGTTTGAATTCCCCACCATATTGTTTGAATTCCCCGCCGTGTTGGAATTAAAATTCACATATAAAGTACCAAGCCACACATCATGGCAACCCCCGTTGCATATGATTATATAGAGAAATGGGCTTTTGCTATTTATGGAGCAACAATCCATCAAGAAATAGAACAAAAAAAAAGCTCATTAAACTGAACAGGATAAAACCAAACTTTGCTTAATAGAACATGCACACCATGACCCACCACATACGCCAAATTTGTTATAAATTTTTACATTGATGTCTGATTGACCCTGTCGTATTATTTAGTAATGTGGAACTCCAATGTAATTTGAATTTCGAATATTTGTTGCAAGGAGGTGTTCTAGACCTGGATCAAAAGCTCCTTGGGAAAAGCCTATAAGCATAAACATAGAAAATATGTTAACTTTTCAAAAACAAATCAGACTAACAATATTGTACGAGTGACAGATTAGAATATTGTTCAAATGAATCAAGTAGTTAATTTTTTATATTTAAATAAGGATATACATATTTCAGCATCCAAGTAAAAGTGATCAATAATATGTAATATTAGTTGTGTTAAATCGTTACAGAAATTGGTTTCCCTTTTTGCACTAAAAACCATAGACGTTGTTTACGGGCATAGATATACTTTCCGCATATTATAAATATTGGCGTCCCAAGTGAAAAGGTCCACAAAAACTTGGATACCCGTGAATTGTGCCACAAACCTTGACCTGATCATGTGTCTTTAATGCAAAAAGAAAATGAAAAGGATATCTCTCCAACTTGGTCATTCATAATCAGTGGTGCTGCAGATCATCCTCAATATGGTTAAAAGTTTTTTTAACTACGTTCTACAAGAGTTCCCTCATGGTCGTTGCAAATCTTTAGGGAAAATTTTACTTCGACTACTTGAACCATAAGTAGCAAAGAGTATGTCATGGTCCCAAAATTCAACCACCATTGCTAAGAAAGTTGTATATGAGTATTTCCTTGACCAACTTATGCAAATCACCCAATCACCTCATTTAACTCCATCAAAAGGATGCATCATTAATGCTTAATTATGTGATATATTAATAAACTCTCATAAATTATTAAAAAGTTATAACATGCTATTTAATTACATTTGAGCTCCTTAATTCATTTCTAGAAGCTTCCCAAAAGATTCCAAATTGTTACAGAGCATGTCCCACAAACATATTGAGCATCCCATACACCAACTAAAACAGCCACCTCCATGCACTGCCATAACGTCCATAGCAAGTGATCAGTATTTCCGTTAAAGAATCAAAAGGCACATAAAAAATAAAGATTCCCTAAAATTGATATCCATTTGAGCTCTAGAAGATCTTTGTCATCTTTGAAATTTGTGAGTTCATGATGCCACCGTTTTCTCATTAAAAATTTCCAACTTAGAATACATGTTCCTCAACAAGCACTAATACTATTGACAATGATCAAAGATTGAGAAAACTCCCAATTCTTCCAAAAACAACAGTGTGCACAGTAAAATTGTTACATACCATTTTGTGGAGTTTACAGTCAGTAAGATGCCAATCAGTTTTGATGAAAAATATATACTTAAACTGATTGAACATACACGATGGAGAAGACCGACATTTAAAAACAAGCTTCAAAGATTTGATTTTTAGGTATGTCTACATATCAAACCATCATGCTGGAGATTAAGAAACCAATAATTGAATGAAGTGGGCATACATCCAATTCATTTTACACTATGAAACCAATAGTTGAATGAAGTAGGCGTACATCCAATTCATTTTACAAAAAGTTCAGTTCATGTACAAAATTGAAAGTTCAAAAAACCTATAAAATCTAGCCTAATTACAATAACATGTAATGTGCTAAAAGGGTTATATTATGTAATTCCATCAAAGAATTAAAAGGCATATAAAATATAAAGACACCCTAAAATTGATATCCATTTCAGCTCTAGAAGATCTGACTTTTTACAGTTTTCTCATAAAAGATTTTCAACTTAAAATACACATCCCTCCACAAACACTAATACTATTGACAGTGATCAGAGATTGGAAAAACTTTCAATTCTTTCAAAAACAACACATTGTGCACAATATAATATAAAGACACCCTAAAATTGATATCCATTTCAGCTCTAGAAGATCTGACTTTTTACAGTTTTCTCAAAATTGAAAGTTCAAAAAACCTATAAAATCTAGCCTAATTACAATAACATGTAATGTGCTAAAAGGGTTATATTATGTAATTCCATCAAAGAATTAAAAGGCATATAAAATATAAAGACACCCTAAATTGATATCCATTTCAGCTCTAAAAGATTTCCAACTTAAAATACACATCCCTCCACAAACACTAATACTATTGACAGTGATCAGAGATTGGAAAAACTTTCAATTCTTTCAAAAACAACACATTGTGCACAAAATAATTGTTACATACCATTTTGTGGAGTTTACGGTCCATAAAATGGCAATCAGTTTTGATGAAAAATATATACTGAAAGTTGAAACTGATTTAACATACACGAATGGAGAAGACCAACATTTACAAACAAACTTCATAGATCGATTTTTAAGTATCTCTACATATCAAACTATCATGCCAGATATTAAGAAACTGATAGTTCAATTAAGTACGCGTACATCCAATTCATTTTACAAAAAAATCAGTTCATCTACAAAATTGAAAGTTCAAAAAACCTATAAAATCTAGCCTAATTACAATAACATGTAATGTGCTAAAAGGGTTATATTATGTAATGGCTAACTTGTGACTTACTTTGATTAAGGAAAATTTATGCTTTTCATTGATGTATTTAGCATTAGTTTGAATAATTTCAGAGGTTCCATACAAACAAACATTTGCCAAACAAGACATTAAGATGCAACGTAAAAATAGAAACAGCTTCGGGACACCTTGCCTTGCTATATAAAAATGCTTTATTTTACAATAGAGTATTTATTAGACATTCATATACTTTTTCTCCCCAGAGAATAAGCTTAAAATTCCAAGCAACAGTCAATTAGAAATAGCCAGTCCACTGCACAGTTTTTCTTCAAATCCTTTATGATGGTCTCAATTGTGTCTGCCTTCCAGACTTTTGAGTGGTCCGCTATTTCTTTATAGAACAATCATTAGCATTCATATCATTATAGTTTTGTAAAGTCATTCATGTGTATGCATATTATGTAGCACTCGTATATGTTTTGTTTATGAGAAATATTTTAGATGAGAATTTGTTTTTCTGTAGCTATTCTAAGTTACCCATCTGTTTTGGCTATGGGTTTGAATACAGTAAATTAGGTTCACCAGTATGGCAATAGTTTTACCCTACGTATGGCTTGAATACGTCCATTACAAATATATATATTCTAGCCTAATAAACAGGAATAACCACATAGCATGCATAGAATAAACAAAATAGCTATAAAAACAGTACTGATAAATTGATAATGCTAAATGTTATGATAAATACTAATTATTAATAAAAATTAGAACCCATCATCATATTGCTCTTGGTATACATGAGAGGCAAGTGTTGTTTCATGTTATCGGTTTGAATTTTTAGCAATTTTTGGGGTTTGTAAGTGTGTTGTTTTTGCTTTTTTCATTACTTTTAAGTCTAATTGTGAAAAAAAATAAAAAAATAAAAAGTAGTCAACAGCAAATGTTATGATAAATACTAATTATTAAATCAAAAATTAGAACCCGTCATCTTATTGCTCTTGGCATAATGAGAGGCAAGCGTTGTTTTATGTTATCATTTTAAATTTTTTGCAACTTTTAGAGTTTCAAGTGTGTTGTTTTTGCTTTTTTCATTTCTTTTAAGCCTAACTGTGAAAAATAAATTATTGTATAAACAGGCAAAAAGGTTCACCCCGGGGAACCCAGGGTTCTTCACCAGCGGAACCCGTCCATACCTGGACTGTCCTGGACATACCAGGGGCAACCCCACATGTGTTCTTCACCAGCGGAACCCATCCATACCTCGGACTGTCCTGGACGTACCAGGGGCAACCCCACATGTGAATAGCACCAATACCCAAACCAGATACATCCCAGACTCGTACCGAGTGCGGTGATGGAAGCTAATCAGTAACATACCCTAGCATTGAAATAACTATTTTTACACCCTAGGAGCTCTGCACTCTTGTGCTACAAAAAATTGAAATGGCCTTGATCATCTTACATCAAGAAAATCCATATGTATACTAAAAGCTAAAATAAGTATATATTCATGCACCCAAAACTGAAAACATTTTCCTGGACAAAATCCAGCAAACTGCCTATTTTCAAAAAGAAGCCAAAAAGAGGTTCTTACTTCTTGCATAAAAATTGAAACAAAATTTGAAACCATGAAATCAAAATATTCTGCTATAATTGAAATACAACCAAAGTAGAAAGATGAATGACAATTCTTCTGAATAGTGAAGTATAATATTTCTATGTAATCTCCTTACACAATATGAGCCAGGGAATGTTTTCTCACAATATAAACTGATGGGATGTTGGCCTCCAAAACAAGGCAAACATAATGTTCAAGTGTGGACACCTAATTAGGATCAAAGCGAAACTGCCTCACTTAACAAGTACTATGTCTATATTTGCAATACATGCAAATGAAAATCCGTGATCAAGTGTGGACACCTAATTAGGATCAAAGCAAAACTGCCTCACTTAACAAGTACTATGTCTATATTTGCAATACATGCAAATGAAAATCCGTGATCCACATGAAATATTTGGCAGACTGATTTAAACAGAAATACTACATCAAAACAGACAACGTGATGCCATTTGAACTCATAACATGAGTATCATTCAAAACTTAATTAGTGTTACAATAGTCAAACTCAAACTTAAAAATCACAATATTAGACATAATTTATAAAATATCAACCATCACATGATGAGAGAATCAGGTACAAAACCATCTTACCTGAGTTGAGAATGTAACTCTCATCCATGCATTCAAAGCACCTGTGTATAGATTTAGCTTTTCTTTCCACCTTTATTGCCTTTAGTACCAAACGAACTCATTATAGACTGCTGCTTAGCTCTTACTTCCAACATACTTTTAGCTCGAAGAAGTGCTGCTTGCTTTTGGCGATAACTGCGACTTCTTCGCTGGCTGTGCCATAATAAAGTAGTAATGAGTACAATAGACACTGAAATAATAAGAAGGTACGGGAAACCTGTGCCCACACAAGCTTGAAAAGCAAAATCTTGTAGACACGATAAAGGTCTTCAAAAGCAAAGTACATTTTTTAAATCAAACTTCTCATAAACCTTGTGGTAACTGATCATGTGTACACTTTTTAAATCGTGCTTCTAGCAAACCTTATGTTGACTCGTCAGGGTAGTAGGATGGTTGTAAATGTCCACCACTCTAGCATGTCAGGTTGATAACAGAAGTAGTAACAAAAGTGCAATAAATGCAATAGTTATCATCAGAATAGTATGGAAAATACTTAACATGAAGCCCATGGAGCGAATTTTGTAAAACGTTATACAGAGGATTACACTGACATACTTATCATATGAAGGGAGCTGGAAATATTTAACATTGCATGCATTTCGTAACATTATCTGGAATTCATCCTCACAGTTAACAGACTTAAATATTTTTACAGAGCAAAACAAAACCATGTGAAAAAAAAATTATGCAACATTGCAAAAAAACAAAACCCTAAATGGAACTTCCCATTTGAGAAACAAAATGTGCAGCATCCATGTAAAGCTGTCATATCTTTCTAAGTGACCTTACATAATAACATTGAGCTGTAAACTAAGCTGTAGGCTTCTTTGCGATTGGCACACAAGAAATTTGACTCTAAGCACACTAGTCATTCAGACTGCTACATGCATAATGGAAGCGAAGATGGGAAATCTTTGCCTCAATAGAATCACTAACATAATACCTCCATAGGAAAGATTTTCCAATCACAAAACTCATAAAAAAGCTTCAACCAATTCTGCTCACCGTCAACATTCATCAGACAAAAAAGTTCACATATACATCTCAAAACCCTACAATGAAAGCCACAAATTAATAAATTATCCAAAATAAGCTCAAATAACTCAAGTTCCTCCTTCCACAAATGTGACATGGGAGCACGAACTTCCTTCCCGACTACCAAATTAATTATAAGAAAAACAATCCCGTGTTCTGAAGGTTTTGGAATAGCCCCACGCCATAGCAACATCATAGAACAATGTAAGAACTTTCATTAACCATGAACACAACAATGGCCTCAAATGCACAAGAAAATAGATCACAGCCACTCACTAATTAAATAGATAGAAGCTGATGTAGGAGTTCTATAGATTTTAACCCTTTAAGATGAGCAATACCAATAACACATGATGATCATAATGAACTTTTGTACATATCTATGTTGCCAGGAAATGGAAATGGATCCGAAAAACGGAAACACGGATTTTCAAAAAACCCTGGATACAAAACAGCATGGAAACATTCGTACAATATATTATAAAAAATGTATAAATATAAAAAATATGTATTAAAAAATACGTAATACCCATTTCTAGTCCATAAAAGACAAAACACTTATATACTATACATGAAAATTCAAAATATTCAACATACTTAACATTTTACATGTTCATGAATCATGTGACGTGCAGAATTTATGTAAAAACATAAAGTATGGCCGAAGAATATTGTTTGTTTATATAAATAGCACAAAGAATATATTATATAACCCAAAGTCTTTCTTGTTATACATAAAATAAACAAAATGTTGTGATATACAATTTTTTTCTATAGGCAAAATGCCTTGGTGGCATGCAAGGTAAAGGACCACAATCATTAAAATGTTGTGATATACAAAAAAAATCCCGAAGATGAATCTGGACAGGATTTATTTTTTTCTGTAGACAAAATGCCTTTACAGGATGCAAGGGGAAGGAATGCAGTCATTAAAATGTTGTGACATACAAAAAAAATGATAAATCTATACATGAAAAACCTGAATGGGGTGTGATGTCAAGGACTGCAATCTATCTTTTTTTTTGCTGTTTTAAATAACCTGTGCCACCAGATAGAAACAGAACTCCCTTTCCATGCCATTTCTGGCGTATTAAGTACACAAGAATCAAACCGGGTACGTTTCTGCGCAGAAACAGCAGGAGGTAGGCCTTTCAGTGCAACATAAGTACATATGAATAGAGACTTGTCCAGAAACCATTGGTTGGCCTACAACAGAACCATTAGCAAAACCCACAACTCACACAACCAAAAAGAATATTCACGGAGAGCTTACTGAAATCAAGTTGAAAGTAGAAGGATTTAAGTGGAAATAGATCCTACTCTAGAAATCATGCCTGCACTGTAAGAAATTCCAGCAAACAAGGGCATGTAGATGCCAATTGCCCTCTTCTTAAGAGTTTCCTTCTCTAAGGTCCACATGGAAAAGATCCATCTTGTCGGGTAAAGGAAAAAAAAACGAGGTAAAGCTTGGCAGAAGAAAGGCATAACGTAACCTGATAAACATGGATCCAGCAAAAGATCTATATCTCTTTGAGGAAACAGAAGCGAACCCTTACAATGAGGAACATGAAGAGGAATGTCCAAAGAAAGCTGTTTGGGAGGACTATGAAATGGGGAACACAGGTTTGTATGAAAGCAACCAATGTGGAGGAGTATATTCACATTGAAGTTGACGTTTTGGGAGCAAGACCATGATTCTACCTCTGATGATATTGAAGCTGGAGATGACATCCTGACATCAACCTGATTCTCAGAATCAAGAAGAGAGAAAAGAACTGCAAAGTAAAAATGAGGTGAAGGTCATGAACCTGATTCTCAGAATCAAGAAGAGAGAGAAAACTGTGAAATAAAAATGAGGTGAATGTATTCTGTTAAATGAAATGAAATTATATGATCTATGGTTCTCTTGAGTTGGGCCTTAAGGTAATGGCAAGCGTTCTCCTTATAAGCTTGTAAGTTTGTAACTGGTATTAATTGATATGGTTGTTTTTTTCCTTTTTGCCTGTAAAAGGAAAGATCCCCTTATCACTAGTCATAACAGCATTAAGTATAAAACCCCGCATATCCCTTAAATACATTGCATGATGCCTCTCAAAACATGCTTTTCCTTCAAAGCATGGAAAATTCTAAATATTTTTGCAACACTTGCCCATTTTCCTCCTTATCATATTTTGGTGGTTGTACAAAGAAAAGAAAAGGTGCAAATATTTCTTTTATACAAATGATCATATAACACATGCATCTGTGAAATAGATGCTGATAGGTACTTATGCCCAGGGACACACCCATCATTTATAATAGCAAATCAAAATATTTCTATATATTTATTACAAGTCCCCTTTGCTTGAGATGCTTCGACATCAAAGTATAGAGAGAGATGGATGTGAGTTCATGAAAAATTGATTCTCACAAGATGTCTCACCTAGTGGTAAATTCTTCCACCTGATTAAATAATCAATGATGTGTCTGGAACACGGATTCCTTGTATAAGTTTTGAGAACACCTTCAACTTTAAGCACAAGTTTTCAACGTATCATCTAGGGATGATAACTCGGTTTGAACAGGACCATACATACAATTTCTTCTTAAGACAAAATACATGAGATGCATTCTGGATGTGACTTGATCTTGGTAATTTCAATGCATGACCTACAAGACCAATGTTCTATGTTCTTACCACTCCAGAATGGTCCATAAAATTCAGGTGGTAATTTCAAGCTTCAACCACTACTTCAATGAAAGTATGCTTTTGTGGTTGAAGATGTATAAAGACCTAGTTTCCTTCAAATTATTGTTCTATTCAGTGTTGGTCAACTTTTTGCTTCATGCAATTGCAAGCACATCCAAGTTTCCCTTAATGATGTGGATTATATTTTGAGATTCTTCCAGATTTTAACTGCTGGTACTTCGATACTTGCACTAGTAACAGTATTGGTGGTTTATACCTGTAAAGGGAAGAAAATGGAAGCATCTTGACGGACATATGGTAAGAGGTGCTATACCACAATTTTGCAAGGTACAACCACCTAAACTATTGGTTCTGTTTATCGGAGGCAAAAAACAACAGATCCTTGTAAGTACTTGTTTACAACTTGTATCTGAGTATCAGTCTGTGGATGGTACAAAGAATTTGTGGTAAAAAAATGCATCAAATTGTAAGTTGCTTGTAAGAAGAGGGTCTCAGTTAAACACAATAATTTTAGGAAATATGTGTATAAAAATTTCACGATGTGGAACATATCACATGGTTTCTTTGTTGCCAAGACGTGAGCATATTTAGTTGGATGGTCTATCACAACAGAAAATATATTTTTTCCTTCCCCAGAGAGTAAGCCATCAATGAAGTCCATAAAAATCTCTTCCCAGTTCTAGCTGGCAATGTGCAATGATTGTAGTAAGCCTATATGCAGTATAAACTCAGTCTTCATTCATAAGCAAGTCTCACAATTTGCAACATACTCCTTTTTATATGTGGATTTAGATTGCTCTATTCACTCAATTTTTGAGTCTCATACATGAGGGGTCTGCATTCCTTCATAAGAACTGCTTCAAGGCCATGGACAAATGCGTCAAATCCTATTACAAAGGTTTTTCTAGAGTCAATGGTTCCTAATATTGGAGCAGTCATCATGACAACCTTAAGTTACAAAAAAAACCAACATATAATCGATTATCTTCAAGAATCTACTATAGCTTATCAACATATTGAATGTAACTATCCCAATCTCTGATCTAGAGAAGGATTTCATCAAAGAAGACTGATGCAAACTTTTGGAAGTAGTGGCAGAATATTGTGTTTGTAAGGCCCTGAATGGTTGCAGGAGTGTTTGCCCGCACAAAAGGCATGACCACACCTCATACTGCACAGAAGGCGGATCGCCGTCTGAGTACCTACTTTAGATGAAATACCTTCAAGACTAGTTATTTTTCATCAACAAAAAGGTGGACGATGATGATATCGTGGCTCTGGTTCTGAACTTCTTACCTTCCTCGTATGAGTCATTTGTGGAGGCACTCCATTTAATGGATGAGAGTCAAACTTTCATGTTTGACAAGGTGAGTTCCTACCTGTTGAAAAAGGGAGTGGAGACAAATTCAGGCATAATATAGTTGTGACCAATCAAAGAATGCTCTTGTCACAAAGGCAAAAGGAAAGTGGAGGCATCATTCTGGTGAGTCCTCCACTTGGTATCAGGACACATGCTATTACTGTCACAAGGCTGGGCACCTTAAGAAGGATTGTCGGAAGCGGAAGTATGATCTTTCGCAATAGAACAAAAAGCCATGTGATGAGGAACATGTCGCAGCGAGTTGCAGAAGAACAGAATTCGGATGACGGGTATGCTCTTTATTGTCTTACGACATCATGCTTGCATGACAATGGTACTAGTTGCTAGATCATTGACTAAGGAGCATCCGCACACTTTTCATGTCGCAGGGACTGGTATGTGTCATTTACTGAAATATATGTTTTGAATTATTAGTACTAGCTGAAGGAGAATCACTTGCAATAGAAAAGATAGGAGATATATGCATTGTATTGAATAATGTTCATAAATTGTTGGTACGGAATGTTAGATATGTACCTTCTTTACAAAAAAAATTTCTATCTATTCGTCAATTAATTGAAAATCTCAATATTTTTGTGGCTTTCTGTGGGAAGAAGTGTGTTGTCTCTGATGTGAAACAGAGACGGATGATTGCCCTTGGTATTGGGCAAGGTGGCCAATATCGGCTTGTTGATCCTGCTATGATCAACATGAATGCACGTGTGGAGGACAGCTCCACCATACAAGATATACGCGAGGCTAACATGCCTTGGCAGCCTTGGCAGGATGGATTTCCCTCATTTTGAAGAACAATTTGTTGTGGATGGAGACTCCACTATTCCAGATGCACCTACGGTGCATGGTGAGATGGCATGCCAAGCCACTCACTCAGAGGTACTTGCTCAAAGGACAGTAGAGCGTGAACAGTTTGCTCATTGTGTTGTGAAAGACCTTTCCCAATAGAGGGGGATAAATGAGCAAACAAATAAGACAAAGGAGTTGGTTCTCACTCCTACTACAGAGATGGTTAAGGAGTTGGTTCTCACTCCTACTACGGAGATGGTTATTTCTCTCACTACGACGGAGATGTTTGTTTCTCTTACTATTGTGGAGTTGGTTCTAACTCCTACTGCAACTATGGTCACATTTCTCTTCCTGAAAAGGTTGGATGAGCACTACATGGTGTTGCAAGGACACAGTCAGGGTGACTTTGACTCCAGGCTAACTGAGTCTCTGTATAGAATCCAGGAAGCTACACAAGCTTTGGAACAAATTTCTCACTCCACCTCTCCGAGTTTCTAATTCCAACACTCAGGAGATGGGGGGTGACACTCTCAAGTCTCAACCATTGATGATTCATCACTAGTCAATGAATCACGTAACGAAGAATCCGTGGACCACTTGCCATATCTTTTGTTCACATGACTAGATTCTTGTTTTGCGGTCCTTTTCCATTCGACAACCGCAACACAACAATGGACTACTGATTTCGAGAGTACCACCTATGGCACAATCTATAGATCTAATGACTAAACATATGGGCTTTAGGACATTTGCAAAATTTCAGGACAAACTTGGTATTGTTTCCGGTTTAGTCATTAAGTAGGTGTGTTGAATATTTATACTAATAATAATCGGTTAGACAGTTGAGAACTGCCTCCAACTGAAAATTGTTTGTAACCACCTCTTCATAATAAATATAATCTTCTTACATCCATTCCAGCAATGCAGTTGTGCCTTCATTTCTCTTTCTTAGTCTTCTTCTGCTAACAATATTTGGGGAGTTGCTTACCACAGTGAGTTGAGTGGCATGATTTATTTCTCACTGGGGAGGAATCCCTTCTGAGGGATCTTTGAAATCCTACAATGTCACTGATAGACTTCTTGTAATTCGGGTGCTTCAATATTGATTCGTTGAATTCTTCAACCAGTTTGAGGGCACAACATCTAGTGATGATTCCGCTAGCACCCTTTTTGACTTCATAGATGTGATTTCATGGAAGTAGAATAAACCCGTTCAATTGATTTCTCAACAATCTTGACAAAAATTTGACTAAAGTTCCTTAAAGATTTATGGCAAATATCACTAACATTTATAGCCATTGAACACTCAATACCCCTATGGAAATTAATCAAATTGGTGTGGTAAAGTAATTCCCCATGGATAGCCTTATGATGTGACCTAACACCGCAATTAATACGTCGTTGTCTATATGACATCCAAGCTTTTGATTGGCTACGCAAAACAATTGAGCCTCTCAATTAATTCCATGTCACTAAAGTTTGCAAATTCCTCCATAATCAATGAGAGAAATCGCCCTTTGCTTCTTAATGTTGCCCTGGATTTTCAATGTGATGCAAGAGCATCTAGGTTCACAAGCAATCTTACATCGCCCAAAAACAGTTGGAATAAACAGTTTGTGTGGATTTGGATGTTTGGTTTGGTTGGGTTACTTGCAAATCACCGCAATAGGATTGCAGTCTCTTTATGAAGCTCAGACACTCAACCAAAGTCGGCGCACATCCTTATTTAGTGGCACCATGCAGAACTTGTTGGCACAATGTTGGATCTTTGAGGATCCTACAGAATGCTCTAAAATGCCACTAACCCGCGCCATGCGTATGAATTTTACACAGATTTGGTATGTGGCACAAGGCTTGAAACATGGCTAAAGCCTATAACGAATGCGCAGAAGGCTGCAATGTAGTATGATGTCTTGCATCAAGAACAGGAGGCCTTGGCAGACTCCACTGATTGCACAACACTCATACACTTGGTGCAGAGCAATATAATTGTGTATAAGGTTTCAAAATTACTGCAGGCCGAGGAAAGCTTTACACTCCTATGCACCAACGCATGTCTTGATTTATGACTCACATTATACCCGTGCATTAGTCTAGATGGTGTGCAGCTATCAGTGAATCCACGAAGGAAACAGAAGTGGTCGGATCATGACAGAAGTTGCATCGTCACTGACAGGCAGTTGTGGCATAGCAGTCGGAAGTTGAAGGGCCTCGGTGTAATGTCAGTCACCAGACACGCGGAAGTTGAATTGTCGGTAACTGTTGTAACCATCACACTTTGTTTTGCCTTTATTTGTTGTTTAAAAGCCATAGGGACAGGGCATTCAAACCAGAAGAAGGAAACAGTTCAAAGAGGGAGCCATTGGAGAGCTGTGAGCAAAGATCTAGTGCAGATCTAAGGGAAGGGTACTGTGGGATTAAATCACGTCCACGACTGGACTGGGAAATGTTGTAACAGTGTTTTGTAGCCTTGACACGCATCAAGAGTTGTTGAGTTTGCATGCTATAACCTCTCAATAAGAGAGGTAAAGAAAAGTTGTTTTCCATTTAATTGCAAGACTGTGTGGATGTCCATTATTGTCTGTGAATTTGTGCACTACGCGGTCTAAGGTTGTCCTTCATTGGACCTCCCAACCATGACTATCGTTTGGTATCAGAGCGGGTAACAACTTTGGGGCAAGTGAGAAAAGAATTGTTCTCCACTTGCATGGGTGGGTAAAGAACTGAGGATGAATCCTCCTTTGAGTGTACAATAGGAAGAGGGTGTTTTAGCTGAGTGTACGTGACTTTGTTGAGAGGAAAAATCTTGTTGAAAGCTTGAGAAGAAGCATAACTGCATAGGATTGCAGCAGTAAGCTTGGGTTGGGATGCCTCCAAGAAGAATGGCGGGTAAAGCAGGTGCAGTGGCTGCCAATGTGGCAGGAAGACTTGAACACATTGTAGAGATATAGTGAACAATGCAGAGAAGATTGATTGTTGTTGAAGAGGATAGAATAAGGGGGTCCGTCCCAAGGGATGGACTGAGTGGCAGAAAAGATGAGGGATTGGGAGTAAGATATGTGGGGCCAGCAACTAAGCGGTGGGATGAGGGAGAAGATAGGATTGTGAAAGCCATATCGAAGATTGGAAGAGGGGCAAGGATGCAGGTTCCAAGTATTACATGAACTTTGAACCCAAATGAGCTGATTGATTGACTCTCGGAGATGGAAGAGAATTTCGAGTTTGATGAGGTAGTTGATATGTAGAAAGTAAAGGAGCTGATTGATTGACTCTTGGAGATGGAAGAGAATTTTGAGTTTGACGAGGTAGTTGATGTGCAGAAAGTAAAGGAGCTGATTGATTGACTCTTGGAGATGGAAGAGAATTTTGAGTTTGATAAGGTAGCAGATCTGTGAAAGGTAAAAGGTGAAAGCTAGCATAGACCAAGCTCAAAGGGGCACGCAGCCTTGTGGTGGAAAGAAGTGCACGGCTCGAGAGGAATAGGAAAGGGTGAAGATAAGATTACCCATTGGGAAAGAATGGTTGCCAAGTTGAAGGGAAAATTACTACCCACAAATGACCACATGTATTTGTTGAAGAGGCTCCAAAACTTGAGGCAGAAGGAGCTAAGTGTTTAGGACTACACGGAGGAGTTCCACAAGATCACTATCTCAGTTGGGCATAGTGAAATGGATCAAGAGAAGGTGGCACAGTATATAAATGGGCTCCGATTAAACACCCAGGATGAGATCAGCATGGTGAAGCTGCATATTGTGGAGAAAGCATATAAATATGCTTTAAGGGTGGAAGAAAAGTTGTTGCACAGACAACCAACTGCGTTGAGAGGGGAAGGGGAGGCTCAGCAGTGATAAAGAGCAGCCTTCCTACAAGCACAACCAGCAATGGATGTGCGGAAGGTGCTAGCACTGCGCAAAGTGCGGCCAACCTGAGGATGATCTACTTCGGAAATAGGAAGCAGTTTGTAACGAGAAGGGAAAAGGATGATCATTAAATGGAACATGCTTTAGGTGTGGAGAAGTTGGTCACCATGCTTCTGAGTGCTCTCATGCACATTGTAACAGTGAGAAGCAGAGAAGTGAGAGTGGTTCGCATGTCCTATAAGAGGATGCAGAATCCATAGCATCACCAATACATGTAATGTCCCCTTTTCAGAATTAATTGATTTTGGATACCCGAGGCCTATTCTTTTTGTTTCCCATAGGCTACGGGGAATTAATGAGGGAAATAAATTGAATTTAAGTGATTCAAGGGTACTTTTATATTTTAATTGGAAAAAAACACTTAAATTATATTTTAGTAAGTGTGGCCAAAAAATAGAAGTGGAATAAAATATTATATTTCCAATATGGGGCGCGAAAAGCAGAAGTGAGTGCTTGAGGAATAAAATAATAATAAACTAATCAATTTCCAATTTGGGGCGGCCAAAGGTAGAAGTGTTTGCATGAGCATCAAATTTGTATTTTTAGGATGGAGCGCCAACCTTGGATATGCCAAATAAAATAATTTTTAATTGTTTTTAGCATGCATGAAACTCTTAAGGTGGTGCCATCCTTTGCGATCAATAAGAGAAATAAAGATAAGCTGTTGTTTTCCAATTGGTTGCAGGACAGTGTGAATGCCCATTATTGAATGTGAATAGGTGGACTGCACGATCTAAGTTTGTCTTTCATTGGACCCCATAACCGTGATTGCATCACAAAGCATGCACGAAGTCCGCTGGATGTTTCTTATTCTTCTATTGGTCGTGTTCTTGTGTATCATCAAAAATGAACAGCTTTTTCTCGAATCCTTCCTCCACACATATTTGCATTTAAAACATAATCCTTATGTTTTCATTTTGTAATATTCCTTGGTAGTTATCTTCTTCATTCATTTATGATACATATTTTGTTTTTCGTTAGTTGGAGCTGAAATTACAAGTGTCTCAATCCTTTGAGTGAAATTCTTGTTTATTTATTTCAGATATAACCGCCTTTTGTCTTGGTTTTGTTTTTGTCTCCTAATAATTTCAATTGTACCCTCTAACTCAATATTTTCTTTCGTGTTTGTTGACAACATTCATTGACATAGAGCGAAATTCAGCTTTAGGCCCATCAATCCCTTTGATCGTTGCAGATAATATACGACATGATATTGTAAATGCAACCTAGTCTAAAATGAATTTTGCATCCAAGAAAAGATAACAGACACCACACAAATAGCAATCACAATGCATGCTAGGACTTCATGTCCTACCTGTTTTTGCCTCGCCCACTTCTCTCTATTACCTCAAATAGAGGCATGAGGAAAGATGGGGAAGAAAAGACATATGCGTCCTACTTGAATCTTACAGATTGTAGTGCCCTTTTTGCTATGGCCCCTAAATTTAAGTCATATTAATCTTCCATAGCTTATGCTTTCTCTCTCCTCGCACATTATTAATTATATTCTATTATCTCCTAGAATCTTTTCTTCTATTAGTTACTTGTACATGTCCACTCCTACTAGTCACTTGTATATCTATCCTATCGTGAGGGACAAGTGCTTGCCCGCCCCCTCCCCAAATTATTTTCTCTATTGGCAGAGTCTTATTTTCTACGTGGCGCACAAGGGCTCCTCTCCTATATTTTTTCATGGCGATGTTGAAAGAGGCTTATGTCAATAATTGTGAAATTGAAATTGGGAAGTTGCCACCCTTTCCATGCTGACTTGCTGCTTTCTACTACATAGTGATGTAAAGTTGCTGACAAGTCGTATCTAAGTATCATCTTGGTGCTTGAATACAAACTCTTTTGTTTGAAATTCTGATGCCTTCTATTTGGTGAGTTAATTTTCTACTAATTTCTTTAATAGTTGTTAATAGTAATCTTTCTACTGTGCTTGAATACAAACTCTTTTGTTTGAAATGCTGATGCCTTCTATTTGGTGAGTTAATTTTCTACTAATTTCTTTAATAGTTGTTAATAGTAATCTTTCTACTGTCATGTCTTAAGTCCTATTCTACTAATAAAGTTGTACTATTCATGTCTGCTATGTTATTGAATACAAAATCTATTGCTAAAAATTGGTTATGTTTGTTATTCTCTATACCAATTTTGCAGTATCTTGTTTCAACTCTCGCCGCTTGTGTTACTTTCCTTGCCAATGGTTTCACTGTAAATTGTGGGTTCCACAGTTCAATTGGTAGGAGTCAAATGTTTTAGCTTTTTTCCCAATAAGGTCTTCCCAAGTCAGCTTAACAGAAATACCCAATTGGAAGTTGCAAAATGTCTTTCTTGTTTCATCCAGTCTCTGATAGATCTTCCATAGTGCAGAACCTTGACAATTTGCCGCATTCACGACTCAGATTTATCTGAAATTTCTCCAGAAGATAGAACTCAAGCATGCAGTCATTTCTTCCTTCCTTCTTCGGTACTCATCCTATGTCAAGGCTGCAGTTTTCAATGACCTTGGAAACTGTGTAAGAATTAATGATTTCAGATTGCCTCAAAAGTTGCCAGCGGTTAGATATCATCCTATGGATCAATTCGTCTGTCTACGGGCAGGTATAATTCAAATTCCTAACAGAACTTTTTAGCCATCTCGTTTTCTTTCCAAACAAATGGGTTGTCGAATCAATCTCTTCTTTTCTGAGAAGATAAATTTCTTAGGCTTGCAGCACCTTTCTCTTTTATTCTTAGACATAAATCCTCACATTTTTTGAGTTATTTTCTTGGACAAGATTAAAACCTCTGATACCATTTGATAAGAACATTAATAACGAAGAAATTTTATAGCTTGCTCTAGAATAACCACGGTTGTAGGTTCTGATACCATGCGGTAAGAACTAAGAACCTTCATAACCAAGAACAACCTGGCCTCTCCAAGGAATAGCTCAATAGATAGAGGTCGAATATAAAGAGTTGAATAAATATCTGACCCTTTGAGATGAACAATCTATAAATAGTAATAGCTATGGACAACACATGATGACCACCGAAACACTTCCTACATTTTTCTATATGTAAAGAGTCATTCTAAAACCGCTAGTCAGCACACAACACAAAACCACAGGGCAAACGCACAATTCACACATGGCCCATACATCTCCCTTCTCACTAGGCATATCAACAGGACCATAACAACATTATGTACTAGATACATCAACCCAAACACATACATCCCGTACAGCAATATTTCTTCGGACCATGCCAACACGAGAACCATCAAAGAAGTCCTTAAATTTGGATTACACAATTCCTTCTTGCTTGAGTTGTGGATACCAACTCGATGTGCCAACCAATCAATGAAGGTATCAGTGTTGTCAGTTGTCACTGCTACAACAGATATCTTAAATACATCTATCTGAAATCTACCAAGAGATATCAATCTCAGAGTCTTTATCTTGGATTTTTCATATACTACATTGATTAATGACTCCACTACCTTCTCTGCTAATTTTCTAGTTGCTGGTGACAAATGGTATCAATCTAGCCACATCACTGTGTCAGGCTCAAAATAATCTTTTTGGGAAAAGTAAATGAGCTCCAAACTCTACCGTATGGCCAATATATTACAATTGAATTCTCCAAGCAAAAAGGTTAAACTTCTAAGTGACGGTCAAATGGACGTCAAATTTAAGGCCGAAATTTCTCCATGACGGTCAGATGGATGTCAAATTTAAGGCTGAAAATGAACTTAACATGCTCACACCATTACATCTACCCATGCTGCCATTGTAGAATGCCTCTCCGTGTAATTAACAAGAAAAATTGTCTTGCCTAGTTGACTGTGACTTAAGAGATCTTTTCCCAAAATGCCCACAACTTCAGCTTTGTTTGGTGCATGTAAAAGATTATTTTAAATTATAGTGGGCATAGTCCCAAAAGTTAGAAACATCACCAACATAAGATAGTAGCTAAATTGAGACTCCCGAGAGGGGGGAAATAAAACTGAAAAGCAAAATACCGATGATTACAAAGCATGATACTGTATAAAGATGTTGCTCACATATGTCGATAAGTTTATAACATCTAGGTATATGTTTCAACCCCATGTGTATGTCCTCAGTTTTTTTTTTAATTGGCGATTCCCCTTTGGGGTAACCTTTGACTTATAGATGTCGCGACCGAAGGGTATATCTTCTGTCGAATTGTATTGGGACATGCACCATCCTTCTCTGTCAGAGTTGACCGCAATCAAGATTTGAATGCTATATTTTACCCAATTTTAACAGTTTATCGTGCTCCTTGGGATTTGAACCTGAGGCTCCATCATGTAATCCCCAATAGTTTTACCCCTTGAGCTCATTTCATTCGACAGTGAGGAATATCCATGTAGAAAAGCAGGTACAAATGGGATAAACACAATGCACCTCACACCAGAAAAGCAGAACATAGGTCACTCATGTAATATACATTTACTCAACAATCTTCAGTGGCAAAAGTTTAGCTTTTACTCAGGGAATAAGCAGAAGAAACTGAAGTGCTGCCTATTATAGTGCATTTCAACATTAAGATTT
Source organism: Taxus chinensis (assembly GCA_019776745.2). Lineage (NCBI taxonomy): Eukaryota > Viridiplantae > Streptophyta > Pinopsida > Cupressales > Taxaceae > Taxus > Taxus chinensis. The sequence continues at coordinate 666,784,457 of CM034148.1, forward strand.
TAATGCTGAAACTGAAGAAATGGAGGATATCCTTGAACCACACTTACCTCGCGTAAATAACACCTGCTGTGAGTACTAGTCCCCCAACTGCCCATGATATCCTTTCACTGGTATCCATCTGCATAACCCATTGATAGAATTGTTGCAATAGAGTTGAATCTCGCACTTCCTCTGAAGAGTCACTTTGTGAAGACTTCTGCCAGAGATTTACCGTCTCAATACTTGTCCTTCCATCAAAACAGAATGTGTTTTCTAGGCCAATAGGCCTGTCCACGGGTTGTAGCACAGAGAAACCTGCGAGCTGGCAAAATTCAGAGCTATTTGAAGTCCATTCCAATCCCTTTCCACATAGGGTGTCTCTAGAACCACATGGCACCAGAACCTGCTAACATAGCACCCCAAAAAAGGGACTGATGAAGCCACCCATTCACATTAGCAGAATTTGTTTGGACGAAATAATATCAAATTCCAGATTTAGATGACTACAACATCATACCTGAGTCTTTGGGTCAACTGCAAAGAAGGCATTGGAACACGCCTGCAAAACAGAATCACAGAAGGACCTACATATCACTGGAGGTCCTGGCCTAATACCGACATGAGGATCACAGATCGAACATTCCAATAATTCCCATAGAGCTAGACATTCCTGACTGGCCTCCCCAATAGAAGCTAATTTTCTTATAGAGATCAAAATAGGATGTGTTTGAGTTGAACTACAACATGTCCTTTTCCGGTAAATCCTGCACGCTGTCAAATCATTGGCTCCTTTCACAGATTTTCTTGGTGGTAGTCCTTCAGATGAAAATCTAGGAAAGTGGCCTCTGGGAGAGATACATACTCCACTTCGATGACCTACACTTACCAAACCATACACCTCATAAGCAATCCACTGTTGAAAATTAAATGACCATCACCAATTCATTGCTTATCTCATAAATGTGAAAGAAAAAAAAAAAGTGTTTTAGACTTCAGATTTGATTAAAAAAATCATTTATGATTTTGAATAGACATAATCAGGGGTTTTCAACTATGCTGCCCTTGGTGGCTTTTCAGTTTGTCTATATATATATATAGACACACACACATTGCACTTTTTATCTAATCATTCCATTCTAATTACAATACCGGTTCTTGTCTAAACATGTATGTCAGGAAGATAGCTCTATGTTTACTCCTGTTGAAAGAACACTTCGACCCAAAGTGGCTTTACATTGGCGAACCCAACTTGCAGAAAAAGAGTGAAATAGAGTCAATATATGTCCATATGCCTAAACAGCAAACTAGAAGAGCAGATTCATGGACCAATGCCAAACAAAAAGAAGAAAAGATCAGAAGAGAGTGCAGACAAGGTTAAATGTTCTGTTAGACTTTGTAAAAGTGATACATCATCTTAATGATATATACATTGGGACAATCTGTATAATAGAGATTGATGTGGAAAAAACCTCAACAAAATTAAACATATAAGAATACAATCCCATGGTCTTCTCTTGTAGAGCAGTGACAATCTCAGCTACCAGGAAAAGGATAACGGAGATGATTTTCATTCCTAGAAGAAGAAAAGGGCATCAGATTGTATAGTGCTTGCACAAAAGAGAAAAGATACAGATTTTGGAGAGATGCATTTTAAGGGCCAAAAGATGGAGCAAAAGACCTCTTATCTTTGAACAAAGTTTGGAAGACGCCTTTGCCTTCAGCATGGTCTCCATCGGCTCTGTCTTCTCTGTGATGAGTCCTCCTTTCAAAGGGTTATTTCATATTTGTAATGTTTGTGATATACAATGTTGTCTTTCCTGGCATGTTTAAAGTTTATTTCTTTTGAGTTCACCTTCCCTAGTTGATTAGAATATTCTATTGTTGTGCATTTAACTTTTAAGTTTTAACCTTTTGTTTCTTTTAGAAGTTGGAACTCATATTAGTCTCTCTCCTACTATTGTAACTAGCAGTGCTTTCAACCCCATTGGCCTACTTTGGCCCTCCGTGGACAGTGATTACACCAAAGGTGTTATACAATGGGATCTTTGACTTTCCACGCAATTTTTTTGTTTTTGGATTAACACAGAAAAAATGAAGGAATGGGACAGCCATGCATTAATTTAGTTTAATTCCATTTTTTTTAATTATAGTATCCATAACACAGAAAAAATGAAGGAATGGGACAGCCATGCATTATTTTTTTTTAATTCCATTTTTTTAATGATACAAGCTTGATGTGCTAGATCCTTGTGGGCCCTCTCTAGTGTATGATTTGCGCCAAGAGGTACATTCCACACCCTCCATCAACTTAGACTTTTGGTGTGGGGGACTGGATGAATAAGGTAAATTGATAGCTGACATTTTTATAGATATATAACTCGTAATAATGATAAATAGAAAAAAACAAAAAGAGGCAAATATAACACATGCACTATATATTATAAAACAAACTTTTTCAAAAAGGTAGCATACTGAAAAGTTTATGAAAATTTTAATTTGTAATGTTGGCCACATATAATATATATCATTATGCTTTTTCAATTACTAATATTTATAAAAACATAAAGTAGCATAGGCCAAAGGGTTGAGGTGTAATGGTAAAAGATAAATTCGTCAAAAGATGAACCAAGTTCAAATCACCACACTGCAAAAAGGTGGCCCATAACTTATCGGACATACACACGTATAGTGATACATCCAAGACTAGGGCCTACTCCCCCAAGAACTGACCTAGGCCCAATGATTTTCTTAGTTACCTTCAACACAAAAATATGAACTGGTACAAATTCATCCAATGTGCATCTGATATGCACTGAGAGGTATCAAAAAGACTTGAGGTGCCAATCCCTATGTTTGTATACTTGTGGCGGGCTTCAAAACTTTAGCCTTTTGGATACCTCTCGCCACATCTCATATTCATATGAAAATAGATTTTTGCTAATTATTATTTATATATGTATGAAGAAGAATTAATGCTAGAAGGTTTTACAAGAGGCCACATATTTTACAAGGGGTCTTGGATTTCCTAAATATTTTGGTTCTTGGATCAATATCAGTGGGATGGGCATGTATTAGTTTAGTTTAATTTCATTTTTTTTAGATTAATGCCAACCTAAATATGTGGCATGATTTCAATGTGTTACATCGTCCCTCTCCCCCACATAGTTTTGATGTCATTCTTTGCAGGTCCCTCTCTACCCACGATTGTTATGTATTTATGTGTTGATAAGGAATTAATATTGATAAATTTTATGAAAGATTAAGATTTATGTAATAATAGTTCAACACATATTGATGTTTCAATTAATTAAACAATAAAAGTTATGTTCAAATCATGTGTAGGCAGCAATATAATATACACATACAAGAAATGTTCACTTTGGACAATAACATGAATTTTGGAAAGTTTTGATTGATAATATGTTAGGTTGAAATTTGTGTTTGTGGATTCCATGTGTTGTGGTCACTATCATGATACATGACAATGATTATATCAGTTTAGGTTTCCAATAATTCTTCAACAACAACTTATTTGCTTTGGATTTTTCAATTGTTTTCCCCTCAAGTGAACTCTATATCTGATCGAAAAATGGATCTGAAAATACCCAATTCTATGTATTCTCCATATTTGATACTTGTTGTGCAGATGCTCAGCATATTCTTTAATCAGGAGATGGTCTAGTCAGGCTGAGGGTGATCCGGACACTTTAAAATGACATCTGTATGCCATCGTTGTTATGTTCGGGAGTTTTCTAGGTGACAGTTACGCAACCACCACTCTGTCTTTACCGGCGGTCCTGTCCCCGACGATGCCCAGAATTCGAAAAACTCAACACTTGCAAATGTTTGGCCTTCCAAACGGCTCGGTTCATCTTTCCATCCGTCCAACAACTATAAATATGCATGCTCATTCTAGACAAGTGTTTTGGGTGAATTCAAGTGTGAGCAAAGAAGAGGAAGTTAAGAATGTTCTTGTTTTGTTCATGAGAAGAGTTGAGTTCTTGTTGAGAGTTGCAAGCACGTTATACAAGCAGGAGTTAGAATCTTTTCTTGAAGGTCATTGTATGACAGTAAACTTGTAGTATTTGGAGATTTGCATAGTGAAGGGAAGCAATTGCTTACCCAATTGGAGTTTTTCCCACACCGGGTTTCTCAAAGATAAACTCTTGTGTCTCCTTGTCTTGCAATTTCCTATCTTCAGTATTGTGTGGATGTTTCTTTCATAAACATGTTGGTTTTAATGAACTTAGTTAGATTCTTCATTCATTATCACTTAGACAAGATTTGTTCATTGTTTTAAAAGGTAGTTTACGGATCAGATTGGTATCAAAGTAGATTAGATCATCTGTTTTTTGTGTGGTTAACTTGTGTTGACAATTGCAATTAGATGCCCCTTACCTGAAAGGGAAGTGAAAGCGGTGAAGGTATTTGTACGTACCCCAAAATTGTAAGGGTACTACGCTGCCGGAACGATGTCACACGTGCCCCAATGATGATACAGGTCTCCTCGCAAGGTGTTCGGGATTCGGAAAAGCTCTCCAAGTGTACATTAACATCCCGCATGCCCCGCTTAGCCTCTGCGTGCTTTGTTTTGCTCTCCCCCCCTCTTTTCCTTGTTTTTGCGTCAGGCAGGGCGGCGGTCCTTCACGCGTTTTCCAGAATGTTCTTTTTAACGCGACTCGCGTAAAATTTCAACGTTTACCAGCTTTTTTTCACCGCCTTTGCTCGTATTTATGATTCTGGTTCCCTGTAATAGTGTTTCTCCATTGTTTATTGCAAAAGAGTTCAATTTGGATTTCACCTTTGGGTAAATAGGAATTCTATAAATAGCTGGTTGGTTTTCAAGCAAAAGGCCCCTCAAAAAAATTGCCTCTCATCCTCTCATTTCAATAGTTTAGTCTTTCAGTTCTTAGGAATTCATAGTTTTCATTTGTTGCATGCATAGTTAGTGTTGTTTTGCTATTTCGAAGCCACATGATCTTCCTGTGCTAGTGCTATTATTATTTCATACAATCAATTGAGGTAGGATAGTTTTATTTTCAGTCTGAAGCCATTAGAGTTGCAGGTTTTGTTCGTCAAAAAAGAATAGTTTCAGGTTCTGGACGTTTTGTGTTGTATGACTCGCAATAAATCTCGCTAGGAATTGCATAAGCCAAGCTCTGTTCTCTTGCGCTATCCCTCTCCTACTCGCATTGTATTCAATCTACATCCAAAGCTGCTATTGTTCCAATACCTACTTCTATTGATGCTAGCATTAGATGCTCTTCTGGATTCACGTGAGCACAAAGGAACGAGGAGACCACACTGAGGGGACAAAGCCACACACAATCGGATTCGCCACTGTTCTGCAAAATCCAGGTTCAAGCTTTCAAAGTTCTAGTTAAAATATATCAAATAGAATAGTGAATCATTTCATTTCAGTTAATCTCACTTTCAACATTGCCGAAGAAGCTGTGGGGATTGATAGTTTCTGAGAAACTATGATTCGTTCCTCATTTCTGAGGTAGGATCGAGGGTCTTTCAAATATATTAGATCAGTTATTTCGTTATTTAGAATAGATTTACAACTGCACAGGCAAGTAGCTATACTCAGTTGCCTTGTTTGTTTTAATTTCGTTATTAGCTTAGTTGTCAATTTCTAGATATTTTAAATAATTGCTCTTTCAATTTCATTCAATAGTTTATCAAAAATACAAAAACAAGGAATTTATATATATGCTGTGTATATACTTGGTATAATTAGTTTACTTTAACTTAGTTAGATTTATATTGTTTTCTTTCGTATGACAATCGCGGGACCTAGGGAGCCCAGAGAATACGTATTCGAGCCAATCGTGCCTCAACTCAATCTTGTCACAGCAACCACTGATATAGATCAGAATCTTAGAATCCAAGTCTTCCGAACAACAACAGATCTACAAGAAATCAGCCCACAGTTAAGAGGATTAAACATAGAAGACGACCAAGCACATACGTTTTGGTCAAACCAGCCAAACTACAGATTACCCTAGATAAATATCCGCATGACTGTAGAAGGGCTTGAGAGAGAGCAAACGTTCGGTTGTGATCCTTTGGTCCCACAGCCAGACGCAGGAGACATTCTCATTGACATAGACACTAGCTTAAAAATTCAAGTTGCCAGAACGCCTGTAAGGTACTCTGAGAAGATCTCACAACTTTTAGTTCTGAACATAGAGGCTGAAAAGGCATACGACTACTGGATATCAGGGATTAGAGATTGATTCTTCACATGACCATAGGAGGTCCACGACAACAACGAATCTACGGTTGTGATCTACAGATTCCATAACCCAACGAGCCCACAGGACAATCAGACGTTGATGCTGGTTTACGCACATTAATATTTAGATCCTCTCCACTTCCACCAACTATTATCACACAGTTATCCTTGTTAGATATAGCAGCTAACGAAACTAAAGATTTATGGACTAGACCAGAGAATCGCCCATAGAATCCACTATATATCCATCATCCATCTTATGACCCTGTCTGGAGACATACACGAAACAATCCCAAGTCATTTTCCACGTATCCCACAACCTATAGATCAGATCACGCCAGAGCTTGATATTTGATTGGAGCCTTCGAGCAGTCATCCTCGCCGAACGATCGATCACGTCAGTTCAGGTTAGAAGGGCCTTCTTTGTCTTTGATTCGCAGATTCCACTAGTGCGCGTCGAAGACATAAGATTACCCAATTAGTTTGTCTGTACCCCCATGTATATTTCATCCCCACCGACTGTCTCGGCACGACCTTGGGAGGTCGGGTGCGAGGAAGAGTTACTTGTAGATTCCCATGCTCGCTTGTCACTTTTTCCATCGTACAGTATCCTTATTCCTTTTGAAGCAAAGATTTCCACCATGAAGTGGAAGCAAGGAATCCGAGACATAGCTTGTAGAGAGGATGCCGATGAGACTGGAGAATAACGATTCTATAAGTTAGGGGCAAATGTGGCGAGTCTGTCCAAGGATGTGGGCAGTATTTCCTCGTCCATAGGGAAATTGGAGTCCATCATGGGATTGCTCATGGAGAAAATTGGTGTTCCAAATGATGCGTCAGGATCCCATGAAGAAGATACTCGTGAGTATGAAGAAGAGCAACCACGTGCCATCCCTACACCTCCTCCATTCAAACCATAGGAAAAGATAGAGATTCAGCCTTATGATGGAGATGTGCATGTTGAGAAGCTGGACCATTGGCTAGCTCAACTTGAGGTATATTTCAATTTTCATAAAATCAATGAGAGTCAACAGATTTCCTTTGCAAGGTTAAAATTGACCAATCATGCTTTAACTTGGTTTGAAAGTTATGTTCATTCATTGGTTGTTAAGAAGCTTCCTCCTATTACTAAGTGGGCATGAATTTAATAGGCTAATAAAAAATAATTTCTATCCTATTTTTTATGAGGAAGAGAGGTCCATGTATTGGCAGTATCTTAGACAGAAACAAGGCTAGAACATGCAAGAGTACACTAGTGAGTTCCGGAAGAAAGTTGTCCAGATGGGAAAAGATGTAGCGGATTAGGACCTTTTGATGAAGTACATTGGTGGACTACATAGCCACTTGAGGAGACCATTCTATTGGCTTAAGCCAACGGATGTAGACGAGGCTTTTTCTCAAGCCCACTATTTAAAGATGGAAAAGAAAAAATTCATCTACCTCTCAACCATGCTTCAGACAAACAAGGTGACACCAAGCCAGAGGAGAAGGAAAAATGGGAAAGGTAAGAAGAATGCTACTTCCATTTCTAAGAAGGATACTAAATTTCATTGTGGCATTGTGATGTTGACACTCATTCCAAGGAAAAATGTTGGAAGCTTCCACCCAGAATTACATCCCTTAAAGAATAAGAAAAATAAGAAGGCCATGGCTGCCCTCTAGGGAGAGGAAGTATTTTGTAACAAATAGGTGGATGAGACTATGTGTTGTACCTCCATCTGCAGAGAGGTATGTTTGGGTAATAGTAGTAATGCTCAAGAGAATGAACTTACTAAGCTCTTTCATATAAAAATTCAGTTGAAGAAGAACCAAAGTGGATGCTCTTTTTGATAGTTTGTTCGCAAGATAATTTGGTTAGTAAAAGAGTTAGTTGACAAACAAATGTTGGAAACTTATAATCATCCAAGTCCATACTCATTAGGTTGGGTAACGAAATGACATAGAAATCAGGGTTACCAAGCAATGCAATATTACTTTTGGTATTGATAAAAAAATCATTCATGAAGTTATTTTGGATTTTGTTCCTCTTGATGTGTGTGGTGTAGTGTCTTGGAAGTCTGTATTTGTATATCAGAGATGCCATCTTCATGAGAAGAGCCAACCAGTACCGTTTGGTGAAGGATGGTAAGAGCTACATGTCATTTCAGCCTTTGCATGAGACTCAAAGATTTCTTTGGTAAGTGCCATTGAAGTCCGGAAACTTAATGCTAGTGGGAGATTTTATTTACTTCTTCTAAGGGATAGACAAGTTGAGGAAGTTATCTATGATGACCACTCATAGCATGGTTACTAACGAAGAGTATAAGAATATGGAGGAGTTTTTCAGCAGTTCAGGGAAGAGTCTATGGGGCTGCCCCCAGATAGGCCAATTGAGCATGTGATACAATTATTACCCGATGGTCCGCTTCCAGACTTAGGATTCCACATGAAGTCCATGCAGGATGCCTATGAAAGAAATAACAGTTACAATATTTGTTTGAGCAAAAACACACTTCAGGGGTTACTGGTCACTCTGGTATGACAGATTTTATTGAGCACTTAAACAGGTATGTTTTTTGGCCGAACATGTAGATAGAAGTTGCTAACTTTGACAGAGGTTTTGTTTCATGTAGTGAAGGAGAGTTGGGGTTATGTATTCCAGTATCAGTTTCTTCCTGACCATGGGTAAGTTTCTCCATGGATTTTTATGGATAGTTTTCCTACTTCCAAGCACTGGTATGAGTATGCTTTTATGGTGGTATAATGGTTTGGTAAAATGGGTATTCACATTCCTTTCAAAAAATACCAATAATATAGCAGAGTTGTTGGTTGTTGATGTGTGGGTTCATTTTGGTTTGCCTAATGCTATTATTACAGACATAGAGACTGAATGGTTCATTTGTTACTTTTTGGACCATATTTTGGAAGAAGATGGGTACTACGAGGTCTATTGTGTTTCATCCACATCCAGATGAGCCGAAAAGTAGTGGTAAGCCATACCTTGGTCCAGGTTTTGAAATAATCCTAGGACTTGGGATGAGGGCTTGGCATATATTCACCGTCCTTGTAACATGGTAATTCATATTACTACAAGTAAAACTCCTTTTGAAGACATGTTTTGCTTAATTGTTCTAAGAGTGCTTTTGATGTTGTTTTGAGATTACCATGCAATAGAAAACGGAAAAGTGGAACTGGAAGTCCACAAAGATGAGAAATTCATTGAGAAAATTCAGCAAAAACACCTCCAGGTTCAGGAGAGGTTGATAGAGTCACAAGCCAAGTACAAAGCACGGCATGATCAACACATGACTTAGCATTCTTTCCTTGTTGGAGATAAGGTATGGTTGTACTTGAGCAGAGATACAAAAAGCTAAGAAACTCAAGCCTCTTCAATATGGCGCATTTGAGATTCTGGAACAAGTGGGTAAGAATGCATTTCGCTTGGATTTGCCTCCTTATATGAGGATCTACTCAGTTGTGAATGTTGAAAACTTGTCTCTTTGAACCCTCCATGTTGGATGAGGAAGAAGAAGGAATGTTGTTTGCCATCTATTGAGGATCTCCAGAAAGTCAGGTGGAGTTGAAGGAAGATGTGGTATTGCAGCAGAAAGAGAGGACAACACATCGAGGAGTGTAGGACAAGTGGTTGATTGGGTTGAAAAGGCCAATTGCCTACCAAGGCAAGTGGTATTCAAGAGAAGATGTGGGGAAGAAATTTCCTCACCTCGTCAATCCTTGAAGCTTTTAGGGACTTAAAAGCCTCAAATTGGGGAGGTATGATCCAAATATGGATCTGAAAAATACCCAATTCTATGTATTCTCCATATTTGATACTTGTGCAGATTCTCAACATATTCTTTGTTTAGGAGATGGTCTAGTCAGGTTGAGGGTGATCTAGACACCCTTCGAATGACATCTGTGGGCCATCGTTGTTCTATTCGGGAGTTTTCTAGGTGACAGTTACGCAACCGTCAGTTGTAGGGACCGGCAGTTGCACGGTGGCCGCCAGTCTGTCTTTACCGGTGGTTTTGTTCCCAACAACGCCAGAATTCGGGAAACTCAACACTTGCAAATGTTTGGGCTTCCAAACAGTTTAGTTCGTCTTTCCATCCGTCCTTGAGCAAAGCAACTATAAATATGCATGCATTTGATCATTCTAGACAAGTGTTTTGGATGAATTCAAGTGTGAGCAAAGAAGAGGAAGTTAAGAATGTTCTTCTTTTGTTCATAAGAAGAGTTGAGTTCTTGTTGAGAGTTGCAAGCAAGTTATACAAGTAGGAGTTAGAATCTCTCTTGAAGGTCATTATATGATAGTAAACTTGTATTATTTGGAGATTTGCATAGTGAAGGGAAGCAGTTGCTTACCGAGCTCGAGTTTTTTCCCAAACCGGGTTTCTCCAAGATAAACTCTTGTGTCTCCTTGTCTTGCAATTTCCTATCTTCAGTATTGTGTGGATGTTTCTTTCATAAACATGCTGGTTTTAATGAACTTAGTTAGAATCTTCATTCAATATCACTTAGACAGGATCTATTCATTGTTTTAAAAGGCAGTTTACGGATCAAAATCATACTTTCTCTTTGGTTATTTCCTTTAATGCTATCTTTGCACCTATATGTTTAGTTACCGCATTCAGTGAATTTCAAGCAAAAAAACTGAAATTCGCAGAAACCAAATATACCTAAAGAAATTCATTGAAATTCGTAAAAATTAATTGAAATTTGTTGAAATGAAGTGAAATTCATTCAAATTTATCAAAATTTCATATTCATTAAAATTTGTTGAAATCCATTAAAGCTCGTTGAAATTCATCAAAATTCATTGAATTCATTCTTTCTTGGCTGAATATTTTAATCTAAAACACAAAGTACAATATTTCTTTAGTTGAATTTAATCATGGATTTTATGGCTGATTTTTTTTAGCAACAGATTTTTAATGAATTTTATTCTCCACCAATTCGAATGTGAAAACTTATCCTATAGGTGTTATTGCTGGTAATATTTCTTTCTTTCTTTCTCTGGTATCCAAACCAGAAGTGGTTGGCAGCATGAAGATTGAGGATCCCATGACTCGCTGCTTAAGAGTACTCTTGGAAGGTCAATAACATTATAAAATGATATTCCATCAAATTGTATGATCAGTTGAATGCTGCAAAGATAAAAGCATGGGCAGGAATTAAAATTTAGAAAGGAATTCAAAATGTGGCACGCTTATGCTTAAATTACAATGATCTGACTGGTTTGAAGCAAGAGAGATGTGCATCTATCAATGATTATAAGAGAAAAATGTTGAGCTTGATTCAAGGCATCTAACGATCATCCCAACATCAAGTTATCAAGGCACTTGCCATCAAATATTGGACGAAGAACAACAAAAATACTTACAATGAAGAAGTGCATTAGGAGGTCACAAAGAATATGCTTCAAGGATGAAAATGATTACTAAGATCTTTAATGAAGGCATGCAGTCAGTAATTGAACAGTGTAAATAAGTGTCCATAGCTAGATTAAGGTTACTTTGTGCTGTAAAACCAAAAAGGCACTCTCATTATGCACGTCTATGAGGTTAATGGACTTATAATGATGCCTTAACTTCTAGATATGATTTATATACCAGGCAACATGTAGATTTACAATGACTGAGCCATAGCATGAAATTCCTAGGTTTATGCAGATAATAATAATCAGCCATGTGTAATCCAAAAAAAGACATGGTTGACGTTTTATGAAGGGTTTCGCTTATTAATTATTATTGATTTTGATGGGTCATTTTTCCTATGGTTATATTATTTCTCAGACAGCAACGTAGGAAATGGACCAATCAAATAGAGGAGAGCCTAGTGTAATAGTAATATGTTGAAAGAGACCCAGACTTGATATTATTAATGAACTAAAATTATATGATTAGTGTGTGAACCCTTCACACAACCACTATGCACAAAGCCGCTATGCACAAAGGACATACTCTAGCAAATCCTACTATAGGCTTTGCTAATTCACAGGTTCCAACTATTGGTTTATTTTTTCTCTGGGTTTGTCATTGTCTATTTTTCCTATTTTCACTTCTCTGTCTCATCCTCTTCTACACACTTAACACTTTCTCATGCTCCAACAATGCCCAATACTTCCCACAACTTAAATTGGCATTCTATACTATGATGCTTTCAAACCTTTGACATTTTAAATGATATCATTTCTTGAAGTTTCGTAATTGGATTGGTCTGTTACCTTCTATCTTGCATCTTCGCTCGAAAGTTTGAGCCCTTCACCATTAAACAACAAATCATCAGCCAGCGCCAGCTCCTACTTATGATATCTGAAATTTTGGAATAGCAGATCATAAGCAGATGGGGATGGAATACTTTCTTTTAACTCATGCGCATATTCCCTTCATTCCTAAAAGCCTATGCTTGTTGTAACTCATCATCCCCCTCTGCCATGACTATTGAAAAATTTTTAGCCCTAGACAAATGTTGAAGTATGATAAATTTGTTACGGATATCCTTGTGTTAGTGCTCACATAAGCCAAATATATTTTGTAATAATTGTAAATAATAAGTTGTTGTAAAAACAACTTATTATAGTGTGACTGAGATATTATTATGCTGAGTTGTTTAGGTTGTTTAAACAACTCATGTTATTAGACTTTGTGTAATGTTCCCTTTTTCTAAATTAGAAAATACTAAAATAATATTTTTAAAGTTGAGCCGCAGATAACTCTCTATTAATGGGCAACTTAACAATATTATTATTTAAAATATTTATGGGCCCATTCTTACTTTCCGTGGGCTTTTAAGGATGTTGCTAGGCAGAGTACTTTAGCGTTATATTTTGATGTTACTTTATTACGTTTGTAATTAATTTATTAAAAAAATCAACTTTAAGTTATAATGTGGAATTAGGAGGCGGAAAATAAAAGGTGGTGACTTTATGTTTTAAAAGCTCACCTACCACATGGAGAGCCCCACTTGGGAGAAAGGTGCCCAAAAAAAGTATAAAAGGATGTAGAGGGCTCATTTGTAAGGATCATTGGATCATCTATTTTCTTCTATGAGAAAGCATTTTGCTTTTTTTCAGTTGTTAAGGATGAAAACCTCTTAAGAGCAAACTATTGAGGACGAAAACCCCTCGTTTAAAAATTCAGATTTGAGGACGAAAACCCTCAATTCCTTTCACTTTGGGCGCTTCAGAAAAATGGATATCAGCAAGGGCATCGAGTTGGAAGAGTGTTGCAGCAGCAATTGTCAGTGGTTTTGGAGGGTTTTTAGATCAATTTTTGGCCATTCTCCAGCATGGGTGCCCCATTTTGGGAATTCGAGATAGAATTTTTTAGTGTTCCCATTGCTGGAGAATTCTGTAATAAAATATCTATAATTGTTGTCATCCCCATAGATCATTTTTCACCTATTCTGTGTGTTGTAATTCCGCGCATATTTCTCTAGATATGAATTTTCAAAGTTTGCAGTTGTTTAGCCCTGGAAAAATAAAATAAAATCGGATTTGAGTTTTTTATCTAATTTTAAGTGAAATTTCTTATTGCCTAAAATATTTTGCAAAGTATTCCCCGAAGTTATTTAATTTTTATATAACGGTTTGATAGGGAAAATTCTCTTTTTCTATAATTTTCTGCATAAGGGTTTTAACTTTTAGGTAAATCCAAATCTAATGTGATTCTTATAAAAAAGGAACATTATAATGGTATTAGAGCTTGATTTCTCGCTAGCTTGTGGAGGAAAATCAATTCTGAATGCACACAAGTGATGAGGGGTTTTCAAATACCAATATCAAAGAAGAACTCCAGTGAAGGGTACCATGGGTGATTGAGATCAAAGACCACCTCCAACGGATGAGCTAAGTTTTTTATAGGAAGTCATCACTCGCGGGTCAAAGAGAGATGCACCATTCCTTGAGGGAATCTCAAAGAGAAATGTGGGAAGCTTTCACGGGATCCACGGTTGAATTGACTAGAGATTTGCAGGGTTTCAACACAAACAGGCCAAACAATCATGGAGTGGGAAAATAATGGTGAAGGGAGCTCCGTCGGGTAATGACGGAGAGTTTCAATCAAGCCTTCTAGAATTTTTAGAGCGAAATTTTTGCAAAAGAGAAGAGCCACATATAGAGACGTAGCAGCTACATGTAGTAGAAAACATGGACACTTATAGTGAAGAATATGCAACCCTAAATTTTGCAACACGTGAGATGATGTCATTCAAGGACTTATGTCAACTAAGGATGAATAATGGCCCTAGGAAGAACAAGGGATCTCACCAAGACTCAGTCACAGAAGGATCTACAACATAGATTCGGAAAAATAACTCTTCCCCTTCTATGATGGATCGAACAAGTGTTCACCTAGATCATGGTTGCAGAAGATGGATACATACTTATCCTTGAACCCCATGTATGAGGAGGAAGCACTCAATGTAATGACCCTTTCAAGGGTTTTAACCACACACAAAATGCAGATCTGATTTTTAAATTGCAGCAGATTGTAAATGCAAAATCAGCGACTATACCTATAATGAAACATGCCAAAACAACACCATGAAACACCTTGAATTCACTCACCACAATTTTATATATATTATGGAATAATAAGAGCCGAAATCACAAAGAAATATTGAAGAACTCGCTGCTGGAAATTAATTATGAACTGAATATCACAGCCACAAGAAAATTATAGATCTAGGGCATAAAAACCCTAAAAAATCACCAAATTTCAAATTTCGGCCTTATAAAATATTACAAATCAGATTATCAAACCAGATTTCCCAAATAGTTCACCAAATGCTCAAAACCTTACCCAAGGTAGGTCATTCCACCCTTAATAAATCAATAACAAGATGGAAATGAAAGATAGCTCTCTAAATCAGCGTCAAACACCAATCCCAAGCCAAAGAGAAGGGTTTTCGTCCTTCCCTTAACCTCTAGAAGGGTTTTCGTCCTTCTAGGCAAGTCGCATAAGGAGGTTTTCGTCCCCAAATGCAAGAACATGCAGCTCCAAGCTTGCTTTTCTCTAATAAGATAAATTGCGCCAAGTCTAGATAGCAAATGATGCCTTAATATCCTTTTATATCCTTCAATTGGCGCCAAAGTACAAAAGGGAAAGGCCGACATGTATAAGAAGGAAAAACACTAAAGAAAAATATAAAATATTAGTAAAAACATATCATATAGATGCTCAATGTTCTTCTCCTTCATCTTTGTTTTTTTGCCATGGAGAAGGAATGGCAAGAAGACCATTTATCTGCTCTTAAGTGGGAAAAAGTGACTCTATAGTCCTCCCTTCCCAAAATTGCTTGTCCTCAAGCAATTGCAAATGCCCGAATCCCAAACAAGTTTCAGCTACTCCCTTTTTGTAAAATCACCATCCAAGCATTGGTGATCCGCCATCTCTTTCCCGCTGTCCCAATCACCAATATAATCTTGTTCTTCTTCTTCAAAATTTAAGATGAGGGGAACTAGAATTACACCTTTAATTGTATAAAATAATGCAAGTGTGTCATTGTATAGAAAATACAATCTCCGGATATAAAAATGTCTTTCTATGAACCAAGACTTCAAGAACAAACTAAAAATGTATAAATCAGTAGATCTCTTTGGAGGAACCATCTTCACTTTGACCTTTGGGTCAAGGTATTTTCCATCCCAACTTTCTACCATGTTCAAGTCATTGATTCCTTGAGAGAAATAGCACCGTAGTGACTGAATGCGGGCTGTATAATGACTACAACAGCCATGAAGTGTTTGGTACCTTTCCAACCATGTGGTTAGAAGCTCCTTCCTTAGTATTTTATAAGTATACACATAGCTGGAAATTTTGTGAACAATAGTAGAAAGGAGACTACAATAGATGTAATCATGGCATACCTTTAAAATTTCATCTTCTATCCATGCTAGGGGAGCTGGCCACAAGATTACAGCTGATAGAAACTTGGAGAAAGGACTGGAAATGCTTACAAAAAAGCTGAGGGCAGCATACTTGGAGACCACAAATATGATAGACTCGCTACCTTCCTTTGAACTAACGACCTCAAGACCTTTTCCCCATGATTTAGTAGCTTCAAAAGGGACATTCTCATCGCTGTTCAGAATTGTAAATAACTCATAATCTGATTGAAACCAAACCAGCATCTTAATTTTTCTTTTAAACTCATGTGGTGGTTGAATTTGTACATGCCCAACCAAACATAGGTTTTCCCAAAGGGCTGATACGTGAAGAAGAGTATCAAAATGAAATTTTCCAAAAAATTGGGGCCATTGCATTTCCCAAGCAATATTAACTTCAGCTGGCTTAATTTCAAGAAAAACATTACATACCTTGTGCCCTTCCATGAAATTTGACAACATGAAGATGTTAGTGGTGTCCTTGAAGCTTCCAAGGTTAATCATGCTCAGCCCTCGTGAGAGTTGGCATGTATGAGAGCTTTTTAAAATTGCTGAGTTGGCATGTATGAGAGCTTTTTAAAATTGCTAACTGTTTTGGCAAGTTGGGGAGCAATGAATTTGAAACCTTCTTGAGCCATGAGCTGCCCAATCCTCCCAACTCTTCCATTAATATGGATCCATGGGTTAGCCACATAAAAAATGAAAAGTTGGGATCACCATTATGACCCCCACATTGCATGATAGAGCTCTCTTTCAAACTGATTTTAAAATCAGATATTCTTCCCTTTGAAAACCTCATCATAATACCCATATGCCATTTGTGAGAATACCATAGTAATTGAGCCCCAGTGCCTATATGTTCTTTGCAAAAAACCACACTTCTTACCTCCTTACCCCATGAAGTATGATGTGCACAGAGGTGTTCAATCATTGGTGACAAAAGAGGATACAACATATATGAAACATGAGTACTCCTAACCATCCATTCAGGGTAGAAAATCTGAAATGATGCATAGGCAAAAACTGAAATACCTTCATGCCATGGGCTGCCCATAACATTCAGAAATTCTTAGTTTAAATCAGCATTCAAAAAATATTTCAAAAACCCATTACCTTCATGATCTTTTGTTTTTCGGGTGTCATTCTTGAGGCTCCTTAGCAAAACAAATTGGCCTTGTGGATGATAACGGTGAGAACATGGCAGCCACCTAAGAGAGAGTACAGAGTCCTCTTTTCTTCCCCTTTGTTCATGAGGTCTATCATTTTGGTGTAGCAACATGCTAGACAATAAATCTGAGTTGCTAGGGTTGCTTACCTTCACCATATCTTTTATTCTTTTTATGCTAGCAATGCATGGAACCCATTTAACATCCTCTTCATTCTCTAGCTCCTCATGCTTCTTTCCATCTTTTTGTTTATGCCCCCAAAATCCTTTTGTATTTTTTCATATGCAACTATTTAAAAACAAAGGAATATTTTACCTTCTTCTTTGCTTGATGCTTCCTTGACAATTCTCCCATGTTCTTGAGCTTCCATAGGGCTGAGATTTCCCTCAAATGTCCTTTTTATTGCTGTTTGGTACAGACCAGCAGCTCCACCTATTGTGATCCTCGGTCTATCATAGAGAAATTCTTTATCTCTCTTTGCCCTTATCAATTTGGGTGAGTTAACTTTAATGCATTCATCATTGTGATCCCAAAATTCCTTTCTAGGCACATGTATAACAGCTGACATATGAATCAAATGAAAGAAGGAATTGGTTATCTTTTCAAACATACCATAGTCTTTGGAAGGGGGAAAGCTTCTCCCCAATTCTATCTTGGCCCATGCACATGTAGCGGTCTTCACCCGATTTGGAGAGTGTACGTGCCCTTTACCATCAAGGTGTTCCCACTATTTAGACCATGTTTCTCTAACCACATGATCTTCCTCTTTTTGAACTATTTCCATACCTTGATTGCTTGAGCTTGGGTTTCCTTTGTGGCCTTTACCAATGCTCAATTCTTCATCATTATGCCTCTTGACCGCTGTTATAAAAACTCCAGCAAGCTTGTTGTCCTTATATTTATTCGAACAAGGGTTCCCTTCTTCTTTTCCCACTTGGCCAAACCTAAATTCATCATGAGCTAAAAGAAAATCAGTATTAACCAAACTATGATCCAAAATTACCTCATTTTGTTGACTATCCGGAATAGGAATGGGAGTAAGGGTTGCAACTTCATTCTTCCTAGGCCCGTGCTTCATTAGTTCATCAAACCCTTGTGTCACCAAGGTGTTGTTAGGAAAATCATCCAAATGCCCAATAGTGGCAAGAGGATTGGAGGTTTTTAACCCTTCCAAGGGCTGCCCCTTCTCCATAACCCGTTGTTGCAATTAATCATCCATTTTCTTGTCCTTAGGGCAATAAGCATGCCCATCATCTCCTTACGAACTTGAAGTTTTGGCCCCTTCTTCAACTAGCTCCATAGCCACTCCTTGCTTTGCCAACAAGATAGGGATCTTTTCCACTAGGGTAGGGAAATTTTCCCCAAAACCCTTATGCCTACTATGAGGCTTGGACCAAGTTCCAGTTCCCACTCTTTCTGTTTCCAAATTTATTAACTCTAAAAATGTTAGGGCATCACGAATCCTCTCCGAAAGAGCTTGATATTCCTCAAAGAGAGTTACCACCTTGTTAACTTTCCAAACCCTAGGCTCTTCTTTGAAAATACTTTCTTGCACCTTCATCCATCTGTCCATTGAAACCCTAGGTCTTTGAGAATCCGTGCTCTGATAGCACTATAATGACCCTTTCAAGAGTTTTAACTACACACACAAAATGCAGATCGGATTTTTAAATTGCAGCACACTGTAAATGCAAAATCAACGATTATATCTATCATGGAAATATGCCAAAAAAAACATGAAAATCCTTGAATCCACTCGCCACAATTTTATATATATATATATATATATATATATATATATATATATATATATATATATATATATATTATGGAATAATATGACCCAAAATCACAAAGAAATACTAAAGAACTCACTGCTGGAAATTAATTATGAACTGAATATTGCAGCCACAAGAAAATTATAGATCTAGGGCATAGAAACCCTCAAAAATCACCAAACTTCAAATTCCGGCCTTATAAAATATTACAAATCAGATTATCAAACCAGATTTCTCAAATAGTTCACCAAATGCTCAAAACCCTACCCAAGGTAAGTCGTTCCACCCTAAATAAATCAATAACAAGCTAGAAATGAAAGATAGCTCTCTAAATCAGCCTTAAACACCAATCTTAAACTAAGAAGAAGGGTTTTCGTCCTTCCCTTAACCTCTAGAAGGGTTTTTGTCCTTCTAGGCAAGTCGTATAAGGAGGTTTTCGTCCCCAAATGCAAGAACAAACCGCTCCAAGCTTACTTTGCACCAATAAGATAAATTACGCCTACGCCAAGTCTAGATAGCAAATGATGCCTTAATCTCCTTTTATATCATTCGATTAGCGTCAAAGTACAAAAGGGAAAGGCTGACTTGTATAAGAAAGAAAAACACTAAAGAAAAATATAAAATATTAGTAAAAACATATCATATAGATGCTCAATGTTCTTCTCCTTCATCTTTGCTTCTTTGTCATGGAAAAGGAATGGCTAGAAGACCATTTATCAGCTCTTAAGTGGGAAAAAGGGACATTACACTCAAGTTTGCCACCTTACATTTGGAAGGAATTACACGTGAGTGGTGGTACCACGGATTGATCACCCAAGGGCACAGATCTATCACTACACTTGATGAGTTCAATTAAAGACTCATGGAGAGATTTAATAGAAAATATTCGGAGGTTCATTTCAAGCAGTTGACACAACTCGAACAAGAAGGATCGGTGGACAACTATATTACTAATTTTCTAAAACTTACAGCGATGATTCCGGATGTGAGTGAAAGAAGGTTAGTTGTCTTGTTGTTATAAAGGCTTGGTCAAGTCTTTTGAACCTTCATCCCTTTAAGATGCAATCAAGAGAGTACTAAATTAGGAGTCTTTAGCACCTAGAGGTAAAATTCTGCCTTGTGGACAACAAAAGGAAAACTCCTTGGGGCGGCTTAAACCCCCATTTCTGGGTCAACTAAGAACAGCTCCTTAGGACCAGCACAAGAGGCCATTTCAACAAGGAAATACACCACAAAGAGAGCTACCAAAGTCCAACAATGAAGGGGAGACGTGTAATGAATTAAGGATGAGGAACCTTTCCTTCACTTGCAACGATCCATGCACACTGAGATATCGTTGCTTTGGGAAAGGACAAGTTCGTTACATTGAAGTAGTGTTGGATGGAGAACAAGAAATTGAGGAACAAGGTAAAGAAGAAGAAGTTGATCACACGGATAGCACCCTTCCCATGTTATCTTCATCTCCTAGATATCACCCTTTTAGAGTAAGGGGTGAACTACGAGGTAAAAGAGTTACTATTTTGATTGATAGTGGGGCAACCTACAATTTTATTGATGTTGATTTGGTCACTAGATTGGGGTTGCAAGTGGAAGGTTTCAAAGGATTCAATGTGATAGTGGCTGATGGCTTCACCATCCCATGCAAAAAGAAGGTACAACAGGTGAAGATCACTCTAGGGGAGCATAAAATAGAAGATGACTTATAT
Source organism: Taxus chinensis (assembly GCA_019776745.2). NCBI lineage: Eukaryota > Viridiplantae > Streptophyta > Pinopsida > Cupressales > Taxaceae > Taxus > Taxus chinensis. The sequence goes on from CM034148.1 coordinate 666,805,195, forward strand.
GTAGTGGGCATTGAAGAGACGGATGTGGTCTTGGGAGTGGAATTGTTGCATTCACTTGGGAATTTACACAAAACTACAAAACAATGGAGTTGAAATTCAGATAAGCAGGCAAGGAAATAGTGTTGTGTGGTATGGCTAAGGGAGTACCAATGGTGGTGGACAGCAAAGAGAATGGAAAGAGTTTAACATAGAGGGAAGATTGTATGGGCAGCACATTGGTTGGTAAGCTCTACATCCTTATTTTCAGAACAGCAGTCATTTCATGGGTATTTCCAGATCTCAAGCATTGCACCAGCCCCTAGAAGAAGTATTAAAATGAAAGTAGGTGCTAAGGTCATGAAATTTATGTTTGGAAACGAGAAAGATCGATGTTATCCTGTTGTCCCAAGCATTGTAGCCCAACCGGGCATTGGAGGTATGGTTGTTAGTAGCAAGGATCTTGATTTATGGGATTTTAAACATGATGTCATAGATTTTTGTGCTGCTGTTATAGACATTTCCAATGTGCCCAACATTTTGTTGTTATAGACATTTCCAATTTGCCCAACATTCTGTTTGCTGCCACACAAAAGAGGACAGTCATGAGAAGGGATAGTTTCCAACCTTTCGGAACATCTTCAGTTCATAAATAAATTGTTTCAAACCGCCACTACATTGCTCTTCCAGAGATTCATGAAGGGATTTTTGTATGGCAAGCTATTGTACTTTCCTTTCACTTGTCCACAATAATTCCAGCCCCCCTTTTATACTGTTGTCAGTTGCAGAAAAGTTTGCAGACCCTTGGGTGAAGGGCACTATCAATGGCATCATGCTTACAGTTGTCATGAAATGGATTCCAGCCACTAATTTGAATGAAATGCGTGGTTACAGCTGTAATTGGGACAGCGTGTTTGAGTTTTTGGACAACCATCACTTGTATGAAGAGTGTGAGATAATTGCAAGGAATAAGAGGGAGCTGGAGGCATGATGCAGTGAAGGTGGGAACTTTTTTCTTCTTTAATAAGTTTGTTCCATGTGCAGGTACACGAATGAAGAAAAAAAATCCGTTGAGTTTGCTTTTTTCCCAATGCAAATGAGGGGGGCATATGAAGTTACAGCTAGAGATGAAGATGACAACACGAATAATAACCAGTTGATGGTTACAAAAGATCCCACGTTGCATGAAAACAAAGTCCTTCCAATACTTGGTTTGAAAGAGAAACAACAATATTTGAATCGAGGTGCAGCCCAGCCGAGGAAAGCAGCAAGAAGGCAGCCTAGAACCACCTTTTGGAAACCTCAAACATGTAAATTTTGAACAGCTAAGAAGTTTGCTATTGCAAGGTAACTATTTCAATTGCTCTACTTTGGGACAACCTTGCATAATGCTTCCTTGTTTTCTATTGAAAAGTAGGGTGTCATCAAAGAATTGGAGATTAGTGTGAGATACAGGAGCATCGAAGGTGATCCTCGAGGGGCAGGTTTGCTTGAAAATCAGAGTAGCGCAGCAAAAGCATCGTAAAATGGCCCATAACTTGGTTATTATTGCAAAAGCGCCCCAACGAAGCATGGAGGGAATGCAGGATGATGTTTCGCTACCTTCAAATGATAGAGGAAGTGTTTTCATGACAACCATGAGCCACTTTGCCACCAATAATGATGTTGTCATCATTTTTAGCAGCCCCCATATTATTTGCAGGTACAGGAATGAAGAAAAAAAAGCCATTGAGTTTGCTTTTTTTCCCATGCAAACGAGGGAGCATATGAAGTTACAGCTAGACATGAAGATGACAACATGAATAATAACCAGTTGATGGTTGCAAAAGATCCCATGTTGCATAAAAACAAAGCCTTTCCAATACTTGGTTTGAAAGAGGAACAACAATATTTGAATCGAGGTGCAGCCCAGCTGAGGACAGCAGCAAGAAGGCAGCCTAGAACCGCCCTTTTGAGTTTCTTTTTTTCCATAAGTACAGGAATGAAGGAAACAAAGTCGTTTGAGTTTGCTTTTTTCCCATGCAAATGAGGGAGCATATGAAGTTACAGCTAGAGATGAAGATGACTACACAAATAATAACCAGTTGATGGATTACAAAAGATCCCATGTTGCATGAAAACAAAGTCTTTCCAATACTTGGTTTGAAAGAGAAACTACAATATTTCGAATCGAGGTGCAGCCCAGCCGAGGACAGCAGCAAGAAGGCAGCCTAGAACCACCTTTTGGCAACCTCAAAGAGTAAATTTAGGACAGCTAAAAAGTTTTGCTACTGCGAGGTAACTATTTCATTTGGTCTACCTTTGGGACAGCCTTGCATAATGCTTCCTAGTTTGCTATTGAAAGTAGGGTGTCATCAAGAATTGGAGATTAGTGTGAGATACCGGAGCACCGAAGGTGGACCTCAAGGGGCAGGCCCACTTGAAAATCAGAGCAGTGCAGTGAAAGCATGGTAAAATAGCCCATAACTTGGTTATTATTGCAAAAGAGCCCCAACCAAGCACGGAGGGAATGCGGGATGATGCTTTTGCTATCTTCGAATGATAGAGGAAGTGTTTTCATGACAACCATGAGCCAATTTGCCACCAATAATAATGTTGTCATCATTTTTACAGCCACCATATTATTTGCAGGTACAAGAATGAAGGAAAAAAAGCCGTTGAGTTTGCTTTTTACCCATGCAAATGATGGAGCATATGAAGTTACAGCTGGACATGAAGAAGACAACATGAATAATAACCAGTTGATGGTTACAAAAGATCCATGTTGCATGAAAACAAAGTCTTTTCAATACTTGGTTTGGAAAGAGGAACAACAATATTCGAATCGAGGTGCAGTCCAGTCTGAGGACAGCAGCAAGAAGGCAGCCTAGAACCACCTTTGAGTTTTCTTCTTTCCTAGGTACACGAATAAAGAAAAAAAATGCCGTTGAGTTTGCTTTGTTTCCCATGCAAATGAGGGAGCATATGAAGTCACAGCTAGAGATGAAGATGACAACATGAATAATAACCGGCTCATAGTTACAAAAGATCCAATGTTGCATGAAAACAAAGTCTTTCCAATACCTGGTTTGAAAAAGGAACAACAACATCTGAATGGAGGTACAGCCCAACTGAGGACAGCAGCAAGACAGCAGCCTAGAACCACCTTTTCGGCAACCTCAAACAGTAAATTTTGGACAGCTAACGAAGTTTGCTACTGCAAGGTAACTATTTCAATTGGTCTACTTTGGGACAGCCTTGCATAATGCTTCCTATTTTGCTATTGAAAGTAGGGTGTCATCAAGAACTGGAGATCAGTGTGAAATACAGGAGTACCGAAGGTGGACCTCAACGGGCAGCCCACTAGAAAATCGGAGCAGCGCAGCAAAAGCATGGTAAAATGGCCCATAACTTGGTTATTATTGCAAAAGAGCACCAACCAAGCATGGAGGGAATGCGGGCTGATGTTTTGCGACCTTCAAATGATAGAAGAAGTGTTTTCATGGCAGCCATGAGCCAATTTGCCAACAATAATGATGTCGTCATCATTTTTAGCAGCCCCCATATTATTTCAATTGCATTCATGTATGTAGGTAGAGGATGTTCTTCCATCATAGTTGAAAAGGTGGGAACGAAAGGACAAGATGCCACATTGAGAAGTGCTTTGGCGTGTCAAGTTGCCAATTATTCCTTAATTTTTTGCTCTATGTATGAGTTTGCAGCAAGATTGGAAGGTATTTAGTACATCTGAGCATGCAAGGAAAGAAATTGTTACTGTTGTTTTTGAGGTTGAAGATGAAGAGGACAGAATTGGGACAACAACTGATCTCTGCTTCAATGCCGCCTTTAAACCCTCACGGGCTGCCAAAGGACTTCAATGAAGAGAGGGGCAGCAGATGTATGAGTGTTTTTGGGCAAAAGCTCCTTCATTTGACAGGCACAGGATCCAAATTATATGAGCATTACAACATGTTTCTTCACCTTGACATGATGGCACTTGGGCATGACAACGTGCATTTGCGTGAGGTGAAGCAAATTTGGGGGGGGGGGGGGGGTAATGTCCCCTTTTCTCAATTAGAAATAGTTAATAATATTTTTAAGTTGGGCCCATATAACTTGCAATTTATGGGCAACTAAGCAATATTATTATCAAAATATTTATGATTCTATGACCATTCTTACTTCCGGAAGGCTTTAAGGAAGTTACTAGGGGAGTATTTTTGTGTTGTACTTTGATATTGTTTTATTACTTTGTAATAATTTATTAAAAAACAACTTTAAGCTAGACTGTAGGGATACGCCCTATACCAGCCCGTACCGGGTCCGAAATGTACCTAGTACAGGTACCGGTACTGGTACCCTCTTAGTATGTTGTGAGTACGTACCCACAAGTCCTGGGTACGGAAAACCATACCCGAGACCTATGGCTACATACCCGCAACGTACCACACGCATTTTTTCAAAAGTGCAAAAAAATAAACATACTTAACTTTTAAAAAGTAAACCCTAAACCTAATTTACCTACCCAACCCTCATAAAGACACCACTACAATGCTATTTATACACCTGTTGCCTCCATTTCTATTCACATACTCAAATTTTCATCTTTTGCAAATTAGGAGCTTGAAAGTTGGAGGAGAGAGATAGAAGCTTGGATGAGGACGATAAGAATTTGAAGGAGAAGGATCAGCTTCAAAAAACAAGTAGGAATGAGTGATTTCAAGTATTTTCCATGCATCCATTGTTCTTCTTTTTTGTTTTCATCTTTTTATCAATTTTTTATGTATTAACTGGTATGTGATCAATGATCAATGATCATGAATGATGTGTTTTATTATTTATTTTACATTTTCTTTGTAATATTAATTAATTTTTAAATTTAGTTTTGTATTTGAAGTTTAAAATTTTAGAGTTTGTTGTTTTTTAAGTTTTAATTTGTTAAATATCTACCCTTTGTGTATGCTCTCACTTCGCACCATTTATGATGAACTTGGTGATCAGAATCAGAGAATGACATGTAGGGTTTAGCCGTTTAATAAAAAATTTATTTAGTTACGTGTTTGTTTTCGTTTTTAAGTTTTAGTTTGTTAAACATCTACCCTCTATGTATACTTTCACCTCGCACCATTTATAGCGAACTTAGTGATCAAAATCAAAGAATGACGTGTATGGGTTAATAAATTAATTACATAATTTGTATTTGTTGTTTTTAATAGTTTATTAAATTATTTTGCATTTTTTTTTAAAATATCTCTCATTGTAGGTTAAAGCAACTCAAAAACTGTAGCCATGGATCAAATTCAACTTCAGGAGGGCATACGGAAGCAAGCCATGAGGGAGGCACACAAGGAAGTGTTATGGATCCCACGAATGTGAGATTGGATCCTTCCTATCCTTTATGGAGGCATGTAGAAGTGTTGGAGCTCATTGCTAGTGGTGGTGTTCGTGTTTGGGTGTGCCCCCATTGTAACATGACATTTAAGTCCTTGTATACCCAACTGGAGGCTCATTTAACTGAGGTAACGGGAATGGATATTAGACCATGTAAGAAGGTGGACAAAAATAAAATATCTATTTACTTAAAAGAGCAAGAGGAGGCTACCTTGCAAGTTGTAAGAGTTCACTCTAGAATTGTTCCTTTGCAACAGAGGGGTATAGGAAAACCACCAACACCACTATCATACTATCATTTCATTGACAATCAAACTAAAACTCTGTCAGTTGAAACTCCTTTGGATGAAGAGGCCGCATCACGAAAAAAACAAAAGGACCTCTAGAAAAAACATTCAACTTGGAGAAGAGAGACATTGCAGATGAATTGGTAGCTCGGCATATTTATGCATGTGGGTTGCCCTTCAATGTGTTGAGGTCACCATGTTGGCAACAAATGGTGAGAAGCATTAATGAAGCGCCACAACGGTATAAAGGCCCTAACTATGAGAAGGTTCACAAATCTTTTTTGGTGAAAGAAGTGGACCACATACAAATTTCTTTGCAGCGGATTAGAGATTCCTTTAAGGATTGAGGAGTGTCTATTATATCAAATAGATGGAAAGACTTCCGAAACAAACCTCTCATCAAGATTGTTGCAATAAGCCCTGAAGGGACAATGTTTTTGAAGGCTATTGATTGTGAGGGGAAATAAAAGATGCTCAAATTATTGCAAACATTCTAATTGAGGTTATTGAGTCGATGGACCCACAAAACATTGTCCAAGTCATCACGGACAACGCAAAAAATTACAAGGCAGCAGGGTTGATAGTAGAGGGCAGATATGAGCACATTTTGGACACCATGTGCAATACACTCCCTCAATCCGATGATGCAGAAGATTAAGAAAATATACACAGAGGCAAACAAAATTCAGATGTTTATCACCAACCATCACATGTCTCAGGCCATTTTCAGAAGATTCTCGAGGTTGCAGCTGTTGAAGGTAAGGGAACAATTCATTAGTTTTAAGTATTTAACTTTTTTTATTTTTAAATTTTAGTTTTAAATCAATTTCAACTGTTATTGAATTCTTTTCATTCCTTTTTAATATTTTATAGGTTGTTGAGACTAGATTTGTCTCTCGCACACTCATCTTGAGACAACTTGTGAAGGTAAAACATACTTTGAGCAGTATGGTGATTGACAATGTTTGGCCCATCTAGAGGCAATCCAATACAGAAAGACCCCATAAGATAAAGGCATTGATCCTTGTTTATGACTGGTGGGCACAAGTTGAGTATTTGTTGAATTTCACATAACATATTCTTTGTATGATTAGATTTGTAGAAAAAAATAGTGCTTACATAGGAGAAAATTATGATGGAATTAACTCCATGCTTGAGAAAATGAAAGAAATCATACAAGCCAAAGAAAAAGACCTTGAACAAAACTTCTATAATGAAGTTAAGAGTGTGGTCATGAAGAGGTGGAACAAAGTGACCACCCCATTGCATCTCCTTGCCTATGCCTTATATCTCAAATATTATAGCAATGAAATAGTTGGCTTACCTGGTAGGCAGCCACCATATAACCAAGAGGTTGCAAATGGGACTAGGGCAGCATTCAGAAGGTTTCGTGATCCATCAATATCTAATGCAGTCCGCAATGATATGGGAAGGTTTGTATCTTCAGAAAGTAGCATGGGAAAGGTAGAGGCTCTTTTTGACAAGTCCAACATGACTTCAATCAAGTGGTGGTATGTACATGGCCATGATGCCAAGTACCTACGACCTGTTTCCATTAAACTGCTCTCACAGGTATGAAGTTTGTTATTTGATATTTTGATTACCAATTAAAAATTAAAATTTAAGATGATAACACTCATTTTTGTATATTAATAATATTTTTTTGTAATAAGTGGCTAGTAATTCTTCAGCAGAGCAAAATTGGAGTACTTATGGCTTCATCCACTCAGTCAAACAGGCCATGTTGGCATCCAAGAAGGCTAAGGGTCTGGAATACGTACATTCCAATTTGTGTCTTCTAATGCACAAGACGGAAGAGTATTCTAGAGGTCCTAACCATTGACTTTGAAGTTTTCGTTGCTTGTTTGTCCAATGCTTCACTACTTGGCATCGATGATGAACATCCAAGGGAGCCCTTCACATTGGACAATGGAGCTAGTGCAAGTGGGAGTGGAGCTGCAAGTGCCATTCATGGAGATGATTTTGAGGATCATCTAGATGATATGTTACAGGAAAGTGAAGAAAGTTGAATGTATTATGTTTTGAACTTTCATAAATTAAGACAAAGTATTTGAAATATGTTTTCCATGATGAAATTATGAATCCATATGAATTTATGAGCATTAAATTTTAATAGGTATGCATTTTTCTTTAAATATATATATATATTGTACGAACGTACCCGCAGCGTATCGTACCCAAGGGTTTTAAAAAATTTGTCGTTTCAATGTACCATACCCGTACCCATATCCTAGCAGTCTAGACTTTAAGTTATAACGTGCAATTAGGAGGGGAAAAGTGTAATGTTGAATTAAGACATAGAAGGTGGTGACTTTATGTTTTAAAAGCTCACCTACCACATGGAGCGCCCCACTTGGAGAAAGGTGCCCAAAAAAGTATAAAAGGATGTAGAGGGCTCATTTGTAAGGATTATTGGATTATCTATTTTCTTCTAAAAAGTATAAAAGGATGTAGAGGGCTCATTTGTATGGATTATTAAATTATCTATTTTCTTTTATGTGAAAGCATTTTGCTTCTTTTCAGCAGTTAAGGACAAAAGCCCTTAAGAGCAAACTATTGAGGACGAAAACCCTCATTTCTTTCACTTTGGAGCTTCAAAAAAGACGAATATCAACAAGGGCATCAAGTTGGAAGAGTGTTACAGCGATTGTCAATGGTTTGGAGGGTTTTTCAATCAGTTCTTGGCTCATTTGTAAGGATTATTGGATTATCTATTTTCTTCTAAAAAGTATAAAAGGATGTAGAGGGCTCATTTGTATGGATTATTGGATTATCTATTTTCTTCTAAAAAGTATAAAAGGATGTAGAGGGCTCATTGGATTAAAAGGATGTAGAGGGCTCATTTGTAAGGACTATTGGATTATCTATTTTCTTCTAAAAAGTATAAAAGGATGTAGAGGGCTCATTTGTATGGATTATTAAATTATCTATTTTCTTTTATGAGAAAGCATTTTGCTTCTTTTCAGCAGTTAAGGACAAAAGCCCTTAAGAGCAAACTATTGAGGACGAAAACCCTCATTTCTTTCACTTTGGAGCTTCAAAAAAGACGAATATCAACAAGGGCATCAAGTTGAAAGAGTGTTACAGCGATTGTCAATGGTTTGGAGGGTTTTTCAATCAGTTCTTGGCAATTTCCAGTCTGGGTGCCCCATTTTGGGAATTCGAGATGGAATTTGTGTATTCCCGTTGCTGGAAAATTTTGTAATAAATATCTATGATTGTTGTCATCCCATAGATCAATTTCAGCTATTTCGTGTGTTGTAAGTCCACATATTTCTCTAGATATGAATTTTCAAAGTTTGTTGTTGTTTAGCCTAGAAAAATTACTAAATTAAATTGGATGAGTTTTTATTTGATTTTAAGTGAAATTTTTTATTGCTAAAATATTTTGCAAGTATTCCCCGAAGTTATTTAATTTTCTATAAGGGTTTGATAGGAAAATTTCCTTTTCTATATTTTTCTGCATAAGGGTTTCAGGCAAATCCAGATCTGCTATGTTTTTATAAAAAGGGACATTACACTTTGTTGGTAGAGAGATTAGTGGGATAATAGTTAAAGCTAACTCCTTGATTATAAGAGTACCTCGCCTACTTATATGTAAGGTGTTCCATTTGAATTTCATAGAAGAATGATATTATTTAGTGTGTTTATTCTGAACCAAATTTTACGTTTGGTATCAGAGCGGGTCTCTCTAATGAAAGGTTATAAGAAAAATAGGGGCAATTGATTTACACTTCAGCCCTGCTCATGAGAAAAAATAATTGTTAAAGTTGTAACATAGTTTAATTTGTTGTTAAGGTAGATTAAGGGTGTCTTCAAATTGTAGATTAGCCTATTTCGAACCCACTTCAGCCTTGGATTTTTTCGAGGATATTTATTTATGTTTTTGAAGCAATTTTGTGATATACATAGGTTTCACGATAGTGGTAGCGTCTTGAATTAGCAGCAGTACCGGACATTTTGTAGGCAATATTAATTTGGCACGTACCAGTCCTGGCATACTGGCTCAGCTTAGTAGTAATAAAGCCAATGGAGTCGACAATACATATCAAAGAAAATGGAACCGAGATGTGTATCTGAGCACACATGTCAGCGAGAAGAGGAAGATGGAAGTTTTAAAGTTGAAGCCAAAGTTCCTGCGCCTATAGTCCATTATGTTTGTTTGACCAAAGCTCAAGAGGATAAAACTCAAGATAGTTCCAAGACGCTGGCGAAGATCCTGGAGCCGTGCCTTGACCATTCACAAGCCGTGGAGATGGAGACGAAGGAAAGGCAAAAACAAAGCAGCCTGAAAATCTGCTCTATAGCTGACGTGTTACAAAATTCTTTTCATGCAAATTTCTATTACTTAATGTCTATTCTGAAATCTATGTGCGCAATGACATTTCCATGGACATGTGTCTGCAAATGTGTTGAAGATTCCATGATTTGCAATTACTGCCAAAATATCTTATAACCCTATAAAGCGTCAATCATAATAGGTATTACAAGGAGTCAATAATTGTAAGTATTCGGCTTGTTATAGTTAGACATGTCTGTCATAGTGGGTTTGTTTATTCTTTTAGTTAAAGTTATGAGTTGGTTTATTTTTATATTAAGTCACTGACATTTGTAGCAGTTTGGTAAAATTGTATATTTAGTCTCTTTTAATGTTTATTATTTGGAGTCAATGGAGGAAGGAGGCAATGGAGGAAGGAGGACTTTCAGCATCCTCTTGTCAATCACCAATGACAGGGTCACATAACAAATTTGGTGGCTTATGTTTTTAGTTTATTTTCCGTTGTGTGGTAGTGATTAAGAACAAAAGCAGTATTCCTGTTCAAATTTGTAATGAGCATAATTTCTTTGTATTTTCCCCTGATGTAAGATAGTGATGAGAGCTGATAAAAGTACTACAGCATCATGATATTTAGGTTTGTGATTATCCTGTAAAACTACCGTTGTAAGGTTTATGGTTGTCTTGTAAAACCATCTGCATTGTAGGTTGTTGGTCAATCCTGGTAAAACCATCATGTTTAGGGTTATTGATAAACCACTTGTAAAACCATCCTTTTTTATTGTTGATTAACCACTTGTAAAACCATCATTGAGGTTCTTGATTGTCCTGAGAAAACCATCCAGATCATGAGCAAGCAGAGACGACACATTGTAGTACAAGATTGATGTTTTCTCCATGTTTGCAATAAGGGGGAATGTTACAGATATCCTTGTGTTAGTGCTCACGTGAGCAAATGTATTTTGTATTATGTAAATAATAAGTTGTTGTAAAACAACTTATGATAGTGTGAGTGAGATATTATTATGTGACTTGTTTAGGTTGTTTAAACAACTCACATTATTAGACTTTGTTGGTAGAGGGATTATAGGGTAAATAGTTAAAGCTAACTCCTTGATTGTAGAAGCAACCTCGCCTATTTATATGTAAGGTGTTCTGGTTAAAATTTAATAGAAGTAAGATATTATTTTGTGTGTTCATTGTGAATCAAACTTTACAAAACATTTAGATCAGGTGGTGAATTTATCTATTTTGAAGAATATGATGCTAATATTTGAGGAAAAACCTAGAATGAAATACTAATAGTTTTGAAATTTACTGAACAAAATAAAATTGTGTAAAAACCTGGCTAATGTTTTATAAATTTGCACAAATCTAATTTTTGAAGTTTTGGTAAAAAAATAACTAATTGGCGAAAAAACTAGGCCATAAAATTTTCCTTACTCCCCGAAGCTGATTTCTTGGGTGCTCCTCTTCGACGAGTCCAGCTCCAAATATCTCAACAGCAAACCCCACGTTTCTTTTTTGGAAGATGCTTTCCATTGTTAGATAAACTTTTTGTATCGAGCGGAGAGGACCCTAAACCCCCAGGATGGAGTCGCTTCCAAGAGTCAGACAATGCTGAGACTCAAACCTAGGCCAGCCATAATAAAACCCCACCAATTTACCACTGGATCACAGCCCATCCAACACTTACAGGAGTGAGAAATTTCATAGTAACCAGAGTTGATCCTGTCCATCGCATAGTATCTAGAACTTGCAGTCGGCTAGGGCAGGCAACATGCCCACAAGAGTAGAACCTGTCTCCCCCTTAGTTCCCCATGCTGCAGTATGGTGCCTATTTTCATATGGGTTCCCAAGAAAACCTTTATATGTACAGTCGCTACTTTCCCTAACTATATCAATAGCATATATGTGTAGGTACATAAAGGTTGTTTTTCGCATATCGCTGCGAAGCCAGACATTATTTTTGAAGTTCATTGGGGGATTTTTTTCTATTTAGGGTATATATTGTTCAAACTTGCACATCTGGGTTTCGACCTCGTGAGCAAGGCTCCAGAGAGTGAACTGAAGTGTGAAGTTTATCTACCCAATCCAAATCCAGAATTATTACACTTGTAATGAATTCAGTGAATTTAAACCAGGTTATACGTCCTTAACGCAATTTAAGATTTTGTTCCTGTCATACAATACTCGAACCATTTAAAAATTTTAAATTTACAGAATAATTAAAAAAAGGTCCCCAATTTATAGCGAAAAGGACATGCCTGTAACTGCAATAGCGCCATAGAAGTTCCAGACAATAAATAGAGCAATGGAACATTGATACCGTCGAATGGAATTTCTGTTTTTCTTATTCTCCATGTCATCCAATCGCGTGGCTTTACCAAATACGCTCTGCGCTCCGTAAAAAATAAACTCTGCGATTAATCTTGATGAGAGATCGTTTAAGCCACTGAGATTTCTGGTTTCGATCCGTCTGGTACGAAATTAAACATGTAAACAAAGATGCGGGTTTTACTAGTGAAATAGGTAAAAGCCCTAAAGGTCAAGAAAAATGTCCGTGCAAGCACTCATCCGTGTAAATTTAGTTTTTTCAATTATAGAAGTTGAAGTTGTGGTTCAATTTATATAGAGATCCTTGGTCTTCTTAGCCATTCCGACAAATTTGGCAACAATGGCATTGCAAATTTGTTTGGTTGTATTAATTGCAAGCGATTAGTAAATCTATAAACTATGACAACTTCGCTCCTCTATCATTCGATACAAGTGTTTTTTATGGAGCTTTGAATCGCAATAGTGTGGAAACGAGCCACGTAGTTTATATTAGAGGTAACGACTCTCTCATAGCTCTTTAGCAATCGTCGTTTTAGATTGCCCTACATATTATAAAACTTGTCACTAGTTTGAAAAATTTATTTTCGCTACATATTTTGTTGTTTAATCCCCTTTGAGAGTATTCTTAAGAACCAAGTGCATAGGATCTAAAAGTCCTATGGTGTTAAGCTTGTGGGTGTTCAAAACCTAACTAAAGGTCTTTTTTGAGATTTCAAATACAAAGTCATAGTTGCCCATGGCCCCTAGTTTATCCATGATGTCCTTCTCGTCTCCTCTCACTTAAGTAGAGATTTTGTTATCTCGAAATAAACTAAACTTAGAATCTCAATCTGGCTTTAGTTTCAAGTTATGTTTTTGCCCATTTGGGATTTCATAAGCCAACTAATACGTCTCATAGGTCACTTCATTTGCCATGAGTAGAAAACTTTTACACAGCTAGGCCACAGAGGTGTATTTATGTTCAAATCGATCTTCCTGAAGATTTTAAAGAAGCTATAGATATGCATATATGAGATAAACATATCTTGCGACACATGATTTGCATCAACATGTCAAACACCTACTTTTGGTGTTGAGTGTAGACATAAAATCACGCACTTGGGTACATTTCTAGGTCCTCAAAAGCATACTAGCATCCATGTGGTTCCTAAGCAAGAAAACTAGTGGTTGACACTATCTTTGGTCTCTATTCTTTGTTTCATGTTTTCTATTTGGTCTTACACACCCTACAGCCCATTCGAAACTTTATTGATTTATCTTTTATGGCTTCAACACCAGCACCCAACCACGATAGCAGCACACAGACACTCTTGTCCCCTTTGGGCGCCCCTAACCCTTTTCTATCTTACTCGCTCCCTTTGGGTCTCTTTTATCTTTTGGGCATCTTTTTCACTTATGGGTCGACCTTCTAGTTGTCAATTATGAAATTCAAACAAGGGAATCATATAAATACATAGTTATGTGTTCAAAATAAAGGACCAAGCTCTAAGCATTACTACTATCACCTAAGCTTGCATCTAAAAGGCACCTAAAGCACTTCAAAGCATCCATTTAGCATCCATTCAAGGGACAAGGGACTGCATTTTCTACATACACTGCATAGGAAAGGGGAAGTTCATTATATTTCATCCACACATTTTACATTATCTAGAAAATCTAGCTCGTTATCAAGTGCATCTTGCACAAGGGCATCCTAGGGCACAAATTTACACACACTCACAAGAACTACATAGATTCTGAGATGTAGTGCAGCACTCGGTCATAAGTTCACTCTATCGAGTGACCATCGGGGTCAGTTCAACTCCTCATATTGCATCTTTCATTTTTGGATTTGATGTGGTTTTGTGGGTTTTGCAGGTGAACTTCTATTTTGCAGGTTACAGGTATCTTCGGCAATTAAGGAGCGACATACAGGCGATCAACAGAGACTATTTGTGACACTTGTGTGACATTATAAAAATCAATGTTCTGACCATTTTCATAGTCATGGGTGCTTAGTAGTAGTCTTTGGCGCCCTTGCCCCAGTCTAGGCACCCCTGTCCGACATCATTTGTGAGATTTAGAATTTATCCTGACTATTTACGTCAATGTTCACTTCCTGTTCAATAGTTTTCCCAGTCTAGAGCACTTCCAGATCAAGCGTAAATCAGCTAAGTTCATTCTTTTTATAAATTCTTGTGTAGGGTTTCATACTTTACTTGTTTATTTGTTTGTGTCGTATTGTACTTAACACTTGTATATTATTGTTTACATTCAGTTACCCTACAATTAGGGTTTAATAATAATTCTATTTTTACTAAATCATTTGGTGAACCTGACTCGTGATAATACACTTGGATCCTCATTTTGCTCATTCTATCCAATCTTCTTTCATGGCTCCTAAGGTTTCTCAAGTCTCCTTGTATGACTTGCTTCAAATGCACCCACATTGCAAAGATGTTCTCCAAAAATCCCTCGACATTATGTATCTTCCTCGTAGTATGCCACCCGCTTAAGTAAGTGCCATTTTCGATCATGTTTATCTAATGACTTTATTACTCCTAATCCTCCATCCAATCAACCCATCTTAGAGTCCATTCAAGCTTTACATTCTTTATTTCAAGATAAAATTCAAGCTATGGAATCCACGATTACATCTCTTAAAGATGAAATCCAACATCTCAAGGATGTTTCTCAAGTCCATGTTTGTTCTTCTTCTACATCTCATCCCCCTTCTATGTCTTCTACATGTGTTCATATCAGTGAACCTCAAGTATTTTCGCCACCCACACCTCTCAAGTTTGATTTCAATGCTAAGCAACATGATATTCTTCCTCAACTCCTCACTCATAAATTGATCAACTTGTGAACTACTCATTGTTATCCTCCTTATCGGCTTGCAAAATACCAAGGTCACCCATATTGCAATTATCATCAAATTAATGGACATAATGACAATGATTGACATGCTCTAAAACGAAAAATTGGCCACCTTAATCATTATGGTCTCATTTCATTTGCTACACAAAATGTTGCTACATGTTCATCTCCAATTGCTACATCTCACTGGATTCCTAAATCTGATCCATTTATGTCTAATGAGCATCATTCCATAATCACTAATGTTCCTTCTCTGGTAAGTCAAGAGCCGCTTGTTCAACTCATTCCAACTAAGCAACTTCCTCTCAAAATCGGTGCAACCCCTCCTCCTCTCGAGTCTTCTACCGCGTTAACAACTCCAACTAAACCACCTCCTCTAAAAATTGGTTCAACCCCTCATATTCTCAAGTCTTCTACAACATTATCAATCTCACATAAGTTACCACCATTCAAGATCCCTCCCCACCCTACTCCGCTTTTGTTTCCAATTCATTTTTTCAAACCAACTATTCCTTGTATTTATGGTTGGGACACATTTCAAGCTCTTTCACCATGATATGGTCTTTCTCACATCACTGCATAGATCCTCATCACTCAAATACTTGGGGGGCATCATAGCTTCTCCCACCTTGTATTATTATCAAATGTCTCTATCATCTCATGTACTTGATATTTCACACTTAATGTCTAATATTTCCTAAGCATCAATACGCACCCTTTGATACACGCATTGTATTGTCATTACCTTATGACATACTCTAGTTCCATAGTTCATACTCGACTATTGATGGTATGAATCTAAAATGAACCTCACTACATTCACTTTTCACAATATATGCTTCATATTACATCTTTATGGCATTTCTCTTTCAAACCATTTCCCGATGACGCACTCTTGTTGTATGGTTCATTCTTGATTGTTGAGAGGTCTTTTATAAATGAACCTCATTTCTTGCACATTCGATGGGGGCACGTTGCTCCTACTATCACACTCACACATTACATATTATTCAATTCCACTCACTCGTTGAATTTGCATAGCTTGGTTTGATTGCTTATACTACTTACATTATGCACTTTGCTTATTATGTTAGTCGGATATTCAGTATGTCATTATCTTTCTATATATATACACATACACGTTCACTTGGCCTTTTGAGGTGAATGCAGATCTCTTACAAATTCTTACACTCTGCAATGATGTTTGGCACTATACCTCTTACCAGTCCCACCGAGGCTCCTGGGGGCATTTACTTTCACTACTATCAAATATTATACATGTTCTATTACTACATTTTTCACTACTTCTCATTACAAATACCTTTAATTTTTCACTGCTATATACACACTCTTGACATACTCTTTATGTTTCTAACATGCTAATGGGTGCTTCATGTGTAGAATTTTCTTTGCAGGACTATATGCCACCATGTTTGTCTAATACATTTTGTTTGTCATTGTTTGTTATTGTATGCTATTGTTTGTAGGTTATGCCCTATGCCTTTTTTGATCGCTGCTTATATGATTTTGGCCGCTTTGGTCCTGATTGTCTTGTGACATTGTGAGCGATGCCCCATATCTGAAACCCACTTTTCACGGTCCACTTTGTTTGCACACTTATTTAATACATTGTTTTTCTATTACATGTTTTGATTGCACTAACATATATTTATAGCCATCTTGTTTACATGTGCCTTGGTTTCTACCATGCGCATCCCCTACCCCGTGTAGGGATACAATACATATCAGTATCAAGTCCTCTTCTTTGAGCCGCATTCTCCTAGCAACGTCACATGCACCCCAAACGAGGGGAGCATACATTGGGTGAACAAATCACCCCTACAACAGCTCAGAGCTACAACACATTACAATACAACATATAATCAACACAAGTTATAGTTATAGCAATGGCTCAAAATAAAACTTGGGTCAGAATCACAACACAGACACTAGCGCCCAGACCTAGACAGGAGCGCTTGGGTTCATGTGTCCTCCCTTAGGTGTTAATGTCTTGGGTGCACACATAGTTAGCTTATCAGATCAACACAATCTACAGAAGACTTCAGAGCAATTTTGCAATATCATGCACAATCCTCTAGTAAGAGAATGCATTATATCTCCATTTCAATCGGAACAATCAATACAATTGGAACTAATCTGGGGCAAAAGGAACAAAATAGGGACACACCATCTATAGTAGTGTTTATCGAGAAGAGTCGTGGAAGGAGAGTAGCACTAGACCTCTCTCCCCCAACACTTGCTCTTTGGCGTGAGATCGCTCAAAACTCACTCTACACATCATTCCAAGACACATTTTATATCCTTTACACTCTTATACATCAGGCACACACTTTCCTTTACACGCTTTTTGCATACTTTATTTCTGTTAATTTACAGGTCCGTACTTACAATAAGTAGCAACCATGAACTACAACAACAAGCACAACACAATGCATACACTTCACCCCTAGGGTCACTTTCCTTTCCCGGTCTCCACATTTCACTTGTCCACTCGGCACGTTATTCACCACACATTCTACAGGATCAAAAGGTACACATCTTCTAACTACTTTATGTTTTTGAGTATTCACTTAACAACATAAAGTGGAGGTAAATGTAGACACAAAATCATGCACTTGGGTATATTTCTAGGTCCTAAAAACATACTAGTATTCATATGGTTCCTAAACAAAAAACCTTGTGGTTGACAACTATCTTTGGCATCTTTTCTTTGTTTCTTTTTTTTATTTGGTCTTACACACCCTACAGCCCAGTCAGAATTTAATTGATTTATCTTTTATGGATCCAGACACTAGCGCCCAACCAGGACAGCAGCGCCTAGGCGCTCCTATCCCCTTTGGGCACCCCTGACCCTTTTGTATCTTACTCGCTCCCTTTGGATCTATTTAATCTTTTGGGCATCTTTTTCACTTATGGGTCGGCCTTCCAGTTGTCAATTACGAATATTAAACAAGGGAATCATATAAATACATATTTATGTGTTAAAATAAAGGACAAAGCTCTAAGGATCACTACTATCACCTAAGCTTACATCCATAAGGTACCTAAAGCACTTCAAGGCATCCATTCAAGGGACAAGGGACTGCATTTTCATCATACACTACATAGGAAGGGGAATTCCATTCTATTCCATACATACATTTACATTATCTACTAAATCTAGCCCATTATCTAGTGCATCTTGCACAAGGGCATCGTAGGGCACAAATCTCTACACCCACTCACAAGAACTACATGGAGTCTAAGATGTAGCGCAACACTCTGTCGGGTGACTGTCAAGGTTAGTTTTACTCCTCATATTGCATCTTTTTTTGGATTTGATGTGGTTTTTTGGGTTTTGCAGGTGAACTTCTATTTTTTAGGTTACAAGTATCTTCGTAGATCAAGGAGCGACATATAGGTGTTCAATAGAGAATATTTGTGACACTTGTGCAACACTATAAAAATTAAGTTTTGACCATTTTTCGTAGTCATGGGTGCCCAGTAGTAGTCTTAGGCACCCTTGTCCCAGTCTAAGCGCCCTTGTCTAACATCATCCACAAGCTTCAAAATTTATCCTGAGTATTTACAACAATATTCACTTCCTATTGAACAGTTTTTCCAGTCTAGAGAATTACCAGATCAAGCGTAAATTAGCTAAATTATTCTTTCTATACCTCTTTCTTAGGGTTTCATACTTACTTATTTGTTTGCGTCATATTGTACTTAACAATTATATATCATTGTTTACATTCAATTATTATGTAATTAGGGTTTAATAATAATTCTTTTTTTATTAAATCATTGAGCCACGAACCACAAGATTCATAAATTCCTTCTCATTCAAACACACTTTTGTTTATCTTATCCAAAACATCTCTTTGGGTGAATAAAAGTGTTATATTGGGAGATGGGTGGAAAATAATCACCAATAAAAAAATTAACCAGTTGTAGACACCCTAATGACACTGATGTATTAATCATTTAACTCTTTCACTCCCATTTAATCCCACAAATCCAATGATTAATTAAGTAGCTAATTAATTGATATTAATTATCTAATCATATCCTCACTCACCAAATCAAAACCTACACCGATTATTCACATAATGATTTAATAATCAACCTCAAATCACATTATCTCATCCACATCAAATCCCACTTTCTCCTCTATTTTCCAAGATTCTCCACCAAATCCTCCAAAATCTTCACCAAAATCAATTATCACAATAAAATAATCCAACTTTCTCCTCCATTTTTAAGGATTGTCTATTATCTCCACCAAATCCTACAAATTCATTACCAAACACCACTCTTGACAATTTAATAATCCTCCATGATCTGAAAATCTTGACCAACCAACACTTTTGGCAATTTAATAATCCTCCACTATTTTAAAGACTTTACTAACCTCCATCATCATGGTAAATCAATTCCATTTTCCCCCCATTTTCCAAGATTCTCCACCAAATTCTCAAAAGTATTCACCCACCTCCACCAATAACAATAAAATATTTCACCTCAAATCCCACTAATTTGCTCCAAAAATTATTTATATGGACCCCTTGATCCTTCATATGGGGATTAAATGTAGCATTATTTTATAATATTATCCTTCGAGCCATTCATCGAACTAGACATTTGAATCATTTTGATGGATACATGTTGCTACAATTTGGCACGAGTCCATTGAGAATCCGTAAAGCAAAAACACTATTCTAATATATTTTGGTTCAAATTTACATACTCAATAATATGAACACAATAATTATATCAACAGTAATACTTCGCTCTATACTCATTTGTAATTTTAAATTGCTTGATAGTAATTACATTTATAAATTGTAGTTTCCTAAAGACTACGAGATATCCATTATCGCTCATCCCTAGTCTAAATCAACTACCCATCAATCTCTCACAAAATCTCTATCACAATGGTGCTCGTTGTTATTAAACTCACCATACAAACATACAATTATCTTTTATACAATATAAATCAACCTCATATGAATATATGTGAGCACTAACATAGGTTTTCTTAACACACCCCCCTTAGTGCGAACATGAGGAGAAACACTAGTTTTTGACTAAGTGACATACACGTGGTCTTGACCTTCCTCCATGCCACATTTATGCACTTGATTGTGGGAACGCATCAACTTGTAGACAAAAAATATATGCACTTGGGTACATATAGGTCCTAGAGCATACTAACATATACATGATTCCTAAGCAAGAAAAAATTGACAACATCTTTTGGGCCCTTTTCTTTGTTTCTTATACCTTTGTTGACCTTAGACACCCTACAACCCTGTCGGTATTTGATTGATTTATCTTTTATGGCCTTGGAAACTAGCGCCCATTTAGGACAGAAGCACCTAGGCACTCCTGTCCCTTCTAGGCACTCCTGACCTTCTTTGCTTTCTTCTTACTCTTTTGGGTCTCTTTTACTTCTTGGGTCATCAACTTTGGGTTGGCCTTTTAGTTGTCAATTACGAAATTCAAACAAGGGAATCATATATATACATAGTTATAGCTCTCAAATAAGGGGCCAAGCACTAAGCATTACCTATCATCACCTAAGTATTGCATTCAAAGGCACAAGAGCACTTCAAAGGCATTCATCTAGCACATTCACACAAGGGACAAGGGTTGCATCACTCTGCATACACAACATAGGAGGGGAAGTTCATTCTATTCCATCACACACATTCTATACATTGCTACATTCTAGATCTAGCCCACTATCACTGTGTAAATTTGCATAAGGGAATCCTATGGCATCATTACACACATTCACACAAAACTACATGGAGTCTGAAATGTAGTGTACAATCTCAGTACTAAGTTCACTCTTCGGGTGATTATTGGGGTCAGTTTTGACTCCACATTCTGCATCTTTATTTTTAGATTTGATGTGGTTTGTGGGCATGTACAGCTAGGTATCTCTTTTTACAGGTTATAGGTACAATCAACGACAATACATCAAAACTAGAGTGAATAAAAGGAAGCTAACAATGAAGCTCCTCCTGCGACATAAAAGGACATAATCTGAGCACTTGACTGGACACTAGTGCCCAGATCAATCACTAGCACCCGGGCACTCCTATCCTCCCATGGTGCTTCTTTCTTCATGCACATTTCTGAGTTTCTAGAACCTTCAGTGAGCCTTGATGACACTACTTACAGTTATTTCAATAGTTCTCTCTGCCCAGATCATCTCCAGATTGTGCAAAATCAACTAAGTCACCCTCTCTCTCTCTTCGTTTAGGGTTTCATATTATTGCATTTGCTTATTTCTTGTGTCTTATTGTAAATTATCATTTGTATATCATTCATTACAGTAGTTACTTTGAAATTAGATTTAATTAAATTTATATTAATCATTTGGTGAACCCCACTCGTGATCAAACACTTGGATCTTTATTTTGCATGTTCTATTGGATCTTCTTTCATGGCTCCTCAAGTATCCTTGTATCAATTACTTCAAATGCACCCACCTTGCAAATATGTTCTCCAAAAATCCCTAGACACTATGTACCTCCCTCACAATACACCACCTACACAAGTAAGTTCCATTTTTGATCATCTCTCTGACGACCCTATCAGTCCTGATACCACAACTAATCAACCCATCTTATGAGTCAATTCAAGCTTTACACAATTATTTTCAAGATAAATTTCAAGCTATGGAAACCATGATTACATCCCTCAAAGCTGAAATCCAACATCTTAAGGATGTTTCTCATGCCCATGCTAGTTCTTCTTCTACACCTCATCCTAATCCCATGTCTACTACATGTGCTCATATAAGTGAAGCCAAAGTCTTACCGCTACCAGCACCTCTCAAGTTTGATCTAAATGTTAAGCAACATGATATTCTTCCTGAGATTCCTCAATCACCAGTTGATCAACTTGCCACCTACTCATTACTACCCTCCTTATCGGCTTGCAAAATACAAAGGTCACCCATTTTGTAATTATCACATAATTAATGGACATCATGACAATGATTTTTATGCTTTAAAATGAAGAATTGGGCACCTTGAGCATCAGGGTTTTATTTCATTTTCTACACAACATTCTACTACATGCTCATCTCCAATTATTAAATCCCACTGGAATCCCAAATCTGCTCCCTCTATGTCTAATGATAATCATGCCATAATTGCTAATGTTCCTTCTCTGGTAAGTCAAGAGCCACCTATCCAACCCAATGTCATACCACCTTTAAAAATACTTACCCCATTACCTCCTCCTATCAAGTCCTCTACAACATTACCAATTACAAATAAACAACCACCTTTAAAAATATTTACCCCATTACCTCCTCAGTATCAAGTCATCTACAACATTACCAATCCCAAATAAGCAACCACCATCTAAGGAAGCACAACTAGTTCACTCGACACAAGATTTGCAATCCGTCACCTACTTGCATTTCCTTTGTTAAGCCCAAAATTTGATGTTGGTCATACTCTTGCTCCTACCTACCATTGTGATGACCATATGTTTTCTTATGACACATTTCAAACTCTGCCACCATGGCATGCTCCTTCTCACATCATCACATAGATCTCCATTACTTGCACACTTGGGGGCATCACTACTTCCTCCCCCCTATCATTCTTGGCTGTCTCTAGTATCTACTTATAGTTTCTCTACTACATTTCACACTCTTTCTTCATGACTAATCTTTTCTAGCATCTACTCTCACAATATGTTCATTACCTGATGACATGCACTCTAGTTCCACAGTTCATACTCAACTGTTGAAGGTTCCAATTATCAAATGAACCTCACATCACCTACTCTTTACTATATGCTTTGTGCTTCATGAACAATCTTTCTCTGCACTCTCACATCTTTGGTATACACATTGTATCAACATCATTTCCCGATGACACTCTTGTTCTATGGTTCATTCTTGACTGTTGAGGACAACTTTCTAAATGAACCTCATCTCACACACATCTACTTGGGGAAACATGGATATCCTCCTTTTTACATCCTACACATATCACAGCACACCATCATATTCACACATCATTTACATATCTTGGTTGCATTTACTCTTGTTAGCTTATTCTACTTACATGTTACACTTTGTTTCTATGCTAGTTGGATACTTAGTATGTCATTATCTTTTTTCTATATACACATGTGTGTTCACTTGGTATCTTGAGGTGAATGCAGGACCTTTCACATATTCATACACGATGCATGATGCTTGACACTACTCTTTACCAGTCCCATTGAGGCTCCTAGGGGCATCTACCTTTGCTACTCTCACACTCTACACATCATAGGTTCTATTGTTACATTATTCACTACTTCTCCTTACTGTCACTTTATTTTCATTGATCTATACACACTTTGACATACTATTTATCTTTCTAACATGCTAATGGGTGCTTCATGTGTAGCATTTTCCTTGCACAGATTACATACAACCATGGTTATTTGTCACATTTTACTTTTTATTATTTACTATTGTTATTATTTTTGCGGGTTATGCCCTATGTCTTACTTAATCATTGTTTGCTTATGGTCACTTCAGCCCTGATTGTCTTGTGACATTATGAGCAATGTCCCATGTATGAAACCCATTTTCACGGTATATCTTGTCTTCATAGGTGCTTGTTACATTGTTTTCTATTACATGTTAGCTATTGTTACTAACACTTTTCTCCTAGACCCATCTTTTTTGCATGTGCCTTGGTTTCCACCATGCACATCCCCTACCCCTACAGGTATCCATTATAAGATATTGCATATCAATATTAGTCCTCTCATTTGGGATTCCTTCTCCTACTTTTTCGCATGCACCCCAAATGAGGGGGGCATCATTCGAGGTGATAAAATCACCCTTATAAGTAGTACAGAGTTATAGATCAGAGAAGAAAAGTACAAAATTGGCAATAAACACAGTCACATAATGGCCCAGAATCAGACTTGGGTCATAAACACAGAGCAGACACTAGCACCCAGATCAGATAGTAGCAGTGGGAACTTGTGTCCCACCAGGTGCTTGTGTCCTGGGGGAAAAAATAGACATTTTCTCAGTTCAGCACATTTTCCAGCAATTCACAGCACAATTCTATAGTAGTCACTTGACTCCAGTTTCATAAGTCAATTTACATTCAGTTTACAAATAGTTACATACAATGATCGTGCCATCTATAGTGGCACTTATTTAGGAAGCATCATGGATGGAGAGTAAAACAAACCTCTCTCCCAACACTCTTCTCTTGGTGTGAGATCGCCCAAAAAAATCACCTTAGCGTGAGATCACCCAAAAAACTCGCTCTTGGCATGAGATCGCCCAAAAAACTCACTCTTGGCATGAGATCACCCAAAAACCTCACCATTTCATTCAAATCCAGCAACTCCAAGAAAACAAGAACAATTTTCTATCTTTTACTCTCTTATACATCAGGTGCACACTTTCCTTTTACACACTTTTTTTACTTATGCACATGTTACTTTGATTTTTCATATATAGAACTTTGACTACTTTTTGCTCTTCTTTTACAGGTTTGTCCTTATATGCAATAAGAAACAACTCACATAAGCAAACAAAATAAACACAAATAAAGCTCCAACACATATGCTCCACCCCTAGGGTCTACCTCCCCTTCCTAGTTTCCGTGCTTCACTTTACAATCACTTCACACTTCACTTGTCCACTCGAGCACGCTATCAGCTACACTCTTCTCTACATGATCACAAGGTACACATATTTTATCTACTTTATGCTATTGAGTATTCACTCAACAACATAAAGTGGGGTTAAAATGTAGACACAAAATCTATGCACTTGGGTACATTTCTAGGTCCTAGAGCATACTAACATATACATGATTCCTAAGAAAGAAAACTAGTGATTGACAACATCTTTTGGGCCTTTTTCTTTATTTCTTATACTTTTATTGACCTTACACACCCTACATCCCTATCGGTATTTGACTAATTTATCTTTTATGGCCTCAGACACTAGCACCCATTTAGGACAGAAGCACCCAGGTGCTCTTGTCCCTTCTGGGTTCTCTTGACCTTCTTTACTTCCTTCTTACTCTTTTGGGTCTCTTTTACTTTTGGGTCATCTTTTACAACTTTGGGTCAGCCTTTCGGTTGTCAATTATGAAATTCAAAACAAGGGAATCATATATATATATATATATATATATATATATATATTATAATTATAGCTCTCAAATAAGGGGCCAAACACTAAGCATTACCTATCATCACCTAAGCTTGCATTCAAAGGCACAAGAGCACTTCAAAGGCATTCATCTAGCACACTCACACAAGGGACAAGGGATGCATCACTCTACATACACAACATAGGAGGGGGAAGTTCATTTTATTCCATCACACACATTCTATACATTGTTACATTCTAGATCTAGCCCACTATCACTGTGTAACTTTACACAAGGGCATCCTAGGGCATCATTACACACACATTCACATAGAACTACATGGAGTCTAAAATGTAGTGCAGTGCTTGGTACTAAGTTCACTCTTTGGGTGACCATCGGGGTCAGTCTGAATCCACATTCTACATCTTTATTTTTAGATTTGATGTGGTTTGTGGACATGTACAACTAGGTATCTCTCTTTACAGGTTACAGGTACAACCAACAACAATATATCAAAACTAGAGACAAAAGGAAGCTAACAGCGAAGCTCCTCTTACACAGAAAAGGATCAGAACCTAAGCACTTGACTAGACATTAGTGCCCAGATCAGTCACTAGTGCCCGGCACTCCTGTCCTCCCATGGGAACTTATGTCCTGCACATTTCTGAGTCTCAAAATATTTTGTGAGCCTTGATGGTACTGCTTACAATCTGTTTCAAAAGTTATCCTACCTAGATCATCTCCAGATTGTGTGAAATCAGCTAAGTCACCCTCTCTCTCTTTTGCTTTGGGTTTCATATTATTGCTTGCTTATTACTTGTGTATTAGTGTATCTTATCATTCATTGTAGTAGTTACTTTGCAATTAGATTTAATTCTATTTATATTAAATCATTTGATGAACCCCACTCGTGATCAAATGCTTGGATCTTTATTTTTTATGTTCTATTAGATCTTCTTTCATGGTTCCTCAAGTCTCCTCATATTAATTATTTCAAATGCACCCACCTTGCAAAGATGTTATCCAAAAATCTCTAGACACTATGTACCTCCCACACAATACACCACCTACACAAGTAAGTGCCATTTTTGATCATCTCTCTGACAACCATATCAGTTATGATACCACAACCAATCAACCCATCTTAGAGTCAATTCAAGCTTTACACCATGCTTTTCAAGATAAATTTAAAGCTATAGAAACCGCGATTACATCCCTCAAAGTTGAAATCCAACATCTTAAGGATGTTTCTCATGCCCATGCTAGTTCTTATTCTACACCTCATCCTAATCCCATGTCTACTACATGTGCTCATATACGTGAAGCCAAAGTCTTACCGCTACCAACAACTCTCAATTTTGATCTAAATGTTAAACAACATGATATTCTTTCTGAGCTCCTCGATCACTAGTTGATCAACTTGCCACCTACTCATTACTACCCTCCTTATCAGCTTTCAAAATACAAAATTCACCCATTTTGTAATTATCACAGAGTTAATAGACATCATGACAATGATTGATATGCTTTAAAATGAAGAATTGGGCACTTTGAGCATCAGGATTTTATTTCCTTTCCTACACAACATTTTGCTACATATTCATCTCTAATTGCTAAATCCCATTGGGTTACCAAATATTCTCCCTCTATGTCTAATAAGCATCATGCCATAATTGCTAGCGTTCCTTCTCCAGTAAGTCAAGAGTCACCTATCCAACCCAATGTCATACCACCTTTAAAAATACTCACCCCATTACCTCCTCCTATCCAATCATCTAAAACGTTACCAATCCCAAATATTACCAATCCCAAATACGCCCTAGGTGAAACATTGGCCACCATCTTCCACTAACTTGAAAAGACTACAATGATCTTTTTTCCACAAACAAATCCATTTGACGAAATCATATATGCTTAAGATTACATGGTACAAAGAAAACAAACATTATGAATATCATCGTATTAAAGGACATTTAATTGATGTTGTATAAAGCTAAAAAAATATGTTCAAGACCTTATTAACCGTAGCGACAATGAAATCAAAGGAAATGGGCCCCCTAAATAGAACAATCAGAAACTTGGAATATATCGATACCTCTTTCATAAACACAATCAAATGAATTAAAATCAGGATCGAGATCAAACATCTCAAGCCAACAATGTTAATCACATCCACAATAAATATTCACATCCTTATGACTCCCTCATTGGCTACATCCACTCCATTGAGCATCATATCACAACTATCACAATAAAAACCCTAGATTACACCATCGATACTTGGCATACCAAAATCACTATCCAAAGGCCTCATATGCCTACCCCTGATAATAATACAATCCCCTATAATAGCTTGAGAATATTCCATTATAGATATACATCTTATAACTTCTCAAAACATCCATTGTTCACAATGACATCCATTACAAAGTCTTTTGGGAGTTAGAGTCCCAAATGATATTAACACCAGAAAATTTCAATCTTTGGTTGACATATGTCCATTAATCAAAAAATCACCTTTAGCTATTAAGAATTTCCACATGACAATCCATCACACAACCTACCCTTATAAATTAAATCTATCATCACCCATCACAATGTAAAATGGGTACTTATAGACAATAGGTTGGGTATGAATACTTGGACTCTGAAACCAGTGAAGCATTTGGGGCTTATAGAAGTTGCATCAAATTTTTTAGTCATTAACATTAAATCTTATGATAAAACTAATTAAAAATAAATTAAGAAAAATCACCTTCTTTTTGAAGTTGACCTTACCATACTTAAAACCCAATTTCATGTAATCGATCTAGACCTCCCTTATAACATCCTCCTTAACAAACCATGGATCAACACCATGTAATTTGTCCCATCCACCTATCACCAATACATCATGTTCCCCTTTTAAGGACAAGAGCTCATAATTCATGTTGATGTCCAAACCTTTCAATTCTACAAATTGTTGGAAGTAAAGTATCACACGACCTATGTCAACATGAGCACTAAAATCATTCCTAACTCAAAAGCTAAAGAATTTTCATCCCATATGCATCACAATGGCCTTTCATCCGCATCCATCAATCATTTTATCTAAATTCAAATGTAAAATCATTGGAATACGTTTTGGAGAATACAAGTTTCAAAATTCAGTCCATCTTGCTAAACTTCCTCTTTCACCCATAAACTATGATAGGCTTGATACACACCTAAAAAAGAAACCAGAACCTCGTAGCTTTATATAATTTATGAAAGGCAGCTTCCTTGTAGATGAAAACACGGCCAGTTCCTCTATTTCCTGGTTGTACAATATTTTTTCATCTTACTACAAATATCCTAGACATACTATAAGAAACAAGATGCTTTAAATCATGGGAAAGGAAGAGGAATAGGTATTAATGAGCAGGGAATATGTGAACCTATCTTGGCATGAAAAAATTCAGGTCTCAATGGTATTTAACTGAAACCTTTTGTTAACATACATGACGATGTCAGTGACACTACTTCCATTAGCGAGGAAGTCCCTTCTAACATTGACTTGGGGTCACCTTCTAGCCTCTACAAAGATCTTGCCACATCATACATGTTCCATGATAGTGCCATTTTAACCATACATATAGACTTCTAATACCCTTACCTTGTCAATTGGGACCAACAAGATCTCATACCAATTGAATTATTTTAGAATGAAAAGGCCATTACTGAATTCATGGGCATTAGAGATGAAATCCCACTAGGGGAACATAAGAAAGGATTTGAGAACAACCTAGACATTATATCGTACTTTGGGGAAGAGGCCAAGTTCCTTAGTCAACAAAAATCAAATAAAACAATAATAATAATAAAGTTAAAAAAAGGTAAAAAATCACCATCCCATAGTGAAAATCTCTTTGAGGAGTTATCCAATGATCAAAATCAAAAAGCAAAAAATAAAAATGATCATTCCATCAGTTAAAGCCTCCTTAATGAGCCAATGTATGAGAAATTCAACTTTCCCTCCACTCTTAAACAACTCAAATATGGATTAAAAAAATTATGCAAGAAATAATTGACATCAATATTGGTACAAAAAACAATCAATGATTCTTAAACTCAAGGCTATACTTAATACAGGAAACAGGGAAGGAGACAGGCAGAGGTTTCAAGCATATGATTTTCACTAAAAATTTTACTTTTAATGAAAATTAATAAAACTAATAAATTCAAAAAATAAATAAGCTACCTCTAATAGATCTTCCCTCCAAAGTTATTTGTAGCTAGCTAAAGTTGGTGGTGAAAACCTTGAAACTACACATGCACAACCAGAGAACCAACACAAACTCCAAAATGAGACACCATTAAACCAAATTATCACAAGTATTAAATGACTAATAAACTTGCATGAGAATCTATAATGATCAAAACCGATATTATTTAGCAACAATCAGATTGTGAGTACATAATTATCGAAAAAAAAGCTTTGATACCATGAGAGAGAGAGCTCGAGATCTCACGGAATGGTGTGCACAATGAAAAAGTTTCACTCAAACAATATCGTGAATTTCCTCCAAGTAATTTGCAAGAAAAAAAATGAACTCAAGGAAAGTTGAATCAAGAACGTTTTACAATACGGTCCAAAACATGCACAAGGAGAGAGAACAACACAAAACGAAGAGTAATCAACAACTAGCAAGATGAGTAACATGATTACTGAGACCAATAAGATTGAGCTTTGAGAACCTAATGGAGCCACATGCACATTGATATTGTTGTACTCCAACGGAATCAAATATGTGCTCCAAGAATCAATAAGAGAATGACCAAAAATCAAAAAGAGTGTGCATATGGAAAAACAATCTACTACTTCTCATAGATTAAAAAAATGGTACATAAAGGAGTGTTGTGTAACTCCCATGCATGGTCTCATCATACCTCCACAAGGGAGAAAGGGGTTACATTCCATAATGGGAAAGTAACTCCTACATGACGCACATTGATGTATATGACAAATTTTATGACAGAATTTGTCATATAACTCCTAATGACAACCTAGACCTATGATCTCACCTAAGTGAGATGACTCACTATGGGTGTCGGGAAATTCACATAATAAATAAATAGAGGTGAATAATATCCCTCACACCAATAGTTCCTTAGTCAGAAAAAATCAAATAAAAAAAAAATAATAATAAAATTAAAAAAGGTAAAAAATCGCCATCCCATAGTGAAAGCCTCTTTAAGGAGTTATCTAATTGTCAAAATCAAACAGTGAAAAATAAAATGATGATTCTATCAGTTAAAGCCTTTCCAATGAGCCAATGCATGAGGAATTCAACTTTCCCTCCACTCTTAAACAACTCAATTATGGATAAAAAAAAATTGTGCAAGAAATAATTGACATCAATATTGGTACAAAAAACAATAAACGATTCTGAAACTCAAGGCTACACTTAATCCATAAGAATAGAAAGCATTTTTCACCCTCTTTCAAGAATTTTCATGTCTTCATTTGGTCATATGCAGACATGCTAGGGCCAGATCCTTCTTTAGTGGTTCATCATTTAGTAATAGATGAAGAAGAAAAATGTGTGAAAAAAATAATAAAAATGCAACCACAAATCGCCCTCTTGGTTAAGGAAGAACTTCAAAAAATCTTGGATGTATGATTCACACAATTAATTGAATACTCATAATGGATATCAAACATATTTCTAGTCATAAAGAGACACACAAAGATTAGGGTATGTATATATTTTTGAGATATCGACAAGACACATCCTAAATATGACTTCACACTACCCAATATTAACATGATCATTGATTCTACAATAGGGCGCAAGATGTTATTCCTTATGGAAAATTTTTTAAGCTACAATCATATCAAAATTACAATTGATGACCAATATAAAACAATGCTCACAACACCATGGGGAACCTTTTGTTATCAAGTCATGTCATTTGGCTTGAAAAACATATGAACTACTTATTAAACATCCATTACTATCATCTTCCGTGAAATACTTCATGACATTGTCAAGGATTATTTGGATGGCATAGTAGGTAAATTTCCAACTAGTGTAGAGAACCCTATCATTCTGAGAAGAATCTATGAATGGTTAAAAGAATACAAAGTCTATTTGAATCCTAAAATGTGTCTTCAGTATCACATCAGGAAAACTATTTGGATTCATTTTATCTAGAAGAGGCATCGAGGTTGATCCATTCAAAATAAAAGCAATAAAAAATATTCATCCTAAAAATATCAAGCAACTTCAAACTCCCTAAGGTAAAATACATGCAATTCAAAGATTCATTTTTCAACTTTCACACATCTACTGGAAAAAGATAATGTCTTCCATAGGATAAAATTATGTCGATAGGCCTTTGATTACCTCAACCAATGTCTTTCTAATCCACCAGTCTTGGTTCCCCTACTCTGAGAGGACCTTTGTTACTATATATCTCAACATAATCTTCTTTGGGAGCCATTCTGGATCAATATGAATGTTATTTATTATATCAGTCAGACTTTGATAACATGTGAGTACAACTAAAATTGAAAAGGCATGCTTACTTATTGCCTTCAACTTCTAAAAGCTAAGACATTATTTTCTCAATAATAAAACAAAGCTCATTGCCAAAGTCCATCCTTTGAAGTATCTCCTTTTAAAACCTACCCTTACAGACATAATGACCTACTAGATTATCTTATTTAGAAAGGGTATTTTTCAAATATCAGTTTTGAACAGTCTTCCATATCCACAAAAAATCCACAAATGCCATGATCACTATCGGTTCCCTACTTTAAATTATAGAAAACAACAAATAATATTAATTCTTAGTTAGACAACTAGTTATTCTTGCATACAATGTTTTGGAGTTGTGTATGCTATGTGAGATTTTTGGCCCTTCTCCTTGGTATCACAACATTTACACTACCTTCACAACTACACTATCCCCTCAAACCTTTCTCGAAACCAATGGAAATCCCTCATCCAATGTGCTTCAAATTACACCCTCCTTGTCTGAACCCTCTATTGTAGTGGCTATGATGGGACCCTGTTATGGTGTTTAAACTTTGAAGAGCTGACCTTGACACTAAAAGAGGTTCATAAAGACATACGTGGTGTACACACAAGTGGCATGGTCATTTCAAGAAGTTCCTTTGCATCAGATACTATTAGCATACTATGGAAATAGATGGTTATAAACATATTCATAAATGTTGCATGTCAAAAGCATAGAAACATCATCCATGCGTCATCACAAGAATTAAATTTGATCACTACTCCATAGAATTTTTTCTCATTGGGTGTTTGATCTCGTTAGGAATCTCAACCCTACCTCATCTGATGGCCATGGACATATCATTAGTGCCACTGAATACTTCACTAAGTGCATCGAAGCTATTCCTCTCACTTATGTCAACAATAAACAAATCTTTAAGCGTGTCCTAAACCATATCATTTTCTGTTGTACCATCCCATCTTCCATCATTTTTGGCAACGCTAAGTCCTTTATGAGAAAATAAGTAAAATCCATTTGTACCGAATTTCATATCAAACATAAATGGTCCATGTTGTATTACACACAAGATAATTGTTAGGTCGAGTATTCCAATAAAATCCTCTCTAAAATTATTGAGAAAATCATCAATACCTCAAGTAGAAACTGATAACTCCATATCTACCCTACTTTATGGGATTACCATGCCTCCATCCGTATACTCATGTGGAAACCTCTTACTCCCTCATATTAAAATCCAAGGCCATCATTCTTATTGAGATTGAGCTACCCTCTTACGAATCTCTTTGAACGATGTGATCAATGATGAAGAGTATCAAGTTGTATGCCTTCATGAGTTATGGATTCTAGATGAAAACACATCTCAGTACCCCGAATCACTTGAAGGTATACCATAACATGTTGCGAAAAAGTTGTAACAAGTGCATACAATCTAGAGATCTTGAAATTGGTGACCTAGTCCTCAAATAAAATTTGAGAAACACAACCAAAGAATGGGAGAAGAAAGGAAAGTTTGAGCCTAATTGGTTGGGCCCAAATGTCATCATTGCAAATAATGGTCTTGGAGCTTATAAACTGGCCATTGAAGATGGTGAGGATCTTGATGAACCCATGAAAATCATGCACCTCAAACTCTTCTACACCTAAGTACAAAAAAAAAAAGAAAAAAGAAAAAAGAGAAATAAATTCATCCAATGGTGAAAACCATCCTTATGACACCTTGTATAAGTACCATGATGACAATTAATGTATCGCGCCATGCATAGGTCATGTTATCTACAAACACCCTACTCTTAGGGGCATGACCACTCCATCCTACTTGCATCTACCCATCCATTGACCCAAGCTGTCTAAGTTTGACCTCGATCCCATATTATACTAGTTTGAGAAACTATGCAGGACAACATCTTGGTATATTTGAGCTTTCATTAGGTCACATCATAGGGCAACCCCTGATCATTAAACTTATTCATTAAATATCCCAAAAAATAAATAATCCAAATACATGTAGAAAATCACAAAATAGTAGAAAGTACAAAAAGCCAAAAACATTAGAAAATAAAAAAACAATAGAAAAACCAAAAAATTTAAAAACAAGAAAAAATACCAAAATAAAAAAATCCATTGTCTAGTTCATAATCATACACTACATTGGTTCTTACTAGCTGTAGCAAATCATCCTAATCTAGGTCTTGACATATTGCATTGATGGGGGGAAACCATGGCTATCATTATCATCCATTCAAGGATATATAATTCCAAATTCAACCTCCTTATACACACCTTTGCTCGGGTAACTCATCTCTTCAGTTATCACAATCATTAATCATTTGGGTTCCAATAAGGATGAAAAAATCGCTTTATTTAAAAATTTTGTGTGTTTGCTTATTTTTTTGTTTTTTTTAAACATTCGTTTTGTTATTTAATTTTTATGAAGTCAAATATTTTACTGCATATGACAACAATGTCATCACGATGCATATTATCTCATGATGCATCCTATCATAAGCTATATTAAAATCAGATTGCTCAAACCAAATGGATCTTTGTGCAATATCTATAACATGTATCTAACATTATTATACCATCATCTATCACTTCATATCCACATCTATCACCTCATATCTCTTCAACATTATCAAAATTTTCACATACTAATTTTTTATCCTCATTACCTTATCTAAAACCCTCCCTTCAACTTGATAATCTCAATCAACTTATTATTCAACCTATCAATCTCAATTAACTACCATCCTTGTGACAAGCCTCCCTCTCTGCAAGTACCCTGAAATTACCCCTTGTGATTAACACTCATCCATTGATGTCCTCCCATTCATCTCTAAATCCACCACATCATTTGCAACACCACTCATAATCCCTATTACCATCATTTATTTTATCTATAAATTACCTGATGTTTCATTGGCAACTCTACCATCCATACAACTTATCAATCCCAATCAACCACCACCCATGTGACTAGCACCCTTTCTACACATCCTCAAATAAAAACTCCTTTTTTATCCATTTGACTCATGCTCCTCCAATATTTTCCTCCTTGTCATCTCCAAAACCACCGCCTCTTACTCATCACCCCCATGACTTGCTTTATCATTATAATACATTGATGAAGAGTTATCCTTGCTAGTGTATCCAAGGTCATCATCATCCTCTCATATATGTCATCATTCTCATCCTTCTTCACTTCACTCCCCTCTCTTGATGATACCTTCATTATCCCTATTTTTGACCTACTCCACATGCCATATTTCCCCTTCATTGTTATCTTCCATGCAATCATTATATACTCCCTCAGATATCAACATTTCTTGTTTAAAAACCCTTTCTCCACCATCCCATTCATCCATTCTCTACACCTCCCCTAATGAGTTCCTCGCCATGATCAAAACACCTTACCTTTTTATACATCTTATCATACCTCCCCAACCCACATAATTACCCCCATTGCCATTTGTCTAGACATCGTCCCCCCTCCATATATTCATCATCTGAACTCCATGACCATATTTTATACACCACTTTCATTTTCACTCTAACAATCCACCTATCAGACCTCCCACTTGTCATGATCCTCCCACTATCTCCTAGGTCTACTTTCGTCTTGACCTTGCCACACCTCCCTATGATTCTAGACTTTGATCTTCTATAAATTCTCTCATGCGACAAATTTTCCCAACTTTTGTCTCTATTCATCTCCTCATCATGTAACCACCTCGCACGTCACCTACACTTGCTCTCACACAATGACATGTTCCCCATACCACTCTCCCCACAATTTCTCACACACGTTTTATCCTTCACCTTAGGCCTCTTTTACATAGTTTCACCCTCTCTCAATGGATCTTCTTCATACATCCATAATGCTCACTCTTACACTTCCCTCTAACATTAACTTATTCTCAACACCTTGTCACTCTTTGAACAACTCATCATATTATTTCCCTAGACACATACTCATTCTCGAGCCCTTAACCAGCTAAAATTCTCTCGCATACACTTATAACATCCACAACATGAATTTATCCATCTTCATCTGTGAAAATGTGTTCTCTACTCTCTTTAATCTTCTAGTTCAAACCCTTCTTCTCTATTGCACTATTTCCCACACTATCAAACCTTACCCTATTGTAAATCTCTTCTTCTGATTTCTTTCCTAGTTCATGTTATTCATCATTATCTCACCTTATGGTACACACTTATCCCATTTATCAACAACCTTGACACTAGCACATTTTATTCAATTGATGGTTGAACATAAAGTTCCACTAGTAGCCTTTAGATCACCCACAATAAAGGTAAAATCACCATGTTTCACAACCTATACATGTATCTCCATATGGTTTGTTCCATACTCACTTGCATAAAAAATTAACACCCACCCTCCTCTACTTCCACCTCAATATTTCTACCTTATTGGTTACTTAATAAGTGTTGTGCACAGGGTTCTCTTCTCCTTGCCATTTTCAACTTCATTCCTCCAATAACTCCCCTAACATCAAGGCCAATTTTCTAGCAATTATCAATTATCACTTTTCATCCCACACCATGTTGGGGCACCCTCCTCTCCATTCCCTATAATCACATGTTTCAACACATATTTAGCATATATTCTCTATCCACACTCATGTATATAATTAACATCATCCTCATTCATTCATAACTATCCATCATCACATCATTCATCATAATTTCTATTACGCATCATCCCTATATAAAGGAATCCAACTTCATTTTCCCCTTTCCTCTCCATTTTGAGATCTCTTCTGCGTATTTCATACATGAACACCTTTACGAGGGAGCATCATCCTACCAATCAATTATCAATTGATTAATCAATCAATCTCATTGACCAAACAATTGTCTGCCTACCAAATTCAGAATATTGATCCCTTCACAAAATTTGATAAAGTGGTCCATCGATCAACGTTATGAATTTATTTTCTATTTCTTCGCATCCATTCCATTAGGGGAATCTCATCCCACTTGTCTATTTTCTACATTATTTTAAAAGGTGTTGATATTTGCAATACCCTTTCAAAGAGGGGAAAAAGTAGACACCCTAATCACACCACCACATTAATCATTTTACTCCTTTACTCCCATTTAATCCCACAAACCTCGAGAATAATCAAGGAGATAATTGATTATTATTAATTAGCTAATCATATCGTCACTCACCTAATCAAATACTACACTATCAATACATATAATAATTTTATAATCCACCTCAAATTCCACTATCTCATCCACCACCTCAAATACCACTTTCTCATGTATTTTCCAAGATTCTCCACTATCTCTACAAAATCCTTGAAACTCCTCACTAATCTCCATTATCACAATGAAATAGTCCCACTTTACCCTCCATTTTCCAAGATTTTCCGCTATCTCCACCAAATCCCCCAAATTCTTTGTCAACCACCACTCTTGATAATTTAATAATCCTCCATGATCCTAAAGTCACCACCAACCGCCACTCTTGATAATTTAATAATCCTCCACTATCACAAAGTCTTCAACAACCTCCATTATAATAATAAATCCCATACCCCCCATTTTTAGTATTCTTCTCTATCTCCACCAAATCCTCCAAAGTCTTCACCCACCTCCACCAATAATAATAACATATTCCACCTCAAATCCCATTAATTTATTGCCAAAAAATCTATATATAGCCCCCTTAATCCTTCACACGGGGATTAAATCTATAACTATTCCATGAGACTATTCTTGGAGCCATTTGTCAAACCAAGCATCTGAATCATCTTGTCAGGTACATGTTGTTATAATTTGGCATGAGTCCCTTGAGCATCTACAAAGCAAGAACAATATTTTTCATCCACGAGCACATCCACATATCAAAGATAATTACATGTATCAATTATCTAATTTAGATTATTATTTGTATTTTTTTAATTTTCTTTTTAATAGTCTAAATCTAACTTATACACGCTCACAAACTTGAACACAACCTGGAAATCTCTATCTATTGTGTATAAACCCACACTTGGTTATGTCACAGTTGGAACAACTAGTTCCCACTACCACCTAGACATTGTTTATTTTTCCACACTTCACAAGCAATCATGATTTATTCTAGTCCTCGGAGCCAATTTATTGACTCTCAATTGTCACAACCTTTTCTAGAGGTGTAGTATTCCATCTTAGCTATTAATTTATATTTTTTAACACAAAATAATTGTGCCACTCTCGAAAAACTTCATCACCTCTCAACGATAGTGGGAATGTTCAAGAAACACATCATAATTTCTAGCTCATCGACTTTATTTATCGCAATCATCAATTTTTCTTATTTAAAAACTTTTCCACTTTAGAAGAGGTGGATGGGGAGTCCAATATAAAACTATATGTTTCCCAATTATAGTTGACTCTTAGATTGTGTGATACCTCTAAGATGTATCCTAACTATTTATTTTAAGGTATTATTTTCAATTTTTGATAATAAGAAAGTGGTGTGTCTATAAGAATATAAAATATCTATTTTTTTACTTCATTCTGCCACTACCACTATTTAGACGGAGTTATTTTCCAAATTTTCACTCTTGAACATGGTTGTGGGGAGTGGTCACACTTATTGCACTGGATTTATCTTTTCACATCATCATTTGAGGTTCATAACACATTTTTAATTTTTTTAGTCATTCCCTTGACATTGTTAATATTTATATCTTTGGTGATGTTGTTGAAAGGGAAACGTTTAACATTCAATTGATTTTAACTAAATTATGTGTGGTGATATTAATACGACTAAATACAAGGAATATGAATTTGTTCTCCCCCTGATGTGGTGGTGTGCCTGTGAAAAAAACATGATTTTACATGTATAATAAACTTGGGTTGTTTTATCCCAACCACCACTAAGTACTCTCTACCTCCACCCTATGGTTTACCTAGTTCAATTTTAGACAAGGTGGCAATAGGATGTTGAAAAGATTAGATAAAGCATCATGTTAGTAATTTTTATCTCCCTATCAATTTTATTTAAGGAAAAATCCTCTTACATCACCTCCCTAGTAAATTTTGTATTGAATGGTTAACCCCTAAGTAAAGAAAGCCAAGTTTTAGTTTTACCTCAACACTAGTCACCTCCACCATGATTGAACATGTTCCCATATCATTCACATGTGCAACCTTTCTCCTTGGCATAATAAGGAGATTGGTTGGATTACTTGGTAGGAAGTTGAAATTGGTCAAATTGTCGCTTTCCTACATATCTACAAAAAACAAACAAGTTTCACAAAAAATCCCATTAGACATCATAATATGAGTACTTTTGGTCTTCACGTGAACTCTATATGTCTCATTGTAATGAAATTACTTATATAGATAAGTAGAATAACAATAATATAACACCAAATGAATGGAAATAAGAATAAAATACTCAATTATATATGATTTAACTGCTTAGAGGGGGGAACCTCAAAAACCTTACAATAAGAATAAAATGTGTAATATGACGAATAACTACAAATAACTACCTCATATATACCCTAATTATTTTATGGAAACCATCTAGACCAAACCTACTACCAAGATGAAGTGTTATAAATGATTATATGAGTTAATTAGAGGTTGAATAGCCACAAGTTGGCCACACATATAAAAATACATGTGATAGGATAAGGGTGTAGAATGACTCCCCTTTAAACAAACATTCTTGTGAATGTTAATCATATAAGGATGCTTCTAAATATTTTTTTTGTCCTCTCGCGGCAGATCCTCTTTTGACATGTTCTTATACTTGGTGTTTTTTCTTATCTGCATCCTATTGAATTGATTTGGATAATCTCTTTTGGTTCCAAAATGATTCTTCCTTCTTTATAAATCTTTGGTAATATGTTTGGATGACAATCATCTATCTAAAACCGAAAACATGAAATACTCATCATATCTTTGTTGATTGAGGAAACTCCTATTGGTGTTGAGTATGTTCCTAAACTACTTAAGTTTTTAGTTGTACATTTTGGGAATGGAAAAAATAGTTCTATTCAATAAGTAGTCCCCCATCGCAAATTTAAAATTGTGAAATTTTATTGAACACTTAGTAATACCCCCATTTGTAACCATTTCCTAGAATTTTGGTGTTGGATAAAAAAAATAGTTCAAGCATGGCTCAAACTTATCATTGATGAAGTTGTGAGTACTTCCCAAGTCAAACTATACTTGAGGAAACCCACTTCCTTGAGATTTTTTGGGGCGTTAACACCTGAAAGTGCATTGTAAGAGATGGTTGGGATTATCCTTACTAGAACTTCTCAACAACCATTATTGATTTTTCTTCATTATTTCCTTAACTTAGAATAAAGAATTTCAGTACATTTATGTCCTTGACTGTATTTTATGTCAGAATTAAAATATAACCTTTTTTCTTCATTTCTTCAAATTTTTGATGTATTAACCTAATAGGCTACAGGCATGATGAGACAAAGGATAAATTATCTCTTATGATAGTGAATGCATGTCAAATGGTGTTGACCATTTCTCTTTCCTCTACCCTACATGTAACGACAATGGACTTAGATGCTGAATTTGGATTAAAAATGCAAAAATTGAGTTGGATTTATCTTTGAGCCCTCCTAGAAAAATTCATTCAAGTTTTCCTATGTGATGTTTTGCAATGTGAGGAAAGAAAATGGAATTTTTGAATATAATCCTAATCATGAGTTGTTTAACACAATTAGGCTAACTGGATAAAGTGATTCTCTATCAAATTGTTGCAATAATGCATCTGTAATTCA
Organism: Taxus chinensis; assembly: GCA_019776745.2. Classification (NCBI taxonomy): domain Eukaryota; kingdom Viridiplantae; phylum Streptophyta; class Pinopsida; order Cupressales; family Taxaceae; genus Taxus; species Taxus chinensis. The sequence goes on from CM034148.1 coordinate 666,845,750, forward strand.
TCTATAAATAAAAACCAAGTAAAAATAAGGCCCTTTATATTATTTTGAGTATAAAACCATCCATACCAAATGAGTTTTTCAAGTTCCAAGTATGAGGATGCAATGACCAGCTTATGTACACATGGTGTTTGATGTAGCTCAAATGAATTCTCCGTTTGGTTGATCCACGTGACCAGGTACTTCTATATAAATTGCACATTTCCCCTAACATGTTTCTAGGAGATAAATTGGAGCACAATGTGGATTATGGTTGATAACATTTAGAATTTGACTATTCTATTTAGAAGGTCCCATGTGGCTAGGTTATGAATTGGTCACCACCGACAAGTTTTTCTCATTGGTCTTTAATATAAACGTTTATAATTGTCATGATGTTTCTCACATTTCCTTGCAATGTGCTATATTCTCCTTTTATCATGCTATATTCTCTATTTATGTTTCCACATCTCCTTACAAGCTATATGAAACTATATATTTTGCATATGTACTCAAGTTGGATCATTTTGTTATATGTCAAAGAAAACCCTAGCATAAAAGATACCTTGAGTTTAGTATTTGACTATGCATCCTCATTGTTAAGAGTTTTTCCTAGGGTGATAGTACCTTTCCTCTGTGTCTCGTGTGTGATACTATCATGTTAATAATTGATTATGTGGAATTTAATTTTCTTGACCAAAAATTTAAGTGGTTGATTTTGTCCTAAAGTCAACCTTAAATCCAAAAGCATAGAACAAACTCATAGTAAAATTCTACAACTTTATGAAAATGTAAAGAAATTAGAAAATTTCTAAAAAAGTGTGGCATGTGGAGTGAATTTTTTAAAACTCTAAGTTCATAATAACTCCCTCAAAATTAATTGCATAAAGCTGAAATTTGGACTATAACTTCCTTAAGAATATGAAAAATTAAGTTTTCAACCCAAGTTTTCCACAAATTGAAGCTTGATACCACTTGTAAGATCTTCACATGTAATAATAAAATGATTCAAACAATATTTAAAATATAATGAATATAAACCCAATGCCATAGATATAGGTAGGAAAAGAAGCCTTAATATTCAATATACTTAGAGATGGAATAAGTATCCTTAAGGTAGTGCAACACCATGTAATACCCCTTAAGGAGGCAATAAGTCCAAAATATCTCATGATATTGGAATAGCACTTTGACGAGGACACCTCCAATATCCTTCTACCAAATAGAAGACTCTTCACTTACTTGATATTCATCTCTCTTATATACTCATGCATTACTGGGTGGGTTACTCCCGATCCCAATATAGGCTAACTCATTAACCAATATAACTTATTACACAAGTTACCTATTTGACCCAATATATTATAACCATATATATAACTAAGGGGGATGTGTGTCACATGTTGGAATATCCACTAACCCATATACATTATAATATCATATATCTAGGTCTATAACATGCCATCCTTATTGATGTGTTTCATCCTTGAAACATGAGAAGAAATCAAGTAATGAGTGTACTTCGAATCATTGCACATTTTTCACCATGCTTGATCATCGATCCACCCAATTGTGATTTTGGTGGGTGATATCTCTCTAAACCTAGATTCATAATTTGTTATGCTCTTTTGATTCCATTTGTAACCATAGTTTTTCCTTCTTGGCTTCCAAAAATAAACATAGTGATTACTTCTATAATTATATATTCCAAAATTGTGGATTCTTTGACTCCATGTATAGTCACAGTGATTGTTACTCTAAAACCTTTGTATCCATATTGGTTTTTTCTTTTATATTCCTTGACATACCTGTAATATTGTTTCCTATCATGATAATATGGGTGTTTATATGCCTCGACCTTAGCACATTGACCTTATCAACCTTTTCTTATACTTTTATGCCTCTTCCACCTTTTTATTTTATAGTTTTTTTATTTCTTGAGTAGATGAATAATTATTTTCTTCTTTTCTCTCTTTTTATTCATTTTATTCTTGTTATTTTTTGGGAATTTAGGGTAAACTGAGGGTGTTGAAAGGACCCACATCCTTGTATAATTGAGGATTTTTTTATGAAAGGATCCCACCATTAGGAACCCAATTGAAGCAACCATGAAACCATAGTGAAGATGCAACAACCAACGACAACGACCGCAACAAGTGGGACAACTAGTAGTGATAGAAGCGAGAGGAACATCCACCAGCGTCAGAGATGAGAGGAGTAGCCGCCAATGTCAGCAATGAGAGGAGAAGCCACCAACATCAGCAATGAGAGGAACAACCACCAATGTCAACAGCGAGAGGAGAAGCCACTAGAGACACCAACAAGCGAAGCAACCACCAGCGACAACAATGAGAGGAGAAGCCACCAACGTCAACATCAAGAGGAGAAGCCACTAGCATCAGCAGTGAGAGGAGAAGTAGCCACCAACATCAGCAGCGAGAGGATCGAGAGGAGGAGTAGGCACCGACATTAGTAGTGAGAGGAAGGGCCACCAACGTCAACAATGAGAGGAGGAGCCACCGACGCCAACAACAAGAGGAGTAACCACCAGTGTCAGCACGAGCAGAGATTCCACATCAAACGGCACACCACCTCCGAGGAGGATTGTGCCTTGGGGGGATTTGAACATGGGTGGGCAAGCACACAACCATGTGACTTGACCGCACCACTCCCACCCCATCGGCCATTTTATTCTTGTTATTATTTTGAGTCAACTATATGCTTTTATTCACCATTTTTATATTCATCCTCATGCTCTACTTTTATCTTTTTTTGTTTTTCAGTAAGTGTAATATCTTACAAGGTGGCCTTCTTTCTCTTGTTCCAAATATTTGAAATATTCTTTTGCACATTAATATTGATTTTTCCTGAGGTTTCCAAACGGGTATATCAAAGAAAAATATCCAAACCATCCATATCCAAAACATAAAAAATAGGAATTCAAAACATATTAATACATGACGAGCTTCAAATCTTCAAAAGCTTGAAGCTTCTTACCAAGAGTCTCTTTTATATCCATTTCCCGAACCTGTAGTTGTTAAGCCACATCCAAATTGATGAAGTTGTAGTTGCTACTAAGGTTTATGGACACAATTATCTTCTTCATTTTAATGCATCTATAAAACTAAAATATTGAATTTGTTTTGTTTAGAGTAATTTTTTACTATTATCCTCCATCTCTAACTCTTCATCAAGATCATCTACCTCTCCTTATGTGTCATTTGTATAATCTTCTTCATCATCATTATTTTCTACTCTTCTTCCACATCATTGTGATGTACCTTGGGATATGATATTATGTAAATGTTGACATGTGGCACACATCCCCTTTAGTTATATGTTTATAATATATGGGGTTACATAGGAATTAGTTATATTCGTTAATGAGGCGGCCTACATTGGGATTATGTATTACCCATTCATTAAGAGTAATGTATGCCTATATGAAGGAGACGAGTATCATTATGAGATATGTCATGTATGAGAGAATTCTTCTATTTGGTAGATGTATATTGGAGATGTTACCCTCGAAGTGAAATTTCCATATTAGGAGATTGTGGAGTTATTCCTTCCTCAAGGAGTATTTATGGTGTTACCCTACCTTAAGGGTATATTATGAATATATTGAATATTGGGCATATTGGCCCACAAATATCTCTTTTGGTGTTTTATATTCTACATATTATTCATATATTATATGTGAATATCATATCAAGTGGTATCAAAGCATTGATCTAGGCAATTTAGGATATGAAACCCTATTTTCAATGATTTTCCTTTATCTTGAGATAGACCATGAGATTTTCAGAAATCTTGTGTGACATGGAAAATAATTCAAGGAATATACCCTCAAAATTTCATATTTTTTGAGGTTGTTTTGAGAAATATATTTCAGTTTTAGGATTAAAACCCTAATTTTTATACTTTGTCTATATCTTTTGAATTATGATGTATTTTCAATGAATATTTGTGTGGTATGGTGAATTTATTTTAAGGTGAAAATATAAAATATTAGCAATTTTGGATATGTTTTGAGAGAGTTATTGTAGTTTTATAGTTTTTCATAAATTTTCTCCACATGCCAAAATATTCAACATTGTTATAATTTTTTTACATTTTTGGAAAGATCTCAAAAATATAATAAGGTTCTATGTTCTATATTTTCTGATTTGAGGCTAACATCTAGCTGAAAAGTGTAGGACAAATATTGATCAAAAGGGTTTGTTCTTGAAACCCTAATTTTTATGGATCATGAGGATGAACATTATATATGGAAAGGGTAAGGTGGATGTTAGAGAATGGTGGGAAAAATTTAAGGAGGTTGTTTTTCCTTCATTAGAGATGTGGATGTTTCATATTTGGCTTGTTGGTCACGCATGGATTTTTTTTTCAAAGTTAGAAAAGGAAAGCTCTAATTGGTCTTCAAAGGAAATGGAACAAGTTTTCTTGGATAAATGAGACACTAAAGAATAAGAAGAAGAGAGTGGGAAGAATAATCTAAGGATGATTAATGAGGAAGAATAAAAATCAACAAAATAAGAAAAATCAACAAAAGAAGAAGAATAAGAAGAAAAGGGCTTCCAGGAGGCTCAACCTCGAGACTCTTGCTGTGGAGAAGGAGCCTTTTGAACTTGAGATTGCACATGACCTGCTGAATATCAGTAGTGCCAGTCCCCGGGAAGTGCAGATGGATAGCTCTTCTAAGAGGTTGGAGGCCTTAGAGGCTGAGATGAAATTGCTGAAGGATGAGGTCAAGAACCTAGCTAAACAGAAAGGCAAGAAAAGCATGGAGGGGGAGGGGAACATTGATAGCAGTCAGATTGATGACATATACAAGAAGCTGACCTCCTTAGACTCCCGCTTAGGGAAGGCCAAGACTAGACATGATTACAACATTGCCGCCTTTAGGGCGATTGAGGAGTTCATCGAGGGTCATGCCAAAAGTGTTTCCAACCTCAGCGGTGTCCTGGTTGCACTTTGGGGCAACGAAAAAGAAAGCAAAAGAACCATTGAGGAGCTTGATAAGACTGATGCTGCCCATATGACTGCATTGAGTATGTTTCATGCCTAGAAGAGAGTCAAGATCAGTATCGATAAAGCTGCCAAGAAGTAGTTCTAGATGCTTCTGCTACTTTTAGTTGTTTTTTTACTGTTTCTCTGCGGTCGGTTTACTGTTTTTTTGCTGTTGTTTTGCTGTTTTGTCTCGTTTGAGTAGCTGTTTCTGAGCTACTTAGAGCTTCATTGTAACACTTGGATCTTGATCCATTCTCTCTGTTTCTCACTCTTATTTCGGCTCTCAGGCCTTCTTTTGTATTCAAGGGTATAGTCCCTTTCAAAAAACTATTTGCCAATAATAAAAAAAAAGAAGAAAATGTTGATGATGAAAATGCTACTCATGATTCAAAAGGAGGGAATGGTGGAAAAAATTTAAGGAGATTTTTTTTCCTTCATTAGAGAGGTGGAAGTTTCAAATTTGGCTTGTTGGTCCTACATGGATTTGGTTTTATAAGTTAGAAAAGGAAATCTCTAATTGGTCTTGGGAGTAAATGGAACACGTTTTCTCAGATAAATGAGACATCAAAGAAGAAGAAAAAGAAGAGAGGAGGAGGAAGAATCTAAAGATGATAGTGAGGAAGAGTAAAAATAAACAAAATAAGAAGAAAATATTGATGATGAAGATGTTACACATGATTCAAAAGGAGAGATACTGGATCAAGATAAGAGTTCATATAGTGCATCTCTAAATAAGGAAGCTTCAATATTTCTATTTGAAGGGCGTTTTAAAGAAAAACGGTAATGGTTTCCATAAACCCTAACAAGTATGCTTCATCAACATGGATGTATCTCAAAATTTATATGTTCAAGAAAATAATATCAACGAATCTCAAGTGGATGGTAAGCATATTCAAGTTTTTGAAGATTTAAAGTTCTCTTGGATAAATATGTTTTGCTTTAAAATTATTATGCTTTAGATATGGATGGTATATATATTGTTCTTTGATATCCTTGGTTAGAGACCTTAGGAACAATCAATATTAATGTGCAAAGTAAATTCATGAAGATATTATGCAAGAAAAAAATATAACATTGCATGATATCACACTTAGCAAGGAAAAAATAAATGACTGTTGGGATTAGCACTCCGGTTGTATAGACAATATATCAGATCTAAGCATACATGTAAATAAAAACGGATATTCTACCAGAAGAAATATACAAAACAAGAGACATAAATCAACACCAGATTTAATGTGGTTCACCCAATGTGGGCTACGTCCACCAAGAAACAAGCCAATCTATTATCCAAAGCTTTGACAAGATATACAATTGAAGATTTACAATCTTCCACACCTCTCAAATGTACAATACTTTCTTTCTCTCAAGCTTTTGCTTCTTCTCCAAGAATTCTCTCTCTACCAAATTTTACAAGTTCTTCTTAATTATTGTTATTTACTTCTAAACCCTAGCTTTCATGCTTATATAGTTGTTTATAAACTTAGGGCACTTAGCCATGCAATTACAATCAATAGATATACTTTAATGCTAAAAATAGATCTAATTCCTGAGAGTTAATTAAAACATTCCCACACAGGTAAATGATGTCAGTTAGCCCTAACTGATGCCGGTTCCTCCTTGCCTGACCGATGTTCGGTCCTAGGTGACCGATGCTGGTGTCTCCTAACCGATGATGGTTACTGTGTTTTCTAGAAAGTTTTACATTGCATGCTAATCTGAAGTAATTGAGCTCCACAACTCAACAATCTCCCACTTGGAGATTAATTACTGCACCATACATGTACAACGTCATTCTTGGATCCTTCCTTAGCTTTGTTTCTTCCTCTTCAAGTCTCAAACTCAAAGACCAACAGAAGTGGAGTGTAGCTCCAAATTCTCCTTTGCTAATGGCTTCGTTAGCATATCCGTAGGGTTCTCGCTCGTATGAATCTTTTCCAGATTCAATTGTCCATCCTCCAATACTTTACCGTATGAAGTGATACCTCAACTGAATGTGTTTCATTCTTGAATGAAATTTGAGTTCTTTGCCAAATGAATTACACTCTGACTATCACTGAACAATTTACAATCATCTTGCTCCTTTCCCAACTCTTCCATGAACCTACTCATCCATATCATCTCCTTGCTAGCCTCTGTAGCTGCAACATACTCTACCTCTATAGTAGACAAAGCCACAACCTTCTGCAATCTTGAAATCTAGCTAACTGTCGTCCCACCTACTGTGAAAATATATCTAGTAGTGCTCCTCCTACCATCCAGATCTCCAGCCATATCCGAATCAACATAGCCACATAATGAAATATCTAAACCTCCATAACATAACTGACATGCTAGATGTCCCTTTCAAATACCTGAGTATCCATTGGACTGCTTTCAATGCTCTTTACCTGGATTGGCCATATATCTACTCATAACTCCCACTGCTTGTGTAATGTCTGGTCTGGTACAAACCATAACATACATGAGACTCCCAACTGCTGAAGCATATGGCACTTGTGTCATGTATTTGACCTCCTCATGTGATGATGAACACTGATCTTTGCTTAATTTGAAGTGTCCAGCCATAGGTGTACTAACAGGTTTTGCATTCTGCATCTTGAACCTTTCTAACACCATGTAGATATAATCCTCCTGAGACAAATACAATTTCTTGTTTTTCCTGTCTCTGTGTATTTGCATGCCAAGGATTCTTTTTGCAGCTCCTAAATCCTTCATAGAAAATGTGTGAGCTAGCTTTCCCTTAAGCTCACCAATGTCCTACATACTAGATCCTACAATAAGCATATCATCCACATACAGTAACAAAATAATATAGCTCCCATTTTCAAGCTTCTTGAAATAAACACAATGGTCAGATTCACATCTCAAGTAACCATGCTCATGCATAAAACTATCAAACCTCATGTACCATTGCCTTGGAGCTTGCTTGAGCCCATATAGGCTCTTTTTCAACCTGCACACTAATTTCTCCTTACCCTTGACTTCATACCCAAGCGGCTGCTGCATATAAATCTCTTCATCCAAATCACCATGAAGGAAATCCATCTTCACATCTAGTTGCTCTAAATGTAAATCTTCTACTACAACTAAACTCAATACAGTACAAATAGAAGTCATCTTAACAACAAGAGAAAATATTTCACCAAAGTCAATACCTACTTTCTATGCAAATCCTTTTACTACAAGCCTTGCCTTGTACCTTTTCTGTCCACCCTCTTCTTCCTTGATCCTGTAAACCCACTTGTTCTGCAATGTCCTCTTACCTGCTGGCAACTTAACCAAATCCCAAGTCTGGTTATGTTCTAAGGAGTCCATCTCCTCATCCATGCCATGCTCCCACTGGACATGGGTCTTATCCTACATTGCTTCTTCAAAACTTTCTGGTTCACCATTATCAGTCAATAATAAATAAAATAGAGAAGGTGTAAATCTTTCTGGAGGTTTACTTACCCTTTGTGACCTTCTCACAGGAGTTTGGGGTACCAGAGGCTCATTCTGGACCTCCTGGACATTTGTATCCAAATCTGACAGTGACCGACGCCAGTCACCTGTAACTGACGTTGGTTCTGCTAACCGATGTCTGGTTTGGATCTTCTGTAACCGATACCGGTTCTGCTGACCGATGCCGGTCATGGGTAAACTGACACCTGGTTATTGTGTAACCCTGTAGGTAATAATTTTAAATCTGAGAGTTCATTTTCATTCACAAACTTCTCAACCGGTTCATCCTTGGGTACCAAAATTTGATCCCTGTACATTCTCTTTTCATTCCATTCAACATCACGACTCCTAATAATTTTAGAATTCTCTAAATCCCAAAAACGAAAACTGAAATCACCAGATCCATAACCAATGAAAGTGCATCTCTTGGATTTTGCATCCAACTTTTTTCTATTTTCCTTATCAACATGCACAAAATCTTTTGAACCAAAAAATTTAAGAAAAGAAAGATCTACCTCTTTTCCGGTCCAAGCTTCCTCTGGTATTCCTCCATCTAGTGAACTTGAAGGCCCACGGTTAATCAAATAAACTGTTGTATCAACTGCTTCTGCCCAAAACTACAAGGGCAATCCAGAATGTATCCTCATACTTCTAGCACATTCCATGATTGTCCTATGTTCATTCTTTCTGCAACACCATTCTCTTGTGGTGTTCTTGGAACCATTCTTTCTCTACGTATCCCATTCACTGAACAATAATCATTGAAATCCTTGCTACAATATTCACCACCATTGTCAGATCTAAGGCACTTTAACTTAGAATTTGATTCATTCTCAACAAGGGCTTTCCATATTTTAAAAGTCTCAAAAACATCAGATTTATGTTTAATACAATAAACCCATACCTTTCTTGTAGCATCATCAATGAAAGTAACATAATACTGGGATCCTCCATGAGAAGCTACCTGAGCTGGTCCCCACACATCTGAGTGTACAAGCTCCAATTTTTTCTCCTTCTTAGTTGCCCCAACTTTGAGAAATATCACTCTCTTTTACTTTCCAAAGACACAATGCTCACAGAAATCAAGATCTAAATCTTTCAAATCTGATAACTTACCCTTAGCCTTTAAGATCTGCATTCCTTTTTGACTCATATGGCCCAACCGGTTATGCCACATGCATGCATCTGAATCTGAAGTAGATAATGCTTAGAAAAGGAATCAGTAACACATGTAGATAAATATAATGTTCCTACCTTCTTACCTCTTGCCACAAAAAAAGCACCCTTGGTGACTTTCCAAGAGTCTCCTGTAAAAGTAACCATGCAACCAGATTCACCTAGTTGCCCTGCAGAAATAAGATTCCTCCTGAGGCTTGGCACATGCCTCACATATTTCAATACCCATGTATTTCCATTCTGTAATTTTAGATGAACTTCCCCTTTACTAGTAATACTGCAAGGTTCATCATCACCCAAATAAACATGCCCAAAATTTCCCTGGACATAATTTCTGAAATAACCCTTATTAGGGGTTGCATGGAAAGAAGCTCCTGAATCTAAAACCCATGATTCAATTCTATTATCTAAAGAAAGAATAAGAGCATCTTGCATTACCTCTGATGTAGCAAGATTTACTTCTTTACCTTTGTCTGGTTGTTGGTTCTCTTTATCCTTTGACCAACAATATTTCTTTGCATGTCCTTTCTTTCCACATTTCCAACAAGTAATTCCCTTACTTCTGGATTTAGATCTGCTATCCCTTGACTTTGATTTCCCATTACTCTTATTCTTGGATCTCTCCTTCTACCTACCCCTGCTTTCTACATTCAAAGCATTCCCAGATGATGATTCCTTTGTACTCTTCCTACAAATTTATTCATTCAAGATTATACTAACCACATCATCAAACTTCAAAATATTATTAGCAGATGTTGTATTACTAACAACCATTACCAAGTTATCCCAACTATCAGGAAAAGAACATAAGAATAAAATTGCTTTCACTTCATCATCAAACAGTATATCAACTGATTTTAACTGATTTACAATAGATCAGAAATCATTCAAATGACTAGATGTAGATCCACCTTCATGCATCTTAGAACTAAATAGTTTCTTCATCAAATAAACTTTATTTGAAGCACTAGGTTTTTCATATAAATTAGCAAGAGATTTCATTAACCCTACTGTAGAAGTCGCTTCTGTAATATTGGAAGCCACGGATGCTGCCAAGCTCAATCTTATAGATCCCAAAGCCTTTCTGTCAAGAATATTCCATTCTTCATCAGTCATCTTCGTAGGTCTAGAATTCTCATCCAACGGTAAATACAAATCTCTTTGATACAGATAATCCTCAATCTGCATCTTCCATAATTGATAATTTTGGCTGTCAAATTTCTCTACCTTGTATTTATTTTCTTCTACCATTACTGTAGCTCCCACTCAATCAGAAAACCCTCTGTGAGTAAATCTGTCAACACACAAAACCCTCAAACAAAGCTCTGATACCAGTTGTTGGGTTAGCACACCGGTTGTACAGATAATATATCAGATCTAAGCATACATGCAAATAAAAGTGGATATTCTACCAGAAGAAATATACAAAACAAGAGATATAAATCAACACCAGATTTAACGTGGTTCACCCAGTGTGGGCTACGTCCACCAAGAAATAAGCCAATCTATTATCCAAAGCTTTGACAAGATATACAATTGAAGATTTACAATCTTCCACACCTCTCAGATGTACAGTACTTTCTTTCTCTCAAGCTTTTGCTTCATCTCCAAGAATTCTTCTCTCTCACCAAATTTTGCAAGTTCTTCTTAATTCTTGTTAATACTTACTTCTAAACCCTAGATTTCATGCTTATATAGGTGTTTATAAACTTAGGGCACTTAGCCATGCAATTACAATCAATAGATCTACTTTAATGCTAAAAATAGATCTAATTCCTGAGAGTTAATTAAAACATCCTCACACAGGTAACCGACATCGGTTAGCCCTAACCGATACCAATTCCTCCTTGCTTGACCGATGTCGGTCCTAGGTGACCGATGCCGGTCCCTCTAACTGATCCCAGTTACTATGTTTTCTAGCAAGTTTTACATTACATGCTAATCTGAAGTAATTGAGCACTATAGGACTTAGACTTATTCTTTTTGCAAGGATTTTCTGTGGAAATTTTTCCCTTGCTTATTTTTATTCTTAGATGACCACATAACTTAACCTCCTCCCCAAAATATGTGCATGTATTAAGCTTGATGGAGAAGCCTTTCTTGTGATCAGCTACTGGAATGTTGTCATGAATACCCAAGAACTCACCAATAACTTCGTCATTTTGAAAAACATCAATTAGTACATGTTGTTATTAGTCCCAATTTACAAGTGATGGGTAAATAAGGTCTAGTTTTAGAATGATAGGGGATATGGAAGGGGTTACAGTTAGGATATCCATGTTAGAAAAAAGGTTCGTGGAGGCAAGGTCTTCATAAAGACTACACTAGGAATTTGTTTCACTTTTGCATTCAGATGAACTATCTTCACAATCAGAAGAAGTAGCCTTAAACTCTGGGGGATGAGACCCATAAGGTTGGACACCAATACCATACTTACATGCCTTACAATAAGGTATTAGAAAAGTTCTAGTGTACCTTGTTCATTGATGTCGCAGGCACATCCTTTGTATCCCATAACATACATCATTTTATTGGGGATAAAATACTTGGGTGATTGGTAACTTGGAGCCATTTCATCATCTGAAGGATGAGATACGATATTGTTGAGAAATTTTTCATCTTATAATAATCCATCAGGAGTGAAAGCATCGTACCTATAGTTTTCCCTGGAGCGTTGATACTTGTAACATGGCCTACCATGTGCTTTGGGTGATAAGGGGAGGTTAGAAACAAAGAGGGCCTATTGGAGATCATATTCTCTATAGCCATTCACAAAAACCTTCATTTCTCATATAAAAAAGGGAGAGTCTGATGTAGATGCACCATTATCATTGGGAGATAAGGTATCTAGATCTACTCGTGAAGCAAATGCCTTTGATTGAATAGAAACAACCATCTTTATAGAAGGGCATTCATAAATGGTGGGGAAATAACCCAAAATGCTCTATAATGAGTAAAAGGTTAGGGATCCCCTTGAATAGTGAGGGTCTTCCCTTCATGATGTAACTTCAAACACTGATGATACATGTCCAAGTCTAAAACATGGAACTTCGTATCTTGATTTACAAGACCTACTTCTATTGAGAAAATTATCATACCAACTGACTGTTGCTCTTCATTTTCCTACGCCTTGATGGTGACGATATTTGTTTCTAAACCAACTTCAGTACACCCTAGTTTCTGAACCAAATTTAGAGTAAAAATGTTTAAACCCGATCCTCCATCCACAAGCACTCTTTTTACCTTCTTATGTTTGATTATGACTTCAATATATAAAGGTAAATTATGAGAAGGATTTTCTTTTGGGATCTCTTTTAGACTAAAGGTTATATGATTTTTAGGAGTAATCTATGCTACCATTGCATGGAAGCATGTTGGGTTGATATTAAAGAACACTAGTTTGATCCTTGTAACATTTTACAAAAGATGTCTTTATGAACATTTGATATTTTAAGAAGGTCTAAGATTGAAATCTTAGCCATAGTTTTCTCTAATTGATCTAACATGTCATAATGACTGTATTAAGGAGTAGAGGGAGGAGGTTCTAAAATAATAAGGTGAGCACGTCATGTTACCACAATGCACTCCCTTGTTTTAATCTTTATTGTGTTGATATGTTCAATAGGTGGATTGACACAACCTATTAGGGCATCAAAATGGTTATTTGTCTTTGACACGTAATTAACATTCTTGGCTTGGGACGATTGTCCTTAATCCAAATTTTCCTTTCCTTTGTTATGCTTTGGGAAAGGTTCTTTATAGATTCCCATGTTTGTGTTGGGATATTTTCTAGGGGCGGAGGAATTTATTTCCACATTGCCACTATCGATTAAGTCTTGAATAAAGTTATTTCCCAATTTCAAACACTTATCAGTTTTATGACCCTTCACATGATGAAATCCACAATATTCATTTTCCCTAAACCACGATGGATTAGGTGCATCATCCCCATAAGGTGTAGTTTTGGGATACTTGACCATGTTAACCGCCTCTAACTTTTTTAATATCGGTGACATAGATTTGGATAGAGGGGTGAAGGCATAAAGTTATTATTCTATAGTCGGAGTTCCCTTTGAAATTTTCAAAAGAACATGGTTTTGAATTGCTTGCACTTGTTTAGAGTATGTTATTCCATTGCCTATGAAATTTTTCTTCTTATTGGGAATAAACTTTGATTTTTCATTGATTTTTGTTATCCCGTAAAATTGATAAGGGAAATTTTACCGATAACCATATCGAAAATTTTGTTTCGATCCCTCGTTAGGGATCCCTCGCGTTCGAAACGTTGTAAAATCCCTCCCCGGGAAATCTAGTTTTTGAACTTAGGGGAGTCTTTTTGAGCCTTTTTTGGCTGGGCGCATGGATTTTCCTTGTAACACATAGTTTTGATGCGCCCCCCTTAAAAGCCTTTGGCGCATGGTTTTCCATGTTAGTACGTATTTCGGTGCACCAAAGGATGTTGAATCACTTTTTGGTGTGCCAAAGGGCGCGCGTAATCTCCCTGTTACACCAAGTTTTGGTGCGCCAAAGGGCGCTCATAATTTAGTGTCAACAATGCATATGGTGCGCCAAAGGCGCACTCATTCTTCTGTTGTCAATTCCTTCCATGCGCCAAAGGGCGCACGCTTTCCCTTGTCGACAGTTGTTTCCATGCGCCATTTCAAAAGGTTGGTGGCGCATTAATGACAAGTTTTCCTATAAATATCAGTGCGCGCCCATGTCATTTTCATTCCTATTTTCGAAGCACGTGATCGCTCTAGATTTGTCATTCATCCTGCTCTGTCGCTCTGTTCGCCCTGTGGACCCGCTTTCCAATCTTTTTCATATATCGTTGTCGCCCTGTGGACCCGCTTTCCAATCTTTTTCATATATATTTGAGGTAAGAGGTTCATCCTCTTTTTCATTGCATGCTCTCGTATGTTTGATCTGCTTTCTGTTGGTATGCATGGTCTGTGTTTGGTCTGCTAGATGTTATATGTTTTGGTTTTTTCCCCATGAGCTTTTCCATCGTTCTCTTCTTTTTCTCCTCTCCTTCCCTCTTTCCAGATCTGCTGGTAAAGGGAGCTTTCTTGAATGGCTTGGCCTGTTAAAACCTTTTATGAAACCTTACTTGACCAAGTAACTATTTAAGTGGAAGAAATGAATGAGAATGATTTGAGGAGTGAGCTTTTTCAAATGGCACACTGGCGCGCCTTGTAACAATAAAGACAGTCGCGCCCCTCGGCGCACCTACCCGCCATGCAACATGCTCAAGACCCGCGCTAATGGCGCAGCCTTCCGTTCTGATGCTGTTGAAATCCATGCGCCGCGCCATGATGCTGTTGAAATCCATGCGCCGCGCCATATTCCTTTGGCGCACCCTTTATCCAAGTTGCATAATGTTTCCATGCGCCAAATGGCGCGCCCAGTTTTAATGTAACACAAGTCTTCTGCGCGCAAGTATAAAGATTACAAAGGCGCGGGCGCACCCTCCATTGCAGTATCATAATGTTGTGTAAACCCTCCATGCGCCGCGCCATATACCTTTGGCGCATCATTTATCCATGTTACACAATCCATCCATGTGCCAAAGGGCGCACCGAACCCCAATGTAACACGCATTTCCTGTGCGCCCTGCTATAAAATGCAACCTGCTTCATCCATGCGCCATGCGCCTTTGGCGCCAGTTTAACCTCTGCGACATTCCTTTTCTGTGCGCCTTATCTATTTGGCCTGTAACATACATTTTTCATGTGCCCTGAGCCTTATAATCTCTAACTCTCTCCTTCTGCTAGCTTTCCAATGGAAGATCAAATGACTAATTCAACCTTTTTGGATTGGGTCTCACTTCTTCTTCATGCAGATCAGCAACTGAGTTCGAAAGAACACATGTCTACGTCAAGCAAGAAACCCACCAAACCAAGAGGAAAGGCTAAAATGACAGAAGAAGAGATGAAATACAAATATCAGAGGGTCAGGATGCCCGAATCACAGGCTGAGTGCAGTATGGATGTCAGAGACTCTGAATTGGGTCACATCGACATGGATGAGTTCTGGGTTAGAACTCAAAAAGTTACAAGAAGTCCATGGATGGACAAGTTAATAGGCAGTTCTCTGCATTTCACCGGCGGAATCCCAGTCAGCGCTGTAAACAACAAATTCATGATGGTGGTTGCCCAATGTTACAACAAAGACACAAGATGTGTTGAGAACAGTAAGGGCGAGGTAGTCATAAACCTCACTGCTCGTCATTTTGAGTTAATGCTTGGCATCCCTCACCACCGGAACTATGTGGCTGTTAGCCAACAGGAATGCATCAAGGCCTGGGAAGACAACGAAGGCCAGTGCATGCAGTTAATGAATGAGGTCTACCTAAAGAATAAGAAGGTAGTGACCCGGTGGCCTCAGACTATTCACCGAAGTGATTTCTCAGAGGAACTCAGTGACACGATCACCTTCCTGAGCAGAGTCTTCGGGCTTTCAGATGCCCACTATTTCCATAAGTGGATGCTGTGGTACCTGGAGACAATGAATAAGAATTTGCCCGATCAGCGCTTCTGCTGGGGGGAAATAATAAGCAGCACCATCTCTGAGCAGCTACAACAGCTTGCCACAACTGGAGTATTTCATATGAACTCCTATGTAGTCTACGCTGCAGCATCGGCAAGGGATTACCCAAGGCTCAACCGAAGTGGAGTGTGGCCTCAAGCCAAGATATTTGATTACTATCCAGAGCTGAGGCTGGAGAATAGTATCCCTCAATTTGCCAAAGTTAACGATGCATTCTTCTATCACGTCATCTGCCTGCTGATGCCCAACATGACTCATAGCCGGACGACCAAGAACATAGTGGCAGTCATAGAGAAATGGGGAGCCTTGTTCACCCAATTTCCCACGTTCACCTACCTAAGGGCTGCCAAATTTTTAGGAGAGCCAACCAGGCTACCAAGGTATGCTGGACCAAAGCTGATTCTACTAGAGTTATCAAGGCAGCTGGTCACATACCATGAAAAGTGCCTCAAAAGAAAGAAGGGCGGAACTCCTTTCCCCCTCACAGTGGGCCGGTACACATGCTCTTCCTATCACAAAGTGAAGGAAATGTTCGCAGAGCTGGAGTTGCTGAATTTGAAACATGATTTCCCAGCCAGGCCTACCTTCGATCCTAGGGGCTGTCTGCCAAGGGCTAAGCTAGATTCGATCCATGTCCCTCAAATTGAGGATATTTACATTGACATTCTCCATGAAGTGGAACTCAGAAGAAAGGATCACTCGCGCTTGGCATTAACGGAAATCATCCAATACGGAGTGGCCATTATCCCCAAAGGCTTCCAAACTACGGAAGACGAAACTGACAAGGTGTACAATGACACGGAAGGGGATGATTGGCCTTTCCCGGACATTGACAGAAGCAAAGCTCCTCAAACAATTGAGGAGAGGGTCAAAGAGACTATGCGGAGAACAGAACATTGGTGCCGCATGAACGGACTAATCTACCTCGGGGTAGATTTCACAACTTCCCCTTTGGGCAACGCACCTCCAAGGTCAAAGAAGCAGCTGAAAGGCAAAGGTGCAGAAGGTGAACCTAGCACCATTCAGGAGGAAGCCCCTCAAAGTCCTCTTCCTTCAGAGCCTGAACAAGTCATAACTCTTGATGATGGATTGACAGAGGATAGTCCTATACGCCCATCCACCCAGGATGTCGGCGTCGCTACAACTTCAGAGGTCCCTTCTATCCCTTCTTCTTCTCTTCCTTCCCCTCCTCGAGTGACTCAAGCGACCATCCCTTTGGTCGCGTCCTCTGCCCCTTCTTCTACTCTTTCCCCCGCATCTTCGTCTATCTTTTCCTCCCTCGCTGATTTGTCTTCCTCTATTTCTTCCCTCATCTCCGAGCTCCCTTCCCTTCCTATCTCTTCTGCAGTTGCGGTTTCCCTCCCTCCCGTGGACATTTCTTCGGCTATTCTTTCAATGCCGCCGCCGCGTGTCTCCACGTTTTTCCCCTCTTCTACCGTTGCTGCTTCCCCCTCTGTCTCTGGTCCTTCTTCTATAGGACCAGCTTGGATCTCTCAGCAGCTAAGCCAACAAAAGAGGAAAGTTCCCATCGCTCCGATGGACTTTTCGGTCATTCCGACTAAAGGAGTGAAGAAGCACAAGCCGGTTACACGCTTCTCAAAGAGCGCTGCAGGTGAGAGAGTCATGGAAATAGCATACCCCAACCCCCTCAAAGAGAAAAGAAGATCTGTCTCCAACAGATTTCACCGTGACCCAAGTCACAATGGGGACATCCTCAGAAAGTCCCCAGGGGGAAGCTCTTTTTGCAGTGGATGCACTCTGCAAGAAGCTTCAAGGAATACGAAAGAGGAGAAAAGGCTACTGAAGGAGTAGAACAAATATGTGCTTCAGGCCCTACAGAAGATGGGAAGTGCACCTCCCACAACTGCCGCCGAGACTCCTGAGCTGCTCAGTCAGGAGAAGATTAATGAGTATTCAAAAATCGGCGAGCAGGGTATGGCCGTTTCTACTTGGAGGAGCCAAATCCTCAAGGATAGTGAAAAAGTAATCGCCGAGTATATCAGTTTATACCTGAACATCGAGAAGGCGAACAAGGAACTCCAAGCATTAGCAGGTCCGATATCAGAAGAGTTAGAGCATGCTAGACTCCAGCACGAGACCTTTGAACAAATGTTTGACTGTTCAGTCGAAGATCTGGTCAAGTTCGGAGTCTTCGGCCATCCAAGGGCCCTCAACAAAACTATGTCCACTCTGGACTATCAGATAGATCAGCTGGAATTTGTTCTGGAAAAAATAGACAAGGTGAAGGAAGAGGCCTTGGATGCGATGCATCAAATGGAGCGAATTATTCTTAACATGTCTCCAGGGCTGCTCACTCCTTCCTTTACCATGAGATCAGCTGATGAAACTATCCGGATCTTCAAGGAGATCGCTTCTCAAGGAACTGGGCCAGAGGTCACATTTGACACTGAATCTATCAACAACCTGCTGGCCTGTAGGGACTTCATCGGGTTCCTCATCGAGGCGGAGAAAGATTATTCTAAACTCCCAGAAAAGCTCATAAGCGAGCGGGAGACTTGCGAAGCAATCAGCGAACGGCACAAGGATCCATCACAGGATCAATTTGGGCCCATGATTAACAAGTTTTTGGAATACCGCGCTCAGTTCCACATATCATCTCCTGAGCAGCATCAGAAGCAGGCAACCCCCTTTCGGCCGCAGGACGACGATGACGAGTAGCTGCTTCTTTTCTTCTTCTTCTTCTTCCTCTTCTCTCTATTCTTCGACTTTCTTGTTGAAATGTCTAAAGTGTGTTGGCACAAATGATGACATCATCCATGTTGCATCATGGGATGATGTCATCCATCAAGTTGTCAAAAGTCAACATGACTTTTAGATATTTTGTAAATATCTTTGTAAATATTTGTTGGCTCCTTTTTTGCTTTCCTTCTCCTCTCTTCTATAAATACTGGAATACTTGTTGTATTCAGGGTGAACATTTTTTAGATGAAAATAGAAGTGAGGAGAGAAAGAATTTGAGCTTTCTTGTAACAGAAGAAAACAGTAATACAAATATTAAGACTTTGTGCTCAATAGCTGTGTTATGCATTAGATCTTCCTTACGTTAGATCTGTGTGTGTTTAATCTGTTGGATTCATATCTACTTTTCTGTCATTTGCTCATCAGTATTGCTTTGTTTATTTATGCAAGTAGGTTTGGCTCTATTTACTACCAAACCAAAAACATAAATCTTCTGACCTTTCTACTTTGGAATTCATTTCTTTTCTTCCTTCGGATCTGTTCTTTCTCTTTTCCCTCTTTCACTCCTTTCTTTTTGCAGCCTGAAACACTCTACTGGGATGAGATCCCAAACCCCCGAAGGCAGAATCTGTGAGACTTGCATAGATTCCTGCTGGTAGAATAGCAATAAACCAGTTTCGCTTTGCTGACTCAAAGAGGGGCCAAGCCCTGCACACTGTTGGCTCGTCTATCCATAGATCTGTCTAGGCGACAGATTTTCGGACCAACAGTTTTTGGCGAGTCTGCTGGGGATCGAATAGATCTGTCAGATCTATGAGGGTAGTAAGATATAAAAATCAGAAAAAATCAAAAGATTGCTGCCTGTTTGCAAATCTGAACTTTTTGTTAAAAATCCAAAAATTTGCAAAAGTGCTCAAATTGAAAATTTTTCTTCTGAGAGTTATAGATCTGGTCCAGTTAAAGATCTTTAGTTCGCTGAGTTTTTGAAAAAATCAGTATTTTGCCATAGATCTGAGTTTTTGACTATTTGCAAAAAAAGTTTGAAACCCTCTAAAAAAGTTAAAATCAGATCAGAAAATCAGCTTACTAATCTTCCCTGCCGTCTTATCCTCGTTGTAATTTGTCATTTAACCGCAATCGGTTTTCTGAAGAGGATAGTTTTTAAATATCTAGAAAAGTGCCCGCTGCTGGTTTTTGACAGAAAAACCAGAAAATCAGCAAGTACAACCAAAAAGAAAGTTTAAATCTGCGCCATAACATTGTAGATCTGGAAGGAACACTGGCAAGTGAACCTTTTACGCGCAGCAGGCGAGCCCGTGGAGAAGCTGATCCTACTTTTGATCTGCTTCAAAGGTAGAATTTCAGCGTAACACCAGCGTGTTTTTCAGCACTAAGCTCGGCTAGCCGGTCATCCAGGAGTGTCTCACCTTCGCGAAGAAAAAGTCTTTTGCAGGGGGCATCCACATCCCTTTGTAGTGCCTTGCTACTCAGCGGAACTACAATTCCAGCTCGTGTTCTCTTTCCGGCTTTTCAGATGGCGGTACCATGGGGAAACGCGATGGGTCCTTTGGCTTTACCACATCCAGTTCACGCTCTCCCTCACGGAAATCGAAAGAATTTTCCCAAATTCGACGGGAGCGGAAATCAAAGCACAGATTCCCACATATCTACATTCATCATGTCATGCAGTATTTTGGATGTGACCCACAAAGATGTGTCGGTTCACCTTTTTCTGGAAACCCTACAAGGACCTGCGGCCGAATGGTTTCAGCATTTGCCGGCCGGATCTATCACCAGTTGGGCCACCTTGCGGGATGCTTTTGAAGATAGGTACAAGCCTTCAGAGGATGCATTTGCATTATTATCACGAATCACTCACCTGAAGAAGGAGGCGAATGAGACCATGCGCGATTTTTTCGCCCGGTTCAATGCACTAATCAACCGTGTCCCTGTTGCCATGCTTCCAACGCCGGAAAATCAAAAGTGTTTCTTCGTAAACGCTATGAGCTCGAAAGTTAGTTTCTTGCTCCTTCAGGAACGAGTTGCCACCTTGGTTCTAGCCCAAGCCATTGCCATTCGCATAGAGGATAATCTAATAATATCCGGCGAATTAAAAAAGGAATCAGCCAAGCCTAAATCTTTGGGCCCTTCGCCCACCACTTCGTCTGATCCAGCATTCCAAAAGATGGCGAACGATTTGCTTGCATTGAAGAAGCAGTTGGCCCAGGCCTCTCCCAGTTCCTCATACCAGGATATTCCGCGGAGGAATTTCATTCCTAACAATGTTTCACAAAGACCGCGCTTACCTACAGCTGCTCCGCGGTTGGCACTTGAGGCCCCTCCAGTCAATGCTATGGCCGAGATTGAAGAAGAAGAGCAGTATTATGAAGAACCTTCGTCTCAAGGCGAAGATGATCAAGAAGTCGGTGAACCGACTGGCGACTCTACTATCGGGTATATGGAATTTGATGAGGAAGAATCTGATGAAGAAGAGGGTACCCAGGGGTACGCAAGCGGGCAGTCATATGCTGTTTTTACTCGTTCGCAAGGAAAAGAAGCGGAAGCTGCTGCCCATGTCGCAGCAGGAGAAGGGCCGTGTCAAACGCGCCTCCGATCATTGCTAAAAGAGGTAATCCTCTTCCTACTCAACTCCCTGGCAAATCTTTTACAAAGAAATCTTTTCCCCCTATCTCTCCTCCAAATCAGTCCTCTCACATTCCTACTAAGACCACCAATCCTATTCCATCATCGCGAGGTGAGGGACTCATTCCTTTACCAACACAACCCTTGGCCGCATTTGATATTATAGATCATGCAAAAAAGACCAAGATCCAAATGTCTGAAGCTGAGTATCTTCAGTCAAACCCCGAACAACTTGTAAGATTAACTAAGTATATCCAAAGTCAAGCTGTTATACCTAATCAGGCTTCCCCAAAAGGAATCCTTTCCACTCCCCCTGAATCCCATATAAATATTGCTTCAACATCTGCGTCAGGCAAGATAGAGCCTTTCTATCTCTCTCTTCTGATCAATGGACACAAGCTGAGTAACTGCATAATTGATTCCGGGGCTTCTGATAATGTCATGCCGGCAAAAGTTGCCCATGCTTTGGGCCTCACTCTTACCAAGCCTTTTGGCCGATGTTATTCTTTGGAAACTAAGCAAATTCCGGTTAGTTGGCCAAATCAAAGACGTGCAATTTGCATTTGCGGCTTTCCCGGATAAAAGAGTAAAAAATGACAGTCCTCGTTGCTGACATTCCGGCAGCATATGGAATATTGCTGGGAAGAAGTTTTTGCAGCGAAGTTGGTGGAGAAATTCATATGGACTTGTCCAAAGCTAGAATTCCAGTCAAAGGCGTAATGCAGACTTTGGAGCCAGAATCACAAAAGAAATACTTGGTTACCAACTCTGAAGACCCCAAAGCTCAAATCCTTTTTGAAACATCAGGGATGGGGGAATTACTTCTTATCTACTGAGACGGATAAAACAGGGGCTGTTCTCGTTCAGGAAGGAGATCTTAATAAGATCTGGACATTGCAATTCGATGGGAGTTGTGCAACTAGTGGATGTGGCGTTGGGGTCGTGTTGATATCTCCTGAGGACGAAGTCATTCCTCTCTCTTTCAAATTACAGTTTTTCAACACCAACAATACTGCTGAGTATGAATCTCTCTTACTCGGTATGCAAGCCGCAAAAGAAAGAGGAATAAAAAATCTAAAAGTACAAGGTGATGCTGAGCTAGTTGTAAATCAGGTCAAAAGGATTTACCAAGTGAAAAAATGAAAGGCTCAGGGCACTACCGTAACGCAGTGTGGGACAGCATCGAAGAGTTTGATGCCTTTTCAATAGGAGCAATTCCAAGAGCTCAAAATGACATAGGTGAAGGTTAGCTGCCCTGAGATAGGTGAAGGTTGGGAATTGTGTGAATAAGGCCCCCCACTTCTCCGTTGCTGCGACAATGCCTCTTGGTCGTTCGACCGTGAGTCATGTTTTGGCCTCAAAAGGCAGACGACGTTGTAGAAGAAAGTGTCGTTAATCTTGGTAAACTGAGGAATGCTATTCTCCAGCTTTAGCTCTGGGTAGTACTCATATATTCTCAACTGGGGCCAAACCCTGCATCGGCTCAATGCTGGATAATCCCTCTCCGAGGCTGCAGCATAAACTATGTAGGAGGTTCATGTAGAAACCTCCCCGTTGTGGTGAGTTGTTGGAGCTGCTCGGCTATGGTGCTGCTTATGATCTCCACCCACTCGAAAGCGTTGATCTGGCAAATTTTTTGTTCATAGTCTCCAGGTACTTGAGCATCCATTTATGAAAGTAATGGGCGTCAGAAAGCCCAAATACTCTACTTAGGAACGTGATAGTATCACTCAGTTCCTCAGAGAATTCACTTTGGTGAATAACCTGTGGCCATCTGGTTATCGCCTTCTTGTTCTTTAGGTACACCTCATTCATCAGTTGCATGCACTGGTCTTCATTGTCCTCCCAAGCCTTGGTGCAGTCTTCTTGGCTTACGGCCACAAAGTGCTGGTGGTGAGGAATGCCAAGCATGATTTCAAAGTGCCAGGCGGTAAGGTTGATCACGACTTCACCCTTTTCATTTTGGACGCACCTCGTGTCTTTGTTTGTAGCAGCGGGCCACTACCATCATGAATTCATTATTCATTACACCGACGAGGGATCCCCCTAGCAAAATGCAGGCCACTGCCTACTAGTTTTTCCATCCAGGGACTCCCTGTGACCCTCCTGGTTCTGGCCTAGAAATCTTCCATATCGATGTGACCGAGCTCTGAGTCTCTTATATCCAGGTCACATTCTACCTGAGACTTGGGCATTCTGACCCTTTGGTACTTGTATTTCATTTCTTCTTCCGTAAGCTTGGCTTTACCTTTTGACTTGGTTGGCCTCTTGCTTGATGTAGACATATGTGGATCTGAATTTAGTTGTTGATCTGCAAGAAGAAGAAGCGAAACCCAATGTAGAAGAGCCATGTTAGCTATTAGATCTTCCATTAAAGCGCTACAGAATAGAATGAGGAGTTAGCAATTTTAAGGCCTCAGGGCGTAGGGCGCTATGAACACTGCAGGCTGCAGGGTTAATAGTATGGCACATAGAAGAAGGGTGTTACAAGGAACAAATTAGTGCCAAAGGGCGCAGGGCGCTAGGATGCTGCACATAAAATTTTTTTGTTGTTGTAAGCAGAAGTGCACCTGCACCATTCATATGTGTTTTATACTGGGCGCATATATTTTTCATGTTACATGGAACTTTGGTGCACTGAAGGGCACATGGCTTGATGTGTGTAACATAGATTTTATGTGTGAAACAGGGGAACTTGGCACGTCACAGGGAAGGCTTGCATGACATGTGTTGATGTAAAGAGGGGATGCGCCTGTGCCATTTTACGCAGTTTATATACTTGGCGCAAGTAATGCTGGTGTCAGCATGGGGGCAGGGTACGCCAATGGTGCAAATATTTGCAATGTAACATAAAAGCTTGATGTGCCAACGGGCGCAAGGTTATTAGGTGTTGCAAGCAAGAAAAGTGCGGCTTCTGGGCGCGACTGTATTTTATGCAGTAGGAATGGCAATTGTGCCAAGAGGAAAAATGCAGTGGAATACGAACTTTCGAGTTTTCTTTCTTTCCCTGACGGGTTTGCATGTATTTTTAAGCCTTTTTCTTCAGGGATTTAGAGGGTGAAGGGGGGCGCAGGGAAGAGATCCAGGTTGGTTTTTGAGGCAGAGCCCTTTTTGACAGCAGATCTGGAAAGGGAGTAGAGAAAGCTTGGGAGGGAAAAACAATAGGAGGGGTTTATGGGCTTTCTTATATTCATTCATCCCTCCTTCAACAACCAACAGCAAAAACAAATAAAACACTGAGAGCAAGAAGGACCACTTTACTCAGAATATATAGAATGTGAGAGGCGAAATGGGGTCCACGAACATGGACACGAGGATGACAGGGTCGTGTTAACAAGTTGTAGAGGAAAAAGCTATCACGTGTTTTCTAACTGGTGAAAGTGATAGGGCGGTGGTTGCGCCTATATATAGGCAAAGGTGCAATAAATGTGCCAACCACTTTTTAAGAGGTGCACCAAAACACGTGTTGACCACGTCAAACGGGTGCACCCTTTGGCGCGGATAAATGTACGTCAACAAGGGGATACTTGCGCCTTTGGCACAATTTTAAGACTGTCAACACTCTTCTTCATGTGCCCTTTAGCGCACCAAAACACGGCCGTAACAATTAATGTGCCCAACATGAAGGCGCATGTGCCTTGGCGCATGCAAGAATGACACATCACGGGAAGGCGCACCAAAACATGTGTCGACACGTCAAACGGTGCACTAAAGGAAAATGAAGGGGGCACAGATTTACTCTGTTGTAACATAGGTAAAATGTGGTGCCCAGCCAAAAAAGGGATCAAAAATGGCTAAGTTCGGAGAACTAGATTTCCCGGAAAGGGATTTTTCAACGTTCCGAACGCAGAGGGGTCCCCCGATGAGGGACCAGGACAAAATTTGGTATGGTTACCTTTAAAATTGCCCTTGTCAATTTTATAGGATAACACATATGGGGTCAGATATGAACTAGTTATATTGGGTAATAATTCGGCCTACATTGGGAGTAGGTGTTATGCATTCCCTTAAGAGTAATGTATGCCTATATAAAAGAAATGAGTATCATTATGAGATATTTCATGTATGAGTGGAATATTATACTTGGTAGAGGTATATTGGAGGTGTCCCCTTCAAAGTGGAATTCCCATATTGGGAGATCATGGAGTTATTCCTTCCTTAAGGAATATTTATGGTTTTTCCCTTCCTTAAAGTTATATTCTAAATATATTGAATATTTTGGAATCTTGGCCCACCAATATCCCTTTTGGAATTTATATTCTACATATTGTTCATTTATTATATGTGAAAATACTGGTAGTATATGTTGACCATGCGATTAGCTCACAATCAAAGATACATGTTCACATCTACATTGACATTTGTAGGCTTATGTATCTAAAAATCATGAAATGCATATAGAATGGTATGATGTAGAATATGTGCTTCTAAAATATAATGATATCAACTAACATAGAGAAAATACACAAATCTACAAACACAATAGCAAATGGATGGAATTGAGTGAGGAACTTGCACCAAGAAAAGCCTTTAGATTTTATAATTATCTTAATATTTGTAATGAAACCTTAAACAAGGATAAATTTCTCCCAACAAACTCTCATGGATTCGATACCAAATGTGAATTTCAGTTTAGAATTCACAAATTAAACACTCAAGATAATAATCTTCATTATATATTCCATAGAACATACCACATATATAAGAAGATGAGCTCTTATAATTAAATAATTTTCTCCAACTACTCACCCCCATAAACATCTCACACAATCTTCTATGAACTTTGATCTACATAAGTTGTTTAAACAACCTAAACAACTTAGGTTATAACAAATCTCGTGAGTTGTTATTACGATAAACGTAACAATCTCACATACTTAATTTACTCACTATCCATGTAGAGAACTAATTAACATTTTTCTAAATAGAGTGCATAGGGGTGTAAGAAAAATCAATAACAATGAACATTTGACCCTAACATATCTCTTTCTCGGGTTCTTTCTTTTTCAAAATCTTATCTCTTTATCAAGTGGCTCCCTTTTGTATTGTGATTATGATAAAAAAATACATAAAGAAAATTTTCATTAGGGTCGTGTTGACTTATAAAGGCCGTCTTGAGATGAATTAAACACACACAAATATAACCCCAAAAAAATTAAATTAAATTAAATTTCTTGTGGAAGCCTTTCATTACATCATTAAGTGTCATCAAATGGAGGAAGGGTTCTTCATTCAATATTAAAGTAGAAGATGGATGACAGAGAGGAAGGTCCAATCATACATTGATGTGTGATTAATTTGGATCCATCCACATGGTGGTGTAAGTTGATTAATTCATATCGCAAGGGATTTTTGTGATATCAATATTTTTGTATAGTTTTTATTTGTAATGTCCAAGTACATGAAAAAGAAGGACTTTATTCTATTGGTGATGTTGGAGGTGTTCCAAAAATGCAACACCATCAATTTTAATGACGGTGTTGATATGCGTTTCTAGCTTCTTGTCCAGATGAGTGTATGAGTAATCAAGAAACATGAGACCACGTCGAGTATACAAGGACTCAGTACCTTGGAGATGGAGATGAATGATATGGGTGCAAAGAAAGTAGATACACGATATCAAGAAGCTAGATCTGCAAAACTAAACCAAATAAGATTAGAACACAATATGTTGATAATGACTATGCAACCCCTTTGTCACACCTGGTTTCCCTTAGTCATTTAGTATTGAAGTATAATTGCATGCGTGTACAGTCCCCTTTTTAAACAATTACTTTACAATCTTTTCCACTGTAGTTATAAACACTGCTCATAGAATCATAGCCAATTCTAATTCCTCATTTAGATCTCAGTCGGTTCCCATCATGTCATCATCCATATAAAAATCCATGTCCATGTGCAGTAGGACCAACTCTGGCGTACCTAAAAGTGAATAAAGCTATGTCAATGAGCAAGTTTGATAAGATATTGCTCTCAATTTCTTTTTCTCGTCCTATTATTGTAGATATCTTATCATTTTCACATCTTGTCAGTCGACTCTTATAGAGTATAAGACATTAATAAATTAATTTATTTATAAGTATTCTATACAAATAAATGCAACAGACACATTTATATTGTTTTGATAGTATAGGTTATTGTTTAACAATATATTATTTCTTATTTATATTATTTCATTAATTTGTGATCGTTATTTTTAATGTATAGTTCATTCTTATTTTACCCTCGTATCTATTAAATTTTTATTAAGTTGATATTATTTAGTTACCAGCTTAATTAATTTAAGTAATATAGAAGATGAGGAAGAGATGATGGGAGATGGAAAGATCATACGAGAAACCATTCTTAAGAGAAACTCTTAAGTAAAATTGTCCTGTGATGGAGATGGTTAAGTAGGATTGCCAAACCGGAGAAGAAGAATAATGATGAAAATACTGAGCAATGTATACCAAAATGGAACAAGAGATGAAAGGAGGTGATAACAAGGAAACAGAGGAGTGTGACATGAATGGGTGGAGGAACACATGCAGTGTAGATGGAGAGTGTAAGGGTAATCCTTAACTAGGATGCCCACGTGGTGGTAGTGATGATGCAAGAGTGTTAAGAAGAAAAGGAGGAGTGGAAAGACGTTTGTGGTGGTGATTGTCATCTGTTAAAATAGGAAATGGTGGAGAAGCTTCTATAGCGGGAGGATCCAAGGAAGAACATATACCTTAACTAAGGTTCTCTAGCTATATTGATGGTTAAACAAGATTGTCAAACTGAAAATAGAAGAGTAAAAGAGAAACTCGAGAGGAAAGAAAAGTAAGGTATCTGGCGTCATGCAAGGGGACAGAAAGGTGAGAAGGATGATGTGGAGACAAATGGTAATGAGTGAACATGGAGAGCGAGGAGAAATGGATCAAAGATGTTGTTGAACATGTTGAGAGACAAGGAGCTACAGGATAACGAACTTGCCTTGAGAAGGATCCTCAAGTAGGATTCGCAAACTGCAACGGTGATCAAGTAGAATTCACAAACCAAAGAGTGTATTTGCAAATGCATTCATGGAGATGATGAATAGATGTAGAATTCGTAGTGTGTAATTTGATATGATTTTTATAAAAGATGATCTGGATGAGATGAATGGAACATAGTTGTAGCAAGGGCATACATGGAAACTATGTTTTGAATTGGATTGGAGATAAACAAGAAAAGGCTGCCACTCACAACATTGCACTTATAGCCAATAGCATGTGTTAATACATAACCAACGATAGTTAGTTATACCAAAAGATCATGAGGGAAATATGGATGAATGATGCTTGTAATCCTAATGTTGACATGACAAAGGGATTGAAGATGTGACTTGTACACAGGAAGAGGGATCTCCAAAGGTGGTGTTCCTTAAGTCTATGCCCAAGTCTAGGAAAGGGAAAGAGCAATAGCAGAAAGCTGATCAATGCAGGAAGCTTTCAGAAAATGTTGATAAAATGAAGGTTGATCAATGCGGAAAACCTTCCAGATGCCATAATAACAGAGTAGCCATCCTTCAAGGGTATGGTCTACTTTACACATAATATGGATGGCAAAAATAATATGATAGCCGTCCTTCAAGGGATCAGTCTATTTCTTTTGATTTTTCTTGGATTTTGATTTGTATACTTTTTTTTTGCATGAACAACTGTCCTTCGAGGGATCAGTCTATTTTTTATAACTTTGATTTTTCCTTTTGCATACTTGAGTTTGAGCTTCACATGGGGGAGAGTTGGGAATATCTAAGTAAACCACTTAAGAGGGGATAAGGAATGTACAAGAGACACCCTGGACCCTTCGCATGGCTACAGTAGGAGAATGAGAAGGTAATGGATGTAATGGTAACGTGATGACATCAAAGTAGTGAAGGTGGACTACATAATTCAGATTATTACAATGACAAATGGAAGGGGCTAAAGATGGTAGAACAATCTAAGGATGTAACTAAGTTTTCATTGGTAGATATGCTAACAATAGATTGGTCGCAAGTGTAATGCATTAAGAGATTCCATCTCTGGTTTACCACCACGAGAGAGAAGACAATGTAGTTGCAATAAGATGAGATGATAGCCAAGTAGGAAATAAAACTAAAATATGACCATAATGGTGGATTTAGATGAAAATAAATGATGATGCCCTCAGAGAGGCATAAATATAGAAGGAGGTTCCTCAATGGAGAAACAAACATGGCCTCAAAGGAGGGCTTTAATGAAAAAGTTGATACTCCCAAAAGGAGCATAAAAAGAACAAATATGGCCTCAAAGGAGGGCTTACGAAATAAACAATGTCCCGAAGGAGACACAAATATAGCCACAATGGTGGACTTGGAGAAAAAAAGGTCCCTTAATGGAGAGACAAATATGGCCTCAAAGGAGGGCTGCAATGAAAAATATGATACTCCCAAAAGGAGCACAAACATATAAGAACAAATATGGCCTCAAAGGAGGGCTTAGAATGAGATGAGGATCTGGATATAACTAATTTAGATTGGATGGATGTGAAGAAAGGTAGATAAAACAATGTCAAAGAGCGAAGTCCCCTAGTAACAAGGGGGTTGTACAGATGAGATGCTCAAGGGCGAGGGAAGACTATTCTCCCAACAAGTTAAATGTGAAGGAGGTAAAGGATGTCGAAAGAGCTTAGATGAGATTGTTTTAGATTTGGATGGGGTAAACGATCGAAAACCACAAGTGTTTTTAGCAAGATAAGTGGCATTGATGAACAATGGTGGGCATTCCTTAGGAGGAATGACATGGACTGGATGGATATTAAGGGATGATGTGGATGGAGGGATCATGGGAGATCTAACAGATGGGATATGGATTGGATTCAAGGTAGATGGAGAAGGATACTTTCCCTTGAATGAGGAAATCATCTTTCTTAATAATATTGTGGACGATTGACTGAAAGGCCTTACAATGTTTGATGTCGTGACCCGGGGTATGATGATAGACGCAACTACAATTAGGATTGAACCATGATGGCTTGGGACCATAGGGATTAAAGGCTTTAATAGGAGGAAGTTTGATGGTAGATGTTCGAGTTAAATGTTGAAATATTTGCGTAAGACCCCATTGAATTGTCATGGGGAAGGTAACTCTTATGGGTTTTGATAGGATGTCTCAACTTGGAGTTAGGAGAAATTGTAGATGTAGATTGGATGGGTGAATTTCATGTTTTGGAGGACAAATCAAATTTGGTTGAAGGATGATATTGTTTGGATGTGGATTGATTATTGCAAGATGTCGTAGATGGAAAAACTGATCCTAACATGGATGTTGTGGCATTGGATTGTTGAGAAGAGGGAAAACCTGAATGTTTCCTTGGATGCGCAGGGGACTTTCGGGGATGTTTTCCTCAAGCCTTAGACTTCAACCAAGAAGATTTACCTCTAGCAGGGATGACAATAATTTCAACCAGAGGATCTGATAGTGGTGGTGTGGTTATTAATGGAGAAACTATTATAAAACAAGATGAAGATGTTAATGAAGAGATAGGTGTTTGTATGATGCGATTAATGATATCTATGTGAGACATAGATTGTTTCGATTTTGGCATGGGAAGAGTTGATTTTGTAGAGGGAGAAGGTAAAACAAATTTATTTGATTTAGGTAGAGGTGTTGGTACAATAGGTGATTCAAGGGGTATATTTGATAAGGTTGCAGATCGAGAGGATTTGGTTGGTGTGATAGGAGGATTGGGTAAAGAGTATTGGGGTAGACTGGGTGTTGTGGCCACGGGCAAGGTTGTCAAGGTAGAGATAGGTGGACTTGTTGATATGATAGGTATAGGGGTAGTTGGGATAGATAAAGATGTAGGAACTTTTGGAATATGTGGAGATGTGAGTGATGTGATAACCGATGGAGCAGACCTTATGGGTAAGGGTAATGTAGTAGAACTGAGTTTTGTTGGGATGGTTGTGAGTAATGTAGATGTAGTAACAAGTGTATTTGATGAAGATATCCGGTGAATGAATAGGTGTGAGAGATGTAGGGATATGTGTGGATATGAGTGGAGCCGAAATAAGTGCTGAAGATGAATCTAATGTGACAGATTGGGGTGTATTTGAAATGGCAAGAAATGGATGATATAGTTGAATTTGATGTGGATGTGGTAAGGATAGGAGAAGGTACAGGTTCTAGGATAAGTAGTGAAAGTTGATGTAGGTGACAGGTTCTAAATAAGGGATGGGAATAGTGTCCACTGTGGGAACATGTGGAGTTGGTGATAAGATAAGATCTTGATTGACAGTGTCAACCATGCAAGCGTTTGATAGTTGAGATGTAAAGGGGGTGACGTGATTTGTTGGTGGTTGATTAGTTTGTGCAGTGGAGGTATCAATTTGGATATCCCCTCGATTTACAAGTTGTTGGACATGATCTTTGAAGGAATGACATCTCTCAATGTCATGACCTTTGACTCGATGATATTTACAAAAGTGGGCTTCGTGATACCAAATAGGCTTGGCTTGTGAGTTGTCTATGGGTCGTATGGGAGGTAGTTGGATGGAGTTTACACTCATCAACTTATCAAATACAAAACTATATGATTCTCCTAAAGGAGTGTAGTTGGTTGTTGATTGAGGAGATCGTTGTTGAGACCATGTGCTTGGTGTAGATGGGGATGAGGGTTCAATGACCACAGTGTTGCAGTCTTGAACTCATCATTATGTGTGAATGGTTTAGTGGATTCAATTTTTGATTTAATTGAACTTAATTTAAGATGACCCTGCTCAATGGCATGGGTTTCAAGCTTGCGAGCCATTGTGAAAGCTTCATCAAAGGTTCAGAATGATTGGATCTACAAAGTGGATGATATATGTTTGGCACACGAACGCGAGAATAATTCGATGAGTTCGGTTTGCGGATAGTGAAGGATAGTTGGTTTATAACAACATGCCATCGTGTAATGAAGTCGGCGATGGGCTCGTTTTCATACTGTCGAATGGTATATAGATCAACGATAGTGGTCTTGCATGTGATATTGATAGAAAAGTGTTCTAAGAACAACTGTGTAAGTTGAGTGAAAGAGAATATGGAATGTCGTGGGATACTATGATACCAGTCCAACGCGGGACCAGACAAAGACATGGGGAAAGTGCGAAGAAGTAAATCATGATCATGCGCAATAAGACAACATGCGTGTTTAAATGTGAGGAGATGTTGTTGGGGATCTTCTTTATTATTGAACTTATTAAATGCAGGAAGTTTCCAATGAGGGGGATAGGGTTTGATTGGAATCGACGGATGAATGGGTTCGTTACAGATTTGTTCATAGGATAAGGTGTTCTTGGGTGGTATGGTAAGGGTTTCTAAACTGGCTAACCGATTCATTAAGGCGTGAATTGAATCACTCGAGGTGTTGTAAGGTTGAGATTGGATTGGCTGTGTGGTTTGAAAAGTAGTTTGATAAGGTGAATGATAAGTTTGTGGGTGTGTGGGTGTTGGGTGAAGCATCTGATAAGGTGGTTGATAAGTTTGTGGATAGGATGTTTGTGGAATGGTTTGATAAGAAAGTTGATTAATTTGTGGATATGTAGGTGTTTGGGGAGTTGTTTGGTAAGGATGAACATGTGTCATGGGTTGGGATTGTTGCATAGGTTGACTTTGAATAATAGGAATATGGTGTGTTCATTGAAGCTGGGTAGGTTGTTGTGGTAGATGATAAGTAGGGATATGAGTGTTAAGGGGTTGAGACTGTTGGAGCATAGGATGGGTAGGAATGTAGGTATTCAAAGGTTGAGATTGTTTGATGGGCATACTAGTGGTGGATGAAATAGAATTGAAAAAAAGGGATGTGGGTGGAATGCGATCCACCAATTGAGGAGATTGGGAGGATTGAGAGATTGTAGGGGATTTTTGGAGTAAGAAGTCATACATGGGGTTAGGAGGAGATTTAGAGTGTATCTAGAGGAGCAGGAGATGGTGGTATTATTGATTTAGGAAGACTGGCTTGATGGGGGATAGGAGGGTTGGTGTCAAGGTGGGGAGAATTTTGTATGACATGGTTCTCATGAGGTGAGACCATGGAGACTGGAGGTTGGGTGACTGAAGGCGTGGTTTTGAGTTTAGAATCCTGTTGAGTGAGATCATCAGAGGAAGTAACTTTATTGGATAGAATAGATTGTTTGTTTTGTCTCGATTTGGGAGAGAGTGACAATAGGTGTGAAGTAAAGAAACATCTGTTTATGTATGTTGTTGACAAATAAATCAAGCAGAATTTTTTTTAACATCATGATTAATTTAGAGGATGTGAACAGAAAAGAAAAGTAGGTAATGAAGGTGCCTAAAGGAGTCTAAGGTTGGTTTCAGGCAGTTATGGATTGGGAGATGTCTGAGGCGGTTACCTGTTGGGTGTTTAGGTCCCAAACAGTTAACCAGGTGAGAGGAATGTTTGGATGTGTTAATTATGTTTGTGTAGTCTCAGGCAGTGTGTGATAAGTGAAATGTAAAGAGTTAAATTCTTTTACTTAAGCTATGTGATCAGGCAGGATGCAGAAGGTTCATTTTAGACCAAAATGAAATGTGATATTTGATGTATAAAACACTCAGGAAAGGGAAAGTTTGATGTAGAAAAGAGAAAATAGAGAAAAATGAGAAATACCTGGAGAATCGCTTATCGTGGTTATTTGATTGTACTTGATAGTGATGTATTTGGAAGTGACAGTCAATGGCTGAAATGCCCGGGTACCCTGAAATGGCACCGTTTAGATTGCAGATGAGGCCAGTACAAATGTTTTGCATGATGTGTTTGATTTCAATATTGGTCTTTGATGGCGTTATTTTTGTGGTCGTAAATTTGTGGATTTTGTAGAATATACCCGGAAATTGCTTTTCCTGGTTGTTTAAGTGCATTTGATAATGATGTATTTAGAAGCTCTGATTAATGACCTGAAACGCCTGGGTACCTTGAAATGGCACCGTTTGACTAAAGGAGTTGGTGAAAATGATTTGTGGTGTGTTTTATGTTTCTACTGATGATCTTTGATGGCGTACTTTAGTGGTCGCGAGGTTGTGGAGTTTACCTGCAGAAGCAAATAAAATAATTAATTCATGCAGATGACAGGATTAAAAAAGTAATATAATGGTCCTAATGACCTTGTGTATTGAAAAGAAGCTTAATAACTATTTTAGTTAATTATATTGCGAAAAAAAACAACAAATTTGAAATAATTAATTTTTGGGCGAAAATAAAGGTAACCTATGTGTAATGACACATCCTCAACCAATACTAATTAAATATCGATATTTATAAAACATTAGCAAAATAAACTGGTCAATAACTGTATTTTTTTTTAGAACAAAAACAAAAATAAATTAATTAATTAAGCTGGTAACTAAATAATATCAACTTAATAAAAATTTAATAGATACGAGGGTAAAATAAGAATGAACTATACATTAAAAATAATGATCACAAATTAATGAAATAATATAAATAAGAAATAATATATTGTTAAACAATAACCTATACTATCAAAACAATATAAATGTGTCTGTTGCATTTATTTGTATAGAATACTTATAAATTAAATAAATTTATTAATGTCTTATACTCTACAAGAGTCGACTAACAAGATGTGAAAATGATAAGATATCTACAATAATAGGACGAGAAAAAAATTGAGAGCAATATCTTATCAAACTTGCTCATTGACATAGCTTTATTCACTTTTAGGTACGCCAGAGTTGGTCCTACTGCACATGGACATGGCTTTTTATATGGACGATGACATGATGGGAACCAAATGAGATCTAAACGAGGAATTAGAATTGGCTATGATTCTGTGAGCAGTGTTTATAACTACAGTGGAAAAGATTGTAAAGTAATTGTTTAAAAAGGGGACTGTACACACATGCAATTATACTTCAATACTAAATGACTAAGGGAAACCAAGTGTGACAAAGGGGTTACACAGTCATTATAAAAAAAGCTTGCATGAAGTGGAAACTGAGCTAGAGATAGTTGGCCGCTTCAAGAGTTGGAATCATGCAATGTTTATATCACTATTGCCAGAACTTGTATGGATTCTGAACTGAACTGGAGATAGTGAGGCAAAGGGACGTGACAGAAGAAGACACGGTGTTGGAGTTGGGAATGGTGGGTTGGAGGTGTATCCGTAAGGATGAATGTGAGTCGAGGGCTTGGTGCTCGGGTCTTATGTTGGTAAGGATATTCACTTCAATTGATAAACTGACTTCTTATACCAAGTTTGCGTGGCAGTTGTTCTTCAGATTGTATTTCAAGGCAACCGACTCTTCAAAAAACATTAACAAAATGCTCAGATTAATACCATATCCATCAAATCCATTTCCTATATTTCTTTTGTTGTGTGTCAATCTATAGCTTATAATTAATTTGTTAATAGTGATCGTTCAAGAGTTGTATAGAATACAACACAGTAATGTGCAGTCGAGGCTCTAGCTGTCAAATCTCAGAAAAAATTCATAGAAGGAAAATGCTGGATGTTTAGAAAAAAGAATGTCGAAATAAATGAACCTTTAATTAATGAATTTGATTAAAAAAATTAGCTTGTGGATTGGGGGGTGTGTAGAGGTGAAGGACACCGAGGTGGGTGGTCGAAGAGAGAGGGGAAATGAGAAGGAGTATGGAAAGTGAGGTGGGAGCTTGTGGGCAGGAGAAGGGAGACGGGTCAGGAGTAGGATGGAGTGATGGCTGAGTGGAGGAGAGCTATGCGGGAAGGAAGGGAGAAGTGGAAAGGAGATGAGATGGAGTCCGAGTGTGGAGTCGTGGAAGAAGTTGGGGGCTTGGTGGAGAGGATGGGAGCTCGAGAGATGCATGTAGGGAGTTGGGATTAGAGCAGGGAAGGCTCGGATGAGTGCAGACAGGAGATGGATGGCAGAAGAAGGTGGTAAGGGAGATGGAGGTGAGGGTGAGCCGAGGGAGTTAGGATCAAAGCAGCAGTCAACGTGGTCTACAGGGAGAGAGAGGAGAGGGAGTCAACGTAGAGAGGAGGTAGATAGGTAGAACGGGGAGTGGGATATGCATGGTGAGCAGAGGGGAAAAGCCACGTGGGAGTGGATGGGAGAAATGGAGGTCGGTGGTGAAGTGGAGAAGGACGATGGTGAAGTTGGGAGAAGGGATGGTGGTGAAGTGGAGAGAAGGGACAATGATGAAGATGGGGAGTGGAGAGGAGCTCGGAACAGGGAAGGGAGACGTTTGAGATGGGGAGTCACGAGGAAGAGGAGATGGAGGTCGATGGA
This sequence comes from Taxus chinensis, assembly GCA_019776745.2. Classification (NCBI taxonomy): domain Eukaryota; kingdom Viridiplantae; phylum Streptophyta; class Pinopsida; order Cupressales; family Taxaceae; genus Taxus; species Taxus chinensis. The sequence goes on from CM034148.1 coordinate 666,882,490, forward strand.
GAATTGAAGTTGAGGGGAGTGGTAGGGAGGAATGACAGTTGGGAGGATGCGGGGAGAGGAAGGGAAGAGTGGAGTGGAGAGGAGAGGGTGGTCGGTGGATAGGAGATAGCATGTGGCTCGGTGGAGCCGGTGAGGGAGGTGGCTGAGTTGGCCGAGTGGAGAGGTGAGAGATAGTTAGGGGGAAGGGGTGTGTCGATGGAAGGAGCTCATGGAGCGAGACGGGATTGGGGATGTGGAGGATGGCTCGGGATAAGGGAGTAAGGGTAACGAGTTCTGCAAGTGGAGATGGAGTGGGTGGAAGGGAGATGGAGTGAGTGGAGAGATGGGTGAGAGAAGAGAGAGGTGTGTGAGGAGAGAAGAAGATGGTGAACTCGGTGTGTGGGATGTAGGATAATAACAATTTTTTTTAATTTTGATTTTATTTTAATTTTTTAATCATTTATTTAATTAAATATAAAAAATGAATTCTATAGTACACGTAAAACAAGAACAAAACTATAAGTTTTTTTGTTTAAAAATCAAATGAATATGGACTATTGCAAAGACTATAGATTCTTATAATTGCGAAAAATGAGATCTATATCTATGGTACAACTAAGACCATAAACGAAAAGTCAGAGAATTATCATTTTTAGATTTATATCCCATGCGGGTAAAAAAAAAACAATAGAGCATGTACCTTACCTCCAAGATGACTTAAAAGAACCGAACTAGAATCAACAAATACTAAGGTATTGCAAACAAGCAAGTTAGAAAAGATAAGCAAAATAACAAACAAAATGACCAAATCTAGGATCTGGTCCCACCGGGCGTGCCAAATGTTGATCTGTGTTTCCAGCTTCTTGTCCAGATGAGTGTACGAGTAATCAAGAAACACGAGACCACGTCGAGTATACAAGGGCTTAGTACCTTGGAGATGGAGATGGATGATACGGGCGCAAAGAAAGCAGATATGCATGATATCAAGAAGCTAGATCTACAAAACTAAACCAGATAAGATTAGAACACAATATGCGGGGGTTGCCCGGACGGTGCCGGTTCCAAGAGGATTTCAACTCCCTTGGAGGATGTCAACCCCCATGTCAGACAAGATAATAATAGATCATGAATAGTAGTAAAAATGACAAGCAAATGGAATAACAAGAGTACTTAGCTCATGTCCTGCTATGGAAATGAACCGGGCATCAAGATGGCAAGATAAGAGACACTGTCAGAGCTTTCTCCTTCTTTTTTAAAAATATATCCTCCTTTTCTAAGTCTTCCGTCCCAGGTCCTTTTTTTCCGAGTCCAGGGTCTTGAAAATGTCTCCCTGAAATATGGGGGAAAACCCCATATTTATAGCTTAGATATGAGACTAAACTGCAGGTTAGATGATACCCAGGGTGTAGTAAAGTAACCTGAGTTAGGGATGTGATGTGATCATGTGGGTCCCATATTTTGACTTATTAGGCAAAGTGGGGGACATGATTTGAATGGGAGGGTGAGATAAAGATTTCATTTTAAAAGAAGGTGTCGGATGGGTGCATTTTGAATTAAATAATTTGTGAGAGATGGGGGGTGATTCCAAAAATTGAATTATCAAATGGGTCCATACGGAGCCCATTGATAATCAATCAAATAATATGAACAAATAGATAAGATTTTATTTAACTTAAGATAAAGAGAAGCAGGGATGGAAATTACGTGCATGTAAGATTACTGAGAGGAGTTATGTCTACAAATGGTGACATGACATTTGACCCTAAAGTATGGGCCATTTTACTTCATCAGTGACACATAGGTGTTGATATGAGTTTGTTGCTTCTTGTGCAGATTAGTGTATGAGAAATCAATAAACACAAAACAACGTAGAATATGCGAGGGCTTAGTACCTTGGAGATGGTGATGAATGATACTGGCAAAAAGTAGATGATGAGTTCCTCGTAGCAATCTCAACAAACCTGCAGCTCACAGACACTAGAGAAAGATTTTTTAGAGATTTTATGTGGGGGCTTCCTGACAAAGTAGATCCGAGAAGCGTTAACTCCTTGGTGGTTGTCAACCCCTGTGTGATAAAGAATAATTATAAAGTACATGAGACAACATATAACATGCAAGTTGATGATCAAAGGAACCTGACAATGCTAGTATGTAGATGGTGCTACTGATATGATCCAAACACAACGTGCAACAAGAACCATGCTACGTGAACCAACAAATCATGAGAAGAGTATTGTGGGGATTACAGTGTCATTACAAGGACATCATGAGGATATTAATGATAAACAAGAAGCTTTAAATTCAAAACAACATTTTCCCAAATTTTCCAACTTAACTTCTCGAGGGGGGGAAAGCCCATATTTATAGCCTAATGGTGAGGTTCGACTGTAGGTTAAAAGATAATCATGGTTGGGTAAAGTAACCCTGATTAAAAGAGGTGATGTGATTCAACGGGGCTCACAATTTGACTTATGGTTAAAAAGATAAGGATGTGATATGGAGTGGGGAGGATAATTGACATAGTTAGGTGAAATAATAGATTCTATTTTTGAAATTAAGAGTGGAGTGTTAGATGGGTATATTATTACTCATGAATTGAATAAAATTGATATGGGAGACCATGCCAAAATTTTAATTATTAAATGGGTTTATATGGAGCCCATTCGATAATTAATTAAATAAAGGTGAGTAAATAGATGGATTTATTTAAATTTAAGAAAAATAAAAGTGAAGGGGAAAGTGGAATGAAGGAGAATGAATGCGAGATGAACAAGAGGGGTTACACCAAAAAATGGTGTCTACATTTTCCCCCTTTTGTTGAGTGGTTTGTGATAGCAAGCCACGAGACAAAAATAAAAAGGGTAAGATGTAAATATGTGTCTGAGGATGGATGAAGACATGACCAAAGGCAAGATGCCCCAAGTAAAAAAGGATCACAATATCAATGAAAAATATGGCGGTGACTCCAATATCACATCGGTAGAGGACAATTGCAGTCTCAACAGAGACATGACGACATCATTCTACAGACCAGTGAGTGGGTGAAGACCACTGCAGTATGGATGTAAACCATGATGACCAATGGGTCATAGGAAAACATCAAAATATGTGCAACTGAATGTGAAAGGTATGCAAAATCCTTTGTTTGCGAGGAATCAAGTGAAAAATCATGCGTCCGCAAAAGGGACGAGGATGAAAATAATTATGCCCCAAGCACAGGGCACAAGATAGAAAAAAAGTGAGTTATATGCGTCAACAAGTACAAGGATGAAAAGATGCCCCATCATAGGGCACGAAGATGACATAATGGGAGATGGATGTTGAAATAAAATATCCTAGGGGGAACAAGTATGGCCACGAATGTGGATATGAAGAACAAATTGGATAAAATGCCCCAAGAGGGTGTTAAATAGGATGTTGAATATATGTTTCTTTAAGAAGGTTTTGTAGTTGAAAGCAGATGAATAATGGGCCGAAGAAGAAGGAAAGAAGTCCCACTTCTTTGAAAAATAGGAAAAGGAGCCAAGCTAATTTTTGGAAAAAGTGGAACAAACATTCATGGAAGAGAACAAGATCAGATAGGTGATGGCCGTTATGGTATCCTCCAAGACAAAAATCAAAGGAAGATGGGACGAGGAATATAGATGATAAATGATAGAGATAAGAGAAAGTGGACATGGTTGGAGTAAAGTAGACGTGGTGGAGGAGAGGAAGCAAATGAAAGAATATAAAGAGGATGAGGTGTAGTAGGATGGAGAAACCATCGTCCGTGGATAACGAGGAGTGTGAAATGTGTTTGATTGTGATGGAAAGAAGAGGAAGATAATAATAGAGAAGGATGATAAGAGAGGTGAGAAGATAGATGAAAGAAAAAAAGAAAGAGAATGATAGTTAATATGAAGGTAGTGGGAAAAGATAAGGGGGAAAGAAATAGGGAAGGCGTGATGGACCTGGAGAAAAATAAAATAGAGAAAGAGAACATGAGAAGAAGGGAAGGAGGAAGAACAAACAAGAAGAAGATGAGATGAGAACAGAAAGGAGATTAGAGGAGATAGTGAATGTACAAAGATGTACCATAGTAAAGAAGTAGCATATATAATAAAGAGGAGAGATGGTGGAAGAAAGAAATGATGAAGGACAAAGAAGAAGAAGAAAATAAAATGACAGAAGAGAGGGTGAAAGGGAGATGGAGATCAAAAACAAGGGGAGAGAAAGAATGGGTCACAAAAGAGACGATAGAGTTGAGAAAGAGAAGAGGTCAAGAATATTAGAGAAGGATGATATGAGAGATGAATAGGAATAAAAGGATGGAAAGATGAAGGAGATGAAGTTAAAGAATATGGGAAAGGAAGTAGAATAGAAAAGAGAAAGAAAGGAACAATGAGGAGTCAGGAGACTGCAGAGGAGATGAACGAATGGAGAAATAACTGATGTATAGAGATGGAATAAGATAGGGTGGTAGAGAAAGAAGTTCAGTAATGGGGAAGTGGAAATAAGAGGGAAAGAAGAGATGATAGAGCCGGAACAGGAAGGGAATTGAACTAAAGTGTTAGGGGTAAGACCCAAGTAAAGAATATGAAATAGAACACATGGAAATGCATGTGGATGGTGGGATGATTAAAAAGATGGGACAACACTGGTGAGTCAGGTTATCAATGGAGAAGTAAGATGAAAGTGCAAGGAGAAGAGGGGATGAAGATGATACAGAGGAAGTGAAAGAAAAAGGGGTAGAAAGGAGGAGAGGACAATAGAGATAATGATGCAAAGGCAATATATGATGAAGACAATAGAGATATTGAAGAAGGTGAAGGGAAGATGGAAAGGCAATGCCAACGGATATATCTTAGGAGAAATCCTCCGATAATGATCAGAGGACACAAAAGAAAAAAGGAAGGAAGAGAAAATGGAGGAGGAAAAAAGGAGTGAACAGGGACGTGTAGAATAGTGATAAATGAATTTTAGGAGAAGTCCACCGATAATTATTACCGTAAAAATGGAAGATGACGATGACATAATGTTAGGAGATGAACAATGATAATGACGAGTAAGTATGGTGGTAGATATGTGGGAGAAATCTAGAAAATGGAGTGGAAAGAGTAAAAAAAGGAGGCATAATGATTGGTGTGGAGAGGATGATGAGGAGAGGATGTAATGGATGAGGATGTGGATGAAGATGAAGGAAGTAAAGAGGAAGGAATGAGACATAGTAAGAAATGGTATGAAGTGGTTAAGTTATATTTCCAAATGAGGGATGATGGGGATGATATTTGAGGAAGTTTGAGATATTTTGTGTGAGGAAGAAAGAGGAGGGAAAGATGTGTTTATGGGGAATGAAGAGAAAATGCGGATGGTGGGAAGGTGGAGTGAAGGGGAAAGGCAAGGATACTGATCATTCTTAAGAGAGAATCTTAAGTAAGATCACCATGTCATAAGAATGGTTAAGTAGGATCACCAAGCCGAAGAAGAAGAAGAATGATGAAAAGACTGGAGTGGTGTATACCAAAATGGAACAAGAGATGAAAGGAGGTGATAACAAGGAAACAAAGGAGTGTGACATGAGTGGATGGAGGAATGTATGCGGTGTAGGATGGAGAGTGTAAGGGGAATTCTTAATTAGGATGCCTATGTTGTGTGAGTGATGATGTTAGAGCGTTAAACAAAAGTTATGGAGCGGGAAGACGTTTCTAGTGTTCAATGGAATAGAAAATGGTGGAGAAGTTTCTACAGCGGCAGGATCTTAGGAAAGAGATGCATTGCAATTAAGAAACCCGCATGAAATGGGTGGTTAAGTAAGATCGTCAAGCTAAAAGAAGAATGAAAGGGAAACAAAATGATAAAATAGATGTCAGTAAAAGGATATTAAGAGAAAAACACAAAAATAATTATCCGAGGTGGAGGACGATGTGAAGGATTGAAGAAACATCAGAGAAGGATGAAGTGGGTGAGAAGAATAACGGAGAATGAGATGGGGTGAATTTTAGGAGAAAATTGGGTTGAAAAAGGAGACTAGGAGGAATGAATGGTCAACAGATGTGATTACGAATGAGACCTTGTCCAAAATGACAGGTCTACCTCGAGTAGGATTTTCGTGTTGCGTGGGGAGTTTTGTAGACGTGCCAAGATGGGGATGAAAATCTTGTGAATGGTGAAGAAGATGATGTCAGCACTAGGTGATAGACAAGAATAAGAGTGATGAGAAGGGTAATGGGAGGATAATTGGCAGAGAAGAGAAGGATGATGTGAGAGGATGGATGGAGAAAGAGTCACATTGGTCATGGTGGGGGATGAGGAGCTACTGGATAATGAATGCTACTTGAGAGATATTCTCAAGTAGAATTCAAAAACTGCAATGGAGATCAAGTAGAATTCCCAAACAAAATAGTGTATCAAAGAGAGTGTGTAGAAATAATAACAGATTTCATGGATTTATGGATGATGTTAATAGGGGACATCCTTAAGAGTAAAAATATAGATGCAGATTTTATGATATGAAATTTGATTTCTAAGAATATAATTGTGATAAAAGATGGCTTTGATGAGATGAGTGTCACATAACCATATCAAGGGCCATGTAAGAAAATTATGCTTTTAACCGGATAGGAAGTAAACAAGAAAAGACACTACTCAAAGCATTGCACTTGCAGCCGATAGCAAGTGTTAGTACATAACCAATGACATTTTAGTTATACCAAAAGACCAAGAGGGAAATATGGATGAAAGATTCTCATAAACCTAATATTGACATGACTAGGGATTTGAGATGTAACTTGTATGTGGGAAGAAGGTTCTCCAAAGGTGGTGTTCCTTAAGTCTATGCCCCAGCTCTGGGAAAGGGAAAGAACAATAATAGAAGAAAGTTGATCAATGCGGGAAGCTTTTTGAATACCATAACAAGAGAGTAGCCATCCTTCGAGGGTATGGTCTATTATAAACATAATATGGATGGAAAAAATAAAATATATGATAGCCGTCCTTCAAGGGATCGGTCTATTTCTTATGATGTTTATTTTGAATTTGATTTGCATGCTTTTATTTTTATTGCATTTTTTTTTGTATGGACATCCGTCCTTTGAGGGATCAGTCTATTTTTGGATAACTTTGATTTTGCCTTTTGCATGCATGAATTTTAGCTTCATATGGGGGGAGAGATGGGAATAGCTAAGTATACCACTTAGGAGGGGATGATGAGTGTACAAGAGACACCCATTTACCCTTTACACGACTGTCATAGGAAAATGAGAGGGTGATGGATGTAATGATTATGGGGTTCTTACCAAATGGGAGAACTTATCCATAATGAATATGCTATGAGTAGATCTGTGGTACTCATATTCAAGGCCATATCAAAGCAGTGACGATAGACCACATAATTCATATAATTACCATGATAGATGGAAGGGGATAATGGTGGAGACATGGTCTAAAGATAGGACTATGCTCATAGGTACATGTTCTAACAATAGAATGGCTGTAAGTGCAATGCATTAAGGGGTTCGATCTTTGGTTTACCATACAGGGAAGCTAAATGATAAGCCCCAGACCCATACTTGGGCATGATAGTATATGGTTCGATCCAGTTGGGAATAAATTTTCCCCACCAACTCCTTGATTAACACTGCATCCGAGATAAGATAAGAATTTTGGGAGCATGAGTGAAGGAAAAACTAGGCACTACCCTTTCAGGAAGTGAAAATATGTATCCCTAATGAGACGAACAGATGGGGAAAAGGGTGGGCTTAAGAGGTACACAATCATGGTCACAAAGGTGGAATTTGGTAAAAAATACAGTCCTTATTGGAAGGACAAACATGGCCACCACAGTGGGCTTAAGATGAAAATAAATGGTCCCCTAAGACATAGACGCATATGGCCACAAATGTGGGCTTCCAATGAGATGAAGATTTGGATGGGGTTAGTTTAGATTGGATGGATTTGAATGAGGTAAATAAAACAATGTCAAGGATTAAAGTCTCTCAACGTAAAAGGAGAATTGTTTAGATAGGAAATGTGGTAATAAAGATGATATGCTCAAGGATGAGGGGAGGCTACTTCCCTAGCAAAAGAGATTATATCACTGTAGGAAAATTAGATGCGGATAGGTGAAAGGGATTGGATGATGATAACCTTAGATTTGGATTAGGTAAATGCATTGGGGATCATAGGAAAAAAGTGTTGATGAATAAGGGAGGACCTTCTGTATGAGTAATAACATGTGAAGGAGAGATGTTAATGAAGGATGGAGGAGAAGAATTAGAGACTTCGATAGACATGGAATTAGTTACGGATAAAATGGTAGAGGGTAAATCCTCAAAAAGGTTGTCTCTTTCAATGAGATCATGGATGACAATCTGAAGGGCCTTACAACACTCAATGCTATGATGGGGGGTACAATGGTGGGCACAATTGAGGTGGGGATCAAACCACGATGGCTTCTTACTACTTGGGTTAAATGCCTTAATAGGTGGAAATTTGTAATAAGTGTTAATGGGTTTCCGCATACAATTCAATTGAAACATTAGTATGTGTATTTTCTTAGGAATCCTTTGACTTGGATCTTGATGAAATTGCTTGGGATGTAGTTGTATGAGCTGTCTTGGAGGATTGTGTCATGTCATTCCAAAAATTTTATTCGAATCTCGAGGGAATGCTGGATGTTTTTTATTTTGGTTGGTGGAGTGATTTTGATTCCTTAGATGGAGATTGATGTTTCCCTAAAACAATTGATGCATATTTGGTATTCATTGGTGAAATGTCTATCTTCTTTTGGGGACACAAAAGAGATCGTTGTGGAAGTGTATCAAGGATCTTAGATTTGGATGGCGAAGGAGCATTCTTGGAAGGGATGATATTGATTTTAGTCAGAGGGTCTAAAGGTTGTGTCGTAGTTGATACAGGTGGAAATATTAGTGTTTTCATGGTGATGTCCGATGAAGGTTGGTTTGTTGTAGAGGCATCTATAGATGAGATGAGAGGGTTATTTGAAGTTGTTGTAAGTTGAGGTTTTGTCCAAGATTCTTCAAATGATGTGGAAAAAGAGGATGGTGTGTTTGACACAATTAGAAGGGTGGAAAGAGGAACTAAGAGATAATCAATAGATGGTATGATAGGTAAAGACAGAATAGATGTGGATGGGGGAGTGTTAGGAAACCCAATGGTTGAGGATGCAGAAAGATGAGTTGTATTCATTGTGGATGGGGAACGATGTTCCCCTTGAGTGAGGAAATGATCTTCCTAAATAAGGTCATGGACGATAGTCTGAAAGGCCCTACACTGCTCAATGTTATGACCCAGAACATGATGATAGACACAAATGAAATTTGGGTTGAATCATGGAGGTTTGCTGCTATAATGATCCCGATGTCCAATGGGAGGAAGCATGATCGAAGAAGTTTGAATTGGATGTTGAAGGATGTCTAAGTAGGACCCAATCGAGGTGTCAAAAAGAAGATAACTCTTATGGGTTTTAAGAAGATGTTTTGGCTTGGATTTAGACGTGGAAGTATAGGATGTCGATGTATGAACTAATATAGATGATGAGGATGGGGATGGGTTGTGTTGTCGTTTCAATGTTTTGGTTTCAGTTTTAATGTCAGTTGATGATTCAAGGTTGCGTGAATCAGACTGAGGAGCTACTTGAATAACTTCAATGGACAATGAAGGATCCTCTTTAAAAGAATCTTCATTTGAAGGTGGGTAACATGGTTGTGGAAGTGTGTGAAGAATGAGGGAACATTTTCATTTGGATAGATGAGATCAACAGTGTAGATGTTGAAGTGGAAGGAATAGATTGGTTTGGTTTGGGAAGGATGCATCCTTCCTTAATGAAGTCATGAACAATGGCTTGAAATGCTATGCAATGTTCGATATCATGTCCAGGGGTATGATGATATGTGCAAACAAGGTTGGAATCAAACCACGATGGCTTCTTACTACTAGGGTCAAAGGCCCTAATAGGTGAAAGTGTAATTGCAAAAATTTGTAACAAGTGTCGGAAGACCTTTGTACATGATTCGACCGAAGTTTTAGGAGGTGCTTTGTCTGTGCAGAATCTCTTGGTCTTTGGAGAAGGAGTGGATATTTGAGATAATTCAGATGTCGAGGACAAATTTCGAACGTGTTTATGTCTTGATGGTTGGAAGCCAGTTGTGATTTTCATATTGTTGGATGATTTTAGTTGAAGGGGTTTGGCGTTGGATTGTTTAGAAGAAGGAATATTATTTTCATGTATACGGGAATTTTGAGGCAATATTTGAGGGGTTACATCCTTGGGAGGAATGAAAATAATTTCTATTGGAAGATCCAGAGGTGGTACTGATAGAGGTGTAGGAAGGAATATTTGTTCATTGGCATGTAAGGAAGGTGGAAATCGATTTGGTTGCACTTATGAGGTAGAAATATTATTTGAAGTTGAATCCATTTGAAGTTCTTTCAAAGGTTCTTCAAATGAGGTAGGAGGTGAGGAAAATGTGGATGTGGTCTCAATGACTGATGTACTAGGTGTAGGCACTGGGATTGGATCTATGGTTGAAATTATGGGTAAAGATGGAATAGATGTGGATGATGGAGTGTATGAGGTATATTAAGATGTGGAATTAATGGTGGATGTGGGAAGAAGTGCTCAAAGTTGAGATCGAAATGGTTGGTAATGTTGGGAAGTAGGGACATAATGGGATGGAGGAGATTGTTAAGGTACATGAGGTGTCATAAATGATGTAAGAGGGGAAGATGATGTGGGTGTGATCTCACTTACTGAGGTGGTAGGTGCAGGAACTGGGATTGGATCTATGGTTGAAATTATGGGTAAAGATGGAACATATGTGGATAATGGAGTGTATGAATTATATTCAGGTGTGGAATCAATGGTGTATGTGGGTATAGGTATTGAAAGAGGTGCTAGATGTACAATATTAATTGGATAAGAATCAAAATTTTGTGGTGTGGAAGGGCGAAATGGATTTGACGATGGTGGATTTGGGTAGGTTTGTTGGAAGATATCTAGGAGTTGAGATTGAATTAGTTGGGCGGTTGTGTAATGTTGGGGATTAGGGACATAGTGTGATGGATGAGATTTTTGAGATACAGGAAGTGTAGTAAATGATGTAGGATGGGAAAGCCAATGTAGTATTGGCATAAGGTGACGGGGATAAAGGAGAACTCTGTGGTGGAGAACTAGAGTTACGGTGAAATTATTTGTAAAGGTGGCTAGATGGAGACAAACACAAGGTATTAATCATGCTAGTTGTCCGAGGAGTAGCAGTAATTGATGTGGTAGGCATGAAGGCCATATTTATGGATGGTGTGTGTGTAGGATAAGTATAAGATGGTCTTGGTTGTACAACACAAGGAGTGGATAGATAAGGATATAAGGAAGCTTGGTATGTTAAAGTGGGAGGAGATGTTTGATAGGATTATTGAGGTTGGATTAACATATTTGATTGTGGGTACATACAAGAAGTGTGAATGTTGGTAAATTGTGGTGATTGGTACATACAAGAACTATTTAGGATGAAGTTTGTGCCATTTGAAACAAACAAGTTAAGAAAACAATTATTTTTTGTGTTTGTTTTTGTTTTGATGAAGAACACGTGTGAAAGGAAAAAGAAAATGGCTGTAAGAGGACCTAGAAGAAGGTAAACTATCTTTGGTTTCAGGTAAGTTGTGGCTAGGAAATGTCTGAAATGGTTTCTTGTTGGGTGATCAAATCCCAATCAGTGAACCAGGTGAAAGGAATGTTTCAGTGTGTTGATTAATTTGTGAGATTTTAGGTAGTGTGTGATAAAATATGTGATGCAGAGAGTTAAACCCCTATTTAAGCTATATGAGCAGGTAGGATGCATGAGGTTCATTTTAGACCAAAATTCAAAATATGAAGTTTGATGCAAACAACTACACAGAAAAATGAAATTACCATGAAGAAAAGAGAAAATAGGGAAAACTGAAGAATACCTATATATCGACTTTTCCTTTTTATCTGACAACAAGTTGAGGCAAACAAGGAGTATGCTTCGAACAATTAGACGACAGGTTGCAAAGCGATGTGTTGTAAAGTGATATGCGATATTGTCAAATGACAACAAATGCTAAAGAAGCACTAATTACGATGAGTAATATTACATTAAAACAATATGTCTTTGATCATGAAATGAGGTGGGCACATCCGCGAAGTTGTTACCTGTGAAAGAAAAGAGAATAATTAAATAATTCAATTATAAAAAGTATGATAGATACAATTAAAAGATCCAATATTTGCTACATAAAAATTAAACTGTATGCCAATGCTCAAATGGAATGATAGATAAGCAAATAAAAGAAAACAAACGTGTTAGGATGCAAAACTATATATAGCAATAGACCAATGGTGTGTAATAGATATATATAAAAGATGATAAGAGTATGGGTTTATAAAAAAAACCCGAATAACAGACAATATAAACTAATATGTCGATGAATATAAACTAATACAAAAGTTAGACTAAATTATGAAATAAAATAATACAAAAGATTTGCTAATCGAAAAACAAACAAACTAACATAGACTCATACACGCTCAATAAGTGACATGGACTATTATTGACTTTCTAAAGAAAAGGCTATGATGGACAAAATAAGTGATGTGGATTATTGTAGACTTTTGAGATAAGTGGCTTATTAGAGACAAAATAGATGATGTGGAAATCGAAGATAAAAAATAATGTATTCGGAAGGTGGTGTGAAAGATCAACCAATTTGGTGGGTGAATTAATTAGCTGACTTTGATTGGTCGGTTCGTTTGTAGTGAAAATGGGGGGTGATTGGTCAACGTGAAAGGTACTATGTCGGTGGGATACGGTGGCTAAGTTGGCTTGGTGAGGAGAAACGGGTGAAATCGAGTGGCTCGAAATGAGAGGCTGGGACTGTGGGAAGTGTGGTGCCGAGTGGAATGGCCGAGTGGGAGAGGGGAATGACAGAGCTGAGGGGTGAGTGTAGATATATTGGAAGTAAGGTGTGATGACTATTTTTGTTTGGAGCAGTGCACTCAATATTAGGTAGGAAACAGGGAATTCATAAAACTGAATACGTAACATATAGTGCAGACAATACTCTTCTTTGTGTTGCACTATTTAATATGCAGTCATCTAAGACACCCTCATAAATGTTTACCATTCACTATCAACCATAATATTACACAAACATCAAACATGTTGCTTGTCACGGAAATGTTGTAGGTTTTGTCAGAATATTAGGACATTTCCAATGACCCCCACTCATGCTCTTGTCTCCTACCTCGGCGGATCACTTCTATCGACCACGTAGCTTCAAATACACAACCATTGTTTTATCAGTGATTAGTAAAAGCAATATCGATGGACGTGAGGCTTAGGCAGGGTGTAGCGGGATTGGTTTGGCTGAGGTGAGGAAGGGAGAATCGGTCAGTGAAGAAGTTAGAGAGCTCGGTGTGTGGGGATGGTAGCTCGGTGGAGTGATTGGCGTTGAGGCCGTTGGATGAGGGGAGCTGAGTGGCAAGTTAGAGGACTAGATGTGTTGGAGGAGACGAGGAGAGAGCTTGAAGGGGTGGACACAATGGTAAGGTGGAGTATGGATGGATATGATCGAGGGGGAGAGACACATGAGAGGGAGATGTGAACTTGGGAGAGAGGGACTCTGGATTGTTAGGGTGAGCCAAAATAGTGGCGAGATGTGGAGAGTTGAGGAGGAATGGTGAGTTAGGAGCAGGGAGTTAGGAATTGGGTAAGCGTGAGGAAAGAAACTCGGGGACAAGGGGAGAGTTGAGTGGTGAGCCGACTAGCTCAGTCGAGTTAGCGAATTACGAGATAGGTTTAGTGGGGTAGTCTAGGACAACAATTTTTTTTTATTAATTTAATTAATATTAATAATATTACTATGATTAATAATTAAAATTACACTCAATACTAATTATTATTGGACAAATAACAAGTTGAATCAAAACCAGAAGTACTTACCTCTAAGACGACCAAAACCACAGAATGTAAAGATGACACCACACAGAGGGAGATAATACTAAATCTTGTAAACAGGTGAGTCAGGAAAACAAAATATTTGCAAGAGATATCTAAATTGACGAAAGTTATGAATAACTGTTATACTTACGACACCTACGCAAGATGAGTAAAGGAACAAAAAAATGACCAGGACTAGGGTCTGGTCCCACTGGGCATGCCAAATGTTGATTGGATTTTCTTGCTTCCTGTGTAGATTAGTGTACGAGAAATAAATAAACACAAAACAACGTCAAATATGCAAGGGCTTAGTACCTTGGAGATGGTGATGAATGATATGGGCACAAAGTAGATGATGAGTTCCTCGTAGAGATCCCAACAAACTTGCAGCTCACAGACACTAGAAAAATATTGTTTATAGATTTTATGTGGGGGCTACTTGACAAAATAGATCCGAGAAGCGTTAACTCCCTCAGTGGCTGTCAACCCCCATGTGATAAAGAATAATGGTAAAAAATGAGACAACATATAACATGCAAACTGATGATCAAAGGAACTTGACGATGCTGGTATATAGATGATGCTATTGATTTGATCCAAACACAATGTGCAAGATGAACCACTCTACGTGAACCAATAAATCATGAGCAGAGTTTTATGGGGATTACAATGTCATTACAAGGACATCATGAGGATATTAAGATGAACAAGAAGCTTTAAATTCAAAACAACATTTTCCCATAATTTTCCAACTTAACTTCCCGAGGGGGGGGGGAAGCCCATATTTATAGCCTAATGGCAAGTTTAGACTGCAGGTAAAAAGGTAATCATGATTGGGTAAAGTAACCCTGATTAAAAGAGGTGATGTGATTCAATGGGGATCACCATTTGACTTATGGTTAAAAAGATAAGGATGTGATATGGAGTGGGGAGGATGATTGACATGGTTAGGTGAAATAATAGATTCTATTTTTGAAATTAAGAGTGGAGTGTCGGATGGGTATATTATTACCCACGAATTGAATAAAATTGATATGGGAGATAATGCCAAAATTTTAATTATCAAATGGGTCCACATGGAGCCCATTCGATAATTAATTAAATAAAGGTGAGTAAATAGATGGAATTTACTCAAATTTAAGAAAAATGAAAGTGAGGGGGAAAGTGGAATGAAGGAGAACGAATGCGGGATGAACGAGAGGGGTTACACCAAAAACTAGTGTTTACAATAGGAACACTATGAAAAGGGGAGAAGGATCATGGTCATGGTCACGTCTTAGGGTGCTCGATGTAACAACTATGTTTGTCTATTTCTATCTCCTACTTTTTCTAGCACTGTGTTTTCTCCTATAGGCATTCATCTAACTAAATAGGACCTTTCCTTATCGCCCTTAAGAACCCCTGTTGTTGCAACAGCCAATGATGCCTTTGACATTGCTTATGTGGTTTCTAATGTCCTTTCTGACATTGTTGGGTTGGTTGTTATCTTGGATTTCTAAATAATGATAACTTGTGACCCACTTGCAAATGGGTTTGGTAATTTGGTGTTAACTGAGAGATTATTTGGGGGGTTAGGGTAGTAACTATTTTAGAATTTTTGGGTTTTAGTTAAGAAAGGGAAGTTGTGGGTAGTAAATTTATAGATCCAATTAAGGCATGCTATTATATATTATCTTATAATGAAATAACATGATCTACACGATATCTTTTCCACTAAAAAATTCTACACATAGTGAAAAAGATGGTGGAATAAATGATGTTTGGAATGAAAAGTTAAAGATTGACCTAAACAAGGGATTTCCCCATAAAATACGATATATCTTCAAAATACAAATATATTGCAAGACAAGATTTGAAAACAAAGTTATTGGATGGGATAATGTGCCTTTGTCTGATATTATTGACGGACGTAGAGAATCACATGGTTTGCATTGTATGTGATAGAATTTAAAGATAGGAAAAGGGAAGCACCATCGATCTCTGTGTGCATTTGTTAAAATAACTTAATCCCCCTAAATTAGTTAATTCTCCTATTTCAATATTTCCAGTTCAATTGAGTAGTTATAAAAAATATTTCTATCATGTTAAACATAACAAACACCCCTCTACATCATTAAGTACGTCAAAACACCATTATTAGTTTGTCATCCATGTGGATGGGTTACCCTTCACCATTGTCTCCATATGGAAATGCCAACTACCTATATTGTGCTACGTCATCCTCCCTTTATCCATCACAAATCCATTAATAGATATAGTAAACTAGCAATCATACATGAAATGTGAGATGGAAACGTAAAAGGGGATGTATCAAAGAAGTTAAAATCGAGGGAGTGAAACATCGGAGGAGGAATTAGGGTTACGAAGAAGGGATTCAAAAGAGGAGAAGTAAACAAGTGGGGAAAATGATGGGGGAGTCATTATATGAAACTATTCTTTCTTATGACCATACACATATTAACCACATGCCATTTTTGTCAATCATTTGAAAGAGAAAGGGGTGTGGTGTACATTTTTTGAGAAAACACGCTTTAGATAATTATCATAAAGTAAGGCATGGTTGATGAATACTTCCAAACTAAACTTTCATATATTTGATTCTCTAATTGTACATATGTTAGATACAGAAACTCCATGGTAAGGGTTCCTTATGTCACCGATTTCATGAAAATTTGTGATTATGGTTTCTCTTTAGTGATTTAGGTAGCAATTAAGGTTTACCCTCATCAGCAATGTTGATGGTGTCATTTGTCAATGACCACCAACACAGAACTGTTAGAAAATAAGGGATAAAATATGCAAAACAACCCACACAGAGTCACAATAGTAGAAACTAATATGCAAAATAATATCACAGATCTGAAATAAAAAGTGTAGAAAATAAAAGAACACAACACAGAGACAATATTTAATGTGGTTCACCTAATTTGGGCTATGTCCACCAAGAATCACTTGGTCAGATTTTATTACAAGCCAACTCTTTCTCTCAATACAATACCCAAATTTGTTTGGATATGTGCTCAACAAAATCTCATGCATTCACACTTGAATTCACACATCTACCATATTTGTTCTCCCTACTGTATGCCCATCTATATATAAGAACATCAATAGGTAGTTGCTTTAGCAGTTTTACAATACTGTGGGTACCAAAACCATGGGCCAAAACCACTCCCATAAACCTTGAGGTAAGGAGCACAAAATTAATAAATCTCTAAATTATTCTTTAAAATCTATTATAATTGAAGCTAGCGTATCCCCAACCATATTAAATTCATTCAAATGTTCTGCTACCAAAACATTCTCAGACATCTTCATATTAAAAAAAAATCATTAAAAATATCTTGTTAGAGGCAAATGGTTTTTCATATAACTTCCCTAATACATCCATAAGTTATTTTGTAGTCTTTTATTTTGAAACATTAAATAATATCGAAGATGTAAGACACATCCGAATTGTCCCAAGTGTCTTCCTATCCAACAAATCCCAATCCGCATCTGACATGCTCGAGGGTTTGGTCCCTTTTCCAGAAAGTGAAATATAAAGATCCTGTAAGCATCACCAAAGCTCATCAAAACTCTTTGGCTCTCCACTGTTAGTGACTAATAAAATAATTAAGAGAAGGAGAAAAACGTTCAACTTCTCTTCTTACGCTAGAAGACCTCCTCAATATAGGATTTTGGGGTTCCTGTTGAGTAAGTTCCTGAACTGATCCATGTGACACTTTTCCATTTGGAAGATCCTCTACCACTGCATATTATTTCTTGGATTCTTCCATGTTTTCTTGCAACTGTTTCTTATAAATAAATTTTTCATTAAAGACCACATCCCTAAATCAAATGATTTTCTTATCCTTAATACTCCAACATCTATATCTAGATTCATCACCACCATAATCAATGAAAGTGCAGTTTTCTAATTTAGCCTCTAGCTTGGTCCTATCATCCTTGTCTATATGAATAAACACCTCACATCCAAAGATTCTAAGAAATGAGCAATCAACTTTCTTACCAGACCAAGCCTCCTCAGGTATGCCTCTATCCAAGGCACTTGAGGGGTCCTCTGTTTATCAAGTACATAGTTGTGCTCACCACTTCTACCCAAAAAGAAAGAGGCAGTCTCACATGTAACCTCATGCTCCTAGCTCATTCCATTATTGTCCTTTTAATCCTTTCTGACACCTCATTTTGTTGTGGAGTTCCTGGAACTATCTTTTGCCTATGGATTCCCATTTTTAGAATAATAATCTTCAAACTCATTACTACAATACCCCCCTCCATTATCTGACCTGATACATTTTACCTTAAGACTTGTTTCATTCTCTACTAAGGTTTTTCATTTAACAAAAGTGTCAAATACATCAAATTTATTTCTAATACAATACACCCAAACTTTCCTTTTTGTATCATTAATAAAATTGACATAATAATTTGAACCCCTAAGAGATGATACCTAAGTTGATCCCCACATATCAGAATGTACCAACTCCAACTTACTCTCTTTCTTCGTAGGTCCAACCTTGAGAAACTTTACATGTTTCTTTTTCCCATATACACAGTGCTAAAAAAATCATAACATGCTTCTGTAAATCTGGGAATTTTTTTCTTTATGATCTGCCCTTATGGCTCATATGACTGAGCCTATAGTGCCATAATGTTTTATTTTGCATTTGAAGCCACAAGATTACAAACATTAATAATACCAATGGTTAAATACAAGGTTCCAATTAACTCTTATCACCGCAAGAGCACACTTGGCAACCTTCCAAGAGTCTGTTGTAAATGTCACAATATAACCATCATTTCCCAACTGCCCTACTGATACCAAATTTCATCTTAATGTAGGTACATGTCTAAAATCCTTCAATAGCCATGTGTTCCCATTATGCATCTTAACCCGAACATAACCTTTTAAAACTATGTTGCATGGCTCATCATCACCAAGATAAACATGCCCAAAATACCCTTGAATATAGTCAACAAAATAATACCTATGTGGAATAGCATGGAAAGAAGCCCCCGAATCTAAATCCCAAGATTCAACAATATTATCCAAAGAGAGAATGGAAGTATCCTAACAAACATTACCTATTATCACATTCACCTCCTTATTTTCTTCATATTGTTTCTTCTTTTCTCGAAGATCCTAACAATCCTTCTTTGGATGCCCAACCTTTCCATAGTGCTACCATACCATCTTGCTTTTGGATTTTGACCTTGCCCAATCTTTCGATTTTCCACAGCTTCCTCTATTATTTTATCTCCCTCTAGTTTCCACTATCAAAGCATTCCCTGAAGTAGAATATTCCCCAAAGATTTTTCTTCGCATTTCCTCATAATTACCCCTACAACATCCTCAAACTTCAACTTTGAGTTATTTGGAACTGAGTTGCTTACCGCCATTACCAGGATATTCCAACTCTCAGGTAAGGAGCACAAGATTAATAAATCCCTAACTTATTCTTCAAAATATATTGTAACTAAAGCTAGCATATTCCCAACTGTATTGAATTCATTCAAATGTTCTGCTACTAAACCATTCTCAGACATCTTCATATTAAATAAATTTTTCATTAACAATATTTTGTTAAATGCAAAGGGTTTTTCATATAACTTCCCTGATGCATCCATAAGTTCTTTTGTAGTCTTTTATTTTGAAACATTAAATAATACCGAAGATGCAAGATAGCCAAATTGTCCCAAGTGCCTTCTTATCCAAAAAATCCCAATCCGCATCTGACATGCTCGAGGGTTTGGTCCCTTTTCTACACAGTGGAATATAAAGATCTTTTAGATCTTTTTTATAAAGGTAATATTCCATCTGCATCTTCCAAAGACTAAAATTTTTCCGGTTGAATTTATCAACCTTTGATCTTCCATCGTCTGTCATAGCTCCTACTCAAGCTAAAAATTTCCCTGTGAGTCAACACTTTAGCAAACTAATCCAGGCTCTGATACCAATTGTTAATAAATTAGGGATAAAATATGTGGAATAATCTCACATAAAATCCCAATAATAGAAACTAATATGCACAATAATATCACATATTTTAAATTAAAAGTGCATAAAATAAAAGAACACAACACAAAGACATTATTTAATGTGGTTCACCCAATTTGGGCTACGTCCACTAAGAATCACTTGCTCAAATTTTATTAAAAGCCAACTCTTTCTCTCAATACAATACTTATATATGTTTGGAGTTGTGCTCAACAAACTCTCTTGAATTCACACTTGAAGTCACACATCTACTATATTTATTCTCCCTATTGTATGCCCATCTATATATAAGCACATCAATAAGTAACTGTTTAAGCAGTTTTACAATACAGTGGGTACCAAAACCATGGGCAAAAACCACCCCCATTAACCTATGGGTCAAAATACCACCCACATGAGAATAGTAAGTTTCCCGAGGTATCAGGCACGTTTTCTGAGGCCAATTTTTTTTCTTGGGGCTGCACCTCCGAACCCCTGCTAGTGGGTGTTGCTGCCCCCACTTAAGGCTCGATCTAGCCTTAAACCCCGGTGAGAAAACTGTGAAAAGTGTACAATAATTTTAGTGTACAGTCCTCAACACTTTCACACATGAAAACAAGCTCTGCAACATAACAAGAACCTTGAACTTCCATTTTCCCTGATGCGTGTCAGGAATAGCCATCAAGACTCCCACTTGGAAATGCCTATTAACGTAATTAGTGTTTGAAGAATTTGTCAAAAGATAAAAACTATTTTTTGCATGCATGCTGAGGTTCTCCTTTGATCCTCTAGCTCATCAAAGATAATAAATAGGTAACGTTTCATTTTAAAGATTTGATTCGGATAATCAGTTGCCAAAAATTGCTTGTATATGTCTAGTTTGGAAGGATAGCTATCAACCTAATTACTTGTTAACATTATGAATTCAACAACTAATATCATGTATTATTGTTTGAAAATAATGCATTGCTAACCTATCTTTTTTTTGTGTATATATATGTGATGTTGTTTGCTTTTACAATTTATATTTTGTTGACATGATGGAGGATTTGTGAATTGTGGGTTTGTTTATATTAAAGGATTAGAACCCAAGGTCTTTCACCCACCAACACTGACAACTACATATAAAAAATCCACCTTTCATTAAGCTTCAATGTTTGCCTATGTCCTTCACTAAAGTCCCTTTTTTTTCCTAGCTGGAAGGATAGAGGCGAAGGTCTGAAAAGGGTCGGGTGGAATCATGTAACAAAATAACATGAAGTGGAGATGGAGGACCTCAAACAAATCCACAAGATGTTGTAAATGATCTCACCAACATTCCCACTGAAAAAATGACTATTTACACAATGCATAGGCCTAGTAAAGGAGGCAACTTAGGTTCAAAATATCTAACATGATTCTAAATCTGAGCTTTTTATAGGATATTGAAGGATCACGATGACATGTACCTAAGGGGAAAGTATCAAACCATTGACCTTGACATCTGCATTCTCCTTGGCATCAAAGGCTTTGAGGAGTCTTTTTCGCCATCACCTACAGAAAAGGAATCTTGCATATGTTTGAGTCTGACACACTTCTACCCTTTCTCATTCTGCCCTCCAGCTCATTCTCATCATCTAGTTTATCCTCTCTATCTAGAGACAACACAACATCGAAGAAACTAATCACCATTTTTGTTGGATCCATGGATGTTTAGGTCCTTGATTCGGTGATCAAAGTATATATCGTTCTTTCATTTGTTTTTACCTTTTGTAGTTTTCCTTCCATGCTTACATTATTAAAAACACATCACAATGTTGTTGGAGTAATCCCTAAAAGTTGCAAATCTAATAAAAACTAGGGATTTTAAAGTAGGACAGTTATTAAGACAATGTAATGTTCAACAAACATTGCTTTAAATAGATGATGGCAAGAAAAAGTGACATGTTGTCCATATGTGACTTGTCGGAAGAAAAAAAGGACCGCCTATGTTCCCTCCAACAGATTCCCCAACCCTAGAATTCTCCTCCCTCAATCCCCTTATTTATCATGACTCTTCCCTCATCCAATGTTTCACCTTTAATCTTTCAACTTTAACTTCTTCAATGACTCCCTATTGGCAGGTACAATACACTACTCGGGTGTGATTTCTAGTTACGATGAATAATTAGACTTACCTTTTCCATCAATGGTGCATTAGAGAAAAACATGTTTGTATGCCATGAAATTCTTTTCCGAGTACACTTAGGAAATTATAAACTATCATTTTCTTAATTGAAAAAGAATACCCAAAGCAAGGAAATTTATTTATATTTTCTTTAAAGGCTTTTGGGTGTGTAGGTCAACATCAACAATAATACACTATTGAGGGTCCATTCATTGCAGTATTTTGGGGATGGGAGATGATGTTTGAACTTTCACAACATATAATTGATGTTATTTTAGATTTTTCATAATGAAGTTGTTCATGAGATGTCCATGTAACACCAAATAAGAGACAATTTCCACACATTAGAAATATGAGATGACAAAGATACAAAAAGCTAAATGTATTAATGTTGGGCATTGCCTTTTTCATGGTAATCATTCTTCTCCAAAAGAGGAAAAATGAATTGGGTGGCCTTTCCATGGTTTAAAGAGGGTTAGTTATTGCCAACATAAGTAGAACCGCAACACTTTTTAACATACTAATTTTGATATACTTGTCTAGTTTTATATATTTTTTAATTTTTGAGAGGTGACAAATTTGGAAAGATATTTTGACACATATATAGAAGGTATAATTACAATATATTCCATATCGAGGAGAAAACAATGAGAGAAATTTTCGGGCGCGATGCGCATATATGATGAAATAAATATTGAGTAACATTAATCAACCAACTAAAAAACATCTAGCTTAAGAATAACGTTATATTGTGTTTATTTTAAGCCATATGGAGGGGTCGTTGCCATTAACTTGTGCATCAGTTTGTAATGTCCCCTTTCCTTCACCGAGGGCCTAAGGACCAATTTTTAGTCTTAGCCTTGGTCATACCCAAGGGGTTGATGACACTAGAAGCTATTGGGTATGGATGACTATTACCAACTTGCTTATTTGTTATATTTTTGTGTTGACACGAGTATTAAGCGGCTTGGTGGGAACAAATGTTATGTTTTTTCGTTAAGGGGGGACTCATGGCACTTTAACGTTATAATATTTCGTTGGGGGTCACTTAAGTCCCTATGGTGACTAGGAGGAGAAAAGTAACTTAAGTTACTTTATGATTTTGTGGCTCTCTCTAGAGGGGTCGATTGGGGTCTTTTAGGCCTCTTATTGCTTGGGGGAAATTATAAGAGGAGTATGGGGGAGAAATGAAGCTCATTCTTGCACACTCATATATTTTTCTTATTGAGCAACTGATGTTTGCAATCTTCTTGCTTGTGGAGTAAGATCTCATAGGAACCCTAACTTTGGTGGTGAGAGATCCATTCCTAGCTAGTAGGGCACTCTTCAGTGGTGGAAGATCCACCCTAGTTTGTCATTTTGGAGCCGATTCAGGGATGATATTCAGAGATTCTCGGAATGAGTTTTGGAGGGTTTCAAAGGGTTTTTGTGGAGAAAAATTGAAGTGTTTCAAATCAGATTTATTGCAGCATTCAAAACAAAGTCTGGGGCCATTTTTGGAGACATTTTCGTGGGTTTTTAGCCTCTCCCTTATGGTGATGTCACCCTTGGGGTTTTACAACGATTTTTTAGGAGGGTTTTGGGCTATTATTTCCAAATCTGAAGGTTGGGTTCTCATCCATATCATTTGTAGATGTTATTTCCAGATTTTCAGATTTTTATCAATTGTATTTGCAAAGTTATGAATTTTTCAAATTTCCAACAGCTTAGGGCTTTCTTAAAATTATTGGCATTCATAAACAATTCCAAAAATTCCAAAAATATTTTCCTAGCGTTTGTTATCATTTTTTTCAAGCTCCCTATATAATTCCATGTAATTTGGGCAAGTATTTTGTGAGTTATTAATTAAAATCGGTTCGTTGCCCTAGCTGGTTTATTTCTTGCAAAAATCAGAAATTTTATTTGCTGCAATTTTATATATTGTGTAATTTCAAGTGGTATCCCGCAAGGGATATTTCACAATTCCAGGGTGCCGTAATACCTGCATGTCCCACACATATTCCACAGATAAGATTGTTCCTACTCAAATAATATTTGTTATCTATGCTCCACTTTATCGTCTCGATCTCGCTTGCATTATTTACGTGAGTGCAATTTGTGCTTGAAGTGGCCAAAATAAAATATAGGAAAAATCCAATAGGTTCTAGGTTCAAAGCCAACCGCAAAATAAACATTCTGGTAAAAAAATCCACAATTTGGTGTTATTGCCTTAAAAACATCTTGATATCTCCTAAACAAGGGTTAAATTTATCGCTTATATAGATGTTTTTTTTTTGTGATTTTAGCCTTAAAATACTTACAAATAGTTGAATTAACTATCATATACAACTTGCGTATTAAAATTTTAACCATCATATACAACTTGCATATTAAAATTTTGACCATCACTTTTTATACGTATTTATATATATTAAAAATAATCAAATAAATATAAAATAATTCGTATAAATAACATTGTATTGTTTTGTATTTTTGAAAGACAATATTAAAAACTTTATCGTCACCCAAAAAAGTGTTTAACATGCATAGGTGGCCGTAAAATTTAACCCTTGTTCCTAAGGTTTTCCATATACTTAATGGCCAAACCACATACCCAACATAGACACTTTCTCGCAGCATTCGACACCATCTTTTCAACATTTTTTTGTTTGCTTCCCACTTAAATAGTTGCCCCCCATTTTGAATCTTTCCAGTTGCATTGAATGTTAAATAATATTGTAGTCTTACATTTCACTAAACACACAGCGTTCAAAGCGTGGGAATTTTCTAGATGGTTAAATACAATTTCCAACTAATTCGTGTGCACATTTGTTGTTACTAATTTTCACCTCTATACAAACAAATCTGATTGTAATTGATGATTTATATTGCACATAGCTCCCCCAAATATGTAACTCCTCGGTGCAAAATATATTAATTTTAAAAAAAAATTGGCCTTGGTCATCAAAGAATTTGGTTTACTTCGAGCTAGTCTTTTGGTTAATTTGTATGTTCAACCTATGGTTCCTAGGGGTTAAAGAGTAGACTTTGATTCCATGCAACAAATTATATAACTTGAGGACGAAATATAAATTGAAATCACATTCAAAATTGAAACCTTGGGTGGATATTAAAACGTGGAAATTGAGACCAAATTTGGTGACATGACTAGATACTTGTAAAGTGATATTGACTTTTGGTGATTCATGTGACCAAAAAATCAATCGCTGTGATTATCAATGACCAAAAAATCTGGACCACTCTTTCGTTGTCGTGTGTCGGATGAAATGGGCGTGGATCTAATTTGGCAATGCCTTTGGTGTAATAAATTAAATATGTAGTATATGATATGGAGGGAACGTATTTATTTATTTATTATTTTGTGTTTGGAAAGGTTATTCGACTTAAAAGGTAATGGAAACACAAGTCAAAGGGGGAATCGACTAAGTTTCTCCAGTGTCCATTAAAAGTTATTTTATTACCTCAACAATAAGATGAGGTTGTCATTTCCATTTGTTGTCAAGACTATCTAGATTCAATTCATCTATATTTAATATTGTTTAGTGGATTGGAGGCACGCAACAATACATTTTGTTTAATATATCACACACATTCCTTTATTCCAACACAAAGTCTTATGGAAATTTCTATAAGAAATTGTCTACTCAGTACTATCAATTCCTTACCAAGAAAATAAAATAATTTACATGACATTAATACGAAATAAACATATTTCTAATAGACATTTTGTTTTTTGTCAATACACACATAACCTTTTTTTATTAAAACAAAAAACACCTAAGTTAAGCTTGCTCACAAGCCCGACCATCCCAATGTGATCCAAAATTTATTACTATTTGATAAAAACATAACATCAATTATCGCTCGTCACAATTATTGCCACCAACATGGCAAGAAGTTCACTTGTTTCGGCTCTGTGAAGTTTCATGTATATGGTCCCCCTTTAACAAGTCAAGATGCACAATTTCCTTATTACCCACATTTTCCCACTATAGTCATTGGAAATTGGGACGAAATTTTGATTTCAATTTATTCCATATAGATAATCAAGATTGTTCATTTAGGCATCTAATATCTATCAAACATATCCTTCTCAAAAGAAAACTTATCATTGTCTAAGTTAGTGTTATATTGTGGAGTACTACATGTTCTTTTATTAAAGTTATTTATGTCATGTAATTTAAATTTATCGACTTTCTTTGTTATTATTGAGGGGTGTGACAAGTAGATGACTAGTTAGGTCACACTAATCATCAACCCAAAACAAGCCTCCCAATATTTTCTTATTCATTTTTAGATAATGTAGGGCACATCAGGAAAAACAAGAGTGACGAATCAAAAGAAAGGGTAAAAATGTTTAACATCATGAAATTAGATTTTTAGTTTTTGATACTTGACCAAATTTACTACATGTAATCCCAACATCAGTATGTGACCGTCTATGAATTTATGAGTTTTTTATCTTAGCTCTAACTATGCATTCCCAAGTTCATATTTCAGTACTAATTGTGATGTTATTACTATATTATAAAAATATGAATGAATATAAAATGCATTAAAATCTTATAATACTAGGGTCCTAAAACACTAGACTCTAGAAAGAGTCCATTATCTATTTGATTTTACCAATGTGGGTTTATTTAATACCCTGCTTTTTGTAAGAAAGCATATGTGGGAGAAATGAATTTATATCCTTCCAAACTGTCCTAAAATAACACACCAAAGACATTAATGGAAATTGCATTGAGAAATCTGCCTTAGTAGAGCATTCAAACAAAGTGTCATGCTTATATGAAAAGGGGGTAAATTGCTTGTTAAAGAAGATCATTATCGAAGAAGGAAACTTAGAGAAATCGTTGAAATCACTAACAGATTAAAACTTTAATAGAATCGAACACCCTCACCATACGAAACTCTTGAAGGCCAATTAATTACATTCAATTAAGCTTTTTTTAATAAAAGACAAATTTAGATCGGGTTAGTGTTAAGGTAGGCAATCAAGGGGAAATTAGAAGAGATTGTTTCAATTAATCATGTTGGTGCTTGGATTTTTCAAGCAATTTAATATCCACAATTGTGTTTTTTTTTAAGTTTTGGGCTTTAGAAGTCAAAATTAGCAATATAGATTTAGGAAATACTTTTGTAAATTATATTATTTAAATTTTATGGCTAGTGAAAGCAGAACAAGTCATTTTCATACAAAGAAGGGGGGTGTTTGTTCTGCTTTCATTATTATTCATTATTAGTCCTGTCATGCAAAGAAGGGGATGTTTGTTATGTTTGTTGTGCAGTCACAAAATTGCACAAAATTGTTTTGGTCACTTAGCTAATAAAATCGGTTTGGGAGAGATTTTACCACTTTGTTTACCATTTTTTGTCTTGTATAAAAAATATCAAATCATTTAATTATTTGTATTTGATAGTTGTAAAAGTTCTCCTATCTCTAAGGTGTTTTATCTTTTTATTGAAATGCATATTTTTATTTGTTTTTATAGTGTTGGTGGTATAAAAATTGGGTGGCTTGACATCACACCCCCAAAAGTCAAATTAAATTATAAGAAAATAGGGAATCATTCAATAATACTGATGGTATAAAAATGGGTGGCTTAATATCATACCTCAGAAGTTAAATTTAATTATAAGAAAATTAGACATCATTGAAAATATGGTTACAAAAATCTAATTAAGTCTATAGGCATTACCTTTATGAGTTGGGTTGAGTTGCTACTCTAGTTTGTAGTTAAATTGTACCACTTACAATGGCCACATATAATGCTTCAACTTTGTTTTTTTAACATGGAATCTCTATTATTATGTGGGTAATATACTAATGGTTTCTTGTGTATAAAATGTCATATTTCATATGTCTTAATATCATATTTTTTCCACGATCAACTAGAACTAATCCAAGAAATTAAATTGTTTCAATTTTTTAGTTTTGATGGCGTATTGAAATAGATCTATGACTATCGAGTGCATTCACACACAAAATTTTGATTAAAATCCTTTATTTTTGTATGACCTACAAGTGGATTTTAGTGACCTATGGTGGTAATCTTTTGTGGGGAGGAAATTGGTATGAACATAGAGTAGGAAGAGCTAGGGTTTAGTTATTTGTCTACATGTTGTTTCAATGTTGTAGGCTCTATAAAGCCCTTTTATCACACTGCCAATCCAGTTAACAATCTAGGCAGGATTTTGATTACTCTGTATATTTACTGTGCTAAAATATATCCTCTTTTTTTGCCCTTTGGGCTGCAAAAAACCTATATTAATGGCCATCTCTTCGTTTCTTGCATCATTTGATGCAAATATCGTCAATAAAACTTTGGATTAAAATGGCACCGAATATGTAAAGGAAGTTTGTTTCGAAGGTCTTCCACGAGGTACTAGATTTGACCTCGAAACCCCCTTTTCCTGATGTTGTTCTTGATTTACCATAATTGTATAAATCATGTCATTAACTTGAATCTTTTACCCTTGTGGGTAATTTTGTTGGGTGAATCCCCCTAGAGATCCTACTTAAACAATGGGTTTATAACCATTGACAATAACATGGTTTCAAGCTTGAGGAGTTCAAAATTTAACTAGGTTTTTTTCATGTTTCATTTCAACAACATTGAACATTGTAAAGACATTGTTAATCATGGCCCATAGTTTATTCACAACACTCTAGTTACATTCTCCCACTAGACCAAATATTTCCAAGTGTTTGAACAAGCTAAACTCAAAATCTCAGTTTGGGTTGAGCTCCCTAGTCTGCCTCTCCCCCTTTGGGGATTCGTTGAACAACTCATCAAGCCCATAGGGCATTTCATCTACCTAGAGCAGCCACAATTCTACACACCCCCATCCATAAAAAATGTGTTTGCGTTGAAATTGATTTGGATAAATACCCTCAAGGAAACCATAGATATAAAGATTAGGGACACTCGGTTCTCTCAACGCTTGCTATATATTAACCTCCCAAATACATGATTCTAGTGCCATGCATAAAACCATATGATTAGGGAATACCCTTTGATGACCGCCTCGCAGCATCCCCTGAATGAAGAAAATCCTAGCTAAAACCAAAACCCTTGAGAATACATTTATCAGATGGACCATGATCACGAATATAAAAACCACTCCCGTAGTGTCACTTGACCTCCACCAACTTCTTTTCACCTTGGTATTACCTTTGGAGCCAATTCCTATTATTCCATTTCCAAACAAATTGTATCACCTGCTACTAAAAATTCATCACTACTCTCCCGCACCTCACTAGTTGTTTCTTCTATAGTGCCCTCCACCCCCAATGTGCATGTGTTAAAACCCCCTTTAAAGGTGATTTATCCAGAGGAAAAATGTTGTCTCACTTAAATGCAAGTTTGTGCTTTATCGCTCTCAAATCCCTTACCCATTTGAAAATGGAGAATATGTCCAACAAAAAACAAAGACCTTTCCAAGTGCTTGACTTCATGCCTCCCTCCCAAAAGAAATTCACTAATACCAAAAATTTCACTTCCCTCAAAGATCTTGATGATGAGGGATCCATGCACCTTGATATATCACAACGATTGTCTACGCTTGGAATGTACTTGACCTCATTAAACTGGCTCGTTGATATCTGGTCAGGGATAGTTGTATGAAATTTTGTAATATGAAATTTTTTAGCATTTTAGAAGTTGAAATCTTTGGGTTTCTTCTCCAGTATACTACATGCACTGTTTGGCCAGGCACTATTTCCAAATGTCCAATCACGATCCAGGTCATGGAGGGGTCATCACATTGCTTGCACCAAATATTTCTTAGAATATCATCTTGTGGGGCTCTGACCCCACTCATCGAGTGATATGAACTATCTTTGATTTTGACGGGCATATCCTTGGGTTGACAAACATGTATATGTCCAACGACATAGTTGAATGGTCTCTTTTTTGGCATTGGCTTGCCGAATCCCTCTTAGATGGCCTTTGGATTTTATGTGGGGATTTTTACATGATCGAATCTAATGAAGACAAAGAAGGGCGCATGTTAATGTAGTGGTGTGCAGGAGAGCAAGAATCCTGGTTCTACATGTGGCACAAGCTTGGATTTTATGTCCAAACCACCATCATAGATAATACTACATTACTGCTTGGTTCACCTGGTCCAACTTTTGACATGGTCAAGACAGAGTGGTTAAGAGGTTAGATCATGCTCTTTTTGATGAACACGATATTTTTTCTTTATCTTCTAAGAATAATATACATGTTTCGGTGGTCGAGACTACCTTACTATCAAACTATTAATCCATATTTTCTATAATACATAAAAATCTCCCCGATTCAAAACAAAAAATATCCCAATTTTATCTCAATATTACCCATCTATGAGCATGAGAGAACTTTAGAACGTATTCATAGGATTTGGAACTTGGTCTCCATAGACCACAAGGGCTTATAAGCTAGATTAGAATGGTGGGTTGATGCTCTTCAAAGAATCGCTAACTTTCAAAGGATCTATGGGGAACAATGATACCACTTATAGATAAAGAACTCATGAGGCATCATACCATGAATTTTAATAGATTTCACATGAGCTTGATAACTGTTCATTCAACATTGCATTATACAAAACAAGCTACTCATTGGAGGCGTAAAATCAAGGTGGATGAAGCTTACAAAGCAAGAGAGGCTCAACTCTAGAAAAAGGTTGCATTGGATAAAAACTGGAGACAAAGCATCCAAATAAATTATTTTCTTTTCTCCACTCTAGACACACTGTTGAT
Source organism: Taxus chinensis (assembly GCA_019776745.2). Lineage (NCBI taxonomy): Eukaryota > Viridiplantae > Streptophyta > Pinopsida > Cupressales > Taxaceae > Taxus > Taxus chinensis. Next base: position 666,913,305 of record CM034148.1, read on the forward strand.
AGGATTAAAGTCATTCAAGAAGCCAATGTTAGACTTACCAAATATCCAAATATCATGCAATATTTTATTCAAAATTAAGATACTATTTGTGTTGTCTCAACCTTATTCCCCTAAAAGAGAAGAGGTGCCTTACTGAAATTCCCAATGTGCGTCCCCCTGCAAGCTCTCCCAAGTTCAAAGATTTTTTAATGACAAAAATTCTCTCCTTTAATGATCTTAAGGAATAAGCTATGCAAATGGATTTTTATAAATCCCTATGAATTGATGGCATCCCCTATGAAGTTCTACCAAATCCTATGGGATACTATTGGCCCCGATTTATATAAAGTTTACCTTGAAGCAATGACCTATAACTCCTTAGGTGAGTTAATCAATCAAAATTACATTAAATTTATCCTTAAGGATCGTGACCCTTAATGGATCTCAAATTGGAGGCCCATCACTCTCCTCAAAATCCCCTATAATATCATAGAAAGCCTTGGCGAATAGACTCAAGAATCTCCTTCCCCTCATTGTTTGAAATGAGAATATTAGTTTTATTCAACAAAGACACATTATTGAGAATGTTAATAGTTGTTTGGGAAGGTGTGGAATGGGACTATATATCTGACCTAAAATCTCTTTTTATGAAGATTGATTTTAAGAAATCTTGTGATATAATAGAGTGACCTTCCTTTATTTTCATGCTACAAGGTCTTAATTTTGGGCCTCATTTTTTGTGCTCTATTAATATGTATTTTTCAATATGTAAGATCCTACATTTCCATCTTTAGAGCCTCAATCTTCCATATTTGGAATATTTAGATCAATCAGAATAGGATTTCCTCTTCACCCCATCCTTATATGTTTTGGTTCCTCTGAAGGCTTCATCTATCTATTAGGTAGCTATTCCACCCAAGGATTAGTTAATGCAATTAATCTCTCCTAACAGCTTATCATTGGCCAATTTTGCAGGTGACTCCTTCCTCACTTTAGATTGAGGAAGAAAAATTAGCGAAGAATGCTATGGAATGCCTATGAATATTCTTGGTCTCACTTATAGATCCATCATTTAATGGAGAAATACCTAAGTGTTATAGGAAATCGCTCACTCCCAAACCTCCATAGTAAGAAGGATTTCAATGGAAATGGATTCAACCTAGGTGTGCAATTTTAATTTCTTAGTACACCATTCGCTTTTAGAAATTCTCCATATGAGTTTTGGTCTTATGTTTTTCAAGAGAGTGGAAAAAAATATTACTTATCGAGTTACCAAATGCCTTTCTCTCACGGGGAAAGTTCCAAATCTGTTTCAAATTATTGGTCTATCAATCATGTTTACTATTCATCTTGTTGGGCTCCTACTAAAGATTCATATGCCAAAATAGGAAAACATGTTAGAGACTTCTTTGGGGCTAACTCTGATGGACATAAAGGGTTCCAAAGAGTAGCATAGGATATTTTTTCGATGGCACAAAGAAGTACGAGATTTGGGGATATTAGACATTAAGCTCAAACGAATTTCTCTCAGTTTCAAATGGATAATTTAAATCCTTGAAGGACATGAAGTCTGTAAAATCCTTCTCAGACAATATATCACTCAAGGTACCCCTTTAGGTCACCAAGTGTGGAAAGGTCCGAGATTCCAGATTCTTCTTCTCTCACCCATGTGAGTAAAGATTTGTAGTGGAAAATTTTTGTCTAAAAGCATATGAAAATTTTGGGAATTTCTCAAACCCAATCTCATCTGAGTTAGGGATAACATCATATTGGGGCTTTCAATCAACTCTCTCTCTCTCTCTCTCTCTCTCTCTCTCTCTCTCTCTCTCTCTCTCTCTCTTTATGGTGGTCTCACATTCTCAATTTTCATAATGTCCCATTTGTTATGATACTCTGAAATATTAAAAGTATTCAGCTTTTTAAAAAGGGGATCAGAGTTATTGGTGACATATTTTGTAAGGCTTCTCGGGCATGGCTACCATGGGATATGCTCAAAGCTAAATTTCAACTCAAAGATAAGGACGTTGATTCTATCTCACAAATTAAGAATTGCATACCTGATAATTTCCTATAAAAAATTGATATCTACTTTGGTGTGACTCGATAGAGAGATTAGCACTAGCTGTCATCTACCCCCCTTTGTCGATACAAGCCCCATATTGGCTACCATCTTCTTGCCCCTCAACATATTCTAGGTGCTTCTTTAAATCATCATTGGATTCTCAAGTCTAGGGATGTGATTTGGTCCAAAAGGTTTGATAATAACTAGAAAGCGCTCATTAAGCCCAAAAACGCTCCTTTTTGCATTGCCTTATGTATTATGGCCTTCATATTAGAGACAAGCTCAAACATATGGGGGTTTCAACACCTATTAGTATCGCTTACTAACAACCGTAGTCTATCAAACACCTCTTTTGGTTATGTCCGTACACCCAATTTGCTTGAAAGTGGATTTATACCCTTTCCCAACCTTTCATTTCTAAAATTTTTACTTGGAAAATGGTTCTCCTAGGGGACTCATCCATACTCCTTGCAAAATTCAATAGTTATTGGAAAATGTTTAGAGTTGATTTTCTTTTCCATATTAGGAAGATAATTTTATTATTTTTTAATGATGTATATATGGATAGAGACTTATCTTTGACTAATAAAGTTGTGATCTCCAATGTGATGCTCTAAATCCAGGTCCAAGTAGAGAAAGTTCATCTAGGAGTGAAACACCTACAATCCCTACTTTTACATTGGGAGAATGCCCCATGCACTGTTAGTCGGGTGCCTCTGGCCTCACCATGCAACCACTCTCCTTCTTAAGGTCGTGGCCGAAGATTCTACAAACGTCATTCTAGCAGTCGGTGGAGATCCTCTCCCCAATGTTGTTGTTCCCCTCTGATGCAAGGGTTACCAACTTCACACTTCACCTTCACTTTGACAATTTGACAACTAGGCTTCCTCGTAGATCTTCTTATGTTTTCTTGGGGGTAAACTCAATGAAACACGTATGTTATGCTTCCCATGGTTCTATTATTGTTTACAATACAATATAACTTCCAAGGATAAGACTACAACCTTTCATTCACTATGCTTGACACAAGAATTCAAAACAGTCTTCTTAGACCTACTAGCCTAGGTCTTCCTCAATGCTCAGCTTATACTTCTAAGATCTATAACTTCGCCACAATTCCTTAGAGCTTTGACAAGTTTTATTAGGCATATTAGATCACTTTAGGTCTCAAAACATCTCCACTTTTACCACCAATCTTTAAAACTCTTTGTTCTCTATAAATTGTCTTATAGGGCTACTAGGCCTAATGTACAAAATTCATAGATAGGCCTCAATTCATGACTTGGAAGACCCTCCAAATGGTTGTAGACTATTAAAATGATTTAAAAATTATGATCACACCATTTGAGAGTTTTCCCCATCTTGTAGAATCAAGAAAATGCAAATTTCATCTTCATTAGCTCTCAATTAAGCCACTTACAGACATGTAGAAGTTATGTCAGTTGTATCTTGCACTATATGGTTTGAAAAACTCTAAAACCACCAAAATGTGTCAGATAACATCCAAAACTACCTTCCCTACCAAATTTGAGCAATTTTGACTAGTTAGAATTTGAAATATTCAAGTTTTTGTGTTATAGTCACCAAAATATGCACTTATTACTATTACATTACGCCTCTAGTATGTTGTTATATACATGATTTCTAAGTATGGAAACTAGGAACTGGTGACCTCTTTAGTCCTTTTCTTGCATTGTTTGGCTTTGCTTATGACTTTTATCTGGCATTTGCATTTTTCTAGTCAAGTCACAGGGATCCCTATTCTTGTCTTTCATTTTGTTTATGTTTACTTGTTACAGGACAATATCGCCTAGAGAGGACAGTACCACCCAAGTGCTAATGTCCGTCTGGGTGCTCCTGTCCTTTTTTTTTTTTCCTTCTCTTTTTTTGATTTTCTTTGGCTTTGGGTCTTTTCTTATCTTCTTTTTGCGACCTAGGTCAGATTTTGGTGTCACTATATGTCGAAATTCAAACAAAGAACTCATATATATACACAATCTACTAACTATTCTAAGAGGCGATTGGGTTATCATTTCTATATCTACCACATACACAAGAGCAACACAAGGGACTACATTTTGGGCTGCATTATTCAATGCATAGGAGGAGGTTGTTCTGAATTCCATATCACACATTCTTGCATTGGAACACAATAGTTGTAGACCGCTATTTTGTGTGCAACTGGTACTAGGGCATCCTAGCTCAAGGGACACAATTTCAATCACACAGCACAAGAACTACATGAAGCCTGAAATGTAGTGCAGTGTTCGGAAACAAGATCACATCGAGGTGACTGTTGGGTTCAGCTTGATTCTATCATTTGCATTTTTCATTCAGTCTAATGTGCGCTTAAGTCTTGTGCAGGTAGCTAGGGTTTGATTTGAAGGTACAAGTGAAACAAAGCAAAAGTGTAGTGAACCTGACGCAACCTACATCGAACAAGAAGTAACACAGAAAGAATCATTTCTTGAGCTATTCCGCAGACACTAGCGCTTAGAACAAATGCTAGCACCTGGGTGGCCCTGTCCCATTCCAAGTGCTTTTGTCCCTAAGATCACCACTTTCCATAATCATAATCAAAAATTATAAAGTCCAAAATACGCATGTCTAGATCATTCACCTACCTAGACTTAGTCAATACCTACAGTTACAAGTTGAGTCATTCTACAAACCCAATCTATCACTCTTGCTTGTATTTCATTTGTTTGATCTTGATTATTTATTATTATGTTTATCTGATCAACCATGCCCTTACATTAGATTTAAATTTTATTAAATCAGGTGCAAGACAGGGTCTCTAAACTTTACCAATTAGGCATGGGATTGTTTTTTACGATAAATTTTATTGTACTTACCTAAATGACTGAAACCAATTTCATTGGTTTTCTAACATCCTCCTCCACATGCTAACTAGTTTTTATGAATTTTACACAGTTTATTTTCCTTTTATGCAAGTTTTTCACTTGCAAACCCTAGCTAAGGATTGACAAACCAACAAGCATTCAAAAAGCCATTTTAATTTTTAGCTTGTTTTTCAAAAATTCCCCTTAAATCAGGTATGTATGGACCTAGGGCATCTTTGAAAACAAATTGGAGCTTTTTAACAATCATAAAATGTATGAAAATAATGAATTACCAAAATTGGTGCTTATGAAACCCTCAAAAACAATATGATCAAACCCTACACTTCACAAATAGTCACATACATGCAATAACCAATCAAGAATTCATTAAATTTGAATTGATCTCACCTGTGGGAGTATATAAAAACTCATGCAAGCCTTCGTCTATTGATTCCTTGCACAAACCAATACAAACCCCTACTTACTCTTTACACACCAACAATGATACAATCTTCTTCACAAATTGAGCTATTCCTTCATAATATGCTCACACTATGCTATTCAATCCCCCTAATCCATGGTATACAAAGTTGTTTGATGCCTAAAATTGGTTTACAAATGGTTGAGGATCATCATGATCTTCTCAACAAACAAGATTCAACTAAAACTACTAATGTAGTGATTCTCCAACGTTGCAATCCTCGTAACCAAATTCGGAGTCTTGTTGTTAACTACCATCTAATTTCTCTCATTAGACCTTAAAGGTTTCACACCATCATTTTCACTTTTACATACTTTGGACCTATTTACTATTCAAATGTCAAACTTCTCAAAAGCGGAGGGAAAATGTAAATATACAACTATGGTCCTAAACTCCTAGTGAAGCTTGTCAATTGCTTCTTATTGGCCTAACAAGACCTTTCACACCTTTACAAGGCAAATGTCTTCATGATCATGCTCCATGTATTGATGCACCTGCATCACTCTCTTAGATCTCGACGCCCTTCACGTGCTTGTAATGGCAGAGTTTTTCATCGACTCAGCGGTGATGGTGACAATGGTGGCAATGAATGGGGTGCCCATTTGCAAGAGAAAAAATTCCCTTAGTAGGAGCTTGCCATAAATCCCCACCACCAGTCTCAACAAAATACCACAGAAGAAGAGCAACAACAATAGAATGATGGGTGGTATCCCATCACAAACATGGCCCACCTCTCTAGAACTAGTGGTTATGGGGACAAGCCCGATAGTCCTTTGTTTCCACCTCCTTTGACCACAATGTTTGCTCTTGTGGCTTAGTTTTCTTGGGATTTCGTGCATTTTGGTGCCTTTACTTTCACATTTTTTGATTAAAAATCACACCATTATTATGCAATCCAAGTTTTTGATGCCCCACTAAGGTGTGCTGGCCTTTTTCTCAAGGCCCTCTTGGCTCGATATGTTCTACATTCTAGGGTGTGACTCTTTCCACTTTTCTGTATGATTAACAATGTACCATACCTTTCTTATTAATAAAAGTGCACTTTTCAATTTAAAAAAAAACAATCTTCATTGCAAAAGTCTTCACTTGGTTGGAGCACTACAATTAGGAGGAATTAACTTTCAACCATTTTTAAGGCGGTTATAATTTTTTGTGTTCCTTTCATGTGATGCAAGCCTTATGTTGTTCGTTGTGATGTTTTAGTGTGGTGTTGATCCCGAGATTTTGTGTTCATATAAGCTTTGCTCCTTTGTGGTGATTTCTGCATCACTACACTTTTTCTCAAGTATGCCTTTCTATCTATTTTTCTTATGTAATCACTTAACTATATTTTCTTAGCGAGGATAACTTAAGTCTTTTTGCATGTAACTCCCCACTTTCCTTTTATTTGTAACTTCCTCCAACTCCATTTAACTTTCTTTTTATTTGTAACTTCCTCCAACTCCATTTAACTTTCCTTTAAGTTAAGTTCATAATTTTGCTTTGCATGCCTTAGTTTCTCTATCGATATATCCATTGCACATTCGAGGTGCGATTGTTAGTTACTTAACCCAACTAGATAATTAGGTTGTTATTGGGATAACAACCACACAAACAATCCTTTTGAGACAAAGACAACCTATAAAACATTACATGCTTCAAAATCTTTGGAAAACTCGAAGTGGAATTACATAAACAAGTGACTAAAGACTAGTGAAATTTATTTTTTATAAGACATTAAATCTACAGTTTGACAAGCCTACGATGGATCAAATCTACACTTTATCCCCCTAGAAACTATTTATACATATATACAAAAAAATTCCCCCTCAAAATTTTGGGAATGTTATATATGAGGATTGGAATTTTTTTTAATTTTTATCTATCAATTTATGCAATCTATCTACAAGTAATAATTTATGTGTTAGATATTGCAGAATGCTATTGAGTAGAGTGTTGGCACAATTGGACTCGAATAGCTTTAAGACAATATACGGAATTTTCATTACATTACTTACTGTCCATAACACAACGTAAACCTCGACAAGTTGTTTTACATTACTTACCGTCCATAACACAATGTAAACCCTGACAAGTTGTTTTACATTACTTACTGTCCATAACACAACACAAACCCTGACAAGTTTTATGGCAGCCACAAATGAGATTCTATAATACCTTTTCTACAAGCACAATTGTTCTATTTTAGGTTTGAGTTAGCCATTTTCGCAATGTAATAATTGTTGAAGTTCTTTCGGTCAATTGTTTTATGTTTCTAATACATGCTAGTAACCTGGTAAGATAAGTTATTTGCAACCATCTTGTATCTATGACAACTTCTCATCAGTACCAAGTTTCAACTATATTAGATACCTTTAAAACAACATATAAACACATATCAATGTACTTATAATTGGAAATCCACAACAAAACACCAAACCTGGGGGAGGCACTTGACAATTTGTTGATTTATTGTTTGAAGTTCTTCAGTTTCCTGTACTAAATTCTTAATACAACCTTCCAAAATTCGAAGGGGTATATGGATACCCAAGTCTTGCAACATATTCAGAGAGTGTTGTAGTTGTACATTGCCTAAGGGGTTTCAAGGAGTATAATTTGCCGCACCCAAATGAGCCATCCAATCAAACATAGAGAGCATTCATAAAATGGTTTCAATAACAGTTAAATCAAACACTACAAAGCAATAAGAACCTATTGCAAAAGCATCCACAACTATGCACAAAAAATATGCAAAACGTCATTTAAATCCACCTACTCTTTCAATTACCTGAAGTTAGAAAATTACAGAGGGTACTACACCAATTAACAATAAACAATTTCTTATTAAGAATAATTGCAACTGGTTATAACAGGCAAATATTTCATGTCAATGACATCTCCTCTCAAATTTTGCACATCTGATTAAACTCAAATACAAAAAAATGTTTTTCTCTTGTAGTCCTTAATTATTTCCCTCTCATGAAAACAAAATTATGTTGTTTGCCTCTTGCAAAGATGTGGACAAGGATTGGTAGAAATATGTAAATTACAAGCGGATGCTAGGCCCTGGATTCAATTATTAAGAAATTTTAAGCATTGAATTTTGTTATTGGGTAATTATAGGCCCTGGCTAAAACTATTTATGTGTTTTCAATGTCACGCTGCAGAGTAATTTTATAGTAATGATTCATATAGGATCTAAGCTTATGGTCATACCTTTACAAAGGGTGTCACATATATCCCTTCTGCAAAACAAGAATGAGACGTGATTTGTTAAGGATGTTGTGCTTTCTTTTGTATCTTTCCCTTTAATAAGTTTTCTTGATATTATATACAATGTCAAATTGGATAACCCCACATCTTCAGATACCCTTTTTGCATAGACCCTTTTTATAAACCACTAATACCAATTGCCCAATATAGAGAGATAGCATGTTGGGTTAGAAACCCATGCTCTAGGATTTACCAATGGTGGCAATGTTATGGTGGGAATTCTAGCATCGGCTGGGATTGATTTTTCTGTGGACTTCCATTTTATAAAGAAGACACACGCTCTGCTTCCATGGCCAAGGTGCTCAATGTCTGATGCCTCTTAGAGAAATGCTTACATAAATACATAGCGTATTTCTGCAATGGAGCAACCAAACCTCTCCACATTAACACATCCAGTGAAAACCAGCTAAAAATTTATGCCCAGTAGTGCACCTGCTAGTTAGTAGAGGGTTGTTTTCCACATACCTTGACAGGATAAGTAACTAATGTGAAAAGTTTTTAATTTTAGAGGACAATTAATTTTAGAGGACAATGTGAAAAGTTTTTAATTTTAGAGGAAATCTTCCCTATAAAAGGTTGTAGATCATTGTAGCTATATTTTGTGATTGTTGTAGGTTCATGAAGTCCAAGTCCATCATTTTGAATCTGAGTAACACTGTAACCTAAGCATTTGCATTCAAGACAATTACTACGACTTTTTTTTTTGGATGCAAATCGATTCTATTGGATTGCACAATCCGCAAAACCTTCACGCCCGGTAGTGCACCTGCTAGTTGATAAAGTGACAAGTAGTCTTCCATATATTGTGTTCAATGAAAATTTTTCCATCCATTATCTAGTAGTGGGGCTTACAAAACATACAATCATAAAGGTAAAGATTCCAAGTCGCACTTTGCACTTCTTCGATTGAGATACAAGAAATCTTCCCTACAAACAAATAACCTGTTATTGTCATCCCCTCAAGGCTGTATAAGATGTCATTGTAGCTATATTATGTGATTATTGTAGGCTCACAAAGTCCAACTACATAGTTTTGAATCCAAGCACACCGTAATCTCAGCATTTGCATTCAAGACAACCATTACAATTTTTGAAGGATGCAAATCAGTCCTGTTGACCTGCACAACCATTTTCAATAGGGGGAATTTTCGGAACATGATAAGACCCAAATTAAGCCCTCTAGCCACCTAAAGTTAGTGAAATATATCATTTTCTGAAATCTTAAAAATTTATACACCATAATTGAAATTGTGTCTTGGAATAAAATAAATTACCGTGATTAGTCAATAATGACAACTGAGTCGGGCGGGAATGTCTCAACCTAAGCTCATCAGTTTTAGAAAGGGAAATAATAAACTTGTCATCTAGGTGGAGGTTGATAACGAGAAGTACTCGTTTCCAAGTTACCTCTTTTCCCCACTGGCCAGCAACAGGATTGATCATATTTATCTCTTGATGTTAATGGTCAAATCTTTGGAGGTACCACTATCGATCTTCCCATTTTCTGCGGTTATTCTCCTTCAAACCACTAGGGTTCACTCTTGTGCAGATTTACAGTTGTCCTTGGCCACTCTTGATAATTCTCAAGATCACAAGTTTGAATGAGAATGAGAACGAGAAAGCGAATCTCAAGAATCATTTTGTTAATGCCACCAGCCTTTCTACTGAGTCCACTTTTAAGTTTTATAAGGCCAAGCAACAATCTATCAATCACAATAAGAAAAGCTTTGCATGGACCCCTATACCTCAGTGTCACCACTAATGAACTTTTCAACATCCAGTGTGCTAAGAAAATCTTGGTTAAAGAACTTCACAAACAAAATTCATCTATTGTTAGTGGGATACAATAAATGACCAAAGTCACTAAAATAATAGGTACAAACATGAACAACCAGGGTGTCCTTTCTCATGCTCTCTCTACATGTTGTGTACATCTTAATAGTTTGATGACTGATCACTCATCAACAAAATGTAATCAATGAACTGACTGGAAGCAACCAAATCCAAAATATTCAAATCCAAACTGCTGAAAAAATTATGGTTTTTAATCCACTTCAATCTCTGGTAAATGAAAAAAGTCATGCAGGAGATCTTCAACAATGTGGATCAAAGCGCAAGAGTGGGTATGGTGTCAGTGCCAGTGCTAGCATGATGGCTACTCAGTTCCAGAATGGATAGCCCCTAATTCCCACAGTCTGGAGGAGTGCACTGTTGGGTACCTGCATCATTAAAGGCAATTTGATGTGCCTTGATGGTGTTTTGATCTATCTTTTGGTTAGGTGCCTAAAGTTCTATCTGGTTTATATGTTTATGCTCTGTTTTCTTGTGTCTTCCACTATGCTATAGGGGATTTGCAATCTTTGGTCTCTAAGATGACCTTGTGGCTGGTTTGTTAGTTTACCTGGTACAATCATAATGCAGTTTCCTTTCTCCTAATTTTTTTTCTAACAGGAATTGAGCAGATGTAAATTCATGAATAAAATTTCAACTCTTTTTCAAAAATAAAATGACATGGCTGGATGCATTAGTATCCTTCCATAAAGTAACTAATACGGTTGCATTGCCCTCATATCCATTTTATATTCAATGGCAAGGAAAATGGCTCCCTATAGTCTTCTATTTGGCATTACAATCCTGACATCTATTTGGGCAAGATGCATTAACATCCTGCTGTCCAAAAGGAACTAGTAAGGCCGCATTGACCTTGTATCCATTTGTATTCAATGGCAAGGAAAATATCTCCCTACAATCTTCGATTTGGCATTAGGCTCCCCACATCTATTTCAGGGGATATCTTTTCTTTTACTATTTTAAAGGAATGGCTTGCAAACAAATTGAGGGAGAGTGAAATTTGAAACAAATGCAAACCTTGCAAAAGAGTCATTTGAGCAAGTCCAACCTGCTAACCTAAGGGTTCCTACATAGAGCCCCTTCTAGGTCTGTTTCCTACGTAGGGTTTGGTATAAAGTAAATTCACATTGTATGAGTTTACAAATATGCCAAGAAAACTGCCATTCAAAATAGCACCCATGTTATTTGGACAACTTCATTCGAGTCCTAGATTCACGTGGATTCAAAAAAGATATCTGTGAAATGAAGGAGCTTGATGTTCCGTGGAAGTCAGAAAGCATAGTGCATCCTGGGTTTTGTAAGTTCGCGCAATAAAGGAAAAGGACCGCGAAGTCATATGCTGCAGAACAAGGCAAATGGGGCCGCGCAACACCATGAAGCAAGGGACTTTCCATTTGTAAGAGACATCCGCGAAATGAGGGAACTTAGTGTTCAATGGAATTTGCAAAACCCACACAACAAAGGAACATAACCGCGGGGAAATAAGACGTGGAACAAAGGCTAAGCGTCGCGTGGTACCACGGAGTAAAAAAAAGTTGAGTGCGGAGGTGATAAAAGGTCCATGGGAAACAAGTTATGCAAGGTTGAAAGACCGCGGAGCGAAGTAACACAGAAAATCCGCAGAACACAGAAAAGCCATAGAACAAAGAAAATTCGCGTATCAAAAGAAACCCGCAGAACAAGAGAGCAGTCGCCCGTGAAACAAGAAAAGTTGAAAGTTGCATAACAAATAAGTTACGCGAAGGAATCAAACACCACAGAAAAGGTAGTGGAAGGACAAGTAAATCAGTCTTTAAGTAATAAGATCCGCGGTACAAAAAGAGGCCACATAATGTAAAAGTATGGTGGCAAATTAGGAGAAGAAAGAAAATGAGTCTGTGGATCATTCAAAAGTTGTTAAAAGCCACGAAAGGCCATGCAAATCAAAACAAGGTCGCAGATCATAGTAGAAACATTAGATGATGTGGAAGACAGAAGGAAGATAGCAAATAATCTAAAACTCGCGGAGTACAATGAAGCCACACCTAATTTAGTTCAAAAATACAAACTAGTCCTAACCACCAGCATTAAATCCTACACATAAAAGTTGAAATATCCCCGATGGGATACCACTTAAAAATGCACAAAAATATTGAAAATATGCAGCCACATAAAGTACTGATTATACCAGATTTTTACAGTTAGAACAACAAACTAAATAAACTTAATATTCCCCAAAATGACCACCCAAATTTACTTGGAAATACAAAGAGGGCTTGATATTATTATAAATGACAAAGGGAAATTGTTTTTGGAATATTACAGAGTACAATGCTGCCAGGAAATCACAACGAACCTAGACAACTGGAAAACCCTCTCCGTACAGGATGTAAGTGGCCACGCCTAGGACAGGGGTTGAAAAATGATGGAGGCACCTTCAACATGCTGCCACGCCCAACCCAAAAGGCTATCGTGAATCTGGTTTGGAGCCCCTCTGATTGTCTTCCCCAAATACCCCCCAAAACCCGCAAAAACCTTCACGAGATGCCTTCAACGAGTGGCCACGCTCTGCCCAAATGGCTTTCATGATTTTGATCTGGAAGCCCCTGATTATCCTCTCTAAATGTCGCCAAGAATCTTCAAAACCCTTCCTCTGTACCTTTTGAAATATCTCTGTAACACAACCCAGAAAACGGCTCCAAAATGATAGACTAGGGTAGATCTCTCACTACCGAAGAATGCCCTACTAGCTAGAGACAAGTCTCTCACCACCGAAGCTAGGGTTCATGTGGGATTTGACTTCACAAGCTGTAGATGCGAACAACAGTAGCTGCACGTGAAGGGGTTAATAAAATGTATGCAAAAAAGTGTCTTTCCTTACTCTCCCCACTCCTTATATACTTCTCCTCGGCAAACGAGCCCCAACAGACCCAATACACATTTCTTTCTATGGAGGGGCCAATAAAATAAAGTGACTTAAGTTACTTTTCCCCTTTTAGTCACATGGTTTAAAAGTGACCCCCCAAATGCCAAACATGAATATTAGTACCATGCGGCCCCTTCTCAAAAGCCCCCAGCATTCACAGTTCCTTGGGTTTGACCACGACTTGGACTCGACCTGGCCCTTTGGCCTTTGGCATAGGAAAAGGGGGCATTACAGTCCTCCCTTCCTGAGAAATGCTTGACCCCAAGCATTATCTTGTTCTGCTGCAGCAGCGGAATACTGCGCCATAAGTTTCTTCACCTCACCCTATCGTCCACCAAGGATCTGTGTAATCCGAGGTAACCAAGAAACCCCATGTCGTCATCATGACCTCCATATGGTACCGAGAGCAATGTTGTCTGTGAAGTAGAATGATACCCAAATCGACTCTCCACTAGTACCCGCAATGAAATTTCCAATTGGTCCAATCCCTGCCAATGCAAGGCTGCCATCACGGAATCACTCACAACCTCTCCAATCAACTCTTGGGTATGAAAGTTCACTCTGAATCCTATAGGGTCCCTTGAATCAGCCTGTGAAAAAACCTATTTATGCACAAATGGTGCTAACTCTCCCACCTGACCTGCACTCGTGTGAGAGCACGGCTCCTCATACTGTATCTCGATGTGTCCCGTGGAGGAAAAGTCCCAAGACTCCAATAGACAGTCAACCGGCACTATTAGCTCCACGTAGTCCACATCTTGCGTTGAATGCGAACCTACTGAATCACCATGAGTCAATTTCGTCTCTCCACTGACTAACACGTGGATGAACTGCCCACCAGGCATAGAAATAGCAAAAAGCATAGAAGTGTTGTCCCATGTCGATTCAAAAAAACATGGTCCCGTAAGCTCATGCTTGTCATAGTGACAAACTGTATATGCCTGTATAAAGTTGAGGAGATCCTCCCTCAACCTCTGCCATATGAACTTCTCCGACATGAGCCTGTAGGTCTCATCAAAGCTCAAGCGCCTAGTCACGGAAGAATAACGCACATGTTGCAATATCTCCATCCTTCACCATGAATCTGACACAAGGCTTCATCTTCCCTGAGAGAAGATCATCTCATCCTTCAATCTGCAGCTGTCATCCTGTATGTGGCCATCTAGAATCTCACAAGAGTGTCGGTTTTGGGAGTACTCAACAAGAAAATGAGATCTCCAGTCTACCGAAACTTCAGATGACCAACATAATGTTAAACTCGGATGATCTAAACATGTAGTCCCAATCTTTGTAACTGTCTCAAGTGCAACATTGCTGGTCACACCCACATCCATCATTCTCCACATCAATCCACAATAATTAAACTCTTCACCAAGCCGGAACGTCCTCTCCATCCCCTCAGCTATAACCACCCTAGGTGCTCCTGTAGGTAATCCCCTCGAAATCACATTCCTATCCTCGGATTTAAACTTCAGCTCCATCGTCTGAAAGTTAGTCTGAAACTCACCAAGGGAGTGAAGCAACTGCACTCTCAGTGTTATATTGGTCTCTCCCATAGCAACGATGTGGATATCATTGGTAACTGTATAGTTAACCATCATGATGCTCACTTGGGGAACTCGCTGTGTGCCCCTCATAGACTCTCCATTGGCTATAACCCAATTGAGGCCCTCAAAATCCTCTGTCTGTAATCCTCGTCTCTCAACCAATGAGGCATCAATACAGTTGTGGGTTGCCCCACTCTCAATGAGTACCCCAGCGTGCTGACCCTGCATAACTCCTCTGATCCTAAATGCCTTGTACATCAGAGTACTAAACAATGTGGCTATAATCTCCGGAGGAAAAGTCTTCTCCTCCTACCCCGCATCAGCACTATCCAACGCAACCCCATCTCCATCATCCATCTCGCGAGCAAACAACACGCCGGAATAGGAGTCATCAAATATCCCACTTGTCTCATACCTCGTGATGTCACCATGACCCACAAGAGGCTGCGTTCCTTCACAATTTGACTGCTGCAACGACATGCTTCTTTCTTCACCAATCATATCTTTTGCAATCTGCCCTTATATACCATGAAATCTGATTTATTTGTTTTCCTTGAAAATTTTCGATTTATCCACATGAGGGATAAATGCAAATTTCCCAAAAGATAGAAGCCAATATGTCCAATGAATGATTCCAACTACAAGTAACCCAAATGTACAAACACATTCAAGTACTTCACATCTCTTAATGACAATAAGGAAATGAGTTACCTTCTTTGTGCAAGACATATATTTCCATGGACATAACTCATCAATTCCCAATATGTTAGGAATACACATGGTTGCTCCCTCATCATACTTTATTCTTTTTCCCCATATTTTCATTTCACCATAAATGCAAGAGAAAGGGAAATCAATATTAGAACTCATGCATCCATAAACTTTATCATAAGGAACTTCATACCCTTTGTTGTACCCATGGATTCTCGTCATGAGAGAAGACAACACCTCTGAAATAGCATAATTGGGGCTGCTCATCATACCTTTGCAACTCAGAATTTCTAATATAGGATCAACATCTTCATTCTCCTTTGATTTTTCAACCCATGCATCATCGTTTTCCTTAACATCATACAACCATTGCATCCCAAGAATAGTCTTACCTCTAGCAAATTCAACCACAATAAATATACCCCATACCTCATGTCCTTTCACTATCATGGGCTCCTGCATTGTTTTCTTTGCCAACATATGCTTATTAGCTGAATCAAGAGCAATGTGAATGGAGGATGTGTTTATCCCATTTAGCATACCTTGAGACGTGATTATGAAATAGTCTTCCCCAATCATCCAAGCATATAAATGTTGTCCCAAATAATAGAAACATGGCAACAACATAGGAGAACTCAACAAGCTAGGAAGATGGTAACCATTCTCATAGCTTAGGATGCTAAAGTCATGAATGCACCTTGAATTCAACTCTTCTTTATTTACAGCAAAGTGCACTTTGATTCTTTGAGCACTTTGAGGACCAAATTCCCCCACTAACCCTTCCAAGGGTTTCACCATGTAGCTAGTATAAAAATCAGTCTTGGGCTCTATTAAAAAAATACTTTCTCCCTCTCTTTATGACTATTGTTATACACAGTCCAGCAAGCTGAAGATGATTAAAAAATATTCTCTTACCCTTTTTAGCAATAAAAAAACCAACGCTAGTACCTTGAGAGTTAATCTCCCTACTTGCACCGGAGTCCCCAATGAATAAATCATGCTTGTCAACCCTTGTAATCCCAAAAGGCACATTTGAATTCTTTCTTTGGCTTATGAAATCAGTCACAAAGTTTTCAACATTAGAATTGTTAGTTTTGGATAACTGCCACATATTACCAGGGTCCCATAGCTTATAATGCCCTTGAGCCCTTCTATCCGTTAAGTGAGCTAAAACTTGCCACCATATATCATCCACCAAATGTTGATATACACATAGTTGGAGCAATGGTCCAACAAACTCCATGATGAAGACTTCGTCATCTACCATACCATGCATCTCATGACGGAAGTAAATTGGAAGAGGCGACAATAAATAAGAGACATTAGTGTGCTCTTCATACCCTTCAAGGCCATCAATGTCCTTCATGTGTTCAAGATAGACATATGTTGAGCTGCCCCCAACATTGTTGCCCGAGTGCTTGTTGAAAGTAACTGAAAGCTGATCAAAAGTTGTTGGTTTGAAAATTACAGTAGGCTGCAATTTTACACCAGTGTCCATGTGAGGCTCCTCCTCATGTGTCAGCTGCTCCATAGAGTCTTCTTTCGGGGGTGTAGTCTTCCTTGCATCACTTGCCCTCATCGTTTCCTTGAACTCTTGTATGTGTTGTCTTGCTTGAGTCGCAATCAACGTAGCAACTCTAGCTCTGTTATTCCCTTCCTCACACTTTTTAAGAGTTTCCATTACACCCTCCTTGCTTGCACAAACAAGTTTCTTCTCCTGAGCTGGAATAATTTCTCTAACAAGCAAAGTTTCACTAATGCAATTATTTTGCTCAATGGAAATCATACCCTTTTGTTTAGAAGCTTCTTCTACAAATGAGTTCCTTTGTGATTCAGGTACCGGCATATGATGACCCCGTTTGGGCTTGCTACCAATCTTCATTATGCAATAATCTGGAAATGGCATATTATCTTTGAAACCCCTACTCAAAGATTGGTACTTCCTCCAACAAGAATCCTCATTAATCACCTCTATTGGCCGCCCTCTATCACTGTTCTCACCATGTTCCTTATTGTCCCTAGGTTAGTGGCTTCCTGTTGTTTCACCATGTTGGTGAACATTTCCTTCATAAAACCACCTTTGAGATCTTTCCAAACTGCCATATTTAACCAACACAGGCTGGAGGAATAACAGCTTTGATACCACTGAAATATCCCCGATGGTATACCACTTAAAAATGCACAAAATATTGAAAATATGCAGCCACATAAAGTACTGATTATACCAGATTTTTACAGTTAGAACAACAAACTAAATAAACTTAATATTCCCCAAAATGACCACCCAAATTTACTTGGAAATACAAAAAGGGCTTGATATTATTATAAATGACAAAGGGAAACTGTTTTTGGAATATTACAGAGTACAATGCTGCCAGGAAATCACAGTGAACCTAGACAACTGGAAAACCCTCAGCGTTAGAAAATGATGGAGGCACCTTCAGCGTGCTGCCATGCCTAGCCCAAAAGGTTGCCGTGAATCTAGTGTGGAGCCCCTCTGATTGTTTTCCCCAAATGCCCCCCAAAACTCGCGAAAACCTTCACGAGATGCCTTTAACGAGCAGCCACGCTCTGCCCAAATGGCTGTCGTGATTCTGATCTGGAAGCCCCTGATTATCCTCTCTAAATGTCGCCAAGAATCTTCAAAACCCTTCCTCTATACCTTTTGAAATATCTCTGTAACACAGCCCAGAAAGCGGCTCCAAAATGACATATTAGGGTAGATTTCTCACTACCAAAGAATGCCCTGCTAGCTAGGGACGGGTCTCTCACCACTGAAGCTAGGGGTCCCTGTGGGATTTGACTCCACAAGCTGTAGATGCGAACAACAATAGCTGCACGTGAAGGGGTCAATAAAATGTATGCAAAAAAGTGCCTTTCCTTACTCTCCCTGCTCCTTATATACTTCTCCTTGGTAAACGAGCCCCAACAGACCCAATACACATTTCTTTCTGTGGAGGGGCCAATAAAATTAAGTGACTTAAGTTACTTTTACCCTTTTAGTCACCATGGTCCAAAAGCAACCCCACAAATGCCAAACGTGAATATTAGTACCATGCGACCCCTTCTCAAAAGCCCCCAGCGTTCACAACTCCTTGGGTCTGACCACGGCTTGGACTCAACCTGGCCCTTTGGCCTTTGGTGCAGGAAAAGGGGACATTACAAAAGTCCACATTCTTAGACGATCTGATAGAATGCCTTTCAAGTAACCTCTGTCGGCCATACATGTCTACAAGCATTGAATCATGATTGGTCCTTGGTGGCGACCGGTGGTTGGCTCTCTTCATTATTGGCGTGATCTGATTTTCTCCTTATCTCTTCTCTTCTTCTCTATAAAGGGCGTAACTCAATATCATTTGTAAAGGATCCTCTCCTAACTGTAAAGTCACCATGTCAAAATGGTGGCTGAGCTTTCACGAGTTGTAAACCTCTAATTTGGTCACATGTAATGCGCTCAGTGCCCTCCCAGTGATGTAATGGATTGTGTATATTTTTATCAATAAAATCTTGTTATTGTGGCTTGTATATGCCTTTTACTTGTTTTTATTGTGTCTCTTACCTCTCTTTTCATTTATGGTATGTTATGTGTGGGTTATATTTGCATGTGTTTCATTTCTTTGTGTCTAAAATGTGTGGAATGGAATGGTTCACATAGTGTTGATATGTGGCATGTATTTTCCCTCTCATCCTGTGTTTTCTTTTCTATTCTTCCCCTCATGGAGAGAGATCCCATTTTTCGTTCTGGTGCCATCGCCATTCCCTTAGCTTAGTTTCATTTCATGCATTCCTCCTTCCCCTTTTCCCCTGCAGATTCAGTAGCTTAGCTTAGGAGTAGTGTTAGCGTTAGGTTAGATAGGTAGAGGAATACGGCCTTCTCCAGAAGGTCTGTCCCAAGGAGAAAGGTCCCACCTTGGGGACATTCCCATGGTTCACTGAGGTGTTGAATCTGGTAGATTCAACAAGGTGTGTAATCTCAAGAGACAATAGTTTTTGGCACGCTTGGTGGGACATCTTGAGTCGATTACAACTCATTTCACTAAGATTGATGTGTTTCTTAGTGATCTCCAACCTTTTGAGGCATTATCCCAACACATCTAGTGACTCCATTGATCCAACAACCCATTTATTTCATTCACATACCATTTCCATTCATCTTTTTCCTTACTTTCATGAAGTTGTGCAATCATGACTTCATTTCCTCATTGGGATCCTCATTTTCAAGAGCAATATCATTCCCCTCCATCTCCTTTTTTCCAAAACTCCCCTCCAAATCAGTTTTATGAGCCTTATCATGATGAATATGCCTATGATCCAACCCCTATTGATCCATATGGTTATCCTATTAACCATGATGTTTTTCAAGAACAGGGATATGCAGAAAATGGAGGCATTTTCATATTTGATGATGATTTACAGTTCCAGGTCCAAAATATGGAGGCAACCATGCAAAAGGAAAAGGAGATGTTTGAAATCATGGCAGCTAAACCACCTAGTTTTAGGGAGCCTGTCCATGGGGTGGTCCTCTGCCAAGCTGGTATAGCCCATAACAGAAGCTAGAGGTAATGGTTGAATCCTTAAATCAAATGTTAGAGTTGATTGAAATAATGGAAGCTAATCAATCTAGTTGTAGGGAACCCTGTCAATGGGGCAATCCTTCACTACCATCATATAGCTCTCCCATTCCTTCTTTCCAATCCACACCATCTCAACCAAATCTTCAAATCCCTAACTTTCTCAAATCTCCTCTTGTTAGTCATCCTCCTTTACAAGAGAATATTATACCTCCTCCATCATTCACACCCATGACAAAATCATTCAAAATCTCAATCCTTTCCTCCTTTCATAATCCAACCCTTATCCAAACCTATTTTGGGATGAGCTTCTTGATCAAACACACTTGGGAGGGTATCCAAATCAGGATCCGACTAAAGAAGATCAGCTACCAAAGTCTGAAGGATTGGAGCCAAGAGTTTGAGGTCAAACAATGTATCCACCAAGAACCTTATATAATGGAGGATATATTGTTAAGCAAAAATAAAGGATGAACAAATCAAACTCTAGATGGAGAATTTGGATGCAAAAGAGATCATTAAGAGATTCCTACTCTCTTTTGGAGATAAATATGTTGATCAATCCTCAAGATGGATTTTCTTAGACTTGTTCATCATGGAGATTTTTCGAACCATTTTGAGGAAATCCTCAAGGAGAAGCAAGTAGAGGAAGGAATCAAACATGATGATAAAATTTAGCCTCATGTGGAGGTGAGGGATGTCTCTGAATTGTCAAACTTGATTATTTCAAGCTGAGGATGGAAAATAATGAGCTCAATGTTGGATTAGAGCTGGATATCAGAGGAAACAAAGAAGACAAATTTGAACAACTTGTCAAACCCTCTCCAAGATAAGGAAAATCACACATGATAGCTCTATTCATGGAATGGAATGAAAAGAGATAAGGGAAAATTAGAAAAAATGAGTCCATTGCTTCTGGAGTTGGAGCCAGTTCCAATACATCTAACTAGATTAGATGTAAGAATAAGTTGCCACCAGTCATGTTCACTTTCAGAACATGAGGAATATTTTCAAAGTACCAAAGAATCAGCTGATGCACCTATCCAAACCAAATGCAAAGCAACCAGAGGAGGTGTTTGTTCTTTTTAAGGCTAATATTTTGAGCAAAAGGGGGTGTAGACCATGTTTTCACTTCCACCACTTGATCTAGTTGTAGAACTGATCTCATGGCAACATTTTGTAAGGAAGGGAAGTTATTTTTCCCATCCATTATGTGGATTTATTTAGCTTTCTTGGCTCTTGGTTAGAGTAGGACTAGTTTAGGTTTGCTTTTTGCAAAACAAGTGCTTTGCACACTCTGCATGTCTCCATTTGGATCATGTATGATTTCTCTTTTGTACATAGTTTTTGTGAGTCTCTTTGCAGTTGTGCATAGTCCATATCATTCACCCTAGTGGGAAACAAATTAAGGATTTTGGGGTAGTTTCCAAGTATAGTGTTCTTTCAAGCTCCAAAGATCAATATTAAACCAGTGTCAAGTTCAATGCTTCATGTGGATTCAGGGTTAGTTTTAAAAGTTTGGGATCATTTTTCAAGATGTATACTTGACTCCATGCCCAATGGATATGTCAGGCTACTGGTCAAGTTCATCTAACATGCATATGTCCCCTAAATTTTGCCAAACTATTGTCCAAAATAGCACCCATGTTATTTTGACAACTTCATTTGAGTTGTAGCTCACACGGCTTCAAAAAAGATATATGTGAAATGAAGAAACTTAGTGTTCTGCGGAAGTCAAAAGTATAGTGCATCTTCAGAGTTTGTAAAGTCCATGACACAACAAAGGAAAAGGAAGGAGTTTTATGTCACGGGATAAGGTATAAAGAGTCGTGCAACACCGTGAAGTAAATAATGGGGGTTGAGCACCAAAGGAACATGAAAATTCCATGCGAGGTAAGGCACATAAGGTTGAAAGACCATGAAGGGAACATAAAAAGTCGTGGAACAAAAAAAAAATTCATGGAACAATAAAATGTGTAGAATACAAAAAAAATGGAGCGAATGTGAATAAAGAACAAAAAAAATCCATGGAACAAAGAAAATCCATGTATCAAAGGAAACCCATGGAACAAAGGAGTGGTTGTCTGTAGAACAAGAAAAGTTAAAAGCTGCATAATAAAGAAGTTACGCAAAAGAGTCAGACACTGCGAAAAGGTAACAAAGGGTGAAGGTAAAATAAAGCATCTTTGAGTAAGAAGACCCACGGCACAAGAAGAGGTTGCAGAAAGTAAAGTATGGTCATGGATTAGGAAAAAGAAAGGAAACAAGTCCGCGGATCATTCAGAAAGCTACTAAAAGTCCACGAAAGACCATGAAAATAAAAACAAGGCCATGCGGATCACAATAGAAACATTAGATGACACAAGAGACATAAAGAAGATAAAAAATTCATCTAAAACCCACAGAGTATGATGAAGCCGCATGCCTAATTTAGTTCAAAAGTGCAAACCATTCCCAACCAATAACATTAAATCCTACACATCAAAGTCCACATTCTCAGACAATATGATAGAGTGACCTTTCAAGCAACCTTTGTCGGCCATACCTGTCCATAAGCATTGAATCATGATTGGTCTTATGGGCAACGGGTGGTTGGCTCTCTTCATTAACTCAATATCTGATTCTCTCTCTAAAATACTCAATATTAGGATCCATCTCTCCCGACTTTAAAGTCACCATGTCAAAATGGTTTCCGATATTTCACAAGTTGTAGATATTCTGATTTGGTCACATATATTATGCACTCAATGCCCTCCCCGAGTGATGTAATGGATTGTGTATATTTTTATCAATAAAATCTTGTTATTGTGTCTCGTATCTGCCCTTTACTTGTGTTTATTGTGTCTCTTACCTCTCTGTTCATTTCTGGTATGTCATGTGTGGGTTATAATTGCATGTGTTTTCATTTCTTTATGTCTAAAATGTGTGGAATGTAATAGTTCACGCAGTCTGTTGATCTGGGTATGTATATGCCCTCTCATCCCATGTTTTCTTTTCTATTTTTCCCTCATAGAGATATCCCCTTTCTGTTATGGTGTCATCATCATTCCCTTAGCTTAGTTTCATTTCATACATTCCTCCTTCCCCTTTTCCCCTGCAGATTCAGTAGCTTAGCTTAGGAGTAGTGTTAGCACTAGGATAGATAGGTAGAGGAAGTCGGCCTTCTCCGGAGGTCTGTCCCAAGGAGGCAAGGTCCCACACCTTGGGGACATTCCCATGTTTCACGAACGCGTTGAATATGGTCAAGATTCAACAAGGGTGCAATCTCAGGCGACAACAAAAACCATGCACATCCTCTTGATAACATCTTTACTTCTTTGCTTGTTTTTCCAAACAAACATGAATACAATACCCATGTTGGCCACTAGTTAGTAGTTACTCCATGGTGTTAAAATGATTCGAGATCCTTTTCAGATTTGCTGAAAGTGGTTTGCTATGACTGAAATGGAAATAGATTAGTCACTTAGAAGTGCTGGAAGAGGAGCAATCTAAATAATAGATTGTGAAGAACAGAATAAAATTGCGCAAACTTAGTTCATTTAAACA
This sequence comes from Taxus chinensis, assembly GCA_019776745.2. Lineage (NCBI taxonomy): Eukaryota > Viridiplantae > Streptophyta > Pinopsida > Cupressales > Taxaceae > Taxus > Taxus chinensis. The sequence goes on from CM034148.1 coordinate 666,937,053, forward strand.
TCAATTAATGAAATTCAAACATGTGAAATCCTAAAACTACATACATGGAAAAAAATGGACATAAGTTTTTCCCAATTCAAACATGGAAAACCCAAAAACTCCATATATGAAAAGAATGGGCATTATTCTCTCTCTAGTAACTTTCATTTTTCCAAAGTAAGGTTTAGTTACATATTCCAGGCTAATTACCACCGGAAGTTCTGAATGAACAAAAATCCCAGCATTGCTTATTGTATATGAATTTCAGTGCAGCATGCAATACTGCATACTCCAAATTCTATACAAAATGTCATTTCCATTACTGGCACTAGATATGCTTTTCATATCGCTTTGCCTTGGTTCCTGACTTGTGGTCAAAATATTCAACAAGAGCAGCTCCAGACAAAGCTGCCAACGTCAAAGCTTGTGCGTGAAGCCTGCAAAAACATGAAGGCCAAAAAAGTAAAAAACCTTTCAAAGCAAGACTTTCAAACCAAATCGGAACTACATTAATTAGACAACAAACCAACAAACTAGATCAAATTCAATTCCTTGGCATCTCTCAAATTGAATCTGTAAAAATGTATGATGGATCAAAGCATTTTCCTTGTCAAAACATTGATCAAATAAAATTCACCGCACATAAATATGGTTTCTTAAAACAATATAAAATATACTATCAATCTTAATACACCCTCCGATAAGCCTCAGGTGTCATCACAGTCAAAATCCTTTATATGGTTTTAAAAAGGATCAAATGTATCTTAACTTCATCTGAACCCTTTCTGAAATAGGATCCTACAATTTAAAAATCAGAAATCACATAACCAAGTAAAAACATTCCTAGCCCATGGCATTGGCTTTCTGCAGTCAGGTCCTCTACACGCTCACAGTCTGGCAGAAAGTTTGCAGTAAACATTATGTCCTCATCTCTGAGGATTAAAGTGTAGTTCTTTGAAAGGAATATTCATGAGAAGCATTTCTGATGAAAGATCCACAGCTTCTGACTAATTTCTTAAGATCATTATTATTTTGATGAAAGCTTGTCTGCTTGATACTAAAACTCCATTGATACATATGACTCGAGTTCAATGTTTGAGCCATTTATTATCAACAATATATTCTGCTTTGTGCACAAGCAGTAGGTCAGGCTCCACAATTTACTCTGAAAGCCATTGTTCTTTGTAGAAACAGATCCACAATTCACTCTGAAATCCATTGTTCTTTGTAAAAACAGATCCACAACATAGTTCATACAATACTCATATCTGAAATAACATCATTATTAATACAACGATTCTATTAAATTGAACCATTGAGATTTCTTGTCCTGGATATACTGACTCTGGACAAAAGAATAGACCAACCCATGAAATTCTGTGAGCATGAGCCTAGCTATTAGCAGGGAAAGCCTGCACATGTACAAGAATAATAGGGGCAAGGGCGGATCATCCCTTAGGCAAGCGTTGGAAGGCAGGGGGCAGTAAAAAACATTTGCATTTATGTCGGCTGTATATTTAATAAAATGCAAACACCTCTATATATAAAATAAAACTCGATTAAACCAACTCATTCAATCTAAGAAATGCTAATGTGACAGTGTCTTTTTGGTTGCAGCTCATGAATTTTAATTCACAGAGACATATTTTGTTAGGCTCTGCCCCCCCCCCCCCCCCCCTCCTTCGAATTCAGATGTTGGAAGCAAATGAAAATCAAACCATCTGCGCAAGCAAACATAGTACAGAAAAACTCTGTTGCCAACGTCCCTGTTGAAAGGTCTGCCTTCCATCAAATAAAGTTCTTAGTTTTTCATTGACAACAATTCATATTGGCCTCATGAAACAGTGAGGATGAGGGTGATGGAGTGTTTCCCATTTGTCCAGAACAGGCTCATATTCGATTACTCAGCAAATCCAGCAAACATATTAGATTAAATATATACGATGCCCGGATATGTTTAAGAGTTTTCTATCCTCGTAGAAGCGGGAGTTGCTCAATAGAGTCTTCCAGCTCTTGGAGACTGCTTTCAGTTGAGAATAGGATCTGTAGGGCTCCCTCAAAAAACACTCCTGACCTATTTCGCCAGAAAGACTAGGAAAAAGTGGCTCCATACTTGTGTTTTCTCGCTTTCTCACTCGCAGCAATAAGAAAGTATTCCTTCTCTTAATAAACCTTGACTGCCCCATTCAATACACTACACTTCCAGTTCAAGTGGGAGATGGAGAATTTCTGATGAAAGTTGCAGTGGGAACCCCCTCTGTGGGCACTGCAAGTGACCTGATATGGACTCAGTTAAAAATTCCACTATGAAATGTTTTCAAAAATCAAGAAGGGGCACTGCTCCAAGAACTGCCTAGGGTGCCTAAAGAGATAACACACTAGACTGCAGGACTCAATGTGTTATAGCAGAAGCAATCTATATGAAAACATCAGAGTGCAGGAAAAATATGCTTCCACTCATACATCAAGAGAAAGATACAAAACCAAAATTAGCGTTCTATTTTTCTGGAAGTTAAATACATATAAATCTATCAGGAGAGGTAAAATGAATGTATATGATCTAATCCCAAATACATTACGTCAATGTTAATACAGAAGATGAAATAAAGTTGCCAAAAATGAAACTGTTACTCTTCAGCTAGTTACTGAAGGTTTGTGCCAGGTGTCGCCATGGAGATTGGTACTAGTTTAGATACCAATGTATATAAGTGGCTCAAGGAATGTCGGACCTCAATTCTTCAAGGGAATGCAAGAACTTACCCTGCATGGGAAGGGGGCAGGTTACTGCTTCTCCCATGTGGCGGTGTACCAAAGGGAAATGATGTGTGGATCCTCTTCAGTTGGACTGAGAACTGATTGATTGGCGCCAATCGCTGGCCAACTTGTGTGAAGTGTTGTGTAGATATATGGTACAGGGTCATATATTGATCACTTAGACCAGATATTACTTGTAATTACACGGCCATGTTGTATTAAATAAAGAAATCCATAGCTACCAAAAAGACTAATTCAAAATACAGCCCTAACAGGTGATCTATGGTTGCTTAGATTGTAAAGGTCAAAAACATTTATACAGTAACAAGGATCCTAAACAAGTAAAGATATCTTAAATACATCTGACATACGCTAAGAGATATCAATCTAATGAAATGAAATGAAAGATTTTAATAACGTCCACGAGACCAAGCAGTCTATCTAATGGTTCTTATCTTGGATTTTTCACTAATCACATTAATTAATGACTCCATTACCTTCCGCAATTTCCCACTGACTGATGACAAATGGCATCAATCTAGCTGCTCCACTGTGTCAAGCTCAAAAAATTCTTTCCAGGGAAAAAAACAAACAAGCTCCATACTCTACCATATAGCCAAGATATTACAATTTTTCTGTTGTCTTCTCCAATAAAAAATAAAAAACTTCTAAGTGAGGGTCAAATAGACATCAAATTTAAGGTCAGACATTAACTGTGAACAACTCATGACACCCCACCAAGCCTGCTGCCATTATAGGACGCCTATCGGCATAATTAGTATTATTTGGCCTAAGGCTTACCCTATGATGATTCCGTCAATAGCCTATCATTGGGTTTAGTCAATCTCTTGGATCTTCCTTACACCATTGACATATTAAACTGTTCTCAACAGAATACAATCACCGAACTAAAAATCTTCACAATCCAAAACACTGAATCACCAGATGGTCAAACTGGGTTGTCTTCCATCAAATGTCAGAGATTTGACCCCAATTTTGACTTTAGAATCACACCAAACCTGATTATTTCAGAGCCTTCAGGGTGTATGCATCAGCCAACCATCTTTTCACGGGTTTGAAAACAAGGCCACCCATGCAATCTTAAGGCATTAAATTTGAACAGTGTGCTTCATACTACGTACCAATGAAAACCAAAGTCAGTTAAGTTTTAAGACTGGTGTTGAAAAAGACTGTTCAAGAAATGCACATCTGTCACGGTGCTAAAGGGATGGTATTGCATGCAACCGAAGAAAATTCGCATGAGATTTTGGATATATTCATGGAAAATATCAACTGAAAAAACAAGTTTTTTTCTTATCTGGATCCCATATATATGTCAGTACCATCTAGTTTCCTTCCAGATAAACACTTCTAAAGCTAAATCAGACAAATTTAAAATAGAAGAGAAAACAACATTTCAATAACAATCAGTGCTCTTGGCAGCAATACTTGGAATTGATCTATACACATCTTGAATCGACAAAGAGATAAATGCTAGGACAAAAAGTACATAAAAATTGTTAAAATGGTAAAAATGAAGAATATGGCAGCAGTTTCTAGGCATGACTCTAACAATCGCGAGGTACAAGTCCAAGCATGTGTTTTTAAAATGCAACTGTCAAATAATGGAAATTTTATTTTGAAATACTCCCAAAAATCAACTGGAAAAACAAGTTTCACTCGTCTGCGTTCATCTATATGTCAATCCCCTCCAGTTTCCTTCTCAATAAAAACTTCTAAAGTTAGAATGCATGAAGTTGAAATAAAAGGAAAAAACATCCATTTAATAACTACTGCTCTTGGCAGTAATAGCTGAAGTTAATCAATACTCATCTTGAATTGACAAGGAGATAAAAGCTAGGTAAGAATTTCATAAAATTGTTATAACTGTAAAAGTGAAGAACATAACAGCAGTTTCTAGGTATGACTGGTATCAGTCTCCAGATACAAGTCCAAGTATGTGTATTAACAAAAGAACTGTCACGTAATGGAAGAGGCACAAACTTGCCAGAATATAATATCTCGAGCAACAAATAGTTTACAATATTAAGGATAAATAAGGCTTTTACAAATAAAGCACATCATGGAAGGAAAGGCCATTAGTTGCATGTATCTTTGAGAGCCAGCATTAAGTAAGAATGTAATGACAGTACAGAATACTGACAGACATCCATACTCGTATAGGAACAATACACGCAAGGAAAGTGAAAGTGATGTGGTAGCCTGACTTCTGGTGGCCATAACTTTTTATCTGGGAAGCCAATTGAGTCTGTCTTTTTAAATGAAGATCTCGATGTAAACACCCCAAATCCACCACTCATAAATCTTTCTTAACCAAAACAAATCCTATTAACCTCCACTACATTAATCATTAAATCCCTTTCATCACATCACACATTCCATGACCAATTAATCACTCCTAATCACTCTTAACTAGTCACTAATCTTAGATCTCCATTATCCAACAGCTACTAAAATTAACTAACCTCCCCCAGTTAAAAGCCTAAAACGTATATAAAGGACCTTTCAAAGGTACATTGTACACCATCTTCTCATGCAAACTTTCCATTTTTGAAAGTTTACTAAATTGAGAATTCCTCTTATGTAAGAGCCTTGGCAAATTTGAAAATCCTTCCATTTTGGAAAAGTTTTTTACATCATCCTCCTCCTTACAAGTACATTGCCCAATCTTGCACAGATCAGCTTGAGAATCTACATCCATTGAGCAAATCCATGCAACAAGAAAAGGTTTTGCATCTTATTGTGTTTATCAGTTATGCATTGTTTTCTCTTCTTAGTTTGATTTGAGGTACTTTGTTAGGATTAGATTGAGGATTTGTTTGGTGTCATTTCCTTGTTTTCTGTATCTAACCCTTGCATGTATACATTTGAAAAGTTATATACTATTCAATCTAGTGCTCGCCAAATACTCCCCATCTCAACAATTTTTTTGAGCCCGAAATCCATCATTTGAGGGCCGAAAAAATGCATTTTAATAATTTTTCGATATTTTTAGGATTTTAAAAATTCAATATCTTTGTATTTGAATGTGAACTTGAGTTGGAATTTGGTCAAGGGCTTAATTTAGACATGTATAGAATAAGAGATAAATATTACACCCAATCCGAGCTTTGCATGTAAAAATTACTTTAAAATAGCTGCTGCTAAAAACAGCAAGTTTGGTTAGCTCTAGTAAGCTTTAGTTGTCCTTTTGCTTTAATTAGCTTCAGGATTGCTTTTCACTTTATTTAGCTTATTTAAGGAGTATTATGTAATGTTTATGATCAATGAAGTTGAGATTTGCCTCTTTCTTGTTTATTTTATTTTTCTTTGCTTTGCTGCAATTCGGGATTCATTGTTTGATATTAGAACAAGTTCAGATCTTGGAAGGAATAACTCAAGGTAATATTATTGGTGATTTCTTTTAATTTTGAAATTTAATTTCGGAAGAAAAAAAATTTATGTTGAAGAACAGGGTCAAGCAAGCTGCCAAGAGAAAGAGGAGGCTACGCTTAGATGAACAAGAATATGCAAGAGTTGCAGAGAAGAGTAGAACAGTTTACTAGTATTATTACACGCCTAAGAGAAAGGCATCTAGAAGATGAAACATATGTAGAAAGAGAGAATGAAGAAAGACAAATTTTAGATGGGGAAAGAGAGAATGAAGAAAGGCAAATTTTAGATGGGGAAAGAGAGCGAGAAGAAGAAATTTGGGGAAAGGAGGAAGAACAAGAAGAACTAGATACAATTAAAGAGAAGTTCGTTAAAGCCTTAGAAGGAAAGAATGATGGAATAAAGATTGAAGTTCCAGGATATGGGGGCAGTTTCACACCAGAGAAGTTGATAGACTAGTTAAATAGCATGGATAAGCTTTTTGAGTAGAAGAGCGTGGTAGAGAAAAATAAGATGCAGTTTGTATGTACCCAAATTGAAGGGGCATGCTATGATATGGTGTAATCATCTACAGAAAGAAAGACAAAGGAAGGGTAAAAAAAAGATTGAGACTCGGAGTAAGACGGTGAAGAAGTTGAGAGAGAAGTTCCTTCCTATGAATTATGCTCACAACCTTTATTGAAGATTTCAAAACCTGAGGCAAAAAGAGCACAACGTACAAGACTACACTGATCAATTTTACAAATTGTCCATTCAAGTGGAGCATGATGAAATAGAGTAACAAATGGCTGCAAAGTATGTAAATGGTTTTAAGATTTGAAGTTCAAAATGAATTAAACATGCACAGAATTCATACTATAGAGGATGTCTGTCAACTAGCTTTAAAGGAAGAAGAGAAGCAAAGTAGGAAGACGTTTAAGAGAACATCCGGATTGAAGAGCAGGCCTTCATCATCTCCAATAAGGATACAAGGTGGATTTAATTCCACAAAGGGAAAAACAAGAAGATCCTAGACAAGGGTTTCTGAATCAGCAAAGAGGAAGAGGATTTCAGAGAGGCAGAGGATTATGGAGGTGGTGGGGGATGGACAACTCCACAAAGGCCTTTTATTTGCTTCATGTGGTGAAGAAGGGCACAAAGCCTTTGAGTGTCCACATTATCATGCAAAAGAAAGAAGGCAAGGGAATCAACCCTAACCCTCCAACCCATTGAGGTGATTCCATCCGGGGATCATATTTGTGCTGAAGATTGAGGTTTTTATTCCATTTTCAGTTGCTACAGTACCGCCACTACAATATTGTTGTACTGCTACAATACTGCCACTACAATATTGTTGTACTGCTACAATACCGCCGCTGCAGTTTTGCCATACCGCTACATTACCGCTGCTACAGTATGCTACAGTACCCTACCATTTGTGAGTTCGGTCATTTTCAATATTAATATCAGCTTTGATAAATTTTGGCTTTGTAATTTCAATCATGAAGAATGTATGAATGTTAATTAGCATTTAATACAAAGATATAAGCATTGGTTTTATACTTGCCAATTGTTTGTGAAAATGTCAATGCATGGTTCAATGTTTGCCAATGCTTGTGATAGCTACAGATGTTCCCAAGTACCGAAGTAAAAAACAATGTGTTGGTTTTATGTCCGTCAATTGTTTGGGAAATTGTCATTGAATAGGAAATCAGAAAATTGCATGGATTATTGAATTCTTTTGAAAGTAGACATTACAAGGTACCGACAAATATTGCGAACATTTTGGAAGAATATGTTGATATTATACCTGATGAGTTACCAGATGGATTACCCGCCAAAATGAGCTATTCAACACCACATTGATTTAATTCTAGGATGAGCCCAACAAAACATGAAGAACTAAACAAGCAAGTGGCTGAATTGACGAGAAAGGTGTAGTGAGGGGAAGTATGAGTCCTTGTGCTGTTCCTGCCTGTTAATGCCAAAGAAGGATGAGACATGGGGAATGTGTGTAGATAGCAAGGGAATTAACAAGATAATCATTAAATATAGATTTCCCATACCCCACCTAGATGACATGACGGATATTCTTACAAGAGCTAGGTACATCAACATTGGTCTGCGGAGTGGCTATTAGATTTGGATTTGAGAAGGAGATGAATGGAAGATGACTTTGAAGATAAGGGATGTATATAAGTGGTTGGTGATTCCATTTGGATTGTCCTATGCACCCAACACACTTATGAGGATAATGAAAATAGTGCTACAAGATTATATTGGCAAGTTTGTAGTAGTCTATTTTGACAATATTTAGTAAGAGTGAAGAAGATCACTTGACGCATTTGAGGATGCTACTAGAATTGTTGAGAAAAAAAAACTTATTTTTTAGTGTAATTTCAAAAGATGGTGTCACAATGGATGAAGAAAAGGTCAAGGCCATTGTTGAGTGGCATGTTCCAAGAAGTGTATCAGAGGTAAGAGGTTTCCATAGTTTAGCAACTTTTTTCAGAAAGTTCATTAAGAATTTCAGTAGTATTATGACACCAATAACAAATTGCATGAGGGGAAAAGAATTTGTGTGGACATGGGAAGCGATAGATAGCTTCCAACTGCTGAAGAAGAAAGTGACAGAGGCTCCTGTTTTAATCTTACAAGATTTTAGCAAGGTGTTTGAGGTGGACTGTGATGCTTCACAATTGGGTATTGGTGCAATATTGAGTCAAGAAGGAAGGCCGATAGCAACATTACAAGAAGTTGAACGAGGTAAGGAAGAAATATTCTACATATGTTGAATTTTAAGGCATTGTACAAGCACTAAGGCATTGAAGTCATTACCTGGTGTCTAAGCAGTTTATTCTATTTGTAGACCATGAGGCCTTGGGTTATGTTAACACTCAGGAGAATATAAATAGTAGACATGTAGAGTGTGTATCTTTCTTGCATGGGTGTACCTATTTTTTGAAGCATAAATCAAGAAAGCAGAATTAGGTAGTCGGTGCTTTAAGTAGGCATTCGACATTGTTCATTACTATGGTGAGTGAAGTAGTTAGATTTGAGGCTATTAAAACCTTGTATGATTCAAATCCATAATTTGTGATATTGTCGAGCAATGCAAGAATCCATTAATAGATGAAGCAAGTACTATTAATGATGACTATCTCATTCAGAAGGGTTCTCTCTTTAAGGGAAAACGATTACGTATTTCAGTTGAGTTTATGAGAGATAATATTGTGAGAGAACTTCATAGTGGTAGTTTGGGTGGACACATTGGTAAGAATAAAACAATAGCTCTAGTGGAAGAGAAGTATTTTTGGCCTAAGATGAAAAGAGATGTGGCAAGATATGTGTCAAGATGTTAGATGTGTCAAGTGGCTAAAGACCACATACAAAATACAAGTTTATACATGCCATTACCAGTACCAAAAGGACCATGGACAGATTTGAGTATGGATTTTGTATTTGAGCTTACCAACCACACAAGGCAATGATTCAATTTTTATTTTAGTAGATAGGTCTTATAAGATGGTTCATTTCATTATATGCAAGAAAACCAATGATGCAACTAGAGTAGTGGATCTGTTTTCCAAAGAAGTTAGGTTGCACGGTGTTCCAAAAAATCATTACTTGAGATAAGGATACTGTAATGTCCCCTTTTCCAATCGAAGACCTTTGGCCCATTTCGTCAACCCGACGGCCAAAGGAAAAATATAAAGGTGACTTAAGTCACAATGAGTTATTACAAAGTGCAAAAAATATTAATAAAGCACTTGTATTAATTTATTTGACTTAATAATAAATTGGTAATCTCTAAATAGGTGCATTGGGTCTAATATTATGTTGTATCCTTTCTAGGGAGAGTAGAAAGAGACCCATGCTATGTTTGTCATCCCTAGGCAAGAAAGTGCGACTTGGACAAAGGATGGAAAGTAAGTTTAGAAAGGATAAAAGTTATCACTCTTCCCAAGAAAAGTGCGACTTGGCATGGGAGGCCAAATAGACCTTAGGGAAAATAATAAAACATTACTTAATGTTTATTTATCCAAGGAGGAAGTGCGCTTAGGTTTGGGTATACTTTTAGGTATTTTGGTACTCTTTTCTCATTGGATAATGAAAAGGTCATTTTGTAATATTTTTCCTATAAAAAGGAGAGGGGCGGCTTGGGTAGAGCACTCATTGTAATCATTTATCATTTCTGAATCTGATCTTAAGCCAAGTGCTTTTGTATTAAAATATTCTAAGGATGGAAACCCTTAGTATATTGCCTCTAGAGGACGAAAACCCTCTTGGCGATTAGGAGGAATTTCTGCACTGGATTTTTCATAGAGCTTACACAGAATTTTAGTGTTTTTCAGCAGTAGTTGTGGAGTTTTTGCAATAAAAAGTTGAATACCAGTGTTGCAGCAGTGTTGTACTGATTTTCTCTAATGGAGCGGCTCATATGTGGCTGTCATGTGATGTTTTGACGTCATTCCCAGGTCTGATCTGTGTTGCTCCCTGTTGTATTCATTTTTACAGCTCAAGCAAAGGTATTTTCGATAATTCAGAAGGTTTTATAGTGCTGTACACAATCACTTAAATCTGCAGATTTCTGTGTAAAATTCCAGCCTGTTTTATGTCCAAAAACATCAGATGTTGCTTTATAATAAACTGTTACAGTTCTGAGCTTGTTATGGCAATAATGGATAATGCTGGTAGTAGTTTTGTGTGGACTTTCATCATCTAGACTAGCCGTATTTGCTAGAATACAGCTGAAACTGTTGTATTGCTTGCTGCCTAGTCTTCAAACAGTTTGGGTTCAGTTTTAGGCTAGTTTTTTATTCCAAAACCTAATCGCACTTCTTTCATAAATTCAGATCTGTATTAGTGTGAATGCTTTAAAAAGTCATAAATCAGCTATTGGTGTCTTAATTGAACTAAATTGCATGCAAGATCAATTTGGGGATTCTACAGTGGTATCAGAGCAATGTTCCTCCCACCTGGAGGGTTTTTGATTTGATGCAGCCATGAGAGGTTGGTGATAGAGTTGAATCATGGGAATTAGACAGAAAAACTTTTCATGGAACTTGGATAGCGATCTTCTTAGGGAAGTGGTAGACACCTATCAACAGATGATGCAGACCATGCAGCAATTGATGGATGTGGATAGGTGAAGAGGTACGAGAGACAGTTTGAGAGTCAGACAAGATCAGAGGCCTAAGTCATTATCACTTTCTATTCACAAAGGTCCAACACCACAAGACAAAGAAGTGGAATTGTTTATGCATGGAAGGAATAGAGAATCTTCACATATGGTTGATACAACTCTTCATGAGAGTGCTTTGGTGTCTTCAAGTTCCAACAAGGTATGCAAAAATTTATATGATGAATTTGATAGTGTTGATTTGAATTTGGTCATATCATCTACACATAAAGATAAATCAGAGTTGCAGCAAGGGAAGAAGAAGAAGAGCCTAGAGAGAAAGTGCAGGAAAGGAAATTTGTATATGCAACCAATGAAGATGTAATGGAAACTCTGAAAAGGTGTGACGAATGGAATACCAGAACTAGAGCTACCAGATTGATAGCCGCTCAAGCGAGACAACACCTACAAGAGTTCAAAACAAAGATGGGGATGAATGATGCAAGGGAGTCTACACCCACAAAGGAAGGCTCGATGGAGCAACTGGCACATGAGGAGAAGCCTCACATGGACACTTGTTTGGAATTGCAGGTCGTTGCAATCTCCAAACCAACAACTCAAGACAAGCTGATTGATGAAGAATTTCAGCTCTTTATAAACCAGGATGAAATCATAAGGTATGATAAACATAATAATGTATCTTGTTTATTGTTGCCTAGTTCAATCTATTTTCATCATGAGATGCATGATATGGTAGAAGATGAAGTCTTTATTTTGGAGTTTGTTGAACCATTGCTCCAAATATATGAGCAACTTGTTGATGGAATATGGTGGCAAGTTTTAGCTCACTTGACAAGAATAGGTGCCAAGCTTGCAGAACATTTCAGCATGTTTTGTCTCTTGTGTATGACACTCGAACAAAACAAGATCAGAATTGCTTGAGGGCAAGCAATTGTTAAAATATGCGGTTTATATAGCCTATTCGGCAGTTATGCAGTTGAAACTGTGTAACTACTTTGTAACCACCTCTTCATTATAAATAAACCTCTGCCTGTCGTATTTGAACAGTGCAGTTTCGTGCTTCTGTCTTCTTTCTTCATTTTGTATAATCTAACATTGGTATCAGAGCCTGGGCATCGGTGAGAGGTCGACGAGAGGAGAGGTCGACGCAGTCTGAAGGCGTTGAAGGAAAACGCGGGTCGCAAAAAGGAAAACGCGGGTCGGTCGCAGACGGGACAGACGCCAGACGCGCACGGGACAGACGGCATCATCAAAGACGCGGGGCAGACGCGGGGAAGGGAAAGCAGCGCGGGACAGAGGAGCGCGGGACAGAATCGTAAAACGCGGACAGGAAGGCAGCACGCAGGCAAGAGGGCAGCACGGGCAGCGCGAAAATCGTGAAAAACGAGGGCAGAATCGTAAAAATAAAAAATTGATCCTGTGAAACGTGGGTCACAAAATACGATTTCGAATCCGCAGACATTCATTTTGCAACAATCGTGGACGTTTGTGGAAGGAAAGCAAACAGCAACAATCTTGGACGTTTGGGCAAAATAATTTTATTTCCAGCAACAAAGGTATTTATTCTATTTGCTGGAGGAATTAAAATAAATATATCTGCTGGAAAATTGGTTATTTTATTATTTTCCATTACTTTGGAATAATAAAATGTCAAACATTACAAATTTGATTTTGCCGGATACACAAAAATTAACGGGCACGAATTTTAATGTGTGGAGCCATAAGATCTTGACACTGGCAGAATTTCGTGGTTTTGAGAAAATAATCACGGGTGTCGAGAGTAGACCAACAAATTTCGATGATTATGACAAACGTCATCGGGAGGCTCTTTTGCTATTAAAATTGTCGGTATCGGATGAATTGATACCTGAGGTCCGGAATGCCACTGAGGTGAGTAAATTGTGGGTCAGTCTGAAGGACAAATATCAGACGTCGGAGAAGAGTCAGGTTCTATACCTCAAAAATATGCTTTTTTCTGTAAAATTACAAGGTGGATCGCTATCTGAGCACCTACTTCGGATGAAAGATCTCCGAGATCAGCTTGCTTCCATCAACAAGCCGGTTGATGATGATGATATGGTGGCTCTCATTTTAAACAGTTTGCCCTTCTCGTATGACTCGTTCGTGGAGGCTCTCATTTAATGGGCGAGAGTCAAACTCTTACGTTTGACAAGGTGTGTTCCTACCTGTTGCAGAAGGAACGGAGACAGACACAAGTACAAGAGTCCAGTTCTGGACAATCTGAGAGTGCATTTGCTGCACAGTCCAAAGGAAAGTGGAAGCGACAGGCTGATGCGTCGCCTTCCTCTCCTAAATTTCCGGTACGGTGTTACTATTGTCACAAACTTGGTCATGTGAAGAAGGATTGTCAGAAGCGACTAAGTGCCCTGAAGAAGCGGAAGGGGCAAGCACATGTGGCAACAGTTGAGCAACACGAGTCAGAAGATGAGTATGCCCTCATGGCATCTTGCTCGGATGGTGACAGCCCTACACGGTGCTGGTTTTTTGATTCCGGTGCATCACGACACTTCACGTGTCAACGAGATTGGTATGTTACTTTTCATGCTAATTCATGTTCTTCTGATTCGGTTACTTGATGGGAGATCACATGCTGTGGAAGGGATTGGGGATGTTCGTATCATGTTAAATAATAACACTAAATTGCTTGTGAAGAGTGTTAGATATGTGCCTAACATGAATAAGACCCTGTTATCCATCAGTCAATTAACTGATAATCCTCATATCTCTATAAACTTTTCTGGTAAACAATGTATTGTGTCTGATGTCAAACATAATAAGGTGGTTGCCCTGGGAATTGGGCATGGAGGTTTGTACAGACTTGTTGATCCTGCCACGGTCAACTTGCATGCCTTAGTTGTGGTAGAAAATACCAGTGTTTTGTGGCATGAAAGATATGGGCATTTCAATCTTCCGTATTTGGCCCGTCTTCATAAAGAAAATATGGTTGTCGGTTTGCCTCCTATCCAGGAAAAGCAGGATATGTGTGTTGGATGTTTTGCAGGCAAACAAAGGTGGAAACCTTTTCCTCATGAAGGTGTTTGGCGTGCAAAGGGGCTCTTAGATCTTGTTCATGCAGATTTATGTGAGCCATCGTGGAAGACTTCCACAGTCCTTGGTGCACGATATTTTCTGTTATTGGTGGATGATCACTCTCGGCGGATGTGGATCTATCTCTTGAAAAATAAGTCTGATTGCTTTGCTTCTTTTGTCAAGTTCGAGGCATTGGTGGAGAACCAGGCCAGCCGGCGGATAAAAACTTTAAGATCCGATAATGGGGGTGAATTCACTTCTAAACAGTTCGCTGTTTTTTGTGAGAAAGAAGGGATTCAGCGTCAGTTGACAGCACCATATACTCCCCAACAGAATGGGGTGGTTGAGAGGCGGAATAGAACTATCATGGAGATGGCCCGGTGTATGATGCACAGTCGTAGAGTGCCATACATATACTGGGGAGACGCTGTTAATACAACGGTCTATATACTCAATCGCAGTCCTTGCAAAGCCTTGCAGGAGATCACACCAGAGGAGGCATGGTCCAAAATCAAACCAGAGGTATCAAATTTTCGTATTTTTGGTTCAGCTGCTTATACTTTGGTTCCTGATCGTAAGAGGAGTAAACTAGATTCCAAAAGTTCTAGATATTTCTTTGCTGGTTATAGTGATCATTCTAAAGCATATAGATTGATTGATACTTCCACTAATAGAATCATTATTAGTCGTGATGTTGATGTAAAAGAAACAGAGTCTTTCTTTGGCTGTAATCAGCAAATAGACCAGCAACATAGCAGCGATCAGCAAGGGGTGGTCACTGAGATTGGTTCTCTTTCCTTGCCTGATGATGAGTCTGGTCATTCTCATACTCCTCCACAGACTCCAGTACAGTCTATGCTCTCTCCTACTGAGTCTTCTCCATCTCCTGGAAATCAACTTGCATTGGTTTCACCTCCGGAAGTTCCACTAGCTTCCGAATCCTCAGTTCAGCGACGGCCCAAGTGGTATTATTCCACTATTTAGGATCTAACACGAGACGATTTGTCTCCACTCTTAGATGGCCGGTCTCGCAGACCTGGCAAGAGGATTGATTACTCTGAGCAAGCTCAATTTGCTCTTGCTTCTGATCTTCTCCATATTCGCGAGCCACAAAAATACTCTGATGCACGAGGCATACCAGAATGGGAAACTACCATGCAAATCGAGTATGATGCCTTGATTAAGAATGATACCTGGAAGTTGGTGCCATTACCTCCAAGCAAACATCCTATTGGTTGTAAATGGGTGTACAAAATCAAGTGTAAAGCAGATGGTACTTTGGATAAGTACAAAGCTCGGCTTGTTGCAAAAGGTTTTTCGCAACAGGAGGGGATAGATTATGAGGAGACTTTTGCTCCTACTGCAAAGATGGTCACTTTTCGGTTACTTCTTGCTTTTGCCGCTCAATTTGGTTGGAAAATATATCAGATGGATGTGAAAAGTGCATTCTTGAATGGCGATTTGGAGGAAGAAGTGTATATGACTCAACCTGAGGGTTTTCAGGTATGTGGTCGTGAGCATCTGGTATGCAGGTTGATTAAGTCCTTGTATGGGCTTAAGCAAGCTCCTCGAGCCTGGTATATTAAGATCGATACACATCTCAGAGATTCGGGCTTCAAACGAAGTCATTCTGATCCGAATCTCTATGTCAAAAGCACACATGATGACATTGTGATTCTTATTGTTTATGTTGATGACCTTGCCATCACAGGCAGTGGAGATGCTGCGATTCATAAGGTAAAATCAGATTTGTGCACTGCTTTTGACATGACTGATTTAGGCCTCCTTCATTATTGTCTTGGTGTAGAATTCTGGCAAGAAGATCACTTGATTTTCATTTCTCAGGTTAAATATGCCACGAATCTTTTGCAAAAATTTAAGATGTATGATTGTAATTCATCATCTACACCTATGGAGGTCAGGCTGAAACTTTCAGCTCATGATCTAAGTCACCGCATTCGAATTCGTGTTCGAATTCGCCGAGTATAAAATTCGTAAGAAATTCGTTGTTTAAAAAATCAAGATAAAATTCGTGATTAAATTCGGCTAATAGAAATACAATTATAATTTCACATTTCGTATAAATAAATAAGTAATGATTTTTTTAAAAACTATTTTCATTTGCTATTTATTAAGCTAAAATTTAAGACAAAAATTTTATTAGCCTAATAAAAAACTATAATTTATAGATGACTAAAAATTAAATGTAAAGTTTATTAAACCTAAAAATAAACTATAAATGCCCAAACTTAAAATTTAGAATTTAATGTTTAATAAATTGTATTAACCTAATATAAAAGTAAATTTTATAAACATAAAAACACAATAGATTATAGCTTATCCTAAATTAAACCTAAACGAATATGATTAAACATAAAAATATAAACCTAAAACATAATAGTTTTTGTGGTTTCCGTCGCTGCGAGTGGTGACCCTGTTGCGGTTAGGTCGAAGCCAATAATGGGTCGATGGAAGCCTGGTGTTCTCCCGGAGTCGATGGAGGGTCTAAAACGAATAATTTACGATCTTGCCTGCTGCAACGAATCACTACGATATCACCATAACGAGTCTAAACGTATTTCAAATGTTTTTAAATGAATTTTCAAACGTTTTTTAAACATTTTTTGCCCTCGAAAATCGCGACTGCACATCAATGATTACATTCGCGAATGCCAACGAATTTTTGAGATCCCAAACTAATTCGCCGAATTTCAATTTTTGGGGAAAAAATTCGCTGAATGCGGTGACTAAGCTCATGATGATTCACCACCGGTCGATGAAACATTGTACAGACAGTTGGTAGGTAGTTTGATTTATCTCACCACTACACGACCGGATTTGTGTTTTGCTGTGAGTTATCTTTCTCGGTTTTTGTCTAAACCGAAACTCATTCACTGGGGAGCAGCAAAACGTGTGTTAAGGTATGTCAAAGGAACTCTTGACTTTGGCATCTTGTATCAGAGAGTTGCAGATTTCACGTTGATTGGCTACACAGACTCTGATTGGGGAGGTTCAGTGGATACTCGGAGATCTACCACTGGATATATCTTCTCTCTTGGTTCAGGAGTTATTTCTTGGCAGAGTAAGCTTCAGCCCACTGTGGCTATCTCTTCCACAGAAGCAGAATACAAGGCTGCTGTTAGTGCTGGTTGTGAAGCGGTATGGCTTCGTCAGATTTTGGTTGATTTTCAGTTTTCACAGGTCACTGCTACACCTCTTTCACTTTTTTGTGATAATCAAGGTGTGTTGAAGATGGTCAAAAATCCTATCTATCATGCCCGCACTAAACATATTGAGATTCATCATCACTATATTCGTCAATTAGTTGACTCAGGTGAAATCTCTCTTCTTTTCTGTCCTTCTCAGGAGCAGTCTGCTGATGTAATGACTAAACCTCTTGGTGCTTTCTTGTTTGTCAAGTTTCGGGATAAACTTGGTATAGTTTCTAGGTTAGTCATTAAGAGGGGGTGTTAAAATATGCGGTTTATATAGCCTATTCGGCAGTTATGCAGTTGAAACTGTGTAACTAATTTGTAACCACCTCTTCATTATAAATAAACCTCTGCCTGTCGTATTTGAACAGTGCAGTTTCGTGCTTCTATCTTCTTTCTTCATTTTGTATAATCTAACAGCAATTTTGGGAAGGGAGGACTGTAATGTCCCCTTTTCCAATCGAAGACCTTTGGCCCATTTCGTCAACCCAACGGCCAAAGGAAAAATATAAGGGTGACTTAAGTCACAATGAGTTATTACAATGTGCAAAAAATATTAATAAAGCACTTGTATTCATTTATTTGACTTAATGATAACTTGGTAATCTCTAAATAGGTGCATTGGGTCTAATATTATGTTGTATCCTTTTTAGGGAGAGTAGAAAGAGACCCATGCTATGTTTGTCATCCCTAGGCAAGAAAGTGCGACTTGGACAAAGGAAGGAAAGTAAGTTTAGAAAGGATAAAAATTATCACTCTTCCCAAGAAAAGTGCAACTTGGCATGGGAGGCCAAATAGACCTTAGGGAAGATAATAAAACATTACTTAATAATGTTTATTTATCCAAGGAGGAAGTGCGCCTAGGTTTGGGTATACTTTTAGGGTATTTTGGCACTCTTTTCTCATTGGATGATGAAAATGTTATTTTGTAATATTTTTCCTATAAAAAGGAGAGGGGCGGCTTGGGTAGAGCACTCATTGTAATCATTTATCATTTCTGAATTGATCTTAAGCCAAGTGCTTTTGTATTAAAATATTCTAAGGACAGAAACCCTTAGTATATTGCCTCTAGAAGACGAAAACTCTCTTTGAGATTAGGAGGAATTTCTGCACTGGATTTTCCATAGAGCTTACACAGAATTTCAGTGTTTTTCAGCGGTAGTTGTGGAGTTTTTGCAATAAAAAGTTGAATACCAGTGTTGCAGCAGTGCTGTACTGATTTTCTCTAATGGAGCGGCTCATATGTGGTTGTTATGTGCTGTTTTGACGTCATTCCCAGGTCTGATCTGTGCTGCTCCCTGTTGTATTCATTTTTACAGCTCAAGGGAAGGTATTTTCAATAATTCAAAAGGTTTTATAGTGCTGTACACAGTCACTTAAATCTGCAGATTTCTGTGTAAAATTCCAGCCTGTTTTATGTCCAAAAACATCAGATTTTGCTTTATAATAAACTGTTACAGTTCTGAGCTTGTTATGGCAATAATGGATAATGCTGGTAGTAGTTTTGTGTGGACTTTCATCATCTAGACTAGCCACATTTGCTAGAATACAGCTGAAACTGCTGTATTGATTGTTGCCCAGTCTTCAAACAGTTCGGGTTCAGTTTTAGGCTAGTTTTTATTCCAAAACCTAATCGCACTTCTTTCATAAATTCAGATCTGTATTAGTTTGAATGCTTTAAAAAGTCATAAATCAGCTATTGGTGTCTTAATTGAACTAAATTGCAAGCAAGATCCATTTGGGGATCCTACAGATACAAAATATCCGAGTCATTTTGGAAGGACTATATGAAAGAAGTTGGGGGCTAAACTACAATTCATTAGTACATATCATCTACAAACAGATGAACAAACAAAGGTAGTAAATTGGAATTTGGGAAATTTGTTGAGATGAATTGTTGGAGAGAAACCTGAGATATGGGACTTGGCATTATCACACACTGAGGTTTGCATATAATAGTTCAGCGAATAGGTCAACAGAAAAATCACTATTCCAAATTGTTTATGGCAAACAACCTAAGGGTGTATTAGACTTGGTGGAGTTACCATTAGCAGAACAGTTCAGTGATGATGCGGAGGCTTTTTTCGAACACATGCTACAGGTACAAGAAGCTACAAGAGAGTAATGGCAAATATAAAGTAGCAACAAATGTAACAAGAAGGAATAAAGTGTTTGAGGAAGGTGACTTGATGATGGTATATTTGAGGAAAGGGAGATTTCCACAAGGAACTTATCAAAAGTTGAAGTATAAGAAGATTGGTCCATGCAAGATTGTGAAGAAGATAAACAGCAATCTTATGAGGTAAATCTGCCACAAAATTTGATATTTCTCCAATGTTCAATGTTTCAAATTTATATGCATTTCATGGAGAGGATAGAGAAGCGGAAGAAGAAGTTGATTGAAGGTAGCAGGTTCCAAGGAAGAACAATGAATAAATAGCACAAGTCTTGGCCAATAAAACAATTGATACTAGGGAAGGCAATTACAGTATGAAGTACAATGGGAAGGATTGCAGCAAGAAGACAACACCTAGATTTCAGAATGAGAGTTACAAAAGCTCGATAGAGAAAAATGGCCAAAGTTTGACTAACGCAACTCACATAAGCTGAATTCTTCTCAACTAGAGGAGAATAATGAGGTAGCCTAACTTCCGGAGGCCATAACTTTTGATCTGGGAATCCGATTGAGTCCTATTTTTTTGAAACAAAGATCGTTAAAAGTCCTATGCTGCAACAGCTGGGGCTAGCCGTATGCTCCCCATCCCGACATTTTTTTTAGCTTGAAATCTATCATTTGGGGGCCGGAAAATGTGTTTTTAATATTTTTTTCAATATTTTTAAGATTTTAAAAATTCAATATCTTTGTTTCCAGATGTGAACTTGAGTTGGAATTTGGTCAGGGCCTTAATTTATACATATAGAAAATAAGGGATAAATTTTAGACCCATCTGAGCTTGCATGCAGAAGTTACTAAAAATAGTTGCCACTAAAAATAACAAGTTTGGTTATTAGCTCTAGTGAGCTTTAGTTAGCTTTTTGCCTTGGGATTGTTTTTAATTTTATTTAGCTTTCGAGTTGGCTTATTTCAGAACTCTTATGTAATGTTTATGATCAATGAAGTTGAGATTTGCCTCCTTCTTTTCCAACTTTATTTGTATAGTTTATTCTTCTTTGCTTTGATGCAATTCGGGATTCATCAAAAAGTATAGACAATAAAATCCTTATACCATGGTTATAAACAGCAATGAAAGTGGTTGGTGCACCTTGCAATCACCACAAAACCTTACATGATTAAAGAGGGTAAACAAGTATAACCATCCTTGATCATGGATGTTATATATTGGCAGTTGATAAAGAAATCTACAAGCTTCCTGAAAATATCATGTAGTTTAAAGCAATTACTATCATGGGAACAAATATTCAAACAGGACAATAACTACAAAATAACATTTCCAAACTATCATCAATAAAAAATTGCTGCTTGTTTCTGTACACAGCATTGTACAATTAATTTTCTCGATGAGAACAACAAATATTGGAAATCTTATTTATAAAGGTTATTTGATTATTGATATGATCAATAAGCATACTATAATTTCATTAACATTTACCACCTCTCCTTCCCACCTCCATATATATCTTATCTTATCTTATCTTGATAGCCAAAATCCATCAAGCCGACTAATAAAGAAGCTGTCCAATCCAACCATCATAAGGATGATGTTCAGTCCCCTAAAGAAGCCTGCTTTTAAGAGGGACCAATATGGGATATACTTAATAAGGTTCTTTTGGAAGAACAAATGGCTACTAAAGTTAGTTGTGCATGCTGCACCCCTAAAAATGTTCTTTTGAAAGATCAAATGGCTAACAAGTTAATTCTGCATACCGTGCCACCGTATGATGATCCTGCATGATTCTAAAATTCTGGAAGCATTTACTTAGTTAAGGACAAGGACTAATAATGTAAACTTATCATGCAAAACAAGATAACCTAGTTATCTTGTGTGCTAAATAGATTAGTGACAGATTATGATATACATTGCAACGTCTGGAAATCTGAGAATAAAATGTACACTACATAGTTGAAACTTCAACTATGGGTCCTTGCTTTCCTGTTGCCAAAAGGTTCAAGATCTAAAAAAACTAGAAGATGGTTTTAGTGAAGTGTAGGCAACAACACTTTTAACTGACATCCTAAATACGACAATTTAGAGCTCAAATGCATGATTGACTGGGCATGCAAACAGGAAAAGACAGGACCAAATGGAGAACTATTCCCCATTTTCTCCAAAACCGCTGAGATATGCATTCTGTAGTGGGGCTCATACACCATTTTACTGTCTTTCAAGAATGAACCAACATCAGCAGATGGGTGTATCTTATCTAAACTAGTTTCCAAACAACACAAAGACCCGGCTTTAAGCTAGATGGATGTATCTCATCTGGACCAGTTTCCAAACAATACAAAATTCAGCTTTAAGCTAGTCCATGAACTGGTAAAAACTGGAGTTGCTAAAACTGATAGGGCAACATGTTGTAATGAACATAAATTCTCAACAGATGCACCTGAAACAATTCTGCAACATGACCATTAGACCAATCTCACCTCAGTACTTCTTTAAAAATAGATTTTCAGCAGTACACAAATTACATTCGGAGAAAAGGGGCGCTTTATGCACATGACAACATGGTATCTTCAAGCATATATATGTCAATAAGGGTCTTGGGGGAGGGAGGCCTAAAGGTTAGGGTGAAAAGGATCTAAGGGTTCTAGAAACGACCAAGATACACAAAGGGAATCATGCAAACCCAAAATAGCCATCAACATGGAAAACGAAAGAAAATACCATCTTTCAGATCTGCAGGGTAGCTTATAGCATATCAGACCATTTCATGCACCCAGTATGTAGGAGGTGCCTGTGTTTCAAATATGAGACGTACATACTCTACCCCCTGAAGGATTCGAACTTGTGACAACCCTTTCAAGAGAATAAATTCTTCACCATTAGGCCAACTCAGGTGTATCAAAAACATGGGATATATCCTATTAGCACTATTTAAATACATCAACCCTATGGCAAGGGATTCCTAAATTTTCTCGACAGGTTTTGCTGCATATATTTAAGAGCCTTTTGAAGTGAAATGGTCCTGTGTATATCATATTTCAGCTGCAGTACATGTTTTTAGACACATCAGCTTCCATTCAATTTATTTTTTCTCAACAAAAAATCTAAAAATATAGCAAAATAAAAAATGGTAATGTTAAGAAGGTGCTGCAGACATTCAGGCCCCCTCATTCCTCTTCCGCAATCCCTAGAAATCTCCTTTCTGTAAATAGCCACTCCAGTTGTTTGGGGGAGAAACCAAAAATTGTATTTCCATATAAATCTTGTTTCAAGGAATCACCTAGACCCTAAACATTGAAAAAGAAACCTCCTCAGGGAATTATATAATGGTAATTAAGCCTTCATAATTTCGACAAGAGCCTTTTATATCGGCGAGATCCACCCCAACAAAAAAAATTGCCTATTAACAAGCCCCGTTCCAAAAAAAAAGCCTTCAAATTAGATATAGCTTCAGTCTATGCTTCAAGCCCCGTTGATAAATATCTGGCAATGAGTTTCTTTTCAAAGAACATCTTAAAATGACACTCCAATGCCTCGATTTCTTCAAAGCTTATTCTTTGTTTTCGAAAAATTGCCAATATTCAATGTAAAAGGAGGGAAATATCTAAAGGAAATGAGAGAATTGTACCGATCTATAAGACAAAATGATCTATGGGGTTTATAAAAGTGCGTTTGCTAGGTTTTCATAACAGACACCTGAACTTCTATGAAAACCCTAAAGTTTATTTTTCTCGCTTAAGTGGGCGTGTGAGGATTCTTCGGGATCTGAACATGGAACCAGAGATTTTGAGACGAAACCACTATATATTAAACCATTACTCTTGTATGAACAATAAATGGAATTTCCATGAAAAATAGAATTGCCTGTAATCCAAATTGCAATACATAAAGTGAAGCTACCTTGCATGAATGATCTTGACACTGGTTTTCATGTTAGGTTGAGACCAATTGTAAGCAATGGAACCGGCCAACCCGGCTAGCCACAGAGTTCCTGAAAACCTCAAAATAATACATCCATAAATCAATAGGGTACCATTTTTCATATCGCACACACTTAAAAAAAAACAAAAACAGGAGTAAGACAAGCAATCAAACTCAATAGATTACAAATACATAAAACAATACCCATGCGAAAAAAAGGGTGGTTAAATTACCAACTGTTCTGAGTTTGTGCTCTGAGATCCATGTCTTTACAGAATCAATGGTGTTCTTATTTTGCTCCGCCATTCTGATTAGAAATTATTGCGATTCAATTTTAAGGTAATTTGCGCTGCAATGACAAAATATGTGTTCGATTTTAGAGGTCATAACAATGGAGACCAGATTTTAGTTATAAAAAGAGGAGAAAAGATATACGGCAAGTGGCAATACGTAAAGAGTTTCAATTACAAGTCTAATTGTTGCCCGACGATATTGACCAGCGGACCAGTGTCGTCCGGCTACACGTGTTTTTTTAAGAATGACCGTCAATTGGGAATTTTTCTAAATATTTTATTTTTGCCACCCTTAACACTCGACCAAGTTATCGTTTAAAAGCTAAAAACGTCAATCATACCATTTTAGACACGATTAGCCATGCATTATAGAAATAGAAATAGAAACTTTTAGCGTCCACGAGTTGCAAGTTAGGCCGGAGAGGGAATGAGATTTCTGTATACAATATAGTATGGGTACAAGGTGAAGGTGATTTGTGTTTGTATTGCATTACAAGTGGGGTTTGCGTATATATATGTACAACTCTTTACTTATTTAATGTTGGAGTTTGCCAATGGATCCTAGATCGTGGTATTGTTTTGTGCGCATGATGGGGGAAGGAGTATTTCCATGCCTTGTACGCCGTGTGCCAATGTTGTGTTGTAAAGTCTTTTCTCCTCCTTCTTGCGTGATTTTAGTTTATATATATTTTAGTTTAGTTTTATTTTAATGTTTTTATTACATTTATATTTTATATATATATAATACTTTTAATTTTTATTATATATTTATATTTGATTTATATATATATATATATATATATATATATTAGTTTTTATTATATTTGTATTTAATAATATCTTTATTTTATATTTTTAAAAATATAAAGTTTTTTTTGTAGTCGAATTTAATCACGAATTTAATCGGTAATTTTTTAGGGACGATTTTTTTACGAATTTTATCTTCGACGAATTCGAACATGAATTCGAATGCGGTCACTTAAACTTTATACAGTATGGTAGTTGTAAAAAATCAAAAGCCCTAATCATAGCCACCCTGAAATCTAAAAAATCGGAAGCACTAACCGTAGCTGATGATTTTTATACGATTTATTAATTTATAGTAGCTGAAATTTGAAGGTTTTTAAGGTTTTGATCTAATTCGAAAACAAAAATAAATCCATATGAGGTTCTTGGCAAGTTTACACAATTTTATTGAATTCAGTTTTAAATAGCTGAATTTCAATTTCTTAAAATTAAAATCAGCGATTTCCATGACTTAGGTAATAATAACTTTAACATGTTTTGACTCTTGTTATCATTGCATTACTTTACCTAACGTCATCTTGCAATTTATCTCAACTGAGATTACATTATGGTATGGCAACATTGCATTTTAGTCATTACTCAATTGACCACCACGAGCCCTTAACCTGAGGACATTTACCCTCATGCATTTATGTTAAAATGTCATTAGGTTAATGACATTTCATGAAAGTCATTTGGGTATTGACTAAAAATCACAGGGATGAAAAATCTCGCAAAATTCAATAATCCAATTAAATCTCGTGGAAAGCCATCAACTTAGTATAAAATTCAAGGTTACTAAATTATGATATTTGTCATATGTTGTAGTTGCAAACACCCTATGTATGCAAAATGTGGGAGCATATGGAAGGTATGTGAACTATTTGACAAAATGTCTCAATAAAATGTAGCAATGTTGGTAACAATGAAGCCTTGAAAAAAAAATGCTTTAAGAAAATACTGCTGCTTAGCCCAATTTGAAACGCACAAGTTACATCTGGATCTTATGCATGAGTAACTGACTACTGTTGGTCTGACATGGTGCACCTCATTGTAGTGCCAGATTATATTCAGAGATTGCTTTACATGGCATTGTCAGTAATCTCTATAAGAACATTACCCTTTTTTGAAATGATGGAACTGATTAGCATCTCCCATAACAATTTGTCTTGCAATAATCTTGGAGATAAAGTTGGTTGCAGTGTGGCAGTCAACACATACATGGAGGTTCTTGACAACTCCAATTGTTGTCACAGGGGCATGATTTAACAATGCAAATGCAATTTCCAATTTCTCACTATGGTGGTAGAGGAATAATTCTTTTTTCTCCTTGTCCATGTCATACGGTACATGTTCTGAATCTGAAAAATATCCTGCTGCCTTCAACCTTATCAGTAACAAATGCATGTATTTCTTTATTGCCTTGGGACCATGTATGTCATTCAATATTCCACTTCTTCATCCACTTGATGTTTTGGTTCATCCATGACCTCTTCCTCTTGCCTAACGGCTCTTTAAAGACAAGTTTGGGCCACCTATTTGTTGTCATTTATTTAATTTTGTTGAGGTATCTGAGAAGTCGAATAATAGCAATGGCTTCAATTGGAACTGCACTTGTTTCAGCTAAAAGAATCTCATAAGGGACCGAGACTTTCAACTTAAATTTGGTGGTAATCATATGCTTTTGAATTCTCTCAATTTGCTTCCATTTTGATAATGGTATGTTGTTGGCCCATATTTCACACCCATAAAGAACAACATTTATTTCAAAAAGTGTTTGGGTAGTTTTCCAATCCCATAACTCTGCTTCGTTGCATTTGTTTTGTAAAGCATAAAGGGCTTTCCACCCTCATGTCATTCTCTTTTTTCTGCACGTCTCCCAAGTAAGCTTGTTGTTGAAGTCAATCCCCAAATATTTGTAGTCAGTTACTTCTTCTAGAATACTACCCTCAAAGAAAAATGGTTGTTCATTTCTTTTCCTTCTATTGCTAAAGACCATAATCTTGGTCTTACTGATATTAACTTGCATACCTACTTTTTTGCAAAAGGCTTCAAGAGTGAGCAAATGTTTTTATAAACCTTGAGCAGACATAGCAATCAATATAAGGTCATCAGCATATAGAAGAAGCCTTATAACATACTCACCCAACCGAATACCTTCACCACCCTCCATATTTAACAATTCTTCAAGTTGGTCTATATATAAGCCAAAGAGTGTGGGTGATAGAGGACAACCCTGCTTAACACCAATGTCGCTCCTAAAGCTCTCTGAAATGCCTGTTTTGGTTCTGATTTTAATACGCACCCTTTCATAAAGTCTATGAACCGCTACTCGAAACTGCAATGGTATACCAAGCTCTTGCATTCAGCACCATAACTTATCCCTAGGAACCGTGTCAAAAGCTTTCCTGAAGTCAACAAAACAACAGAATTTTTTTGTCTTTTCCTCCCATGCTTTTTCAATGATATGTCTTAGTGTAACACCATGATCTAGGGTGGAGTACTTAGGTCTGAAACCAGCTTGCCCTTTTGCTCTCTTCTCATTGTCTTTTGCCCACTTGTTGATTTTGTGTTCAACCATGCTACCAACTAGCTTTGCAAATAGGGGATTGATCATGATGGCCCTGTAATTGGTTGGGTTGTCAACATCTCTGGTCTTAAAAAGAGGTACTGCCATACTAGTGGTCCAATCATTTAGGAAACCACACTGAATGATGTTGTTGAATATATTCAAAATGTGAGGAGCAATAATATTTGATCCCCATTAGCAATAAAAAGAGTTTTACTTGGGAAGGTGGAAGGTGGGTGTATAAGAATCTCTACCCATGGTAAATTGGAGATTACATATAGTTGATTTACACTTGTTGAGTAAGCGTATATCTATATCAAAGTCTTCCTTTAGCTATAATGGGGATGATTCAGGGGCATCCAATCCGCCAAAGTCACATAGGGAACGATCATGACCCTATCTGATCGAAGGGCCCTTGGTGTCTTGGTGAAGTTGATTGGCTTGCTGAGTGCGACACGTGTCAATTTTGAAAGCATAGCACGTGAATATTATGCGATGATAGGTATTGAAGAATGGATACATGAAATTTTGATGAATCTAAAGAAATTGTATTTAAAAAGGATTTTAAGATTTATTAAGTAGTTCCAATAGTTTGTTTTTGATATGTAGTAAGGTATGTATTAGAGGTTATTGAATACAATTTTTTTTTGGATTATAAAGTTATAGATAGAAAGGTAAGGTTGAGCAAATAAACATACTCATCTTACAATACTTAATTGGTTGTAATCCCATTCTGGGATAATCCCTATTAACATAAGGATTGTGTTATATTAGAGTTTATATATTATATTGAGAAAGGACTTGTCATTGTTCATAATGTTATAGAGAGGGATGTGATTTTTTATTTTTAATTGAAAATGTTCCCTTTATTAAAAGTTAAGAAGTCAAGTACAAGAGTTACTGAGTTCGGAAATCTCCTTTATAAGAAACAAATCGTATAAAACAATACACTAACAATTATAATTTGATTATTACAATTGTAAATAAGAAGTTATTTTTATTTAATATGGCAAAAATTATGTTTAATAATTTATGTATTGAATAATTTAGGAAGTAATTAGATACATAATTAATTATCTAATAGGTTGTTCATTATGTCGATAAGTGTTCTACAATGGCAGTGGGGTTGAGTGTAATGTAGTGAGTTGTTCACTTTCATGTTTGTCTTTAAATTTGACGTCCATTTGACCTTCGTACATATCAATTTCAATTTTAAATTTGACATCTATTTGACTATCGCTTAGAAGTTTTTCTTTTTGCTTGGAGAGTTCAACTGAAAAATCATAATATTTAGGCCATACAATGGAGTTTGGGGTTGTTCCTTTTTCCCTAGAATTATTTTTTAGCCAACACAAAGGTGTGGCTATATGGATGTCATCTATCACTAGCCATAGGGGAAATTGTAAAGAAGTTAATGGAATTATTAATGTGATGTGGGAAAATTTTAAGAGCAAAACCTTAAGATTAATATCTCTTGTTATGCCTATAGGCATTCTACAATGGCAGTAGCATGGTGTCTAACATACTGAGATTTTCACTTTCATGTATGACTTTAAATTTGACATCCATTTAATTGTCACATGACAATTTCAAGCTTAAATTTGACGTCTATTTGACCATCCTTTAGAAGTTTTTTCCCTTTTTCTCGAAGAAATCAATTCAAAAATCATAATATATGAGCTATATGGCGGAGTTTGGAGTCCTTCTTTTTCCCCTATAAGTTTTTTTTCAAGCCGACACAAAGGTGTGCCTATATGGATACCATTTGTCACCAGTTATTCAGAAATTTGTAGAAAAGGTAATTTAGCCAACCTGAAAATGAATTTAAGTGTGGGGAAAGGGGTGATTTCATTTATGTAATTCAATTTCATATTATGGTCAAAAACAAGATGTATATTTAGTTTATTAATTAAGCACGTAGGTTAGTATATAGATAAATACTAATTTGTAAGCTAAATCAACTAGAATATGTGATAAATATAGTAAAACACGAGGGAGTAAGTGCAGTTAGTTATTTAGATGATATAGAAGTTGATTTGGGTGTGGCAGAATGATGAATAAACTCAAAATGTCTTGCACATGGGCATATGGATGGAGATGGGGGACTAAAAGTGGCCAGAAATAATTTATTTAGCCATTTTGCACATACACACGAGCATGTTATGGTTCGAGCATGTTATAGCATTATTGTGCTACGACACAAGCACATTATAATGTGCTCACATTATAGCTTGGAATTTCCAAGCCATGTGCTCACATCGGTTATAACACGAGTACATTTTTTACTATGTAAATTTGAATTTTCTATAAGAAAATAACATGAGCATGTTATAACGCTTTGGTTTGGAAACCACCCACCCTTTTCCTTGAGTATCCAAGCCTAAGGTTTAGACTATCTATGTCATTATTGAATCCGATTTTTGCATTAAATATAAAGATCTCAAGTGTACACCTCATTTTCTCTCGTGTTTTAAGACAATATACTAAAAAACACAACTATGACGTCAAGCTTTGTTGTTGATTCGTGTTGATGTACTTCTTTCTAAAATCTAAATAGTTTAAAGTTTTCATCCTTAATTTCTTTTAGTAGTGTCTTCATTTTTCACCAAAACGCCTGTAATGTTTTTTCTTTATAAATTTTGATATGCTCGTCCAAATTTTAAAAAAATTACATCAACACGGTCTACACTCCATTCTACAAACATTCAAAAAAGAAAAATTGAGTTTTGATTATTTTTCTCAAATTTAGGGGGTGTTCACATGATTGTTTCATTTTCAAGAAGTGTCCTCTTTGAAAATTAGTAAAAAATTAATACACTCATTGAAAAATTAGGAAAAAATAGTGGGGACCTAATACATGATCTTAGCTAACTTTCTAACGAAGGGATTTTGTAAAATATTTTACAGAACTTAAAAATAAGGCAGTCGCACACACAACAATATGTTATATTTTTAATACCAAAATAAGACCACTTTGTGTGCATACCACACTTCACCCACTTAATCTCCGCCATTTAAAAAAAATAGTAGTTTAGAAACTAGATTCCAAGCACTACAATTCTTGTTCTTATCAAACTGTTAAATTTTAAGGATATGCATGTTAAATTCCTTGTTAGAGTTCATATTTTTTTGATTTTAGGAAAAGTGGCCACGTTTGACTCTATTTTGTTCCCCCATTTCCATGCACATACCCACATGATTCATTTTTATTTTTGAAAGTGTTGTAGACACAAAATCACACACTTGGGTACATTTATAGGTCCTAATCACATACTACTATTCATATGATTCCTAAGCGAGAAAACTAGTAATTGACATCTATCTTTAGCCTCTTTTATATCTTTGTTGTTTCCTTTTTGGTCCTACACACCCCACAACCCACTCGGATATTCATTGCTTTATCTTTATTGACTTTGGACACTAGCGCCCAACCAAGACACCAGCCCTGAAGCCCTCGTCCCCTCTGGGCGCCCCCGACCTCTTTATATCTTACTCACCTCTTTTGGGCCTCTTATATCTTTTGGGTAACTTTTTTTCTTATGGGTTGGCCTTTTAGTTGTCGATTATGAGATTCAACCAAGGGAATCATATAAATATAAAGTTATGCAACCATAATAAAGGACCGAGCTCTAAGCATCTATTATCACCACCTAAGGTTACATCTAAAGGCATTCTAACAACATCAAGGCATCCATCTAGCACTCACTTCAAGGGACAAGGGAATGCATTGTTTGCATACGCGCATAGGAGGGGAAGTTCATTTTTCCATCCACACATCTACTTACATTGATACATCTAGTTATTACTCGTTATCAAGTGCATCTTGCACAAGAGCTTCCTAGGGAACAATTTCTACACACATGCATAAGAACTACATGGAGTTTGAAATGTAGTGCAATGCTTGGTCATAAGTTCAATCTACCAGGTGACAATCGAGGTCAGTCTGACTCCCCATTTGCATCTTTTTATTTTTAATAGTTGATGGGTTTTGGGGTTTTATCTCTCTTTGTAGGTTACATGTGAATACAACGATCATCTAGCGACATACAGGCAACCAAAAACGAAGGTTAGCGACCACCTTGCGAAAAAAGAAAAACACGATTCCAAACTCATGCACAATCATAAGCACCCCAACATAGGTCTCCATCACCTAGGCACCCTTGCCCCTGTCTAAGCGCCCTAGTCCAGGCTCATTCAACAATTACATAATTTTCTGGCTGTGGTTATAACAACATCCTACTCTTGTTCATCAGTCTTCCAACGTAACTCTCTCGGATCTATTGTGAAATCATCAAAGTCTTTTATCCTCTCTTTTGCACCTAGGGTTTCATTTTTATTTAGCTTATTGCTTGCGTCAAATCTATTCTTTAGATTCAATTTATTTATCATACGTGACTCTGAAATATCTAGGGTTTTATGAATTTCAATCTTTGTTAAATCAAGTGTAGATTGTACTATCAATCCAGGAAGGTTTTAGAATTTTGTATCGATATGTGGCTTTGCAACTGATTGAGATGTGCCTCATTGTAAGAAATTAGGTCTTACAAATGTGTGAAACCATGTGAAATCAACTGAAAAGACCCAAAACCCTAACCATGGGTGAAATCCTTGTAACGATGTTAGTTTTTAGGTTGAAATACAATCTGCTCACCACCTACATTACTAATACTCCAAAGAGATCTCAAACAACATGTAGTTTTCCACCTAGAGACATAACTATATTGGAAAATTAGGTCACTTGATGATGTTATCAATGACTTGTTTGGTTAGTGCTTGACTTGGCTTTGATGGACTTTAGCTTCAAAATATTGACACTAGAGCTTGGTTTGGAGAGTTTCAAACTTATGTCGGGATCACTCCTAATGCGTTTTGCTACTTTAGGGAGATTTAGTAGACCTGTGAGTGCTTATTGAAACATATTTGTTTAAAGAAAGCTTGAAAGTGCTAGGTGAGTAAACGAGTGTGTTTGACTTGCTTATATAGGGTTCTGTAGGTATAATTTTTCATTAAGGACAACCTACAAGGAAATAAATGATCCATCAAGATATATAAAATTGATAAAATGACCATTGGAGAGGTTGGGATGAACTAACAGTTTCAGAACAAATCATTTAGTAGTTTTTTCCATATTTGGTAGTTTGGTAGTTTTTTTCAATATTTATTTAGTTGTGTGGCACATGGGAAGGACATGAGTGTGATTGTTCTCTTTTCTATTATGTATCTTTATTTACAAATTGGTCCTAGATTCATCTACAATGATGTGGTATGTGGGGTTACGAAAGGTATCAAAGAGGATAAGTTCATCATAGGTACTCCTTTTCCACTTACATTCAAAGCGGAAGATATTAGAGTTGTTGAATGAATTTTATACATAGCCTTCCTCCTTCATGAGTTACTTTACTATCTCACTCCTTTTATCTCTCTCTCCTCCATTTCCATGTTAGATTATATGCATGCACTTAACACTCTGGTTTATCCTCATCATAATTGGGGATTGATCACCCTCAATCCTTCAGCAAGCTCAATAATTCAAATCTCCAAGTGAAAGAAAAGAATGAGAACTCCCTTCACAAAACAAACATGTATATTCCTTCCACATTTTTCATCTCTTTCACTTTATGCAAATGAAAATTTTAAATAGTACACTTTACATTTGAGTTAAATTATAATTAGATTTACTATGGACATTGACTCTGTGTTCTAGGTTTCATCATGGAGCGTGCCAACACTAACACAATGAGACTCTGTAAAACAAACTCTAAGCAAATAAAAAGTGTGTCTACACACTCATGTATCTTTTCCTTTAAGCATGTAATTTTCATTTCATACGTAAAGGGGGGAAATGTAGACACTCAAATTTGGAAATTTACTCTTTGACATTGATGTTTTTGACAATCCACTCTTTATAAGACAAATATACTCTTTCTATCCCTGCTCAGTACACCTTGAGGTTTGTTTTCTAACTTGCTTAGTCATGAACATTGATTTATCAATAGTTTTTTAGAATTAAATGCATAAAATACATTGACAAACCCCACTTGATAAGATACAACCTTCATTTTTCATGTTTTTCATCCTTGTAGAAAAATATCCAATTTCATATACTTGTGATATTCGATCTTTTCTGATTTGTATAGTTTCAAACTAACATATCCTCCATCTTTTCTTTAAATTTCACTTTCTTCTTTGGATAATTTACTTCATATGGGCTTCTTTGATACTTTACCTTCACAACCCTATATAAGCAAGTTAAACTAACCTCATTTGTTAACATGTAAATCATATGACATTCTCTTGACATACTCTCTTGTAAAACTCACAAAAGACACCAAAATATCCCTAAATATTGCCAAATATTGTGAAAATTCATTAAGATAACAATCATTATAGGTATGAAACATTCTATCGGGTCAACAAATTATCTTCTCTCATTTAGAAGCACTCAAACATCCCCACTTCAAATCTTACAAAGGTAAAAACTCAATTCAAGTATTGTAAAGAGGTTTCAATGTTCAAATCTAGATACATCCATTAAAATATCACATTCTAGGTGGAGAATAATTTGTTTTTTGACGCCTCTTCAAAGTAGTGTTAACATCGATAGTGCAAGAATTGCACTTAAACCCAATTGATGTTTTTTTAGGGTCTCCGACCCATGGCTATGGTTTAAGATCTCACTCATAATATTTAGAGGGATTCACAACATGAAAAACATAAAAGGTTTGACAACAATAAAAAATTTCAAAAAAGTGATAATCTTAATAATTTATAGAGAAAGATTTAGAGCAGATACAAAACCATAGAGTATGTACAAAACTATACGGATGGTCTTGCAGATCTATACAGTCCTACACCAGGTCAATTTCGAACCATAGTTCTAGAAATGAAGAACTTTTAGATTAAATCTCCAATTTCTAGCAATCTACACACCTAGAAATTCACAGATCCTTACGTAATCATCTAAGTGCACTCATCCTCTTATGTTTTTGAGCTCATAACATACTATATACACTAGTTGTAAGAGTTAATGAATTGTTATGATATCGTATACTTTTTTTTGGAAGTTAATAAATCAAAATAACCTTGTGTAGCTCACATTTACATTCTTTTAGTGTACTTAAATCACCAATCTAAATAAATGTAATAAGGGTGTAAATAAATCCTTACAATGTTGGTCTTCAATATAGGTATAAGTATATCAGTAGTGTCTAGATATCCACTGAACCACTAGTATCACTTTGAACACATGAGAAAGCATTTATAAATTATTTCTAGCACATGTGACACCCTCTAAAAGTGAAAACAAAGTATAATCGTTTAAGTGACTCATGTTTCTATTAATTTTTCATTTTTATATCAATAAATTACATCTACACACCTTTTGTAATTTAGATCATTTTAATTAAATGAACTAATCATATTAGTTAAATTAATTTAATTTTTATTTACATTTATATATTTTATATGTAAATAACAAAACGTATATAATATATATAAAAGTACATACTCAAAATATGAAGTGGGTTGATATGATATAAGCTAATTTATAGACCTAACACAACATGTCTCATATTCTAGACTTAAGAAGGACCTTTCCTTTAAAAAATATAAATTAAATTCTATTTTAAAACCTAATTTTAATTTTCATGAATAGTTTCTCATAAGTTTTACATAGATTGTACCACCTTATATTGTATGTCCATAGTCTACCTAACGGTGAATATTGTGTGTTCTTCAAAGGAAGGTAACACGCTCAAATATTGTAGAGGATACATCCTATGCATTAGGAGCACAAGTATACCATATGATACATGATTACTTGTATACCTAAAACAATACACGGCTCAAATTATTCTCTCATAATATTTATTACGTATATGAAGACAATAATTAAACATTCTACCTTTTGATGATATTTATTAAATATGATGATTATTTATAGTTTTATTTGATGACATTTATTAAATATGATGATTATCTATAATTTTATTTGATGACATTTATTAAATATGATTATTTATAAACATTAAAGGAACCCTCTAACATTACTTATCAATCATATGCTCTAACATAGACATAACCTACTCAATTTTTACATTGAATCTTATATTTGGAAAAAATATTTTGTTAATTATACATTAATATAATTTTAAAAGATATATGGAATTTCATAATAAAAAATTAAAAATAAATAAATTATGAGAATATTTTATTTCATCAACAATACAATACATTTATCCATAAGTTCTAAAATTTATAACTTAATAACATAAAATACAACATTATTGTATATAGTACTAAATAATAAGATATGATTTTACAGGAATATATGATTCATCCTAAATATAGATAGATTTATTAGATATAGAAAATGCATAGCATATTGAAAACACAAAGCAATAAATAAATAAATCAACACAAACAAAGAGCCTTCTCTAGAAGTTTCAATGTATTTTTTGGAACCATCAAGTAATGTTTCTACCAAATAGAGCTATAAAATTTTCTAATTTTACAGACTTACTGAGAGTCAAAGTGGTTCCTTATGTTATAATCTATCTTGTACACGTAAAACATAGACATCAAACTTGTAGATCTTAAAAGGAAAATAAAACAATATTTCCATGACCTGAAATAATTTATTGGGAAAAAAATTAATTTTGCGATTCCATGATTTTTTTGTAAAACATCATAAAAAAAAGATAAGTGAATAATATTTAGAAAACATTATTATTTTTTTTTATAAAATTACATAAAGACTTTGAATTTTTTTATCCTATATTAATATTTCAAAAAATATATTGATGTCATCGTAATAGATAACTATGAATTCATTAATTAAACTCACAAAATCATAATCCACGAATCTCTGAAATATGGATATAATATTAATGATACCACATAACATGCATACATATAAATAAGTGACCCAAGGGATGGTAAATGTTGTTTTAACTCTCTTCAATTATTTGACTAAAACTTGATTATTCTGAGATAAGCCATCTAACATTTACATTAGCTAAGACTTAGTGACCTTATGTAGTAAGTGATCCATGTTGGGAAGTGGATAGTTATCTTTTAAAGACATTTTATTAAAATCCTTCAAATTTATTAACTAGCTCTCTATATTTATTTCCGAAGTAGGATTGACATTTTTGTCTCAAAGGTTTTGCATCGTATTGTAAAGAGATAAGATACTAAAATATATCTTTCCTATATGCTTTGAACTCGTCATATAACTGAGAAAGATAGTCCTTATTATTTATTAACATATCAATGAGATCTTGCATTTCATTATCTTTCATGTTTTTACCAATAAAAACTAACTTGGGAGCTATAATTAAGACCAAATAAACTTCTTTAGTATCTTGTATTACTATAAAAACTCATTGTTTCACTCTATTAGTAGTGTCAAAATAACGTTCGAGTGTCACCAATCGCTTAGGAATTTTACTTTG
This sequence comes from Taxus chinensis, assembly GCA_019776745.2. Lineage (NCBI taxonomy): Eukaryota > Viridiplantae > Streptophyta > Pinopsida > Cupressales > Taxaceae > Taxus > Taxus chinensis. The sequence continues at coordinate 666,973,714 of CM034148.1, forward strand.
CTTTAATCTAATAACTCACTATCCCATGTTTACTTTTTTCCATCATGATTTTCAACAAAAGGCTCCAAATAAATAAGTTGATCTTAAAACTTAGTAGACATAAACGTGATGTAGACACTCAAATTTGGACAACTTAACCTTTTGACTATAATGTGGTTGTGAAATTATTCTCCTTGGTTAAGACAAATATACCCACATTTTATCCCTACCCAGTCAATACATCTTCATCTATCTCTCTCTCAAATTTATTATTTCTATACACCTAATGTGTAGACGTATTCTGAATTATAGTACATGCACACCAATCGGTATTTAACCTCTTGCTTATCCAAGATGCATCTTTTAGATTGCATTCACAATCTTCTTTGTCCAAAACCATATAATATGGTTAAGTTATGTAATCCAGTCATGGCCAACCTATATACGGTCTTGGACACTGACACATACTCCCAACATCTGATTTCAATGCACTATTATCTTTTTTGGGTCATTTTATTTCTCTTGGGTCTCAACCTTGTCATTAATAATTTACCTTCAAAAGCATATATAAGCAAGTTAATATCACCCCATTTATTCACATGACACTGTTATGATCACATTTCATTGCAAATACAAATGCAAAATGCACTCAAGGCTCCCTAAATCTTCCTAAATGCTAATGTACATCCACTAGGGAAACCACTATTACAATTCTAAAACACTTAACTAGGTCAAGGAGTTTTGATTCCCTCAAATCCAATCACACCAAGTTCCCACTTCAAAGTAAATTACAAGAGCATAATTCTATCAAGCATGATTGAAAAGGTTCAAGCTGTTAACTAGATACATTCATATAGATGTTACATGTTAGGTGGAGAACTATGTGTGGTTTTAGGCCTTTTCAGAGTATTGTTAACACAAGTGGTGCATAAATTACACTTCAACCCACACACTAACCTTATTACAGGGTCTTATAACGATGGTTATTGTTTTGGTGTGATTTAACTAGTTACATATGATATATTGGCTATACGACAACTAGGGATTGGTAGGGAAGTACATTTTTAGACCATTGAAGGACCCAAGAAGCTGCATAACCCCATTATGAAGGTATCCAAGACTATACAAAAGGGGTAGGAACATATTATACATCCTGACTAGACTATTGGGTCCTACACTAGGGAATTTTTAGGTCACAGTTTAAGAAGCGAAGCTTCTCTAGGTTATTCACTCACAGTTTCTTCAGTATGTATACCCAAATTCCCTATGTGTAGTGTTGTATAGCTAAATTTCTCTTCCATTTGTATATTTGAGCTTTTGTGCATTTATTATAAGAACCAATATGCTATTCTAATGTTGTATAATTAATGTTGGAAGTTAATTTATTAAAATATATCATAGTTTCCTAATGTTATGCTCCTTTTTATTGTTGTGTATTCCATAAAAAATATAATTAAACTTAAAAGGGTGTAAATTTTTTGGTGAACCTGACTTCAGAATTGAATATTTGATGCTCAAACCCTAACTTCCCTAGGGTTCTTTGTCAGATGCTCATTTTCATTCATTCTTAATGATGTAATTTTCCTTCTACATCATCATGATTAGTCCTCAACCCTTATAAAATATTTGCCTTAAGCCTCAGGGTTCTCAAATTCCACTAAAATGAGATAGTATTCCCCTAATGTCAATATACAACATGACACCATGGTACCTCCTATTGCCTCTTATTCTATTGCTGGTATATTTGGTAATTCTATTTTGACTATTATCACTAACCATGTTCAAGGTGAAGGGTCTAATGCTAACTATGAAAATTATTAACATGATCTTCTTGAGGATGAGCCACAATATATGGAATTTTTTTTACAAGATAATCCCACTCATATTGATATCCTTATATATGCTACCCGAGAATAACTTAAACATACTTCTCAATCTAATCAAGAGACATAATATTCCTCCTTCCACTATCTATGCCTGCATATATGGGGCACCAAATACCCCAATGCATGATGTTTCTATGACTATTCATACATTAATGGCTATTCCTCATAACAAACATAGTTATTCTCACATATATTATTCTAGCATACAGGCCCTTGATATCTTAGTTGATACTTCACAATCCCAAATATTATAATTACAATAAGGTACATCCACTACTTCAGACATTATGGAGTTTACTCAATTACTTCATAATTCTCTTTCCCTAGAAGTGGCATCTTATCCCTTGCCTCTTAGTTTTTTAACACCGAAGCTACCTATTTATCATGGAAAAAGTTATTCCACAAAGCACCTTCAATCACTCCATGTGGCTTGTTTTGACTATGCCCCTCATGACATCTTAATAACCAAGATTTTCCTTAGGAGTCTCAAGGACTTTTCCTTGCAATGTTCTATCATTTACCAATGCATTCTATATGGAAAATCCTTTTCTTACACAATTCTCTATCAATATTAGTGATGAAGTTTCATATGCTCAACTTTCTAAAGTCTGCTAAGAGTCTAATGAACACATCAATTATTTTGTTTTACGCTATAAGACTATGCTTACTAAAATGAATAATACCGTACCTGATAACAAACTTCAAGATATATTTACACAAATATTGATTACTCCCTTGTAAGAATATATTATATTTGACAAGCTCCCCTCATTTAACCATCCATGCCATACCCTTAAGGAATGTGAGGCCAAATTACTAAACATGAATAAACGTAAGTATGATGCTAACTCCTCTTCTACTTCTAACGTCAAATTCCCAACCAAATATTCATTCAAAGGAAAGGTTACTCATAATAAGGCTAATAATAGGGACATTATTAATGTCATTTCCTATCCCACTAAGCTACAATTACAAAATGTATGAAGGAAATTCATGTGTTTACTCTATGCCCCCCACATTATTCTAAATCAATTACTTAAGGGCAATCTTATATCTCTCCCTTCACCACTTGAGGTTGATGCAAACAAGCCTCATAGTAATATTTTTTATCCTTATGCTTATCGTGACAATCATAAATGTATTGGTCATCTCACTAATTGATGTATTAAGTTAAAACATGTTATACAAGATCTTATTGATTACAAATCCATCTAATGGGATGAGCCCATTGAATCTTCCTATTAGTGATAATTTAAAGCTAAAAATATTTAATGTTCTATTTCGTATCCATGACTCTGAAAAATCTACTTCTAAAGTGTGTAATAGTTTTCACATGGTGACACCTCTACCTTATTCTGATCACCCATTGGATGCAATGATTGGCATTTTTGTCCCTACACCACTTTCTACATTTGTTATTACTTTTGATGATTATGATTTGGATGATACCCATATTTCAAATACTATATACATTTGTTCATATATTAATCAAGTTCATATTTATAGTCTTTTGGTTGATCCACACAATAAGGATAATCTATGCACTTTCAAGCTCCTTCACTCCCTTGGTTAGTAAAAGAAGCACATTACATGCAATTATAATTATACGAATCATTGTTGGCTTAGTTACTATGCAAGTTCCATTTCTAGTTGCTTCCACTCTTATTTTCGGTGATACGAGGTTAGGTATCCATTGGTTATATACGCTTAGGGTTATCCTATCTATCTAAACCAATGTGTTATGTTCATTCACTAACAACTGGACAAAATTTGAGTTGTTATTTTTGAGACCCCTCTTCCCATGTTATATTGTCATGCTTCTATAGTTCCTCCTTCTAGGTCTCTTGATTGCCTTCTAGCACACACACACTATATAACAACTCTATCTCTCCTAAATATCTTGATAGGCATTCTAGAACACATATTTTATCTAGTGTCTATATCCCTCCTAAGTCTCCTAATAAGTATTCTCACACATATGTTACATATCGTGGCTTTTACCCTCCCAGGATTCCTCATAAGTCTTCTAGTGCACATATTATATCTCATATCTCTTACTCTTTAAGTGCTCCTCATAGACCTACCCCATAACACAATGTCTCTCATGGATCTAGTCTACCTTGCTCTCATCCTAGGGTTTATATGGCCCATATTACCACTTCTGCACCACTTGCATATGAGTATTCTTCATAGGTACACTTAAGGCTCGTGCCTCTCATTTCTTATCTCAACTCCACCTCCTCACGAGGCCCTCATTGGGTAGATCTTGTGATAACCCTATATTTATGCATAATTATATTTCAATAATACAAAAACATTCATATATTTGAAAAAAATACAAAACCAATACCTATACAAATAGATTTCATTGTTCACACTTTATATTACATATGTTTTTCATCATCGTGTTTTAATTGATGGCATATATTATCTACTGTATACACGCATAAGTTCACAAGGTATATTTATCTTAATATAGGACACATAGATCATTACACAATGATATGAGATAACTTGGTTCCTTACATTACATCTCTTAAGGGCATCCCCCCACATTGTATAGGTATTATTATTTTATTATAGTTTCTTTCTTCTTACTCATTATGCTTAACTACATATATCGTGGATATATGATTTTTTAACTACCAGGACTAAGACATTTTTCTTGTGCATTATTGACATATCTTACTTTATGTGCTCTCACTATTTGATGTTATTGTTTACTACAACATATCTGCTAGTTTATTGTGTTACTACTTGTCTACTTCATTATATGTGGCCTGAGTTCCTTTTTTGTCTTGTGGTACCATGTGTATCCCATGTTTGTTGTTATATACCTTTCTTGTGTCATAAGGCTTCTATTATGTGTGCCTAAGTGCCTTGATTATCTTGTGACACCGTGGGTGTCCCATGTTTTTGGCTCTATTCCTAGATGTGACTCTACTTTACATGCTCTTGCATTTGTTTACTATCTTTCTAATTGTTCTATCTCCATTCTAGTTCTATTACATCTACATTGTTACTACTAATGATTTTCTAGTTACTTTCACTATATTTCTCTTGTTGCCATGGTTATTTATCTCTTTACATGCCATGGTTTCCATCGTGTGTAACCCCCTTTTGTAGGTACATGTTCTCTAAGGTGGCCACCTCTTCAGCATTCTACATTCTCCTACAAATTCTTAGACATATAGTGCATGGGCACACATATATTATTTTGAGTTGCATGCTTAAATGGTTTTCAAGACATAAATCAATAGAGGGGGCATTTATCAGGGTATATTCTAGACTTATAGGAAAAATCACAGGTTTAGACATAGGTTTTCACAAGAAAAAAGTACTCAAAAACAACTCGAGACATTAAATTTTGGCATAAAACACATAAAGTCAAAACCATACATAAGGGTCAAGACCATATGGATAGCCTTGGCCATACCACTCATTTTTTCCCTGGGGAAAAACACCAATTTTTCCTACAATTTCATGTTTTGCATAAGGGATACAAGTATTTACCACAATCTCAAAATTAGGTGGCACAGTTAATATTATTTTACAAGGGGCATATAGATCTCATTCCTTCTTCACTTCAGTACTCAATTTCAGTTACAAAATCTATATGTTTTGGGGGAATGGTTCTACTTCTCCATTGATATTTCATCATATTACACACTCTTACTCAGTAGTATGATAGACGAGAAGAGCATGCGGGAAATCATTATTTTAATACCTTTTGTCTATATTTTTAGACAATAGACCTAGATCCATATGTAATGGTGTGGTTCATAGGGTTATGGAAAGTATCAAAGTGTCTAAGTTCTTCATAGGTAATATTTCCTCTCTTCATTATTAAAGGGAAAGATATCAGAGTTACTAAAATATTTGTTACATGGTCTTCTTCCTTCATGGGGTGCATTATTATCTCTCTCATTTTATTTCTCTACCTTCCATTTGGTGTGGGGAATGCATGAACAAAATACTATAGTTTATCATTGCATAAAAATGGGGATTGATCATGATACATAGGACAATTTCAATTTTAGGTTTTCCCTAAATCTCTCGAAAATAGTTTCATATAAAAGTACTCTTCAAGATATTTCTAACACCTTTTAAACTAAAGAAAATGGAGTTCGTATGAGGAAAATAATGTCCATAGAAGTTCAGGGTCAATTGGCAAAAATTGAGCATAGGTTGCACATCACTGATGTGGTGGGATGAGAATGCACTAGGTGATAGAACGTGGAAGTGATAATTGTCAGAGTTTGTCTCAGGAAAATAATGGGTTTTCACCTTCAGTCTTCGACATTTGATGGAGGGGCCCACAACATGTGTTGGCTTGGGGCCCAAAAACCGGTGGGGTCACTTTTTGTATGGAGGAGGACTCTACCGTCATTCTTCACTATGCAAAGCATGTGCATTTTCTTATGAAACACATTGAACTCTAATTCTTGGTGTATGTGGGATGATTCCCATTTGTACACATCCCAACCAACTCAATAAGTTGGAACTGAGCTGGATAGTCACCAATACACAACTCAATGGGCTAGAGACCAGAATGAGCTATAGGACGATCCATGAGGGCTTGCTTGGGTAATGATGACAACTTATTCAGTCCCTAGCATGGTTGAGTTACATGCAAGGAACTCACCAAGGGTATTATCAAGTGTTTGGGTTAAACGATGAGCAGGCTGAGCCAAGTGGGCTCACAACAAATTAAAGGATCAACACTTTGACCAAGCCATGGCCAAATCCCTACAAAAAAGGATTTTTAAATATTGTATTATCCTCTCACCCCACAAATGTGGGATTTTTTTATTGGCAATGCGTTGAAACAAAACGCTAAGGTATATCAAATCATTTTTAAACTACTGCGTGAGAGTGGGGATTTGAACTCCTCACCCCACATGACCTATTCATAGGTCATAACCAACTTGTCATGCCTTCATTTCAAGGGCCTTACGATAAGATAATGATGTTATCTTTTAAATTTTAGGATTTAAACCCAAAAACTAAGGCGACGGAGGGGGTTTGAACCCCTAATGTGGAGTTCACTAAAATAATGGTTTGTTAATATCCCACAAGGATTGAAATCTCTCTCTCTCTCTCACATATATGCACCAATTTTTATTTGAAGGGGTATTATAAGAAGACTATGTATAGTCCTAAGCCTTTTTGGAGAGTCTTTAATCCAAATCCATGGAGAAGAGACTTGTTTTTCTAATTTATTTTATAGGAATGATGTAGAAGGATATAAAAGAGATATTACTATCCATGTTGGAGAGAATTTATTCCTTTGGAGAGATGTTTATGCCTTTATGGAGAGAGAAATTACAGGTGAAGTAGACTGTTTGGTGCGAGAAGACAACACAGTCACGCCGAGAGATGAGAGATGGTTGTGTTAACTTCCTACAACTGGTTTTAGGTCCTTACATATCATATTTACTCAATTGTGGAGAATTTGATGTAAACAAATGTGTTTCTTTTTACATCATAAATAGGATCAGTTTGTCATTTTGCAAACTCGAAGATGTAGCCTTTTGAGGTGAACTCCGTTATCAATTTGTGGAGTTATGAGTCTCTATTTTCCCTTCATTTGCTACTATTTATTTTATTTCTTACTTGATTTTTAAACATTTAAACAAGTTCACGTCATTTGCATATATTACGAGAAAATGCAAAATAAAGGATATGAATGCAAAATTGGGGGTACTGTTAAAAATTGTTGATTACACTTCAATTTCAAAAAAATTAAGTGCCACATTTAACATAGTACGTTAATTTGAGAGAATTTTATTAAGTATTCATAATAATGGGCAAAACTTAGTAAGTAAAATTCTCCATTTTCGAATTAGATCATCCTCAATCCTTTAGCGAAGTTTAGCAATACAAATACAAATATCAAGCTACAAACAAGGAATGGGAAGCTTTTCCCTTTAAAAAAACATGTGTCCTTTTTCCATGTTTTGCATCTCTTTATTTCAATTTATGCAAGTTCAAATTTTATAGTTACTATTGAGATACAATTAAATTTCTACTATTAACATTAACTACACTATGTGTTGTAATTTTCATAATGGAACATGCTGACACCAACACATATGGACAACACAAACTCCAAGTGAAGAAAAAGTGTGTCTACACACTCTAATATTTTCATTTCATACTTGAAGAGGGAAAATGTAGATGCCCAAATTTGGAAATTTACCTTTTCGATACTACTTATTGCAATTATGCTTATTCACTAAGACAGGCACCCCCATCCTATCCCAACTTAGTGCATGTCTCCATATCTTTCCTAAATTTCTCATTTTCATACACATATGTGTTGACAAAAACTAAATATTAATATATAAGACAAGTAGTAAAACTCTTCTTTCCAAATTGCAGCTTTTTAGATTTCACTCACCTCTTCTTTGTCCAAAACCATACCATTCCGTTAGGTTGTAGAATCTGGTCCTAGTCAACCTAAACAGTCTTGCACCAACATATTTTCTAACTCTAATTTTGATACACTATTATTTGTTGGGTCTTTTCATCTTCTTGGGTCAACCTTATCATGATAGTCTACCTTTGGAAATCCTATATAAGTAATTTAACATTACCTCATTTATAGACTTGGAAATTCATTGGCATGCCCATTTAAAATGCATGCAAAAGGTGCTCAAGGATCCATAAATCATCCTAACATTGATGCATATCCACTAGGTATCCATTACTACGGTTCTGAAGTACTCAAATAGGTAAAGGATTCTTTCTTCCCTCAAGTCCAAGAAAACCAAGTTCCCACTTCCAATTCTTAACAAGAACACAATTATATCAAGTATAATTGAAGAGGTTGAATTTTCCAACTAGTTGCATTCATATAGATTTTTACATGCTAGGTGGAGAACTATCTCTGGTTTGAGGCCTCTTTAGAGTAGTGTTGATGTAGGTGGCACATGGATTACACTTCAAACCAAACATTAATATTCATGTAGGGTATTCTACCCATGATTAGGTTTTTGCAATGATTTATTTGATTACAAATGATATTAAGAATGTATGATAACTAGGATTTGACATCGAAATACACTTTTTAGACAGTCGAAGGACCCAAAAAGTTACATAACCCCATTCTAAAGGCATCTAATGAAGGTGACACAAAAGATTTTTAGAGCAATAATAAGTTCTTTTCTTTGATTTAATTCATAGGGTCCACATAATACACAAATATATAGCTTAGGACATCCTTAATAATAGGAGTCAAGCCAAACAAACCTCCCAGAAATATCTCTCAACATATATTACTTACTTGCTAATATACGTGAGTTGTTTTAACAAATCAACAACTCACATTATGTATGCACTAATTAAAATGAATTCATAACATTCCCCCCTTAGTGCGAACATGGGAAGAAAACACATCTAAAAAAACTAGAAACAAAATCATATGCCTCTGCATACTTTTAGGTCTACATACTGCTGGCTTAGATCTTGCTGTCTGGATCTTACTGCATATGACCAATCTGCTTCACCACAGTGAATCCCATACCAGATGATCACACTTCCACCGATTCACCTACATACGTGAACTGAACAGTTCCTGCTTTCACCGGCCGATTGATGTTAGATTTATGACATTCAAAGACTCTTAGAAGTCAGAGGATCACTCCAGTTCAGTTTCCCTCTTATACAATGTTCTCAAATTACAAAATGCACATTCTCTTCGTTTCAATCATAACAAAGGAATGAAACCACACACCATTTTATTATGGACACACCACACAACTGAAATAATACAAAAATGTGCCACCAATGTTGTATGCGACCCCATCATTGGTGACTGACGAGAGGCACTGATCAATCTCCATCCTCTGTTACCTCTGACCTCCAGTTTCATGTTGCTAGTTCAACCGGATGTGATGATAGAGCTCAATTATAACTCAGACGTCGGATTCCACCAATAGTGCGTCCGTAAGGCAAATTTTTTTAGAATTTTGACAGCACCATTTGACCATTACAAGACAATAAAAATACCTAAAATCACCTATTTTACTTTTACGACACTTAACTTTGATAATGAAAATAAATGAATCTTGATGTTACATTTAAATGATTGAAAATTTAATAGACCCACTTCTATAATGATGATTTTTACTCTTTGACTAAGAGGATAACTACTTGACATAAAATAACATTGACAACTAATACTTAGTATGGATTTATAACATAATAACAACTTATAACTCAAGACATTTAAAGAAAAAAAAGACTTAGAGAATTCACAATGGAAACGACTATACCAAAACTACTTAAATATGACACTTTTTTGGGAATGACTAAAAACGTTATACAAAATACGAGATTTAAAAAGTAATAATATTTGATTCCTCTTTAAAAATACAAGAAAAAATGAATATTAAATTGATGATCAAACTAAAATACAAAACTATCAAAGCCTAAAAAAAAGAATTGACTTATCAAACACTTTTGACAAAAATATAAAGACTCACGAATGCATGCAATGTTGCATGTACAACTCAGGAATATGTGGCGTCAGATGAGGACGTGAGATTGGTATTGACAGAGCCAAATAAACACAGTCATCATGGACATCCATTCCGCACAATGCATTGATCAAATTTTTCAATGCAAAGCAATTTCCATGTAAATACCCGTAGCAGATTGAACATCAAAGTCTTCACCCATTCTGGAGGTACATGATTTGATGTAGAACTATTTGTTCTCAGACTATAAAAATGACATCAAAAGATATGCAAATATTTTGCCAGAGGCATTCACTTTAAAGAGAGGCCTGCTGGAAAACGTCAAAATCTGGTAAGGCTCTTTCTCTGCAAAGGAATTCCTGCAACAGTAAATGCTTTTTGGTGAACAGTGGTTTTGGTGCGTAGTTGATTTTGGTGCACAATGATAATGGTGAAACAATGCTTCAGAGTTAATTTCTCACGTGTATTTGTTTATTGTGTTTGGTGAAACAATAAATTCACTTAGGATTTATGGCGTCCAGACCAGTACAAAGCTTGGTGATGTCTTCTTGTTTGCCAACACTGCACTCTGAAACCATCCATAAAAGGCTGGCCATGGTAGGATTTATGTCTGCAATTGGGGTGGGGGCGTGGGGTTGGCGAGTGGAAGAGACATGTTTTCACATGTCAGTAGTGAAGGGTGTGACGGCACACAACAAATCGTAGGAAATCATGTCATCCTTGGCAGAAATTTGGAATGGCTGTTTTTTTATGCTCGATCTGGCACTCGCCTTCACTGAATATGTTAAAGGAGGACCTCTTGTATAATAATAACCTGCATAATTTTATAGTAGGATTACTGATGTTTAAAAAGTTACAATGTTTGGCTTCATTGCCGGTCCCACGTTATCCCTTCCATTCTGCAAAGTTATAAAATGTAACTCTCTACACACTTCATTTACATATATAATACAAAATATTGCCTTCTAATCTATACACACTTCAATTTTTACTCCAAAGTTAACCCACTTGAACGAATTTAGAAATAATATATGCTTGGAAAAAAGCATGTTTTTCAAAGTGGATTTATGTTTTTTACCCAAAAGAAACACAAGGAAGAGGTGTCGTTTGTAATGGTTGGATAAAATTCGACAAAACTGCAGAGAAGGAATTGGAGCTTTTGTTAGAGAAATATCCAATCAGTTCACCTTGGAGCATGCTAATATGGTTTTTTACATGACTTTATGAATTGTTTGAAAAAATACCTAAAAGATAAGTGGTATCGTGGACTACAATGATTGCACTATATGAAAAAAAATGAGTTTGTTGAAAAGATCTTCGAAAAATTTCAGCCAAATGTAATTTGCAGGTGTAAAACCAGAGTGCACAACCTTTGCCAGCATTCTTCTGGCCTCTGTCAGAATGGGAGATTTAAAACTTGGCATTTTCCAACATCAAATTACAGATGAAGAATGAGTAAGAGGGGATTGGGGCGGAAGCAGCTAACAGAGGACATGGGAATCCTCACACAACATTGATGTCGTTTCACCAAATGTAACCAAAAGTTGTCCAATCCAATCAGATAACCTTTGCTAGCATACTACCAGACTATGTAAAAAGAGGAGTTTTGAAACAGGGCGCGGGACAACCGCCAAAGCATTATGGAGAAGGGATTCCAACTGATGTTGTAGTTGCAGGTGCCTTGGGAGATGTCTACAAAATGTGGATGCGTGCACAAGGCATCAGAACTGTTCAACTAGATACCTGGAAGAAATGCTATCTCATCTAGCCTACTTGCCACAGGTTAATTCTACCAAAGGAAAAACCTTTGCAAATTCCAAAACTTCCCAAGCTTGTGAGGTATCATTCCTGAAATACTTTTACGGCATAGGTAGAGATTTAGAACATGGAATTTTCCTGCATCAAACTATAGAAAAAAAATGAATAAGAGGGGACTGGGGAAGGAGCAGGGACATGGGCATCCTCACACAACATTGTGTCTATTTCACAAAATGCACCGTATTGGTGACCAATCCAAACAGTTCACCTTTGCTAGCATACTACCATAATTATCATTATAACAAGGTAAAGGATATCACGTTAACAAACATTTCCAAAACAATTTTACATTTATATCCCTTCCGGTGTAACTTGCAACTCATGTGCAATTGCTAGTTACACTAACTGTCAAGAGTACTACAATATGTTGGAAATCACGAGTGCCTAGATATTTGATTCACGAAAGAAAGAAATGATTGCGCCTCTCTTAACTTTCCTTGGCACAATGTTTTGGTCAAAGTTCACGAATGAATGCTTGAAGGAGACTTCATAGACATGGAGCCGTTTGATAATTATGCAAATATCTAGTATTGACCAAACACAAGCAGTTTAGAAATAGAAGGACGTTGGATGAAGCTGATGCAGATATCCTTAGACTTGAGCCTCTCACAGATCCATCTTAGTTGCATTTACATAGATCCAAAAATACTCTCATTTTGAGATTTCTGATTTGATAAGAAAATATAGCTCATTTCATAGGTTACACAGATTGTCTCGCTCTGATGCCAAATGAAGGCAACACGATAGATTTGCAGAGCAATAATCAATTCTTCTATCTAATTTAATTCATCCGGTCCACATAATACAAAAATATATAACTTAGGACATCCTTAATAATAGGATTCAAGCCAAACAAACCTCCCATGAATATCTCTCAACATATATTACTTACTTGCTAATATACGTGAGTTGTTTTAACAACTTAACAACTCACATTATATACGCACTAATTAAATATGAATTCCTAACATCCAAGACCATAAAAAGGGGCAGGAGTGGATTATACATCATGACTAAACTATAAGGTCCTTCAGTAAGGCATTTTAGGTCAAAGTTTCAAAAGTGAATCTTCAATAGGTTCTGTACTCATAGACTTTCTAGTTTGTGTACCCAAATTTCCTCTATGTACTTTTATACAACTAAGTTTAACTTCCTTTTTTTATATTTGAACTTGTATGCATTCATTGTAAGCTTAAATACATTATTTTGATGTTGTATAATTACTGTTGAAAGTTAATTTATTAGTTCCTTGTTTCCTAACCTTATATTCCTTTTTTATTGTTGTGTATTTAATAACAAATATAATTAAACTTAAAAAGGGTGTAAACACTTGAATCTAATTCTCATCTTCAAATACTTTCCAAAGATTAACATTGTATGACACTAATGGCCTTATCAACGCTTCCACATCATACATACAAAATGGGGCAACCTTTTCATTCTAATAAAGATAAGCATGACCAAAAAACTAATCTACAACAATATTGAGTGACCGTTCCATATGCATTGTATTAAATCAATTGAAAAACTTAATTTTATCCCAAACTACATTTTTATATTGTTTAGTCCATTCTTATTTATTATATATTGAAAAATTAATTTAGACTTGAGCCTCTCGTGGATCCATCTCAGTTGCATTTACATAGATCCAAAAAGACTCTCATTTTGAGATTTCTGATTTGATAAGAAAATCTAGCTAATTTCATAAGTTACACAAATTGTCTCGCTCTGATGCCAAATGAAGGCAACATGACAAATTTACAGAGCAATAATCAATTCTTATGTCTGATTTAATTCATCCGATCCACATAATACAAAAATATATAACTTGGGACATCCTTAATAATAGGATTTAAGCCAAACAAACCTCCCACGAATATCTCTCAACATATATTACTTACTTGCTAATATACGTGAGTTGTTTTAACAACTCAACAACTCACATTATGTACGCACTAATTAAATATGAATTCCTAGCATCCAAGACCATAAAAAGGGGAAGGAGTGGATTATACATCATGACTAAACTATAAGGTCCTTCAGTAAGGCGTTTTAGGTCAAAGTTTCAAAAGTGAATCTTCAATAGGTTCTGTACTCATAGATTTTCTAGTTTGTGTACCCAAATTCCCTCTATGTACTTTTATACAACTAAGTTTAACTTCCTTTTTTTATATTTGAACTTGTATGCATTCATTATAAGCCTAAATACATTATTTTGATGTTGTATAATTACTGTTGAAAGTTAATTTATTAGAATAGCTCCTAGTTTCCTAACCTTATATTCCTTTTTTATTATTGTGTATTTAATAACAAATATAATTAAACTTAAAAAGGGTGTAAACACTTGAATCTAATTCTCATCTTCAAATACTTTCCAAAGATTAACATTGTATGACACTAATGGCCTTATCAACGCTTCCACATCATACGTACAAAATGGGGCAACCTTTTCATTCTAATAAAGAGAAGCATGACCAAAAAACTAATCTACAACAATATTGAGTGACCGTTCCATATGCATTGTATTAAATCAATTGAAAACCTTAATTTTATCCCAAACTACATTTCTATATTGTTTAATCCATTCTTATTTCTTATATATAATTTTATTATATATTGAAAAATTAATTTAGAATCTCTATTGGAATCTAGTGTCCTTCCAACCTATACGCGTATCATACTAGGTTTTGTTGTGCACAAGTTCTTCCTATCATCGCGCTGACATATCCTGCTTAGGCTGATTAGGGGCATGCTCACCCAAAGTGCGCATGTTTTTTGGGTCCCATTATAGTTAGTAAGAGTGAAGTAAATGAAGTAAGACATTTAGTTAACAATTAACAAGATAATGCGACTGTGCATACACCAACCATAATGCTCATATATTAATCATTGCGCAATACAAGTTCTAGATATCTAGCAACCCAAAATACAAGTATAAATCCTTTGCACCTTAGTCTACCATCTCTCTCTCTCTCTCTGTGTGTGTCTCAACACTACATTTCTCTATATATCCTTTTAAACTAGACCTCTTTATGGGTATTTTATGCTATTGGGAGCTTGTCCTTCACTAGTCTTACTAGGGCTAGCAAAAACCTTCGAGTTTACAACTTTAGTTAACTATTACATCTAGTTGGTTGGCCAAAATTAGCCTTTCGCCACCTCCAACCTGTGTTGCATGTTTCTCCTCCGCATAAGACAATATTTAGATTTATCTGTTGCCTTCTATCAAATTCATGTAGAAAACACGAAATGAAGTTAAGTCCACTTTCAGACTTCATGTTTTATCCTTATTCCTTTACTTTTCTGTATGTCCTCTCTTTTGATCTTATCCTTTCATGTGCAATCCTTCTCATGGTTTCTTCTGTGCACCTTCACTATTTTTCATGAGCACATGTTTTCCTTGTTTCTTCCTTGCACGACCACTTCTTACATGCTCCTCTACTTACATTTGTGCATGTCTTTAAACAATTATTACATGCCTCCAAAGAAAAAACCATATATAAAGAACACTAAGTCCTCAGGACTTTAAAGAATAAATAATAAGATAAACATGGGCCCAACATCACCCCACACTAAATTAGTTGTCTTCCCTTGGATAAAGTTTATTAAATCTTATCAAATAATTCAGGTACTTCTTTTTACAGTAGGTCTTCATGAGCTTGCCACTTATTTATTATAACTTCTATCTGTTTGGCTAAGTATTCCAATTGTGTAATGAGTTGATTGAACACTAAAGCACCTTTGTCCCTGTGGTTACCATTACCTGTAAGTGATTGACCTATTATTTTAAATCTTGTCGCATGGCTCTAAGCTATGTTTCCTCCATATTAGTGAGCCTCCTCAACTCTGTCAATTATTGTTTTATTTGTTCTTTCCTTTTCATTATCTCTTTGTTAACCACTTTAGTTTATGCCGTTATTGAATCATGGTTTACACGGTATAATGAGTTATCATCTATCTGTGCTTCAAGTTACACTAGTTATCAGTTAGATCTTTTGTGTGTGCATTGATTATTAAAGGTTTCTTATACATGTCCTTCAACAATTTATCAGCGTTGTATGCTTTCACATCCAATTTTCTAGCACTTTTTTCACTTTCCGCGAGCTTCTTATTGCAAACTACTTGTATATTTTCACTTTCACTTCCTTTTCATTTTTTTCTTTTCCCCTACTTCCCCACTTTTTTGAATATGATATTTACTAGATGTTTGAGCTCGTATATTAGTTTGTCAGACATGAGTGAATTTTCTTTTAAAAGCTTTGACTCATTGTGCGTCATCTTCTTATTGAGAGTTTAAACTCTTAATTCTATGCACAATTATTTCACCCACATGCCTTTGTTTTAATGTTGAGCTTCGCGCAACTGAAGTTTTGTTTCTTTGAGATCTTCCTCAAATGTTCTTTCCTTTGGTCTATAGACTCTTTCCTCATTGTTGTTTTGTAATTTTTGTTATGCTAATTCCTCAACAATTTTAAAAAATTCTTCCCCAGTTTGAGTCTCAGACATATTATATGTTATGACAAGAATTGGATCTTCATCCTCAGATGAGAATGTATGAATGTTGTTGCTTGAAAATTCAATGAGTGGTTCTTCAGTGCATGCATCCAGGGAAACTAAAAAATCCTTTTTGGAGTGCCTTGTTAAAATTTTCTTGATATTGTTCCATTGGAACAATTCATAATCATTTTTCCCATGTTGGTATTTTATGTGCATGGATTTCTTTCCGAGACCAGGGTATATTTGTATTTCTTATTCCTCCTCCTCGAAGCTTGGTTCCATCTCTAGTATTAGATTTTTGTCCCTATTTTGATGGGTTCACTATTTCCTAACTTCTGGTTCACTATGTCCTTATATATTTATGACCCTCTCTAGCGCTTGCAATTTTCTCGGTCTCTTTTGGATTATCTTCAATTTCAACACCTTCAAGGGTGACATGAGCGCATATATTCCTTGTTAACCAAAAGTAAAGTATTGCATATGCTCATCTGGACCTTCCCTAGTGCTTTCCTGGATGGGATATTGCTGGCTAGGGAACTCAATAATGACATCCTCTTGGCATGGATATGCTATATGATATGTGCTTTTTGTTCGTTCTGGACTCTATGGTTCATTTCCT
This sequence comes from Taxus chinensis, assembly GCA_019776745.2. Taxonomy (NCBI): domain Eukaryota; kingdom Viridiplantae; phylum Streptophyta; class Pinopsida; order Cupressales; family Taxaceae; genus Taxus; species Taxus chinensis. Next base: position 666,990,996 of record CM034148.1, read on the forward strand.
ACCTGTTTTATTTTTGGCCCATGCCTTAGATTGAGTATTATCCTCTTTGTAGGTTGTTATGAAATCACACACATCCTACTTTTCTCTACTTATACGTGTGCTGCACATTTCATTCATTCTCACACTCCTCATCTTTCCCATTTATGCATTACAATTTCCTCATTAGGATCCTTGCCAGTTATGTCTTCTGTGTTAGCCCTTTTCTTAAGTCGCGGATAAAAGAAGAGTTTCTATGCCTCATTCTTCACCATAATGGTTTCCCATTTGGTGAGGTAACAAATGCTTGTAACTTGAGATTCCTCATGTGCATCTTGGTCTGGATGCTTATACATTGTGTATAATGCATGGATGTCCTCATCTACCTTATGCACATATAAACTGATCTTCTTTACCCCCTTGATTCATTTAACAAATTGGAGGAAGTAATCCACCGTGAAGGCATGGTAATTTTTCCCATGGTGTCCAAGTCTCGTCGGTCTTCTTAATCCTTTCCAATGAGTAGTTCATAATGACATTAAACTTTACTTATCTAGCCAATTCCTTTGGTAACTGGCGTAATATTCTCTAGTATTGTTTAAAAACATTGTGCATGTTTTTTAACTAATTTGTAAACCTTGCCTTATAGGAATTATTAAGAGTTGGGGGTACCATGAAGGATCTATACATGACTGCTGAAGATGGATTTGCTAATAGATATATGTCCATGTTGGTTCTCTATCCCCTTTTGGTATACCAAGTTCTTTGAAAACTATCAACAATAAAGTTACACCACATCAAAATCTAACCCCTTTGGTCTCTTAGACCATGTTGGTGTCTGTTACAATGTTTTACGTGACAAACTAGGAGTAGTTGAAGACTGTCCCATGCAATACCTTATGCACAATGCTTATGAACCTTTTATTGATATTTATCCATCTCCCAGCCCTTGCAAATTTGGCAGTAAGAAGACTTGCAATGACTCTCATTCCAAGTTCCTTGAATTCATCAATGGACATGAATTTTCCTCCTTAATTATATTTAAGGAGATCTCCAATGTTGTCCATGGAGGAATCCTTCTCCAAATCTTATGCTAGATCCTCTCCTTCATTGTTGAGTCCTGTTACTTTGTGGATAAGATGACATGACAATTTCATGCGCACTCTGACAAAATAGAAGTACCCTTCCTTAACACATGAAATAAGGTAATGATATAGCTCCAATGGTTTGCTGAAATATGCCAATTCAAGAAGTTAGAGGACACATGTTTGTCTCTTACATCTTCCGCACACTATTATCATAGGTATCATTACCTTGACTATATTTTAATCCTATAGGGCACACCATTTATTTCTTTATGGTTCCATTAAGCCCAGGTGTAAGATGATTGCATTTTGATATTCTTGGTAGAAGTGACTTGATTGACCCAACATCCTATTCTCTCTACATCATGTGGGTATTGAATTTTAATATTAATAGATAAAGCACTTGAGCTTTGGTCCTTCTTGGACTTATTTCCTATGGTCATGGAGATTTTGTCCTTTTGTGGCATGGAATTGCATGCACCTACCTCTAAAGGTGTCTAATTTATTAGAGTAACTACTTTGGTATCCTTATATTCTGTGACTACCACTACCTCTGAATCGCTTGAGGATTTTGAACCTAACATACTCGTCAAACCTGTGAGCCTTTTATTTTCCCCTTCTTTTTGCACCCTACCTTCCTATTTATTTTATTCTCTTGTCCTATGGAAACCACTCTAGTTCACCCTGAGGTGGTTAATTACCCCAAAGTTTTTGTCTTCTCAAGGATTAACGAACCCCATGTTAATGGCGGTCGAGACTAGTTTGATCTCTTACACACTAATATGTTTCTGCTTCTCTGGTTATACTAAATAAAAGATTGATGTGGTGTTAATGGTGGTGAGTTTTCTCGACAAGATTGGGTGTTGAATCGTCTCTGTAACTAATTTCATTAACTTTCACCAAAGCTCTTGTTTTTCACTGTAAGGTAACCAAAATGATTTACCCCCTTCTTATTTATAACCTTGTTAGAAGAAATAAATGCTTGTTCCATTTATCATTCACATGTGTGAGCTATTAATTTCCCATAACTACCATTAATTCTCAGTTAACAATTGTCTTTTGATCCATTTTTCCTGGTTTCTTACAAGTTAATTGTTTAAGTGTGCGTTATGGGCTTCTTCCTTACATATTTCTCCATTGCACCCTTAGCCACGTTTAATGAGCTTATTTCTTAGGCTGCATCTCCCTTGTTTATTTCCTACGTGCATTTCCTCCATAGCTCTATTTTAAGAAAACATTCTCCTGAAATATTCCTTATTTCCCCATTTGCCACACTTTATCCCTGTTTTAACTTCTTTGTTACACATTTCCCATGATATCATGTGCATTTCTATATCTGCTCCATAATCCTGCCCCCCCTTTTCTTCCATCATAACGTTGAAGAGAACCATCGTCTGCTAAACACAATACGTATCTGCACTGAGAGCTTTTGTATCTAGTTCTTCTAGTCATCATCATCCATGCAACATAGAGTTTTTAAGCATATTCCGTCCAAGGCTTTGTGAAATCAACTTGTCGCACTAGTAAATCATGATGCTTCGAGTTATCCAGGCAATTCAAAGAAACCTTTCCTATTAAAGGGAATAAAACCTCAAACTAATTGCACATCGAATTTTTCAATACATTCTAAGATGGCTAAAAACATGGCACCAATCTACTTCCATTAAACATAGTTGCTGCAAATCAGTTTGCCATGGCTATGATACCAATCAGCTTAGGCATACCACACAGTCTGCAACAATAAGTAAGCAACTATGTTCAAATAGCCCAAACTAATGAATCTTATAGTTTGACAGAGATATCGCACAAATCTAGAATCATATACTAAACATGCTCAGAGACCTTTTGAAACAGTCTATTTGTATGTGGTAAAACCCCATACAAAGTGCTTAGGGATACATCCACGGTGCAATATATCAAACTGTTATTGGGAACATCAAGCTTGTATTCATATTTCGTCATGCTTTAACAATCGTTATCAACTACTTTGGCTCTCCAATTGAAAATATATCACATAGAATTGGCAAAGTAGTGTTAGGACTCTCAATCCTGGCTCTAAAAATCAAATGGAAAAATGCACAATTTAGATTTCCCTTCACTAAGTTAAATAGGGAATCTAGTTGAATTCAGGCACTTCTATGAAACAAGGATTTTATATGCCTGTAATATTGCCGATACTTTGGGGGTGCTTTCCCTGAATCCTTCGGGGGCTCCATAATATGTCACACATGTAAGAGATCCAACGTATGGCCTAATATCTTGTTGTCACATTATTCTATTATACCATTGTCAGGTGTAGGAGATACGAGCTTGTTCTAGAGAACATCTCTCCAACGCATCCCATTTTAACTCTTATTCTTATATACCATAGATTTCAATCGTGTCAATCAATATAATGTGTCCCACCAAATTAAAATAGTTATGCTCAAAATAGGTAACCAATTCTGGTTGTAATGTTCCTCGCATTACCTTAATTCTTGACCATGAAATTGTTGATGTACAAAATTTATGATAGAAAGGCAAGCTCTTGCCTTTAACACATTGTGTTAGATAAACAATCAATTTGATAATACAGTGACACTGAATAATCCAACAATCCTTCCAAGAGGAGAAAATTCATGGGTCTGAATAAAATGAATATGGCCGCATTTTTCATATGGCCCCTAGGTGGTTTTCAAGATCTAAAGTCATAGAAAGACATGAATTTCCAAGATCATGCGATTCCTTGGCATTGGTTACAAGATTTAACATATTATTTAATCATTTGAGTTAGATCCAAACTCTTCTACCAGAGCCCCGCATTATGGATATTCCCAGCGGTCACATCAGCTATGCTATTTTCCTCATGCAAACGCAGCAGAAGCACAACACCTAGTATATTTTGCATAAAAATAACAGAAGAAAATAAGTACCTAGAATCTTGTTGCAATAAAAATGGTTTTAAAAGAGTATGACTGCATACAAGTAGCTAGTATTTTACTACTCCAGTCATCCCATGTTTCTGCATGGAAGCGGCTAACAGCAAAAAGGAAGCGTCATTATAAAATTATAAGAATTTTGATAACTCATCCTCGATTTCTCCAAATTCACTTTGCAAACTAAGTAACTGAGCATCCTGCATACCATTTTCTATGGATTGTGTTGTTTCATTGATATTAATTCGTGATAAATGATATGGTTTGGCATTGTGTTTTCTCAGCTTGACCATCACCGAGAACTAAAATTCTTGGTATAATATTATCCACCTGTATATTCTCCCATACAACACTACTTTGTTAACCAAATGTTTAAGTTCCATATGATCAGTAAAAACAAAAATGGTGTTGTCAAAAGGTAATGTTGGAAGTTTTGAAGCCCATTAGCCATAGATAGTCCTTCACACTCTGTGGTAGTATAATTCCTATCTACGTGCATTAATTTTTGACTTGTAAAGTAGATTGAATGATCGAGAGTTCCTTCCCCTGGTTGTGCGAGTATTTCTCCAACAAAAATTCCCAAGGCATCTATGTCCACATGGAAAGATGTATTCCAATATGGGAATTGAAAAATAGGTGCTTGGGTTAGCTTCTCTTTGAGTTGTTCAAAGACATGTTACTAGTCAGAACCCAACTTAAATTATTCTATCTTGTGTGTCAACCTCTCTAATGGCGTTGCAATGTGTGCAAAGTCCTTTATGAATTTATGATAATATCCACAATGTCCTAAAAAGGCACGGACCTCTTTTTACTTTCATGGTTGTGTGAGATTGATGATTATTAAAATTTTCTTGGGGTCTACCAAGAGTCCATATATACAGACAATTTACCCTAATAAGGAATCAAATGGAGTAAGGGACACACATTTCCTCAAGTTTAAGGAAATTTATAACTATCATTAGTGCTCAAACATTAAGTGCAAGTTATCGCAGTGGTCTTTTACTAAACCATAGGTTGTTCAATTGTCCAGATATACCTAAAGAAACTTAAGTATAAAATCTTCAAAGCCAGTGACAACAATACATGAGAAAATTGCTGGTGCATTCGTCAATCCAAATGACATGACCATGTAAGCATATGATCCCCATTTGGTCACAATAGGGGTCTTTTGTATATCTTCTTCTACAATTCTGACTTGGTGGTAGCCAAAGAATCCATCCATAAAAGTATATATTTCCCTATCTTCCTCAACTTCTAGAATTTATTCTGTGAAGACGGATTGGGGAAGGGATCAATTATGCAAACAAAGTTCAAGGCGTAGTAATCCATGCAAATTATAATGCTCCCATATTTATTGAAGTTGATCACCATTGGGATTACCCATTCATATTATTCTATTGGAATGATTACTCATGTAACCAACATGTTGTCAAATTCTTGTTTTACCTTCATTCACAGGTTGGGGTTCATCCTCTACGAGCGCTTCCAGATTGGCTTATCCCCCTCTATTAATTTGATCTACATCTTCCCCAAGGATAAGTGTAGTCCCTTCATTTTTTGGTGGCCTTGGGGAAAGATGTCTTCATATTCACGTAACAACTCAATAATTTTGGTGATATTTGGTTCACTCCAATAATTACCTATGGTTGTCATCTTTGGATCCATCTCGTTACCAATGTTAATTTGTATGGAATTGAAAGGTTCATCTTGTGGCTGACTCTCTTGTTTATTTTTATCTATGAACCCTCGTGATCTATAAGAAACATCCACATGCAAATGATAATTATGGTATTCATTAGTTATTTGGCCCACAACTTTTTCATTTCCTCTTTGCACATAAATTTGTTGCTCCAATGTTACTTTCCCATGTCATTGGATATGTTGTCTTTATTATTTTTTGCAAATGTTTTAGCTAGCCCAAAACCTTCTCCTTATGTAGCACTAGAATTCTTGTCTTCTACAGGGGCATCATCTTATAGACACATAATCTATACACTTGGGTACATTTCTAGGTCCTAAAGCATACTAATGTATACATGATTCCTAAGCAAGAAAACTAGTGGTTGACAACTCCTTTTGGCATTTTTATCTATCCATTACATCCTGCACTTTATTGGTCTTACACATCTTACAGCTCTACCAACACTTGACTGATTTATCTTTTATGGCCTCAGACACTAGCGCCCAGTTAGGACAGAAGAGCCCAGGCACTCCTGTCCCTTCTAGGTGAACCTTGTCCTTCTCTTTCTTCTTCTTACTCTTTTGGGTCTCTTTTACTTCTTGGTCACCTTTTAGTACTTTGGGTTGGCCTTTTAGTTGTCAATTACGAAATTCAAACAAGGGAATCATATATATACTTAGTTACTTCTTCTAAATTAAGGGCCAAACACTATAAGCATTATCTATCACCACCTAAGCTTGCACAAAGGCACAAGAGAACTACAAAGCATACATCTAGCACATCCATACAAGGGACAAGGGTTGCATTGGTCTGCATACACAACATAGGAGGGGAGTTCATTCTATTCCATCACACACATTTTGCATACTTGGAACAATCTAGATCTAGCCCTCTATCATCGTGCAACTTGCACAAGGGAAACCTAGGGCATGGAAACATACACACACACAATGAAGAACTACATGGAGTTTGAGATGTAGTGCAATGCTCGGTCATAAGTTCACTCTTCGGGTGACCACCGGGGTCAGTCTGACTCCACATTTTGCATCTTTTTTATTAGATTTGATGTGGTTTGTGGACATGTGTAGGTACTAGACATATGTTTTACAAGTTACAGGTGTGATCAGAACCCTAATAGCGAAGTTAGAGTGACAAAGCAAATATTAGAGGGAAGACCTTCTGACCCAGAAAAAGTCAAAACACGAGCATATAAGTAGACACAAGTGCCCAGATCAGTCACTAGCACCTAGGGGGCTCATGTCCTCCCATGGGCACTTTTTTCCTACACATTTATGTACTTAAATATTCATTGAGCCATTGTGAAATTGTTCTCCAGTTCTGTTCTAGCATATACACAATCCAGATCACTCCCAGGTTGCACGAAATCAAATAATTCATCATCCCTCTCTCATTTTCTTAGGGATTTTACATTTTTGAATGCTTATTGCTTAAGGACATTACTATAGTTTATCACCTGAATATCATTTGTTATAGTAGTTACTCTGAAATAAGGTTTAATTAAAATTTAGATTAAATCATTTGGTGAACCCCAACTCGTGATCGACCACTCGGATCCTTGGTTTTTCCATATTATATCAGATTTTCCTTTACCTTAACCTCCAAACCCTAGATACATCAGGGTTTATATTTCCATCTATTATTTATCATACATCATGATATGCATAGTTCTTCCTAGGGTTTCATCCTTGGTCCAATCCTCTAGCATCACTTTCTAAGGCACTTATTTCAAAAATTACCTTTTCTTTCATATCATGGCCTCTAAAGTTCCTTAAGTCTCCTTGTATCAATTACTTCAAAAGCACCAGTTTGCAAAGATGCTCTCCAAAACTCCATACATATAATATACCTCCCTCTGTGATACGTCCACCTTCAAAAGTAAGTGCAATTTTCAATCGTCTCTCTGACCCTCCTATTAGTTCTGATAACACAAATAATCAATCCATCTTCGAGTCAATTCAAGCTTTACACCTTTTCTTTTTCAAAATAAATTTCAAGCTATGGAAACTAAGATTACATCCCTCACAGCTGAAATCCAACATCTCAAGGATGCTTTCTCATGCCCATGCTAGTTATCTTCTTCTACACCTCATCTTGATCCCATGTCTACTACATGTGCTCATACAAGTAAGGTCACAATATTACCACAACAAGACACCTCTCAAGTTTGATCAAAATGTTAGGCAACACGATATTCTCTCTAATCTCCTCAATCACCAGTTGATCACCTTGCCACCTACTCATTACTACCCTCCTTATCGGCTTACAAAATATCAAAGGTCAATCCATTTTGTAATTATCATAGAATTAATGGACATCATGACAATGATTTGTTATGATTTGGAACGAAGAATCGGGAAACTTGAGCATCAAGGCCTTATTTCATTTGCTACACAACATTCTTCCACATGCTCATGTCTAATTACCAAAACCCAATGGGCTCCCAAATATGATCCCTCTATGTCTAGCGAGCATCACACAATAGTCACTCATGTTCCTTCTCTAGTAATGTAAGAGTTACCACAAGCCCCATCTAAGGCCAAACCATCAAAGGAAGAACAACCAATTCCCTCACCACAAGTTGAGATCCCACACCAACTTCTTAATATTCTATTTACACTTCCTCCTTTTGATCTAGATAATGACTATGTTCCTGATTGGGACACATTTCAACATCCACCACCATGGCATGGTCTCTCTCACATCATCACATAGATCTCCATCTGCTTGCACACTCAGGGGGCATCTGAGCTTCCCCCTCATAGTCACATGTTCTAATTAACATTTGCCTATCCATACTACTCACATACACACCTATACCTTACTTTTGATGTGTAATTCAAGTTAATATTTGTAGTAGCACTTTCTCTTGTCTACACTATGAGACACACCTTGCTACATCTATTTATGATTATGGCTTCCCTTTATGACTCCTATGTCACTCAATACACACTTTAGTCCTCATGCTTACTTATGGATCCTTTTATTCATGATACACATACTGATTTATACATATGGTATACATCCTTTCATTCACTATACACAATCTGGATATTCTTGTTCACAATAATCACATCTATTTTCTAGGAGATCTTGATATACACATTTGGGGGGCTTCAGACTTCCCCCCTCATCACTTTCTTCCTATACCATTACTTCTTCCTATCTATAGAGCACAACACAGTTACTACTGCATACGCTATCAATCACACACAATACCTTTGTTACCCAATGAAATACTCATAGTTATCAAGGTTCATACATGACTATTGAGGGAGTGAAATTCTTAAATGAACCTCACATCATCTACTCTTACTATTGGTTTGTCTATATGTTACTGCATATGTGATTCACAATAAACACTTTCCAATAAATCTCTCACATTTCTGGTACACACATTGTACCATCATTACCCGATGACACACTCTTGTTCTATAATTCATACTTGACTGTTGACAGGAGCATTCCTAAATGAACCTCATATTCACACACATTCCACTTGGGGGCAACACGGAATCCCCTCATCTACACATCTTACACTATTGCAACACACCATCACTTTCACACAACATCTACACATCTTGGTTGCATTTACTCTTGTTAGCTCATACTATTTACATGTTGTACTTTGTTTCCTATGCTAGTTAGATACTTAGTATGTCATTATCTTCTTCCTATACACACATGCATGGATTCACTTGGTATCTTGAGGTGAATACAGGACTTTTACAGATTCTGTACATCGATGCATGATGCTCGACACTACTCTTTACCAGTCATGTTGTAGGCTCCTAGGGGCATCTACCTTTGCTACTCTCATACTCTACACATCACAGGTCTTATCATGCTTTAATATCTATTACTTCTTGTTACTATCACTTAATTATTCGCTAATATATACATGTTTTGACATACTACTTATCTTTCTAACATGCTAACGGGTGCTTCATGTGTAGCATTTTCCCTTGCAAGATTCTATACAACCATGGTTATCTGTTACTTCCTGTTTGCTATTATTTGTTATTGTTTGCGGGCTATGCCCTATGTTATGCTTGATCATTGTTTATTTATGGATGCTTCGGCCCTGATTGTCTTGTGACATTATGAACAATGTCCCATGTATGCAACCCACTTTTTGTGGTATCTCTCGTCTTCATAGTTGTTTGATACATTAGTATTCTATTACATGCTAGCTCTTTTACACTAACACTTGTTGCTAGTTTATCTTGTTTGCATGTGCCTTGGTTTCTACCATGCACATCCCCTACCCCTATGCAGGTATCTCAATATACAATATGCATATCAGTTTCAGGTCCTCTCATTTGGGCCGCATCCTCCTACATTCGTCACATGTACCCCAAATGAGGGGGAAACTATTGGGTGAACAAATCACCCTTCCAATAGACTCAGAGCTTACAGAATAGAACAACATAGTACATAATTGGAAAAGACACACAGTTACAGAGTGGTCTAGAATCAGACTTGGATCACAAACATAGAGTGGACACTAGTGCCCAGTATCAGACAAGAATGGTGGGCACTTGTGTCCCGCCTAGGTGCTTCTGTCTTGGGGAAAAATAGATAGTTTCTCAGTTCAACATAGTTTCCAGTAATTACAATATCTATACAATATCAGACACTTTCCTTCAGTTACATAATTCATTCAATCGACTACAATTGGTTACAATTTAGTTACAATTTGGTTACAAATCAGGACGTGCCAATCTGTAGTGGCACTTATCATTCAAGAAAGTGTCATGGAAGGAGAGAAAAACATAACCTCTCCCCAACACTCTTCTCTTGGCGTGAGATCACCTAAAAAACTCTCTTGGCGTGAGATCACCCAAAAAACTCACTCTTGGCATGCGATCACCCAAAAACCTCACCCTTTAGCAACAGGACACTCAAATTTGTGGCTCGAGCACTTTCTTGGTTAGGAATAGATCATCCCAACCTCATCAACAACATCTCAAAAGAAAATAGGACAACTTTCTATCATATACTCTCCCATACATCAGGTGCACTCTTTCCTTAGCTACTACTACTTTTACATACTCATACATATGTTACTATGATTTTTCATATACTAGGACTTTGACTACTCTTTTGCTCTTATTTTGTAGGTCCATCCTTACAAGCAACAAGAAGCAACTCACACCAATAAGCACAAGCTCCAACACAACTACTACATACAATTCACCCCTAGGGTCTACCTCCCTTTCCTAGTTTCCACGCCTCACATTATGATCACTTCACGCTTCACTTGTCCACTCGAGCACACTATCAAATACACTTCTCTACAGTTTACAAGGTACACATCTTCTATCTACTTTATGCTTATCAAGTATTCACTCAACAACATAAAGTGGGGGAAAATGTAGACACAAAATCTATGCACTTGGGTACATTTCTAGGTCCTAAAACATACTAATGTATACATGATTCCTAAGCAAGAAAACTAGTGGTTGATAACTCCTTTTGGCCTTTTGATTCTTTATCTCTTGCACTTTACTGGTCTTACACATCTTACAACTCTACCAACACTTGACTGATTTATCTTTTATGGCCTCAGACAAGAGTGCCCAGTTAGGACAAAAGTGCCCAGGTGCTCATGTCCCTTCTGGGCACCGTTGTCCTTCTCTTTCTTCTTCTTACTCTTTTAGGTCTCTTTTACTTCTTGGTCACCTTTTAGTACTTTGGGTCAGCCTTTTAGTTGTCAATTATGAAATTCAAACAAGGGAATCATATATATACTTAGTTACTTCTTCTAAATCAAGGGCCAAACACTATAAGCATTATCTATCATCACCTAAGCTTGCACAAAGGCACAAGAGCACTACAAAGCATACATCTAGCACACCCATACAAGGGACAAGGGTTGCATTGGTCTGCATACACAACATAGGAGGGGAGTTTATTCTATTCCATCACACACATTCTGCATACTTAGTACAATCTAGATCTAGTTTGCTATCATCGTGTAACTTGCACAAGGGAAACCTATGGGCACGAAACACACACACACACAGAAAGAACTACATGGAGTCTGAGATGTAGTGTAATGCTTGGTTGTAAGTTCACTCTTTGGGTGACCATCGAGGTCACTCTAACTCACCATTCTACATATTTTTTATTAGATTTGATGTGGTTTATGGACATGTGCAAGTAGACATTTGTTTTGCAGGTTACAGGTGTGATCAGAACCCTAACAGTGAAGTTAGAGTGACAAAATGAATATTGGAGTGAAGACCATTTTGACCTAAGAAAAGTTAGAACCTGAGCATCTAAGTGGACATTAGCACCCACATCGGTCACTAGCATCTGGGACGCTCATGTCCTCTTGTGAGCACTTTTTTCCATGTACATTTCTATACTTCTAAATATTCATCAAGCCATTATGACACTTTTCTCCATTCTATTCCATTAGATACATAGTCCAGATCATTCGTAAGTCACACAAAATCAACTAATTCATCTTCCTCTCTCATTTTCTTAGGGTTTTTACATTGTTACATGGTTATTGCTTGAAAATTATTATAGTTTACCATCTGAATATAGTTAATTATAGTAGTTGCTCTGAAATTAGATTTAATATAAATTAGATTAAATCACATCTCTAAATATCACATCTTTAATATGTTGAAGAACAGGAGCCATACGTGGAATTGTTGACACAAAGGAAAAAGTTTAAATGAATCCTTGAACCAAGCCTTCTCAAGAATGCAATTATCTCCGTAACTCATTACCGACATACCACATGTGTGCGCCCATACACGTAGTGTATGGTAAAATAGATATTTCCATAATAATTCACTAACCTGCGTAGTTGTCCATATCGCTACAAATTTATTAATGTCTTCTTTTGGGATAGCGATTCCACTATAGTTGGGATATATTCATGTGCTATTTGTTCATTCAAACTGATCCTTCTTAGTCTCTTTCACAACTTCCCATGTTAATAAATTGAGCCGATGTGTCATCCACCACATACTTGAGATTCCTTTAACCAAATAGTCTAAACAGTTCATTTATGCTTTATTTGTGCATATAGGTGTCCATGTCCTTAAGATAAACATGGATATCTTTGTTCCCACTAAAGCTCAGCGGGGGATGAGTATTCTCTATACTAATTTTTTGAATATTTTTGCAAATTTTCAAGGGTGCTTTGATAGTATTGCAGATTGTTGTGCGTTGAATCATTTCACGTTCTCTTCCTACTAGTTCATATGATCTATGTGCCCAATTCTCATAGGTAACACTTGTAGTGTTAGAGATTGACTAGTTGTCCCCCCATTTTAACTCTCCCTCCATTGTTGGCTCAAATGTTTATATCCTTGTATCCTGGATTATATATATATATATATATATATATATATTCTAAATCTTCATGCTTTTCTACAGTCTCCACATATGGTGTACTCTATTTAGGGTCCATGGGAAAAATGATGCATTGACCATCATTTTTTAAACTTACATATCATTTCTTAAATTGGATGTTAGCGTTATTGGCATAACACCATGGTCTTCCACATAGTGCTAGGAAATTATCCTATTTAGTGAGAGGCATGAATTTAAAATCTCCATGGAACTGTTGTCGCCAAATCACTGCACCCTCTGAATGACCAGAATGTGAACATGACGTTCAGTGTGATTGTGACACATGGGATCACCTCTCAAGCTGTGGGACTTGGGCTCGAGGTGAACCTCTAGAGAAGGTTGGCTTCCTCTTCCTAAACTAAGTGTTGTACTATCCTAGTGTGATAAAAAGGCTATCTAGTCCTATGCTAACATATTCAGGGGGTTTAGGGAAAGAGATTTATAGAAATGAAACTATACTAGGGATGGTGATGCACCAAATAAAGGGTGTTACCATAATTAGGAAGGGTTAATTTGAAGAGGGTGTGTGCACCACATGTAAACTTCACCTACTACAACTTAAAGAGGGTACAAGATACCACAGACTAAGAGACATGTGTTCCCTTTGTTAAACTTGATAAGAAAGCAATATATTAGTTTCCCAGTGAAGAAGGATGAACTCAAGAAGGGTGAATGGATACCACAACTCAACTGCATGTAATATTCCACCACTCGATAAGCACAGAACATCAAGAACTTGCAATAGAAATGTGAACTTGCACAGTGTACCTGCAAACATGAGAAAAGGCACAAAGAAGTATAGAATGATGAAAGGACCAAGATTAGTCACAAAACACACACTTTTATTGCTTCAATAACGTGTACAATGCATCATACATTCAGAAGAGGCAATAGTTTCCATTACAACCTTGAAGAGGAGGCTTGAAATTTCTCTCAACTCGGAAGAGAGAGGACTCTTGAAAATTGCACTTGCCTAAGATGTCTAACTTTCCAACCTATTCGACTTGTTGGAACTCCTTGGAATAAGACTCCAACTTACATTTATAGAACAATATGTGAGAGAGAAGAGGAAAGGTCATAATTACATTCATAAATTGAAGGTACATGATGCATTTATTACAGTTGGTTGAACCACTTTAGAAGGTTCCATCCTGTGTCATCAATACCTAGTTGACCTAGTCTCCTTAATTAATTAAAATAATAGTTAAATAAAATATTTAAATAATAATAATAAATATTATTATTAAAATATTTAAATAAAAAAATTAATTTAATTTAAAAATATGGTGGGCCCCTTGTTGAACGGATTGCAGTGGAGGGGTAGTTATGGAAAAAGGCCACAAAATAGCCCAACTCGGTGGTTGGCTCGCTGAGCCAACTCACCGAGTTAGGTCTGAGATCCTCCACAATGTGTACCGGCCGAGTCCACTGCCATCGTATTGACTGAGCTACTCCACTGTGACTGAGACCGAGCTTTCATTGAAACGAGCTTATTGCTGACTATGCGTGAGCTCCTTTGATATTGAGTGCCCAAGACCAACCGAGCTCCATCACCGACTCGGTGAGCTATATGTGTCAACGTCATGCTTGCTATTGAGCTCCACATGAAGTCACCAAACTCATTTGAATTGTGATCACCTTGAATCGAGATCAACCATCCTTTCCGCGAGCCGAGTCGTACCTCCACGAGCTCACCATTGAGCTCATCATTGATTCATCCTTCCAACTTCGACCATCGAACTCACTTGCAACCTCACACCAAACGACTCAGCCTCAGCTTGGCTCATTCTGAGTTTCATCCCTTGCATCGTATTAACCAAGCTTTGGATTCTTCTACATTGAGCTCTACCTCAAGATCATCACTGACTACTTTCTCATATACTCAACACCACCTGCCGAGTTGAGATCCTTTTACTTTCACCTCAGCAATGTTATCCTATTCTGTCGAGCTAGCTACTATCTTTCCATACCGAATGGGCCTAGTGAGTTGTCTTCAATGAGATGGCTAATGCATGTTAACTCTTCAAGCCCTCGAGCAACTCAGGTTCCACCTCGCCACTTTGTGAGAGATATCAAACCAATCGGTGAGGCTCTGCCTCGAGCCACCACTTGATTCAATCATCTTTCCTGTGTGTCATAGATCAAGCCTTTGAATACCTTACCAGTTACCCTTGGGCTCGAGCCCCATTCCTTGCCAACTCAAGCCTTGATACATTTAATAAACTGAGTCCAATCCTTGACTGGTGAGTTGCTCACCTATTGACTTGAAACTTCCCTCCTACGTAGGTAAATTCAATCCTGCCGCCTATGTAATCACGAGTCTTGGTTCGTTCCCCTAACTTGTGTCTCGTCACAATCATCTTTTGACCCGCATTGAGTCGACCTCCACGAGCCAACTTAATCATATGCCAATTCTACCATGCATTGATACATTCATGTGCAGGGATGATGCATAAGCCTCTGTAACATCAATTTGACCTATTCGAATGATTCAATTATTGAGCCGAACTATCAAATTTTCCCTATGACTTGCCATCTTAGATCCTCCTCTTCTACTCTCAAACTCATTCATAGCTCGACAGATACACTGTGACTTCTACATCGCCCATAAATCCTTATTCAGTTATGTTTAATATCTTGTGTATGAGCGTTATGGGATTGAACCAAACAAGCAAACCCATTTTCATGTCACCGGGGCCTTTGTGTTAAGCTCCTATATTCTAGCCACCAAAATTCACATCTTACATTGCATAGAGAGCTCAATGCTTAGACCCAGTCTCCCGATTCCTTAGCTAGTAGACTTGGGCTCTTCTTTCGCAAACAAACTCCCATATTTTACTCTAACACAACCACTTACTAACGACGTGGTCATGCATATACAACGTGCCCCGCTCAATCTAGAATGCATTATTTTGGCGAGCTGGCCCTTATCACCTGCTTTCCCAGGATGTTGTGGTTTGGAGCTCGACCACAACTTTTCCCACTTCCCCAGTCAGAGAAAATATGTTGGCTCGCCATCTCATCTTTTCCCCTTGGAAATGCTTCACCTTATTTCACACATGTGGAAGGCTTGCATTGGTTTGTCATTATGAAAATCCCAATCTTGGCAATGCTCACCCGAGTCTCCTATGCATGGAGTTCCTATTGTTGTATTTCTTAACTCGGGAGCACAAACAACACTTTGCCAATATCGACATGGCATTCTCCTTATGTGAGTCCACAATGGAAATATAGATTTGCGAGGTCACTTTGCCACTTTCTAACTTGGCTAGATGGCTCCTGATCCCCACTTTTGCACCAGCTCTTCGTGGAATTCATGAACTCGCCGCTGAGTTGTATGTATCTTACCATTTCCGAAAGTTTTAACTTGGCTCGCCAGACTTCTTGAATCATCGAGCTCCACCCTCCACCATGCGAGTGCCAATTCATTCAATCTTCTCACTGTGTAACTGTATCCCACGAGCTTTTTGCAAGTTCCTCTAAATGAGATTCCTCTTGTATTTTTCTTCATTGAACAATGCCAAGCTTGCGAGCTATTTTTTTGATTTTGATCTCTCTGAGCCGACACAACAACTCGGTCTCAAACTCATTGTGGCTCACATTTGTCTCGAGTATCTCTTGGGTTAGACTTTGCATGTTCTTCCTCTGTGTTCCTGAGCACTGATCCTAAGTCGAGCCACTCACTATATAAATCGATCACACAAAACTTTTCTCCACCAACCAAATCTACTATGACTTAAACTCTTGACCTAACTTAGACCACGATTGATCTCCTCAACCAAGGAAACATGAGCTTCTCATTCGACACAGCCATCTCCCGGCTTAGCCAAACAGCTCGCCGAACTCTGAGCCAGTCACACTTGACATAACCTAAACTCACCATGACACCTGAGTTACCCCCTTTACATTTTGTATCATGTCTGAAACCATGATATCCCTTCCTTCAGCACCGCTCAATGTATCGAGTCCAAATAGGAGTCCACGGAAATAAACTTGACTCACACCGTTCATATGTATAGCCCTAAACAGAGATGTCTTCCTATTTAATGTCAATTCAACCTCGCAGTAACTTAGTTTTCCATTCCTTTCCACGAGCTCATCACTCTAATGAACCAACTCACCTATGGATAATACTTGTATTTATCGACTCAACCCAAGCCATATTCGTGTCCCTGCCATGTTGATCCTCGACTATGGATACAAACTTCAAATTACCTGATCGCAGAGATTCTTATGATGGTTTGTCATGACATAATCTCCACCATGGTTGTGTTGGATCAAACTCCCCACTATGGCTCGAAACTCATAATTTTCCACCAGCTCAGCTTGATATTTCTTCATCCTCACGTCCTTCCTCTCTGATCTGCGCTTATCGGCATAGTCCCTCAACAGAACCGAGCTCTTTGCCACCATCAAGCTCTTTGATGTGATGAGCTATCTTTTGTGAACAATGCAACTCAAATGAGAAAATTTGGTTGTAAACCACTGAGTTAGCTCGGGTTACGTAGCGGTTCTCTTTCTGACCCGAGCCGAAAGGGTCACTGACATCAAGCTCAAACTCGAATTCCTTTGTCCATCAAGCCAACTTACGAGTTATAACTGATCTTGTTCTATTTTCCTTGGCCCTACTTGATTCCTCCATTCTGTAACGGCTCTTCGACCTCCATCTTACACTAGGCCTCAAAGATTAGCTCATCCAAGTGAGTTGTAACCGAGATTTCTAGGCTCCTCACGAGTTGAACATCATACTCGGCACCAATGCATTCTAAACCACCCAAGTCATGAGCCATTATCGATGTCACACCCATCACGAGCCTTCTGAGGACTCACCAAAACTTTACAACCTGGCTCTTCAAATTATCTCCTTGCCCAAGCGTGACTTCGTGCAACTCACTCGACCTCTAATTCTTGAGCTTTATGCTAAAAATATTCGACTCACTTGAGTTCATCTATAACTCACCCAAGTCTGAAATGGCTCGTTAGCTCGTGATTCGGTGGAGCCAAGCTCACAGGACCAAGCTATGTCTCAATTCCATCATGAGCTTATAACTCTTAGGCTTAATGTCTACTTCTGTGATGTGATATGGTCACATTGACCGTAAATATGATATCAACTCATTGAGTCACTCATTGGGCTGATCAATGAGTTAATTGAGTTCATAGAGACATGTTAAAGATTTTCAACATGATTAATCAATTATTTTAATCATTTTATCTTGATAATGACCAGAAGTGGGTCCTTGGAACTAACGTTTTCATTTTGAATGGAATAGGACCCCATTGTCCAATTTTGCCATGTGTGAAAAATTGGATAACAGGAACTTCACCCCCATAATACTGATTATTTCATTCTTCAAGACTCCAATAGGCAAAACCTATGTTTTTTTTAGCCATAAAGAAAACATGTGGGGATGTATATAATGCTAACCACCCCATCTTGTCCCAGAAATCTATTATGAGTAAATTAACTTCTGCACTTGTGTTAATCAAGATGTCATTAATGTTCCAACTGTCTATATAGGAATCAACAAGTATATCTCTTTCAAAACCCTCTGCCTTAGTTGATATAATATCCTACTTATGTGTTGACCTTTATTATTTTTGAAGTGCTAATTTTCTTATCTTATGAGTTAACCATTGACCTAGTAAGGGTAGTATACGTGATGTGTGCAACAAATGACATACCTCATGGAACTCATTTTTATGGATCCATTCATCCTCATAATACATTAACTTCTCACTGTGTAGTCTTTTCTTTCGTCTCCAAGAAATTATATTTCTCCTTGGATTTCTATGATCAAATATTTTTCCTTTTGAAGGACCTCCTTCTGCTGTTGACCATCAAGGAAGGGCTTTTTTGAATGGTTTTTGGTTGGTTGCACCTTGTTAGAAGGCACATATTGCATGCATATGGTTACGTGTGGTGTGACATGTACTTTAGCAGGTTTCCCCTCTATTGGTATAACTTTTAATTCATCCTCATTCCTGATAATGAGAGCAATTTTAATCATACATGTGCCCTTCTTACCTTTATCCTTCATTAACTTATATATATGTTGGAGCAATCTTCCACCATGTACTCCTTTTGACAATGTGCATAGAATGGGAAGGTTGGGAAATCACCTTGGTAATGGTCTTGTGATCCACCTTTATAACAAGCTTTGGGTAGATATCTACCACCTTTGTGCCCTCCTCGGCCTTTTCCATTCCTTCCATGATCATATTTACTGTGCTCTATAATGGTATCTTTGTAGTAGCTTGACGGAGTCCCAATGATCTAGCCTCATGAATTTTTTCAATGATGTGACAATCTAATGTATCATGAGTGTGTGCATCACATATATTACAATAGGAAGCTACTTTGGTCTGTTTGGCATGGTGTAGTAAGGGGTAGTTTTGCGCATTGTGGTTACCTTCACATATCTCATATGTTATAAGCATGACCTTCAAACTTTTGTATGGCCTTTCACCTCGCAACAATTACACCAAATACTAGTGTGCATTACGTGAGCAATATTCACTATTAAGTTCTCTAGTTTTGTTTCCATTGATGTAATCTATGCTTCCATGAATGGGCTCACACCGGTGTCAAGGATTCCTACTTCTTTGGCACACAAGGTTGTTTCCTAATGCGTCCTGTGGATTAGTGAAAGTATTGAGTGACAACGTGTGCCTAAATCGTAGTAAGAGTCCTCATATAAACCATTGTGCATGTTATGTAGGGTGTATTTCAAATGAGAGTTTTGAAATGTGCATCATATGCTCGTACACTCTTTGTGATATCTTTCTTGATTTATTTAAGCTCTGAAATACTTTGTTGCTCGAACTCTGGGATATCAAATTTTGTTAAAAATTCCACATTAAGTTGATTGTAATTCACTACAAATTGTGATGGGTTGTTCTTTCAATACCAGGTATGGGCATGCTGCAACAACGTAGTTGCAAACTACATTATCTTTTGTTTAGAGGAAGTGATACCTTTTTCTCGTTGTATCAGTTCACATTTGAGCACATGCTCTATTACATTATCAACCCCATGATACGTCAGTAAATGTAGAGATATTTTGTAGTATATATTTGGTGTAACTACGTATTGTGTAGTGTTCCTAACCCTACCCTGTATGGGGTTATTCGTTATAGGCACGACGTTCCCACTCTCACTTTCACTTGCAAGGTAGGAACTATTTCCCATAATTGGTTGTGTCTCTATATTCCCTTGTACCCATGTAATAACTGGTGTTATTGTATTGGTATTCATCATCCCAAATCATTGTGTTTTTAGTAGATTATGATTTAATGGTTATTGATTCGGTGTCATTTGAAATGATTGTAGCACATATGGTAAATTGCTATCTAAATTCTCCTTCTATTTAGCCTATTTGACTTCTTCATTATTGTCACTTTCTATCAAAAAATGTTCTAGATTAGGATCCTATCAACTTTATATCATCCTTCATCATCCTCTGAGTCCTGTAAATTCTCCCAGAATGATATTATACCTTCTTGTAGCTCCTCAAAATTATTGCTCTCTCCTTGCCTTAACCAATGTTGTTGGTCATCTCCTACAATTCTTATAGTTGAGTCGCGAAGCCACACTAGCTCTCTTTCCAATGACTTGGGCCTTTGCTATTAAAATTACTTCCTCCTAAGGGTATGGTCGTCTGGAGTATCCATAAATTCTTTCTGATCTCACCCTTTCCTTCCTATGTCTAATGTTTCCCACGTTGTGGGAATTTAGCCTTCTATGGGAAGGTTTCTATCCCCAGATTGATCATCATTTTCTTAATTTCTAATGATAGGTGTTGTAAGTATGATCGTCACAGATCTTATAGTGTGATTTGTCTACACAAGAGAAGATTGAGACTGAATATTTAAGAATGTAGCTTTTTAATGTGCCTTTCCACCAGTAGTCAACCTCGTGTATCTAGGTCATGTCGTATTGAGCTAGCTTTCTTGTACACACAATGGTTCACAAATGATTTCAACCCAAATTCCTATTTTTCCCAAAAAATAAGCAACTAACGATGAATATAGGTGTACTGAAAGCTTGTAGAAAAATGCATTTTATAATGAATCATAAAGATTATCCTCAATCCTCTTAGAGATAAATTCTTACAACCAGGGTAAAGTTATGTGAAAACATACTTAACAGTGTGTAGCCAAACTTTGATATTCTCTTGTGTTAAATGTTGCATCTTCTGGCCACTTCATTCTTTCATTTTGATGAGGGTCCCAGAAATGGAACCAAATTGTTGGAGTCTAGTGTCCTTCCACCCTATGCGCGTATAATTACTAGGTTTTTTGTGCACAAGTTCTTCCTCTCTTCATGCTGGCATATCAGGCCTAAAAAATTTATGAGCACACTCATCCAAAACATGAACATTTTCTGGGTCCCATCATAGTTAGTAAGAGTGAAGTAAAAGAAGTAATATATTTAGTTAATAATTAGCAATATAATAAAATTGTGCACACACCAACCATACTGCTCATATATTAATCATTTCACAATACAAGTTATGGCTATCTAGTAGCCCAAAATCCAAGTATAAATTCTTTACACCTTAGTCTACCAGCTCTCTCACACACCAGTACATCTCTCTATATATCCTTTTAAACTGGACCGCTTCATGTGTATTTATACTAGTGGGAACTTTTCCTTCACTAGTCTTACTAGGGCTAATAATAGCCTTTAAGTTTACAACTTTAGTTAACTATTACATCTAGTTAGTTGGCCAAATTATCCTTTCTCCACTTCCAACATGTGTTTCATGTTTCTCCTCCGCATAAGACGATACTATATTTAGCTTTATCCACACAGTTCTATCAACTTCATGTAGAAAATGAGAACTGAAGTTAAGTCCACTTTCAGATTTCATGTTTTGTCCTTGTTCCTATGATTTTTTGCATGTCCTCTCTTTTGATCTTATATTTTCTTGGACAATACTTCTTATGGATTACTTCTTATGGTTTCTTTTGCGCACCTTCATTGTTTTTTAGGCGCGCATACTTACCCTCTTTCTTCCTTGTGTGACCACTTCTTGTGTGCTCCTCTACTTGCTCCTCTACTTATATCTATGCATGTCTTTAAATAATTCATTCACACCTCCAAATAATAAATCATATATATATAAAGAATACTAAGTCCTCCACGACGTCAAAGAATAAAGAATAAGATAAACATGGGCCCAAAAATCTCCCTTGAAAATAATGTCCCTTGAAAATAATGTCTTTGATATTAACATTGGAAGCCTTATCAGTAACAATTAACAAGGCCTCAAACTTAGGCACATTATGTGCTCACTCAAAATCCATATTGTAAGAAAATTTAGATGTAGATCATTGTGAGTAATACAGCAAAACTCCACACCCACCATCATTGTGAGTAATACAGCAAAACTCCACACCCACCCCTTATTTTGAACACGATTCATCAAAAAAACAATCCATAAAATCAAAATTAACATTATTAACCCATACAGAACAATTGGAATCAATTTGATTTTCAAGAAAATAAGTATTTACCATAATTTTCTCTATGTCCACATCATATTACAACATCATATTACAATCCCTTTGTATATTTTCAATTAAGTGCATCATCGTTTATTCATGTTACAATTTAGTTGAATAGAACATGTTACAATTTAGTTGAATGTAGATCCATTTTATACTACATTTCTTGTGAATGGATGGTTGTTTCATAATTTCAATGCTAGACTCAAGAGCCTCTTGTAATATAATGTTAATGAATTTCATGGATGGGATGGGTATAAGTTTTCTCATGAGTCAAAATAATCAGATGAAGTATTTGTACTTTAATTTATAACAATTCCTCTTACAAATGTGGAAAGAAAAGGTACTCAAAATATTCCTCTAGAAACAATCAGAGGTTGAGAGGGATAAAATTATCAACACTAAGGGAGATCCAACCATTCACCAATGAATGAAGATAATGAAGTATTCCCATATCACTTAATCCAAATGAAATTTGAGGGGAACACAACATTTTCTTTGAAATAATAACATGAAATTGATCCTGAAGAAAACATAAGTAAAGATCCAAGAAAATGAGCATATACACATCCATGCAATTAGAAAGATCAAAGATACAAAAGGCTTCTATTTTTCTAATTAGATGATGTACTTGGATAAAATATATCTTGAGAATTCATCATTAGTTTCATATTAATTGTGCACTTTGTTAAATGAGAACCAATTTGGATACAAATTCACTTCAACAGAAAATGACCTGATAAAAAATCTACCAAAAATTACTTTCTAATATTTATAAATGTATTCCTGATACTACAACCATTGTAAATCTATTAAAGATATATTTCCAACATTAGAAAAATGAAGTTCCTAGTCAAATTTATGGTAAAAACCAAAGCTTTCTTACTGCATCTACACAAGTAAATATCTGCAAAAGATTTAAATTTTCAACTACAACCACATTTTATTTTTTCTCATTAGACCACATATCACACTTTTATTGGGTCTCTCGTTAACCCATGTTTGGGCCATGTGGCTCAATCTTGTTCCCTTTTTTCTTGATTTTTACCTCTTTATTTTCTCAAATTGTATGTGTACATGAACACTAGAATTTGTGCCCTATGTTGGGATTCCACTAGTTCACAACTGACCCATGATTGGGTTAGATGGCCCAAAAAAATGCCTTCATCTCCTGGGTATTTTAACCTACATGACTTCAACCTTAATCAAACAAACACCCATGATTGAGACATGTGGCCCAATCACATGTCACCAATCCTCTTAGGTCTTAACCAAAAATTATTGGCCCACTTGGTCCAATCATGTGCTCCCAATTGTCCCATGAATTAGAGACACATGATTAGGCCACATGGTCCAATAATGCATCCCTTATTCCTATTATCATTCAAAATATTTATCAACCATTTAATCCAACTCTCACCTAGGTAATTAAGTATATAGTATTGTGACATGTGGCATAATTATGTGTACTCAATTAAGTGGGTTTCTCAACCTCCAATCTTGACTTAATCAAATTCTCAACCTTTATGTGACTTGGAACTTAGTTGAACTACTAACATGACTCCTTTATGGATAGTCAACTCACTTGAGACAATTATTACTTCGTTAAAACGTACTCTAAGTAGAGTCTTTTCTCCACCTTATAAATGAAATATTTCTCTATTAGAATACCAAGTGTGGCATATTCCCAACAAATATAGGATAAATATTTTTATAGTAGGAAGGATCAACCATGGTTGATCTTGTCTATTAATCCTTTCTCAATGATCGACCATCATTGATCCCATTAGGTCATCACTTTTTTAAAAACGAGGAACTATTCCTAACTTTAAGCAAACATCTCAAAATGAACAAGGATGTACTTTGAACCACTTTCATTCCTACATGACTATTAATCATATTATGAAAATGAGTACCAAAATTTGAAAACATTGAATGGTCACCATGATGCTCATAATCATTATGAATAAGTATGAATCCATTTGTGAGATCATAAAAATTTATACTAGGGCACCTGAAATATAAGGGAACCATTTTGAGTACCAACATTGGTTATGAATATGGGCCATGTACCCCCTATGGGTACTTAGATATCTTATAAATCACGGTAAAATAAGATCAAATATTTCAAAAAAGGGGGATATAGATAGGGAGACTATATTCAACAATATGCATATAGATGAGAGGATTGTTATAACCAATTTAGTGGATTAAAACTTTAAATAAGAGTAGGGTTTACAACAGGGGAAACAAATTGATTCCTAGAAGACTATACAAAAACCAAAGATCCAACACCCAAACCAACAAAAAATTGAAAATAAAAAGGAAGCACATAGGAATATATGTGTATTATACAAAGGACTCAAAGTTGTGGTTGTAAGTGAAGAAATGTTTAAGGTTCCTACCATTGAAAAGAAACTACAACACATGATCATGAAGATCCTGCAAGAAGTGTTATCTATAATGCATATGTCTAAAATATATGGTCCATTCCATAGTGCATCAAATTTCCTAAGTTTTCCTTTTTCTTCATGTACATTGTCCAAAATTAAGGCCATATCACCTATCATAAAACCCTTTTCTATAGTTTTTTTAAACACTTTTTATTTTACTTTTAAAACTTATGCACCTCTCATATGACTACCTTCTAACTTCATCTATCTGGATAAATTTATTAATTATCTCAACATACGGGTCAATATTATCATAATTTATCTCTTGCAACAACTAAAAAAGTGGGGAGATCCAAATTTGTAGGCAATGTGGCATTCATATCATAAATTAACTGAAAATCACTCTTTCTTAGGGCTTTCCATGGACTATTCCTATCTACCTAGATAAAAATATCCACTTCTCTTCCCACTTTATCTTATTCATTTCAAGTGTCCTTCTCACAATTAGATCAAATTTTTATTGCTATACTCAACATATCCATTCCCTTGTGGATAGTACTTTGAAGAGTATGTAAAATTAGTGCTAATTTGATCACACATTTTCAATAGAGGGGAAAATCTAAAACACATGGCATTATCTGTTTCAATCTTACATGACACACCAAAGATAGTGATTATATTTTTCTGAAAAAAATCCATCATCACTTTGAGAGTTTCATTCTTTGTTGGGATAAACTCAACCCACTTTATAAAATAATTAGTTGCATCTAAAATCCATTTATGACTATAACTTGATTTGTCGCTTATTTCTCCAATAAAATGCTTACCCATTTATTAAATAGAGCTTTGGTGATTACTGGAACAAAGGAAGGACATACAATTTTTTTTTTACTCTACATGAAAAACATTAATAATGGTCACATCTTCTAACTAATTTTGTAATATATATTTAAACAATAAAGGGCACAAATGACCAACTTAAATAATTTTATGTACAATAACTTGTTAAAGTGTGTTTAAACACACTGAACATCAAAAAGGGAAATGCGTTTTAATTTTTTCTCCCATTCATTTTAGAAACCTTGTTAGAAATTTGGATTCAAGGTAAAAAAATACTCTAGGACATATAACTTTAGTTGGGAACTACATGACCAAGTGTTAACCTATGAAGGAATTGGTGTGTTTGGGAAAACCACCCATTAAATCCTGATTTATGGATATGAACTATGCTAATTTTGAATCTAGTTAAACCTAATGATATAATCCTAAGCTATTTTGGATTTCATAAAAAAATTAAAGGGAAGATAAGGTTAGGGAAGAAAATAAACTAGAATCTCTCTCTCTCTCTTCTCTCTCTCTATCATTAAGTAAAACCAACACCTTTTATCTCAATCAAACCACACATAAACCAAATAAAATGAGAAATAGTTTTAACTCAATTATTTATAAGCTTATAGAAATAAATCAAAAGTAACAATACACAAGAGGATTCACAATTATACATCATATAAATTGCAATTCATTCATAAATCATATATAAGAGGTTAATCATCTTAACTAACCAAGATAACTAGATTCCATACAAAAATAGAATAATTTCCACTTTCTAAAATCTCTAAATCACCTAATTATATTATATTGTAAAGCACATCTACAAGTCTAAGTGTAAGAAACATCAACTAATGAAATTGAGACTAAATAAATCTCAATCTCCTACCCTGCAAATTCAACTAAAATTAGAATTGCAAACTCTACTTAATAATAGAAAGAGATTTTTTGTCTAGGATAAAGACATGATAAACAATTGAAAACAGCTAAGAAACTCTTAAACACCATGTGAAGCTCCAAAATTCCTTCTCTTTATTGAATTCACTACCAAGATTATTTTACAATAAGGGTTGAGCATATTTATAAAGTAGCGGGACTCATTCAAATTATCTGCATGATTTTGGAACTCATAGAAAATAAAATCTAATCTAGAACTAAAATAGGGAAGCTAAAATTAAATTAAAGCTAATCAAAGATGTAACAATCTTATCATAGGAACATGCTCCCATAATTTGCAATAAATGACCTAAAATAGATATTCTAATTTTAAAACATTGAAAAAAAATCATTCTAATTCATCACAATCATTAGTTTCATATTACATGAAAATAACTCTAAAAAAACTCATAAATATATTACCCTTGTTTTTGCATGATTAATTTAAATTTGTAAACTTCTTGTCTTTATGTTTGTTGAGATTCTTGTGCATGTTTTTCCAAATTTGGTGATCATGGCTTAATTTAAACTCCAATTGGATTTTACCCTCCTCGTATATACATGATTGAATCTATCTCTACTAGAAATAACCCCAAATTTGTCTCTCTTGACTTATCCACTATTTATTTTTGTCCACTAGTTTCTTCGTAAAAAATATCTATGTTTTTTAACTCACAATCGCTTTCAACCTTAGTAAACTATTGGATTATTAATAAACCTTAATATTAACCTTTATGAATTTTCCTACCACATATTTCATAGCCACCACATCTTAACCTTTCACCTTAAATGCCATATATTATGACTTTTTCCTTTCTCAACTGACTAAGCTCTACATACTTTCCTCTTTGATTTAGATATTTCATTTTTTTAAAACTTTACTAAAATCCACATATGAATTTGTATATTCTCAAAGTGTTATATGCCTCTACTAGGCTTCTTAGAGGTGTATTGTTCCATATGAAGCATTAAAGAGAAAGGGAGCTGATTATTCGGAGGTATGTCACTGTGGATTGTGTCTTCTTGGTCTTAAGGTATGTATCAATGTTCTATGTTGTTGGTTAGTGATGGTTCATGTAATTGAAAGGAACGATAACCAGATCGTACCAAGCCAAGAACACAAATGCTAATCAAACACCACGATCTATAAGATAAAAACAATTCGCCAGAATAACTTTACATAAAACCTTTGCAAACAAATGAGCAGCAATATCATATATTATTATGGAACTCAATGCAATACGTTGAGAATGGGCCTTGCTTAAATATGCAAGGAATAACAATCTAAAAACCAGTTAAGGTCATAGATCAAGCCATAAATCAAGGAAATAACTAGTCATCAAAGAACTAGTCAAGACCATAGATTTAGGAGAGAACTAGACATCAAGGATCTAGTCAATACCATAGATCAAGGAAAGAACTAGTCAATACCATAGATCAAGGAAATAACTATACCTAACAAATAGATATTATCTCCTAATATCTAAATAAGATAAAAGAAATATCCACACACATAAGTGGGTGAGGATAAATACAATAAAGGTAGATAAAGTACCTAGGTGAACATGAGCTAAGGTAAATACCTACTCTAACAGTATTAAAAAGAGTGTAATTGGTCAAGGAGTCTTCCTAAAAAGTATACAATCATGCTCTGAGTCTGTGTCTGTAATGTGATGGGATTACGATAGTTGATGTCAATATAAAGTTTTGTCTTAGTCCTTTAAAGGCATGGTTACGATACTTGATTCAATATTTATCCATGTATGAATAATGAATTCCATAGTCCGAGACATCTTAGTAAGTTGGTGAATAAAGCTCAATGTCTAGTATGAGAAAAGGTATGTCATGAAAGGTCAAGTGTCTATAATGGAAGTTAAGGTTTGAGCCCAATTCGGAGTCATGTCATGAGGTCATGATAAGAGGAAAAAAGTATCTAGGCTTACATAAGAGTCAAGAAGTGTTACTTCATTGTTAAGAGTTGGGTAAGTTGACATCCTGGGATAAGTATAAGGTTTTTTTGGTTTGTTAAAGGTCCATTCTGTGGGTACTGACGAGCGTCGTTGGTTATCCCTTCGACATTTCATCAGTGTATCAAGCTGTGCCATGAAGGGCATATAGTCACTATCTCGGGTGATCCTGAGCCGTTCACTCACTGTCAGGCGTTGCATAGTTTCTCTCGTGCAGCCTATGAGTGCCCTTCCACAGATGTTGTCATCCCTCTTAAAATGGAAGCTATCAAGAATCAGGTGGACTCAGAATCGCTCACACCTTATAATCAGGACTTCCCTTCTTTGGTCAATCCTTTTACATCTTGGGAGGCTCCATCAACAAAATATGGCCTAGGAGAGCCATTTACTCTTGAACAAGCATTATTAATTTCAAACTTATCAGTGTCACCTAGGACACGGGGTAAGACTGCTATGTACCTTGGGATATGGTAATATAATATATATGGGTTGATGGAGATGCCAACATGTGGCACACATCCCCTTAGTTATATGTATGGGTTCACATGTGATATAATATTATAATATATATGGGTTGATGGAGATGCCGACATGTGGCACACATCCCCTTAGTTAGTTATATGGGCTCACATAGGAATTACTTATATTGGGTAATGGGTTGGCCTACATTGGGATTAGGTGTTACCCATCCTATTTAAAGGATGTGAGTATCACTTTGAGGGAGGTATGTATGAGTTGAGTCTTCTACTTGGTAGAGGTATATTGGAGGTGTCCCCCTCGAAGTGGATTCCCATCTTGGGAGATTGTGGAGTTACTCCTTCCTTAAGGAGCATTGTATGGTGGTGCCCTACCGTAAGGGTATTATTCTGAATATATTGCATATTAGGTCATCTTGGCCCCACATATATGTGGTGTTGTGTCATCTTTTGAATAATGATGAATTAGTAAATAATTTTTTTTGAGTTGTTGGCAATATATTAAACGGTGATACCACTGAAATTTCAGAATTGGTGGATATATTTTGACCGAGTTATTTTAGTTTTATTATTTTTCACTATTTTGCTCCACAAGCCGCAGTTTGAGGAATTTTCCTAAATTTTTTACATTTTCGGAAAGCTCTCAAAATTTTAGTAGGGGTTACTTCTTTGTGGTTTCAGATTTGAGGCTGAATGATTGACGAAATCATCAGGTAAAATATTGGTCAAAGGAGTAAGTTTGTGAAACCCTAATTTTTATGTATCATGGATATACCAATTTTCTATGGTAATGGGGAAATTGATGCAAAAAAATGGTGGATACAATTTAAACAAATGTATTTTGAAGAATGTTTAGTATGGACTAGTTTTTATCTTCATCTTGGTGGGAAAGCGCGACATTGGTATTCTTATTTGGATATAGATCTATTGGATTGGGATTGGGAGGAAATGGAGGATATTTTCTTAGCTAGATGGGAAACAAAAAAGAAACATATTTTTTATCAAGAAGAAGAATAAGAAGAAGAAGAAGAAGCAACAAAAGAAGAAGAAGAAGAAGAAGAAGAAGAAGAAGTTACATATGATAGTGCATCTCCAAAGAAGGAAGCTTCAATATTTCAGTTTGAAGGGTGTATTGAAAGAAAAAAGGTAATTGTTTCCATAAACCCTAGCATCAAATATAAATTCATCAATATGGTTGTAGCTCAAAATCTATAGGTGTAAGAAAAGCATATCAAGGAATCTCAAATGGATGGTAAGCAGATTCAATTTTTTGAAGATTTAAAGCTTTTTATGGATAAATATGTTTTACATTCAGATTTTATGCTTTAGATATGGATGGTATGGATATTGTTCTTGGATATCCTTAGTTAGAGAGCTTGGGAACAATTAATCTTAATGTACAAAAGAAATTCATGAAATTATGGTACAAGAGAAAGAAAATTACATTGCAAGATATCACACTTAGCAAAGAAAAAAGTAATGTAAAATTAGATCATGTAGATGAATTTGAAGATGGTGAAGAAGGGAATAAGGATGAATCAGAAGGAGAGGATGAAGAACAAAAAGTCACAAATAATTTCTCTACTCAAGAGAAAAAAGAAGTAACAAACAAGGTGGAAGAGGACAAGAAAGTTGAGGAAAAGGTTGATAAGGTTGAGTATACGAAGGTGGCACCATATCGACACCCACACCATCATGAGAGGAAAAAATCATGGAGACATGTTAGGACACACGAGGATAGAAATCCATATGGATATACAAGGAATCATAGGAATAATTTTGGCTACACATGGAATCAATGGAACAATAATTATATGACATGGAATCACAAGAATAATAATTATGGATATGCATGGATGCCGAGAAGGAACACATATGGACTAGTATGGAACCAAATGAGCACAATGGAATATGTAATCATGTTTGGAGCAGCATCACCCAGTAGGATTTCATATGGGTGGTTGGATGATCGATCATGGCGACAAGTGTGTAATAATTTAAAGTGCACTAATTATATGGCTTCTGCTTATGTTTCGGGGACGAAACATGTCAAAGAGGGAGGCAATGCTATGTACCTTGGGCTATGGTAATATAATATATATGGGTTGATGGAGATGCCGACATGTGGCACACATCCCCTTAGTTATATGTATGGGTTCACATGGGATATAATATTATAATGTATATGGTATCAGAGCATGTGTAACAACTTTAACTTCTTCTTCTTCTTGAAAAAAAATATGTTTCTTTTTTGTTTCCCATCTAGCTAAGAAAATATCCTCCATTTCCTCCCAATCCCAATCCAATAGATCTATATCCAAATAAGAATACCAATGTCGTGCTTTCCCACCAAGATGAAGATAAAAACTAACCCATACTAAAAATTCTTCAAAATATATTTGTTTAAATTGTATCCACCATTTTTTTGCATCAATTTCCCCATTACCATAGAAAATTGGTATATCCATGATGCATAAAAATTAGGGTTTCACAAACTTACTCCTTTGACCAATATTTTACCTGATGATTTCGTCAATCAGTCAGCCTCAAATATGAAACCAAAAAGAAGTAACCCCTACTAAAATTTTGAGAGCTTTCCGAAAATATAAAAAATTCAGGAAGATTCCTCAAATTGCGGCCTGTGGAGCAAAATAGTGAAAAATAATAAAACTAAAATAACTCGGTCAAAATAGATCCACAAATTTTGAAATTTCAGTGGTATCACTGTTTAATATATTTCCAGCTACTCAAAAAAAATTATTTACTAATTCATCATTATTCAGAAGATATATATGAAACCTTAGAATTAGGGTTTCAACCCTAAAATGGACACAACTTTTACAAAACAACTCCAAAAAATCTAAAATTGGGGGGGAAGATCACTTGAACTATGTATCCACTCCCCCCAAAAAAATCTGAAAAATGCCATGCCGATATCCAGATATAGACGAATCACCAACATTAGGGTTTCATCCCACAAATTGCCCGGATCACTGCTCTGATACCAAATGTAATGAACTGTTACACCAAAACCTCGAGGCGTTAGTGAAATCCACACATGAGGATCATAACATCCCACCATGCTTCCGTAGAGCCTGACTCGGGCTGGGTTTGCACCCGCACTCCCATACGTACGAGCCCCGCTTCACTGACATTTAGGCGCCCCATGGGCCCCGGCTACACGACGTAACCAACCGAGTGGGATTCAAACATGGGTGGTCACTCTGATACCACTTGATAAGAACCTTGCATATAATAAATCAATAAATTGCAGAAGATAACACAACACCACATATATGTGGGGCCAAGATGACCTAATATGCAATATATTTAGAATAATACCCTTAAGGTAGGGCACCACCATACAATGCTCCTTAAGGAAGGAGTAACTCCACAATCTCCCAAGATGGGAATCCACTTTAAGGGGGACACCTCCAATATACCTCTACCAAGAAGAAGACTCAACTCATACATACCTCCCTCATAATGATACTCACATCCTTTAAATAGGATGGGTAACACCTAATCCCAATGTAGGCCGACCCATTGCCCAATATAATTAATTCCTATGTGAGCCCATATAACTAAGGGGATGTGTGCCACATGTCGGCATCTCCATCAACCCATATACATTATAATATTATATCCCATGTGAACCCATACATATAACTAAGGGGATGTGTGCCACATGTTGGCATCTCCATCGACCCGTATATATTATATTACCATATCCCAAGGTACATAGCAGGTGCCCTACCTTAAGGGTATTATTCTGAATATATTGCATATTAGGTCATCTTGGCCCCACATATATGTGGTGTTGTGTTATCTTCTGCAATTTATTGATTTATTATATGCA
The DNA here is from genome assembly GCA_019776745.2 of Taxus chinensis. Lineage (NCBI taxonomy): Eukaryota > Viridiplantae > Streptophyta > Pinopsida > Cupressales > Taxaceae > Taxus > Taxus chinensis. The sequence continues at coordinate 667,024,020 of CM034148.1, forward strand.
AGGTTCTTATCAAATGCAATCATAAGGATTTATCATACCATGGATGAGGAAACCAAGGGATTCCCCTAGTAAAGGAATGCATAAATCAAATGAGAAAGAATATGAGAAAATCGGGTGTGTAATGTTGATAGGCATTTGTATGTCACTATGCAAAATGGTAAAGGACTCGTGAATGCCATAATATTTAGTAATGATAGAAATTTTAACGGTGTCAAGTTATAGAAAATTAGGATCCTCTATCATTGAGGTGGGTTTTGGTGCAATAATCATGAAAAAATTTGAGAGATAACTATTGGTCAAAAGAGAAAGAGTTGTTACTATGTCTTGAATAACCATGGTAGGAGTAATAAGGAGAATGGGAGAAATATCCATTATAGGGAGTGTAATGATTTGAGTAGGTGGTGGTGGAGGTATAATTATAGGATTAACTTATAATGGATATTTATAGTTGAAATATGGTCAATAAAATATAGAGTATAGTCACATGATATATTTTTAGGATCAAGGAGGATAAGTCTATTTAACTTGAGATTGAATTTATTCTTCTTAGTTAATTTTTTTTCCAATTTTCATATAATATATTTCACTCATTTTATTTGTATAGAGGATTCAAGAGAAGATTAGGACTTTGAGAATACTTGAAAGAAGTATGAAACCTACTAAATAAGAAAAATGCAAAATCATATGGGTGAGGTATGAAACCCTAGATTATGTGTAATATTAAAGTAAGAAACTTCACTAAAACTATAAAAACTAAATTTAGGTTTTTCTTCTATAAAATCATTAAACATTCGTGTGCATATGAGACAAGATCATATTATGATAAAATTAAACAAATATTTAGGGCCTAAATCATGTCCAAATTAGAATGGTTAATTATGATAGTACTGTAGATGATCTAAGGAAATTACAAATAGGATTAGAGAGGATTGCATTGATTTTGGATTGATATGCAATAAAAATCATTTTAGAGTGTGGTGAAAGGATGTGAAAGACACCTTCAAGAAATGTTGATAACATAGAAATGTGATTCTAAGTGTAGGATGTGGTCTCTTGTCTCAAAAAAAATCACCTAGGTGACTTTTTCATGTATAGAAGGCTTATATGTAATATATGATTTATTTGATTTAGATCTTATTTCTAAAATTTCATTCTTTTATGTTTTTAACTTCAATTCCTTATTTTGAAATTATTTGATTGTATTTGTACAAATTATTTGGTTCTTCTTCTTCTTTACTTGAGGAACTAAAAAGGGGTTGACACTATTTTGTTGAGTAGTACCCACCACACTTAATACTAATAATACGAAGAGGAATACAACCCTCATAGTTCCCCACATGATGTATAATTAAAACATGTGTATTGAAATATTTCTGATAACGAAGACCTTAATTAGTACCTTTGATGCTTGGAAATTCTCTTTGATGCGTGAGATGTAGCTTTATAAATTGCCTACGGAAAATGTGTATGATGTATGTATACTTAGAGATGGATGAATAGGCTTAAGACACTGATATAATGATTGAGTGCTTTTATGTGATCTCGTAGGTATTCTAAATATGTGAAAGGTAAGGACACTAAAATGAGTTATGTGATTGTGATTTTGTAGCTATTTATTGCGACAGTATTTTTGAATCAAATTACATTACATCACTAGGGGTAAATTTTGAATTTAGAAATATGACCATTATATATTTGAAGGAAAAAGTCATTGGATTAGGAAAAATTCATTTGATAGGATTTTTCTATCATATTTGACTTCGTTTGTGCATAGTGCACAAGACAAACTATCAGTTGGAGATAGTGGCAAGATATTCGAAGATTTGTTACATATATTCTCATAATGGACTTTTAAATTATAAATGGTGTATAATAGGGTGAACTATTTTCCAATAGTGTTTATTGAGAAAGACATGTATAAGAATTAGTCAATTTATTGCACAATGTTTTATGGGATAAGATAAATGTTAATGATTAATTTTTAAATTCCATATACTACAAATTTAGGTATCTATATATAGAAGTAAATGTAGAGTAATAGTATTTTGAAATTCACTATGATGTATTGGATGTGACTTCCTTGTTATAATAGTTTTGAATTTAAGAAAATAATCACTGATAGGCTTATTGGATCATCATTTGGGTTGTGCAAGTTGTGAAAATACAACATTTTAGCTAGTGTTGATACAAAATAGCTAAGAAGATATTTTCCAAAACATCGAATATATGTATAGACCCTAATGGTAAATGATAAAACCAAATTAATGAATAATAATTAAGAATGGTAAGAAAGATATTTACTAAAAATATTTGTTATGCCCAAAGTCTAGATGTGAAGAAAAGAATACTTTAATGTGACATGAAGGGACGCCCTTGTCATTTAATAGTTCCAACTTAGGAATATTAAATCTAGACAAAAGCTCTACTACATGGGGGTCTATTTGAGACATCATTTTGAGACATTAAATTCCTTTCATCGCTATCATTCATTACTCACCTCGACTTTCTATTTTCAAACCTTTTAATGTCAAAATAAAGAACTTGAATACTATGGCAGTTAAAAAGTAAAATCGATGCCTGAAAGATATTAAAGAGGGGTGATAATTTATGGATTCCCAATTATATAAAGGACTTCAATCAGGTTTGGTGTTCGCTCTCCTCGTATGGATGAAGGCAAGGACAAGTTTGTTAAGCACCCTTCCTCCTTACAGTAAATTCCTTTCCTTTGGATCACTGTGCCATGGTTTGTTTTGTGCTTCACACATGGAACGAGTATTAAAAGAAGACGAATGAGATTAATGGCCTTTTTTAATCCTCAGAGTTTCATGCCCTGATGTTTCCATTGGTTTGTAATGCATGTGATATGGACACAATATGGATGAATAATAGCAGAGGCCATGTTCTGTTAAAAGATCTTTTCAAGAATGCTAGTGGTGCACGATAAGAGAGGTTCCCACATATTTGAATTCCAAATGTGTTCTATTTTTTTACGTAGATGTTTATTTGAATAGTGATCCAGAGTATTCCAGCCCATTAATAATAAATGTAGTTCTGCAATTTTAAAGGTGTTCTATTTTATTTGTTTTAGGTATATTTCTATTTCAATAGCGAACTTGAGAATTTCATCCCATCAATAATATATGTATATACCCGCAAGTTTATCATGTGGGTATTTCAAGAAGAAGGTAACCCCCTAACTTAATAATTTTTGGATTAAAATCTATTAAAATTCCTAAGGTTTATGTTGTTATATTTTTTGTATTTGTTTGTAAGAAACAAGGGTATCATGATTTGGGCTTGGAAAAAATAGGAGGCACAGTTTGCCGATGTCATGAGAAGAAAGGCATGGCAATACCAACATTGTCCTAAAATTGGGTTGGAAACAATCCTCCAATTTTTTTTATAAAGAAACTATATATCCATCAAAGGAGATGCATATAAAATACATCTTTCTTTTTTGTTAGCATGTGGGTATTTCAAGAAGAAGGTAACCCTTAACTAAATGTTTTTTGGTTTCAAAATCTGTTCAAATTTCTAAGTGTAATGCTTTTTACCTTTTCTATTTGGTTTTAAGAAATTTTGGTTTGGAAAAAATAGGAGGCACAATTTTTGGATGGCATGAGAAGATAAGACATGGAAATGCCAACATTTCCCTAAAATAAGGTTGGAAACAATCCTCCAATTCCTCTTAAGGAAATTATATATCCCTCAAAGGAGATGCATATAAAATACATTTCTCTATTTTATTAGCAAGAGTTAGATCAGAGTGACTCAAATCTTTTTGAGATTTTTGCTTCAAACTTTATTTGTAAATTCTCTTTGTCATCCACTTTCGCAGTCAATGTATCTCTTTCTTTAATGGCTTTAACCAACCTCAATTACAAATCTCTCTTCATAAATACATATTGTTTTGTGGCATACCAAAAAAAATATGCTACATTTGTAAATACTTTTGGTTGTAAATAGCATCCATGAAAATGTTCTTAAAAAGGACCCACCCAAATTTTCCATCTTGGAAGGAGTATTGCATCATGTGGTTATGTGTATTTATTGCTAAGAGAGTGGAAACAACAACTAGCAATGGTAGGGTAGAGGGGACTATTATAGTTATGTAGTTGAGGAAAGAACATCTCCTCTCCACTCTCATGATTTTTTATCCCATTAAAATTTAGGGTTTTAATAGTTGGTATATGGAATAGAAATCACATACTTATATTTCCTCTTTAGATTTTATGCTCTTATTGAGACATTCCTTGCTTAGAGGTCTTCGTTTCAAATACCAATTCAAAATTTTTATATTGACTGCAATGTATTATGTTTCATTCATTTTTTAGAAATAATCTACCAAGAATGCTTTAATTTTAGGGAAAATGTAGCATTGGAGAGTATGCATGTCAATTACAATATCCTTATGATTAATATTCCAGTGCACTTCTATGTGGGTGTGGAAATATGTTAGCATTCAGGTGCCCTTATTATTAATATTACATTTCCCTTACATGAGGAGTTGAAACAATATGGGGAGTCATGGGTATTTTTATAACAATATTGGCATGATTTACATGCATATAATGTGCATATACTCATTTAATATATGTTTTCACCAAATAACCACAATCTAAATAGACAAATGATTTAACATTGTAGTGATATATACCCAAAATTAATAAATAGCCTGCAACATATTTATTTGTTATGGGTTTCCATTCTAGTGTTTGTAGTGTATTGAGTAGTTGAAATCATTTTTTTGCATATAATTAAATATTACTCTATGTATGGTAAAAATGATATTATCCCTGCAAATATTATTTGATCAATTGGGGTTAATTCTATTTTTTATTCTAGTATTAGTGGTGAAACAAAGAAAATCAAGAATTTATGTTCTTCTTCCTATTTTATAAAAAAAATGGCATAGACAACTTGAGCAATTGTTATTGAATTATTAAAGATGTGAGTGACTAATATTACATTTATGAGCCTAAGGTTTTGAATTACATTCTAATGACCAAAATAGAGAAAAATTATGCATGATTGATTAAACCTCTTGAATTTTGGGTGTCTTGTGATTTCAATTGATTTTTTTACTCTAACTTCATTTTTCACAAAGTTAGCCTGGTTCCACTTAAGTCTAATAAGGTAACAAGAATGGAAAAGTCTTTAGAATGAAGATCTATTAAATTTGGAAATCACTAATTTGGTTTGACAAGAGTGGTTAGGGGTTTGTAACATTGATCCTTGGAAAGGTTATATAGTTTTTTTCATGACAAGTCTATTTTTTTAACTGAGCTAAAATTGCGGTTATTGCACTTCTTAAAAATGAATGTGTAAATTTCATATAAGGGTTTAATGTGCATGGTCATTTAAATTATTTTCATCCTTTAATCTTACATAAAATAGATATGGAAAGTATTCACCTATATTCATATCTTTTGATGACTTGGGTTTATTTTTTATATTTTTGTTGCTATTGATTACAAATGAGTATTACTATGTGTTTTGTTTAACATATTTATACATCAAGTTATGGTGAAAGTAAAGAGCTATGTTATGTATTATATGGGACGAGTTTCAATTTTTTGATGGGTTGTTTTGTTTCTCAGATATATGTTTATATTCTTCTTCAGGGCCAAGGGATTCACATGAATGATTATTATTCTAGGAGAATGCATGTATTTTATTTGTTTTATATATTGATTTCCTTATGTAGATATTATTTTAATATTTTTTAGTTTTATGATTTAGAAAATATTCTGGTATCAATTTTAGATCCATGTGTATAGAGATCCCATCTATCCATTTTAAAGGGAAAAAAAAAATGCCCTGCTTCATTTATAAAAGAGCCCCTTATTATCCCATTCAATGATCTTGATATATGAATGAAACTGCAAGGCTAGAATAAACAATTAGACATGCTTTTCTTTAATGGACAGTCAATCTCATTTTCTTTTTCTTAGTTTCTCAACATTGTTTTTCATAAAAAACATGTAGTTGGTATTGATGCAGGAGCATCATGGAATTAGAAGCATAATGTGGTAAATCCTACTTTTCATATTTTGGAGTGGTTGGAACATGTTAATATCCTTAGATAGGCTTAGGAAGTCACTACAAGCAAGCCATAAGGTTTAAAATTTGGATTCTCTTCCTTTGTGTATTTCCCTCCAAGTAAGGTTTGAAATTGTAAAGACTTGAGAATGAAGAAATGTGACTTTTATAGAGTAATAAGGTAATTGTAATGAATGTGAGGGATCATATAGTTTTCCAAGTACATGGTTATAGGTCCTAAGTTATAGGGAAGTCACTAAATGTTTGAAAAGTTGTAAAATGTCTCAATATGTGGAGGATGGCATATGAAAATGTCATTATGTGTCATTAGAAAAATGTTAGGGTTGTGAAGAGCTAAGAGGGAGGATGAAAGATTGAATGAAGTAGTTTTGGAGGTGATTCTCTCAAGGAATGCAGAGTGAAAATTCAAGAAATTTGGGATTTTGTATGGAAAAACATGGTTTTTTTGTTACGTAATACACAATTTTTGATATGAGAACTCTATTCTTAGAACATCTATGCATTGACTTGTGATGTGTATTTCTTCCTTCTATGACTAATATCATTTATTCTATATTAAATTTGAGTTCACTATGTGTAAGATGTGGTAATAGGTGTGAATAATTTACATTCAAGTCCTATTGCAAGAGGAAGAAGACTCAGGTCACCAATGAGAATTTGAGTGATGGTAACTGTGATTTTTCTTGGAATAAGAGAATTATAGAGTTATTCATGCTAAGAAACATTATTGGAAATTTAATTCATGTGGTATATATACTATTCCATGGAAGAAACATTACAAGTAACCTATGTTGATTGATGAAATCAATGGAGAAGACTCATACTCTATCCTAACATTGGTAAGAATAATTCTTGTTTGTTGCATGCTGAGATATGTTAGTGCAAACATTGTAGTGAGATATGAATCAAGATTATGGTAGAAAAATAATAAGGAAGACTCCAAACCATAAAGAATCTCTACTTCATTCTTTTGTAAATAAATGTGTGAAAACCTTAAAACTCAATCTATACAAGCATGTATAGTCAAGAAACGTGAGGTATTTCAAAAATAGTGTGAATTTTTCTCCACTGTTAGCCTGGAAAAATTTATTAGAGGAAAATACATGTTTTAATGAAGTTTGGAGATTTGATGACAGAGGAAGAGAAATTTATGAATGTTTGAGCACTTCACGGGTTACACTGAGACCTACAACTAGGGCTTGAGGGGAAACTAGGTTTTGAGACCTTAAAATTCAAAATTTAAATTGAAACTTTGTAGAATGTATGTTGACATATCACCAAAGAGTATTTTGAAATAAATTTAGAGTTTTGTTTGTGGATATTCTAGGAATTCTTGACAGTTTGCTACAGTACCCTGTCTTAGTCATGTAAGGCTAATGTGAAGGGCATTTTAACAAAGGAACCCTACCATATTCTTAGAGTGAGCCAATGAAAATTATAGGAAGTGATGGAGGTATTAATGGGTGCTCATAAAATCCCTTATTGTTCTTTGGAACATCTTACTCATTAATATAATCTTGATGATTACTTTAGGAAGACCCGGTAAGGGTTTTTTCAAGATTACAAAAAGTGAAATATCATGAGCTATATATTGATCCAATCCCTACAAATTTAGGAGCATGTTGGTATATACTAAAGTGAACTAAAGAATCTTTTAGAGCCTTTTGAATACTTGTAGAAATATGAATGCATGGTTGGAGAAGAATATAGGACCTTAAGGGGCTTATAAAAGCAAGTTGAAGACAAGGAAGAAAATGCAAGGTTTTGAGCATAGTGCATGCATGGGGATGGATGACATAGCATTATAACAAGAGGAAGAATCAGGGTAAAGTGTGGAACAAAACCAAGTTCAAGTACTAGAACAATTTGGTTAAATTTTCTCAAGTCCATTTGTGGACAATAGGTGATCACAAGGTTGAAAAAGTAAATCTTTAATCAAGTTACTTGATTTTAGGGTTAGTGATGATCATGAGGGATTGGAATAGGATGATACAGTAGGGTATATGCCAAATTTGAAGTTTAGATAGTGCAAGGAGAAGCCAAAATTGTTTTCTAGAGTCAAATTGACCATTTGCAAGCTCATATAAACATGAAAGCTAATGGAATTAAGTGACTGATTTTGATTTTGTTTTGGTGAATGGATGAAATGGTCATGGTCAACTGCATCATGTGGTATCAAATCTAGGATAATTAATGTATTTTTGTGGCTAACAATAAAATTTTAAGTGTGAATGTGAGATTGTAGGTACAAAGGTGATTAACTAAAATTAACTAAATACGGGAAAGTATAATCATAGTTAATCTAATCTAGGAGGACATAAACACTATAAATAAATGCACTAAAGTAATATAGAGTAATTAAAAAATTAAAATAATGGAAATAAAACCCTAAAGTGCAAGAGTAAGGTGAGGATATAACTCAGCTGATTACAGGTGACTGTTGCAGAGTGTTGCAGGTATGACAGGAAATTCCAGAAGCATGAATGACTACACAAAGGTCTTGAAAAGGGTGGATATGGAAGTTATAAGTAGATTGGAGCACCCAGGAGGGTACTGGGGCACCCCGGGGTACCTTGGTATGTAAAAATTGGTGTCATGGTGATGCAGGAGCATCAAGGTTCAAAGCCTAATAAGGTCATATGAGACCAATATACATGTTTTCCTAGGTGTGTTTAAGTTCAATGTGTTGTAAAAACTACATACATGCTTGTAAAAGGGCAATAAGTGCTTGTAAAAGTTGAATTAGCTGTTATCACAAATCATATAAGGCTATGAAAGCCATGCCATCAGGTCATAGTTGTATTATACGGACTATAGGGGTCTATTTAGATAATATCTACTTGATTTCTATGTTGATGAGGTTGTTGAAGTTGTTGAGACAATCTAGGAGTCAGTTTAGGACTTAGTTAGACTCCATAATTAATCTAATAATCACCTTTTCATAGGTGATTTGTATTAGTTCAATGTAGAAAAGGGGTTCTTGAGTTTTGAAAATGGTGAATAAAGAATGTATGATGATTTGGTGAAGGAGATATACCTCTGTTTAATGAAAGTTGCATGTTTTCTATGGACTGTGCTTAAGTAAGCTACCTGGACAGTGGCCACGAAAACCTCAATGTCACTTTTATGATTTATTCCTCTTGACTGTTAACATGAGGAGGAACTACAGGTTATGTAGATTTCATTCATGATTTTTGCAAGGTTTGAAACAATGTAATTCAATTATTATTCTAATTTATTAGCTCTCAGGCCTGATTTAGGGCTTTCGATTATCTTCTAATTGCATGGTTGAAATTGTCTAAAAATTTCAAATTATCTTTGTCTATCCATGAGTTAGAAACCCCCCAAATTCCAATGTGAATGGTTACGTGTAGCTTGAGATCTACATGACTGTATTTTCAAACTTTAACAGTGAATGCACTGTGTACAAATTTAGGGAGAAGAAAATTTAGAATTTGGGATTCTTGTTGATTTTTATGTTTCTTACACTTGTATGGAAGTGGATTCATGAATGATTGACATGTTATAATGATCTTATGGGCATATGAAAAGAAATTTCCATCAATTATAAGGAAATCAGGATGTACATAGCCTTCTGGGACTGTAACACACTAATTTGGAGACCAATAAAGGGAGACGAGAAAAATATGATGTATGTAAGTTAGAAAACCACCTATCCAGGTATATTTGAGGTGTTTGAGTACTTCTAGAGAGAGTTCCATAATGAAATTGTCTTCATTTTGAATATGCATGACTGTATGAGCTGGTATGATTGTCCTAGAGTGAAGTAAAAGGTGTCAAGAAAGATAAATTGACCAAATTTCTATAGATCAGGTTATGGAATGTCATAAACACCTTGATTAGGGTATGAGAAGCCTAGTAAGCATGAAATCAAGCTATAAAAACCCTGCAATTGCTTATGTGGTCTTGAGTTGAATGTATAAGAGCCAAGAAAGACTATAAGAACTTAAGGGCAGAGTTCAAGAATCCACTTTGAAGACCATAACATAAGGGATCTAAGGCTTAGTTTGATGTCTTAAACATGTCAAATCAAATATGAATGGTCTTGGGGTTGCAATTGAGGAATGAATTTATGGTGAGACAAAGTACATGATAAGGGTACCTGAGAAGTATGTTGCTAAAGACCTTGTTGATCAGTCAGAACCTGACACTTAGTAAAGAAAATATAGAAGGTTTGTACGGGAGAGAAGAGTGCATTCAAATGTGCCAAAGTATCAGAAGGATCGTGCGCGAGCAATAGAAAAAGGTTTGGGACCTTAGCATTTTTCACGACAAGGATCTATTTTAAAAGATAGCGTGTGGAGCACTCAAACCGATTGGAGACTTGCACGTCACGCATTGGCTATTGTTGTAGGATCAGATACAAAGCACTTTGCATGGACACAGGCCGGAAATAAATCTACTACTGTCAGTTAACTAACAATAGTCTATTGTTAGCACACTTGCATGCATGGCTATTTTTGTAGCGGCGTGTGGCTAGTAATAGCATGCGACCTATTTTGGGATTAGATAAGCGGTGAAGGGAAAGTCCCCACCCTTGTATGTAGTAAACTATGTAGTAGATATATATATGCATACATGGAGATATAGTGAGATTATGTTGCTAAATCTGTTACGTGCATGAGCGTATACTACTGTTATTGTAATGAAGCGTTTGTGTACTTATTACATTTAATATAATGGGGATTATGGACTGGATCAAGGTGTTATCATGGTTATAGTTTAATATTGCATACTTGATTGCATTATGGTTATTTGTTAAGTCTGTTATTTTCTAGATCTAGATCTGATTATGCATCTGCTTGAAGAGTATAATAGCTGTAGATCTAAATGATTAAAGTCTTCATCATGCTAACAACCTGCAATAACAACCCTAAAGAGGGACCTAATGCCTTTGCACACTTCGGGTGAGTGCTCAGTCTAGGCTGAGTGATGTGTGTCAGTGCATCTAAGGTCTTATTGGGCTTGTATTACTGAATTCTAGACTCCATCATTGGTTCCGTTGTCGGGACCTATTTTTCAATTGTTTTTAGGATGGTTCATGATGAAGACATACCAGCTAACCTTAGCCAGTGTTGAAGAGTGGATACACAATTTGGAAGAAGAATACACACAACGGTTCAACACTCAATTTGAGTTTAACGCATGTGTGTGGGTGGAACAAAATCTGCATGACAGTTTATGTGAGAGCTTTTCATTATCTTTTCAGTAGAATTATACGAGTGGCTGATTGCACATGCATCTAAGTGGAATTAGAGGTACAGCACACTTGTTTGGACACATGAAGAATTTTAGGCCCTTTATGATGTTTGATCTAATCTGGACTTAAGTTGTGGATATGTGGTTCCGTGGCATTTTAAATAGTTATATCTTAGAGTACTCAATTTCCACTTATTCGTGCTCAGAGGTAACTGAATTCTAGTTTTTATGATATCCAAGGGGAACTTACCTACAAGTAATTCCACTGGAAATCAAGATCTTGATGGTAACTTTGAATTTGGAGAGTAAACCAATACATAACTAAACCCCACAATGCACGGGGATAGGAACAGGTTTTGGTGAAGGATGAAAAACCTAGTGGCAGAAAGGTAGAGAGAGGAAAGGTGACTTAAGTATAATGAGGCAGGCGGGAGGGAGATAGAGAAGCATTGTAACATTGTAGAAAGTATGGCATTGAGGAGAGAGATGGGATCGTGAACGATTTGAAGCTCACATAGAAGACATGGAGCCAGAGCATCAGGAACTTCCCCATCTTGGAAAACATGATAGGGATCCTTCCTCAGCCTCACGTAGAAGCACGCCAGCAGAGATGACCTAGGTTGCGGGCATGCATTTAAATCCGCCTGGCAACCTTGCCCTTGCGCTTGGTTTTCTAGAATCTAGTACAACAAACAATCAACAAGCTAATTCAAGTAGTGGGAGAGTAGGAGCGAGTCTTATAAGAGGCACAATGATGGCAACAAAAATGAATTTGTTGTTATATGGGAGTACCTTTTTGGGTGTATCATCAACACATAATACAAGCGCACCAATTTTCAGACTAACTTCTGGGAGTAGTAATGCTTCGCAGACTATCAAGGTATAGTTCAGTTCTACTATTGGGACATAGAGAAGTACATCTTCTGGTCCAACCCCAGCTATAGGTTCAGGATCAGGAGGCATAGGTAGCTCTAGTTCAGGTGGATCTGGTGGTTCTAGAGGTAGAGGAAACACAAGAGGTTTTTGGATCAGGTGGGCAAGGTCCGCACCAACCCCAGAGTATTTACATAGAAATGTCTCTTCACCTTCTATAGTATAGGGGCATAGAAGATGCTGCTAAACATGTGCATCTGTGTGAAATAATGTGGCGCGCAAAAAGGATTCACGGATTCTGAGCATAGGGCAAGCCAATTTGATACTACGTTACAAGGGCACGCACATAGCTGGTATAGAAAATTTGACCCTGATTAGACTTGCGTCGACTATCCAGCCTTGAAAGATGCATTCCTTAAGGAGTTTCACATGTCTGAGTTTGAGCAGAAGAGTATAAGTGCACTCAAAGATATTAAGCAAGGAACTACTGAGAGTGTTAGAGAGTATGATTCCCATTTTAAAATGGTATTATCTAAGCTATCTTATGATATACACGCAAGCCAACATGCACAATGGTTTGTTGGGGGTCTGATTACCCCTTTTAAAAGGGCACTATCACATAAGACATACAATGACCTGCACGAGGCATTGGAGGGTAGCCCTGTATGCTGAGGCCAGTTGGGAGTATTGACACTAGCGTTAGCCCATTATTAGAGGCACAACTTGCAACTATGGCAAATCAATTAGAGAAACTATTGACAAATTCAGCCCATGACACACGCTCAGGAATTTGGTGTACAGATTGTGAAGTAGAAGGTCACACCAAGGATAGTTTCCCCCGCATATCCATACGTTCATTGTTGTTAGACTATAAGATCTATCATTTAAATCATGATGCTAGCCACTGCCCTTTGTTACAGTGTGTGATAAGGAAGAATGAATCTTGCTATTATAAAATTTTCCGGTCCTCGACCCATGATACAGAAGATTGTAGATTGATTGGTCAGATCCATGATGGCATAGACATTGGTGTATGACAGACAAGTATAACTGATAATTCTAAAAACAATAATGAGCACCAGGATCGTGATCACAGTCAAGCGTGCTATGACGAGAATGAGGGGCATTTTGAAGGAGGTTGGGGAAGAGGTTGTAGTTATCGAGGTGGATATGGAGGATGAGGCCGTGGAGGAGAAAGAGGTGAGTTTCCTCATAGAACATGTTATACATGTGGATATCCTGACCACTATAGGCATGAAAGTCCCCAACATATTACATGTTCTTTCTGTGGAAAGAACCATAGCTATGAGGAGTGCCCGGACTTCTATAAGCATTTGAGTAAGCAACATAAATAAAAAACAAAGGTGCATGGATGGTTAGGATACAACACGCTATTGAAAATCAATGGATGCCTAAGTTAGAAGAAGAGTTCGAGGCATTGCAAGTAAAGATCATGACTTGCGGTGAGTCGACACGTGCTAGAGAAGCATTACAACAAAATCCTACCATTACTAAAGAGGAAGTTCTCAATGCACGATACCCATATCCTGCCCATCAAAAGGAGGTTTAATATGAAACCATGGAAGTTCTCAGGAATCTTCAGGGTGAGATACAATACTTAAAAGAGCAATCATGGAATATGGAGCAAAATAAAGTATTAGAGACGGTCCAAACTGATTTAGATGACTTAAGGGAAGTGTGTAAAATTTTGCGCCAGGAAAATATCATTCCACTGTTAGGAAGTTGGTTAAAAGGAAACGCTCCGCGCGCAAGTTTTGAGATTGGACAACAGATTTTGCATGTGAATCTTTCCCCTCATATCCTAGCTTATGACAAGGAAATCACTCTGAACGCTGTTATGGATGGGTGCTATTGAGTAATATACTGATTGATATAGGCGTGGAAGTCAATGTTCTTACCTTAGATGCATGGGTAAAAATGGGAAGACCCCCATTGCAGTCATCCTCTAACATATTATTCATGGCTAATCAGACTAAGGCCACTCCCATCAGAGTTTTGAAAGATGCATCCATTACCATACAAGGAACCAAGTTCATTGGAGACTTTGAATTTTTAGCGCTGGAAGAGTCAAATAGCTTCCCAGCTCTATTGGGGGCATCCTTGGTGCTATGCAAATAATGTTGATCTTCAGTTCAACAAGGGCTATATCAGTTTTGAAAACAAAGAGGAAAGAGTTATTATCCCTTTAACAGATGGAAAATGTGTGCCCTATGTTGAGCCCTTAAGTGAAGAAGATTTGAATAGGATTTATGTACGTGCCATCCGAGATCTAGAGATAATTGAGCCAACCAAAGAAGGACTAATTCAGTGGGAGGATGCACAGTCTGTTAGTGATACTACAAGTGTTGCTTGTGATAATTTGGGATCATAGCACTTATGAGTTGGTAGGGCATGAAGTAAAGAGCATATTTCTTAGAGGCATAAAACCACATTATGTTAGGAGGATAGGTAACAACTCGGTACCTTGTTACACAGGAGAAGGGGGTCCCATGGTATTCCTGTGCGCCATGGAAGAAAAAAGGATAGACCCACTGGAAAGAAGAAATATGCTAGCATATACACTACGTGGGATAACAACACACTGGTGGGTGGCCCACATGGATAATCTTGTAGGATGGAATGAAATTAGGATTGATCTTACTACTAGGTTCTTCAGGAGTAATGCACCTACTCAAATAAGTACTTATCATAGTAATCAACCTGTTTAACACCATGTTCAAAAGTGTGAGAGACTCTGGATAGAAGGGTACGAAGCTTTACCACCTTCGCTATGGGTGCATAGGTTTTATTCCACTTTACAAGGTTACACACGTGCTTGGTATATATATGCAGAACTCCATAGAGAAATTGGAAATTGGTAGAATTTAATCGTAGGAATGACCTAGACATTTGAATTCTTCTCTACAAAGCCTCTGGTGGAAGAAGCATTGAAATTTATCAAGTTCTTAACTATGGGGGATAGTGCCAAGGCTGAAGAACTCCTTCAAGAGTTATTAGATACAGAAGACTCAGGAGCGTGTCTTGATGAAGAACCAGAGGCCGATGCAACATTACTTCAACGTGCTTGCCTTGAGAAAGAGAAAGGAAAAATGGTCTACTTAGTGGATGACAAAGAAGTAGAAATTCTGGATGTAAACCATTCAACAGGGAGGCATGAGGTATTGGACAGTGTGGATAAGACCACGCGTGCCTATCATAAACCTATGAAGACAAAGTGGGGTGAATATTGGAACAGATACCGAGCTTAAGGAAGCCATAATTGGAGACTATTGGTCAAACTCTGAAGTGGCAAAAATCATAGAGTTACTAATTGGAAAAAATCATAGAGTTACTAAGGGATTACCAGGACTTGTTTCCTAGGGGGGTACCATGAACTTAAAGGCATGCATGAATCGTTAGGGGAGATGAAGATAAATCTTAAAGAGGGTGCGTGCCCAGTAAGAAAGAGACCCTACAGGATGAACCCCAATTTGCGTGAAAAGGTCAAAGAAGAGATTGATAAAATGTTGAAGTCTGGGATTATCAAGCCCCTTGATGATTCAGAATGGGTTAGTCCAATGGTGATCAGTATCAAGAAGGATGGACATGGATTAGGATATGCAAGGACTACAGGGAGTTGAATGTTACATGTGTAACTGATCCATTTCCTACGACCATTCACTAAGGAAATACTAGAAGGCCTTGTAGGACGTGAAATCTATTCATTTACAGATGGGTTCTCTGGGTATCATCAGGTTAGGATTGCCTAGGAGGATCAGGAAAAGAATACGTTTACTACTGAATGGGGTAGCTTCGCCTATACTGTAATGCCTTTTGGTCTTGAAAAATGTGCCTACTGTATTTTCATGCATAGTTGTTCAAGCATTCAAGGAATTTATTCACAACTTCTTATAGGTATATTTAGACGATTGGACAGTGTATGGATTAGTTAAGGATCATTGTGACAATATGCACTTAATGTTTGAAATATGTAGACAGTTGAGTATCTCTTTGAACATCAAGAAGTGCATATTTTCTACACCATTTGGGATACTTTTAGGACACATAATCTGCAAGGAGGGTTTATTGGTTGATTCGGCCAAGGTTGCAATCATTATAGGCCTAAGGGAGCCTACCAGTCAGAGTGAGGTGTGCATATTTTTGGGTCATACAGGATATTACAGAAATTTTTATTAAGGGATATGCCAAAGTTGTCACACCATTGGAAGAGTTACTGAAAGGGAAAGGTACGTTCTACTGGGGAGAACCACAATAGCACACATTCGAGACATTGAAGGAAAAACTTATACCATGTTTATTCTACATTTTCCTTCATGGGACTAACCATTTCATGTACATGTTGACGCCTCTGGCATGGCCATTGGTGTGGTGTTGGCTCAACCTGGAGAAGGTATTGTAGATCATCCTATCTGTTTTGCTAGTAGAAATATGACTCCTGCATAACAGAATTACACAACTATAGAGCGTGAAGCTTTGTCAATGATCTATGCGCTACATAAATTTTACCAGTACCTACTAGCTACACCATTCATCTTTTATACAGATCACATGAAATTGAAGTATTTGGTAAATAAACTTGTTTTACAAGGGCACATATGTCGATGGGTGCTCTTATTTCAAGAATTTGATTTCACAGTTGTGGTAAAACCAGGGAAAAGTAATTCTGGACCAGACCATCTATCAAGAATATAGTCAGGAGAAGAAGTCACATACAATTGAGGATACCATGCCAGATGCACAATTATACAGTTTACAATGAGTGCCATCAGAACTAAAGGACATTGTTGTCTTTCTACGAATAGAGATGACACCAGAAGGAATGAAATCCTTGGAGAAGAAACAACTTGCTATACGCATCACACCTTATATGTTAATTAGTGGTGACTTGCACAAATTGGGTTGAGATGAGGTATTGCGTCATTGTGTATTAGAACATGAGCACACATATATTATGGAAGAAGATCATAGGTGGTATTACAGGTGGCCACTATGTCAGGTGATGCCACTGCACGCAAGATTCTACTCATTGGATTATGGTGGGAGACCCTATATAAAGATTGTAAGGAATTTTGTAAGGCATGTGATCATTGTTAATGTCTTGGAAAACTAGGTCAATGAGATGAAATGCCTCTGAGACCTATTACTAGCGCCGAAGCCATTTGAGAAATGGGCTATAGATTTTATGGGTCCTATTTCACCAGCTGTGCACAGAACTGGATCATGCTACATCATAACTTACACAGACTATATGACAAGGTGGGAAGAAGCAACACCTACAAAGGACTATACAACAGCTACAACAACCCAGTTTCTATGGGAAAATATTATTACAAGGTATGAATGTCCTTTAAGTTTGACTAGTGATAGGGGCACACATTTTCTTAATGAGACAATCATAATTTTATTAGATGAGTTCATGATTACACACCATAAGACTACACCCTATCATCCTCAGGAAAATGGAACTGCTGAGGCTTTTAACAAAATTTTGAGCCAGACATTGACAAAAATATGTGATGTTGGAAGAAAGGATTGGGATGATAAAGTATATGCAGTACTTTGGGCATATTCGAACAACATATAAAAGGTTGAACAAAGCCACACCATTTCAGTTAGTGTTTGGCGCAGAAGCAATTCTTCCTATGGAATTTATGTTACCTTCTTTACATATTTGTGAGTGATGGAGGTCTAGTTGATGAGCAAGCTTTAGAAGAACATATTGAAAAGATAATTAAGCTGGATGAGCGACGAGCCATAGCACGTTGGAGTCAGAAGCAAGAAAAGGCCAGGCAGAAAGCATGACATGACAAAAACATAAGGGACAAGAAGTTTGAGATTGGATAAATGGTGCTTCTCTATGACTCTAAGTTCTTGTGCCATCCAGGCAAACTTAAGGTACATTGTTTGGGGCTGTATGTTATCACTTACATCCTTGCAACATAGGCACTTTCTAGTTAGAAGCACTTGATGGAACATGGCTACCTAGTTACTTCAATGGGAGTAGGCTGAAGCCCTACTATAAATAAGTCTTCTTGGTGTTTGTAATAAGGTAGTATTTCCATTTAGATTAGGTTTTCAAATTTTGCATTCCCTTAATGTGTTCCTTCTTTGTTGCTATGCTTTATCAATTTAGTTGGTGTGTTGTGGAATAAGCGCATTTTACGCGCTAGAGGCTAATTACTATTTGAATAATTTTTATGCACAGAGGACTGCACATACTTTTAGTGTGGGGGTGGTGGTTGGTATCTAGGTACAAGGCAATGTTGGAATTAAATGATGAAAGGAATAAGCTATTACGAGTGCTATTCAAGTCAAAGGATTGCTTCTAAAAAGTGACCAAAGATGGAGATGAATGAAGGGACAATATAATGCGAGGTAAGTGGATGCCATAACAACTACCAGTGGAAGGTGTAGTGACAAGGTACTTAGGTGCAAGGAAGTGTGCTGAAGAGAAGTTTATGACTAGATAGTAGGAAGGCATGCTAAGAGATTATAATTGGGGTGCGAAGATGTACCGTGTGGAATGAATGAAATTGTTCAATAAATGAGAGGACATTGGGTAGGTAAAGGAGCAATAAATGCATAATTTTTTTGAAAATTTATATAAGGATGGGATGTGAGTTCATTCTTACCATTGCGATTAAGAGAATTTGACAAGAGCTAAGTGCAAAGAGCCAAATAATAGTGTTGAGGTGCGAGGAGTGTGAAACCAGACGTGGAAAGGAATTTTGTGTGAAGGAGTGCGTTCCCACAAGAGAAGGGTTTGAGCAAAGCAGAAGTGTTACAAATGAGCTAGGGCACGTGGTTTCCACTAGTGCACAGAGATTTGAGCTACGGTTTGAGTTACACATTGCAGAAGTCAAAAGATGAGTATTTTCAGAGGATTGCAGGGTTGAAATGGCACCAAAGAAGGTAGTTGAAGTAGGAGTTAAGGGAAAGAAGAAGGTGTTCGTGGATGAAGAAGAAATGACCCCTGAGAGTCACATTAGGAAACAAAAAATAGTTAGCACTTGTTAAGCAGAATCACGAGGCCCTTACAACCACTCAGGAACCACACAGGCAAAGTTTGGATGATCTTGGAAAACTCATTACTTAGAAGATGGACTTGTTGGAAGGGAGAATGACTGGCATGTCCAACATTGTGTTGGTCTCACAAAATAAAAAAGGAGAGATTGTAAGAGATGAGTTGGAATCAATTATAGTGGATATTCCAGAGAAGGCAGAGGCCATGCTCAGTGAATGGCAGACATTAGAGGTATAAATAAAAGAGGAATTTCAAAAATTGATTATTCTGGTTGCAGAAGAAGAAACTGGAGGTTAAAAACATTCTTTCATTCATCCAATTTTTTTCTATTCTTCTATTCATATTCTTTGATTTGTTTTGGAGACAACCATTGCCAGGGCAACAATGCAACTAGTGTGGAGTAATGTTTATCAGTGATACTGTGGAACTTAGTACAGAAAATAAAGAAGGTTCGTGCAAAACAGTAAAGTGCATTCAAAGGCACGGAAGTATCGGAAAGGATCACGAGCGAGGAACATAAACAATTTCGGGACTTAGCCATTTTCACGACAAGGATCTATTTTTGGAGATAACGTGTAGAGCACTCAAACCGATTGGAGAATTATGTGTCATACATTGGCTATTTTTGGAGGATCAGCTACGAAGCACTTTGCATGGACACAGGATGGAAATAGATCTACTACTGTTAGTTAACTAACATTAGTCTATTGTTAGCACACTTGCATGTGTGGCTATTTTTGTAATGGCACATGGCTAGTAATAACATGTGACCTATTTTGGGATTAGATAAGTGGTGAAGTAAAATTCTCCACCCTTATAAGTATGTAGTAAACTATGTAGTAGATATATATATGCATACATGGAGATATAGTGAGATTATGCTGCTAAATCTGTTACGCGCATGAGCGTATACTACTGTTATTGTAATCAAGTGTCTGTGTACTTACCGCATTTAATATAATGGGGATTATGGAATAAATCAAGGTGTTATCATGGTTATAGTTCAATATTACATGCTTGATTGCATTATGGTTATCTGTTAAGTCTGTTATTTTCTAGATCTAGATTTGATTATGCACTGCTTGAAGAGTATAGTAGCTGTAGATCTGAATGATTAAAGTCTTCATCATGCTAACAACCTACAACAACAACCCTAAAGAGGGACCTAGTTCCTTTGTGTGCTTTGGGTGAGCGCTCAGTCTAGGCTAAGTGATTTTCTAGCGCATCTAGGGTCTTATTGGGCTTGTATTACTGAATTATGGGCTGCATCAGACCTTATAAGTGGACTTGTAGTTTGGGAAAATCTTGTTTGGTGAATACACAAGTCTTGTACATATTTTATGCATTGACTATGTGATCACACAATGATCACCTTTGACCACCATTGATAAGGTAGGCTCTTCTAATTATTTTCCTTCAAACATGAACATGCGTCAGGTCTCTTAAATGAACCTCATATGATGTAAACATAGGCTAAGGTGTATAGAAGCTGCATGTAAATCCTATTTTAGGATAACACAAGGTGTTTTGGAGTCTACTAAGGTGCATGGACCTTAGTTACTGATCCTCAAGCATGGGTTAGTGTGATTGGATATCTTGATGTTATGAAAAAACCATTATGATTGATAAACCTTCAAGCCCTCAATAGTATAAGGTCAAGTTCAAGCAAAAGTAAATTAAGCATATACCCCTGCACCACCTGGTTTCTGAAAAAGGTCATAACTTGATTCTTTCAGGGTCAGCAAATACCCTGTAATCTTTGTTTTCTGTCACACTAGATTTCCTAGATTGCACTGAATGTACGAAATATTATAAGAGAAAGAATGACCTGCAAAAGACCTAAAAGGAAGTATCAAAACCCTAAAAAATAAAAGATGCAAATAAATGGGTCAGATTGACCTCAACTGTCACAACAGTGGGCTTACTAAATTGAGCACTGCACTACATTTCAGACTTGGATGCAGTTTTGGTGTGTGTGCATATCGTGCCCTAGGTGCTCTTGTGATAGTTACACTATGTGAAGTAGCTAACAATAACTAAATGTAGAAAATGTAATAACATGTGTGCATGGAATAGAATAGAATCCCTTCCCCTATGAAGTGTGTTTTGATGCAAATCTCCTAGCCTTGATGTATGAAACTATGTGAATGCAAGTGATGTAATGGATGCAACTCTAGATTGAATGATAGTAGTAGATGATGCTAGGGCCCTCATTATGGTCCCATAGCTTTATATGTATAGGGTTCTCTTGATCTAATTTCGTAATTAATCCTGACATGGTTGACGAGGAAAAAGATAAGGATAAAAAATGACTAGAAGAGGCCCAAAAAGAGGAGGGAAAGTAGAAAAAGGATCGGGGCACCCCAAGTAGGACCAGGGCACCCGAGGTGCCCCGGTTTAGGCTAAAATGATGGGAAAGTACCGAAACAGACTGGGCATGTATATAAAAATGTTAGGGAATGATGAAATAAAAGTAAAAAAAGATGGCCAAAAGGTGGGATTAATTAGTACTTTCTTCACTCAAGATCCTTCTAAATAGTAGTATGAAACCAGGCTAAACAATGTATAAAGTGTATGATTTTATGACTACATTTTCCCCCACTTTATGTTGGTGATCCAAAATCTTGGTAACATAAAGTAGATAGAGATGCATACTTGATATCCATGTAGAGTGTAGTATAAAATGTGTCGAAGGACTAGACAAAAGTGTGGAATGATAAAAAGATGGAGGAGCGTGGAAACTATAGATGAAAAATGTGCATAGAAAAAGTGATGATAGTGAACCTAGGGTGGAACGTGTGTGTGTTGTTGCAGTGGGTAGTGTACCTACATGGTTAGTAAGGTGTTTTTCATAACAGAATGTTGTTATTTCCGTTTTCATTGTTGTTG
The DNA here is from genome assembly GCA_019776745.2 of Taxus chinensis. NCBI lineage: Eukaryota > Viridiplantae > Streptophyta > Pinopsida > Cupressales > Taxaceae > Taxus > Taxus chinensis. The sequence continues at coordinate 667,046,110 of CM034148.1, forward strand.
CCCCCAATTTGACTGCTTGTTTCTCATACGGTCGGACCTGCAAGGAGAAAAGGATCAAGTAGTCAAATATGTATGTATGTATGTAAAAATGCTATGTAAAATACACGTGTATAGAAATGTGTAAAATATGTAAATGTAAAATACGCAAAATGAAAAGTGTAAATGGAACATGTCCACCTGATCCATGTCAAGAGAAAGGGTGTAAAAGGATATCCTATACTTTTGTGATTTTTTTGGGCAATCTCACACTACCATGGCTGAAGAAGTGTAGGGAGGAAATGCTCTGTGTCCTCCAAGCTCCATCCACTTTTGCTGAAATGTGTGTGAAGAGATATGTATAGCGTCTTGGTTTTATGGGTGATCCGATGCCACTAGCCAAAGTAGTGTAGGTAAGAAAACCCACTGTAACCTCCAATCCTGTAACTACTTCCTAAAAATGCTAAGGACACCATGTACTATAAAATCCATTGTGTATGGGGTTCATAGATTGGTCTAAACCCACTTGTTATATGTAAACCCACAATGCCAAGGGTGGAAAGTGTAATCTACTGAACCTTTGTAGCTGCGATGTGTTAGTATGTAAACCCTCAAATGACACCCCTCTCTTTGGGGGTGCATGCAACTTTGTTGATAGGAGAATGCATCCCCAAAAGAGGACCAATTGCACTCTAAACTGTGTACCCCAGAAAGTGCTTGGTAGAAACAAAGGCACGTGTAAAGAAAACAATGCATACACATATAAAACATGTGTAACCTACATAGACAATGTAAAAACTACCAAGCATAGTAGTAAACATGCAAGAAGACAAGTAAGCCACAAAAATTAGGTTGTAGAAATGGGACATCAATCACGATGTCTCAAGGCATGCAAGGTCATCATGGACACAAATAACAAAAACTTTCCATGATAATGAATATTTGTAATCTTCCACACCTTTTTGGATGTCTTGTACTTTCTTCTCTACAAATTTATGTTTTTCTCTCTAAAGGAAACTTCTCTTAATTATCAATGAATTTTGTCTTTTAAAACCCTAGCTTTATGCTTATATATGCATCTACAATATTAGTGCGCTTTATCTATGCAATTATAACCATTAGATTCACTTTACAACTAAAGATAGATCTAATTCATGCAGCTTAATTATAATAGTCACACACAGGAAACTGATGCCAATTAGCCTTAACCAATACTGGTTAGCCCTAACTGATGGAGGTTCCTCCTTACCTGATCGATACTTGTCCTTAGGTGACCGATGGTGGTTCGTCAACCGACACCGATTACTATGTATTCCAACAAGTCTATAAAAGTATGCTAGTGAAGAAATTAAGCTCCACAACTCAGCAATCTCCCACTTGGAGATAAATTGTTGTACTATACCATATAACTTCTTTTTTTGATCATTTCCTTGGAATATTTCTACCTCCTCAAGTATCAAACTCAAATACCATCATAAGTTCAGTATAGCTCCAACTTCTCCTTTGCCAACGGATTCGTTATCATATCTGCATAGTTCTCCTTTGTATGAATTTTCTCCAAATTTAGTTGCCCATCCTCCAATACCTTCCATATGAAGTGATATCTTCACTAAATGTGTTTTTTTCTAGAATGAAACACCGAGTTCTTTTCCAGATGAATCACACTTTGACTATCACTGTACAGTCTACAATCCTCTTGCTCCTTTCCCAACTCTTCCATGAACTTGCTCATCCATATCATCTCCTTGCTAGCTTTTATAGCTGTAACATACTCAACCTCTATAGTTGACAGGGCCACAACCTTCTGCAATCTAGAAATCCAGCTAACTTTCATGCCACCTACTATGAAAACATATCCAGTGGTGCTCTTCTGCCATCCAAATCACCAGCCATGTCTGAATCCACATAGCCACGTAAAGAAGTATCCAGCCCTCCACAACATAAATGCATGCCGAATGTCCCTCTCAAATACCTGAGAATCCATCAAACTAATTTCCAATGCTCTTTACCTAGATTAGCCATAAATCTACTCACAACTCCCACTGCATGTGTAATGTATGTCTTGTACAAACCATAACGTACATCAAGCTCCTAACTGTTGAAGCATACATAACTCGTGCCATGTTCTCAAAATCCTTGTGTGATGTAGGAAACTGATATTTTCTCAATTTGAAGTGTCCATCCATAGGTGTACTTACGAGTTTTGAATTTTGCAAATTAAACCTTTCCATCACCTTATTGATATAATACTCCTGAGAAAAATACAACTTCTTATTCTTCCTGTCTCCGTAAATTTGCATACCAAGGATTCTCTTTGTAGATCCCAAATTATTTATTACAAATGTGTGAGCTAGCTTTTATTTAAGCTCACCAATGTCCCGCATACTAGATTCTACAGTAAGCATATCATCCACATACAATAAAAAATAATATAGCTCCCATTTCCAAGCATCTAGAAATAGACACAATGGTCAGATTCACATCTTAACTAACCATGCTCATGCATGAAAATATCAAACCTCATATACCATTGCCTTGGAGCTTACTTGAGCCCATATATGCTCTTTTTCAATCTGAACACAAGTTTCTCCTTACCCTTGACTTCATACGCAAGTGGTTGATTCATATAAATCTCTTCCTCTAAATCACCATGACAAAATTTCATCTCGATATAAAGTTTCTCTAAATGCAAATCCTCTACTGCAAATAAACTCATTACAGTACGAATAAAAGTCATTTTAACAACTAGAGAAAATATTTCACTAAAGTCAATACCTACTTTCTGTGTAAATCCATTTACTATAAGCCTTGCCTTGTATGTCTTCTGTCCACCCTCTTCTTCCTTGATCTTATAAACCCACTTGTTCTACAATGCTCTTTTACCTACTGGAAAATTAACCTAATTCCATGTCTGGTTCTGCTCTAAGGAGTCCATCTCCTCATCCATGCCATGCTCCCATTGCTTGTTGGATTTATCCTGCATTACTTCTTCAAATATATCTGGTTCACCACTATTAGTCAATAATAAATAAGACAAGGAAGGTGAACATATTTATGGAGGTCTACTTACCCTTTGTGACCTTCTCACTAAGATTTGGGGTGCCAAAGGTTCAATTTTCTCATCCTGTAGATTTGTATCTACTTCTGATAGTAACCGATGCTAGTCACATTCTGCCGACACCGGTTTGGATAACCGAATCTGGTATGACTCTTCTATAACCAACATCATTATAGGGGACCAATTCCGGTTAGGGGTAAATTGATACCAGTTACTGTGTAAACCTGTAGATGTCAATTTTAAATCCGAGAGTTCATTTTCATCCACAAACTTCTCCACTAGTTCACCTTTGGGTACCAAAACTTTATCCCTGTACATTCTCTTTTCATTCCAATCAATGTCATGACTCCTAATTATCTTAGAACTTTCTAAACCCCAAAAAGGGAATCCAAAATTACTAGAGCCATAACCAATGAAAGTAGATATTTTGGATTTAACATCTAATTTTTTTTCTATTTTCCTTATCAATATGTAAAAAATCTTCTAAGGTAAATAATCGAAGAAAAGAAAGATCTACCTCTTTTCCAGTCCAAGCTTATTTTGGTATTCCACCATTGAGTGCACTTGTAAGTTCCATGGTTAATCAAATAAATCGTTGTCTACTGCTTCCACCCAAAACTCTAAGGGCAATCTAGCATGTATCCTCATGCTTCTAGCTTGTTCCATAATTGTCTTGTTCATTGTCTCTGCAACACCATTAACTTGTGGTGTTCTAGGAACCATCCTTTCTCTACGTATTCTATTTACTAAAAAATAATCATTGAAAGTCTTATTGTAGTACTCACCACCATTGTTAGATCTAAGGGACTTTAACTTTGAATTTGATTTATTTTCCACAAGTGCTTTCCATCTTTTAAAAGTTTCAAAAACATCAAATTTATGATTAATGCAATAAAACCATACCTTTCTTGTGGCATCATCAATGAAAGTAACATATTATTGGGATCCTCCACAAGAAACTACCTGGGATAGTCCCCACACATCTGAGTGTACAAGCTCTAATTTATGCTTCTTCTTTGTTGCCCCAACTTTGAGAAGTCTCACTCTCTTGTGCTTTCCAAAAATAGAATACTCACAAAAATCAAGATATACACATTTCAGATATGATAACTTACCCTTTTCCTTTAAGATCTACATTCCCTTTTCACTCATATGGCCTAGCCAATTGTGTCACATGCTTGTATCTGAATTTGTAGTAGATAGAACAAAAAAGGAATCAATAATACAAGTAGATAAATGTTGAGCAGATGGAATATTGCGCTAAAGTGAAGACACATAAATGATGCATGTGCGGGAGCAAGGCACATTTAAATGCACAGAAAAATAGAAAAACAAGCATGTGCTAGAACACTTTGAATTCAGAACTTAGCCATTTTGTGGGTCTAGGTTATTTCTTGAGTTATGTTAGAATGTGTCGTATATTTTGTATACTGTATATCCAGGAGTACTGTACACCTCTTCCATGAGTGTTAGCAGGGGTTTGAGAGTATAGATATGTTATTTTTATCTATACGTATATATGGGTGGTGTTATAATCCATGAATTATGGGGAACCGTTATGGGTGTTTATTAGCCCATGGTTTTAGTGCCCATTGTATTGTAAAACCGCTTTGACAATTTCTTACTATTTTGCTTACAAATAGTTAGAGATACAGTAGGGTAAAGCAGAACTTGGAAGTACATTATTGTATTGTAAATGGTTACATTTTTTATTGATAAACACTTTTTTTTTACCAGAGCTATGAACCAGAGGGATTCTTGGGACCCCACCCATTATAGCCAATGTCTAGAGACAAGATATTACAATTAATCCAACCTAGATCATGACCAGTGAGCCCGCACCGATGATGTAATTTTTGCCACCACCATTTTTAGAGATACCAACCACTGTGAACACCAATGATGATGATGTAAAGTCCACCATCACCGAGAATAATCACTAGCTGTAACCACTTGTGATGCAACAACCGCCACCATCGATAACCACCCCGAAGGTCGCACCCATCGAGATTTAAACCTGGGTGGATCCAGTCACAACCGTTCGTCTTAACTGATCCACCCAAACCCCATTGACATTGTAAATGGTTAAGTTAATGCAATAAGAGAGAGAAGTTACTGTGCCGGATTTTTTCCCGAAAGGGTTTCCCAGGTTAAATCTTGTGTTTTGTCATTTGTTTTCTTTAATTATCTTGAATATTTTGTTCAATATAGCTTCTTGTTTACTAGTTTATTGGATTGATTCTCTTCAATTTAGCATGCTGGGCACACCAAGACATGAAGAATTATGGTCCATGAAATGGTATTTTAGGAACAAGAATCAACTAAGTGACATGCATAGTTTAGGTTAATAATAGGATTTCTACTCAGAGTTAACTATAAGAAGTCTATTGTTAGAGCACTTGCATGTTTTACATTCTTTTTGTAAAGGAGCATGGATATTATTAGCATGTGGGCTATTTTTAGATAGTGCATGGGTGGTGAAGGGAAATTCCCCACCCCTATATATATATGTATTGATTTACACGGTTTGGTGTGTTAGTTATTATAGAGTTATGTTGTTGGTTTTATCGCACACATGACTCTTGGAGATACCTTTATAATGTATGAAGCTTATGTGTTTTACAATATTTAATACAATGGATCATATTAGCTGGATAATGGTATTGAACATGACTGAAACTAGTTTTTGTATGGTAAATCTTGTTATAGTCATTGTTTAGTTCATCTTAGATATATTATAAGATTTAGATTTGGTTTATGCATTGTGGACTTTTTACTGTTAGTTATGAATCTGAATATACATATGCACTATCATGTTAACATTATATAAAAATAACTCTAAAGAGGAGCTTGGTGCCTTTGCACACTTGAGGTAAGCACTTAGCTCAGGCTAAGTGATGTGTCAGTGCGCTTGGGTCATTTACAGTGAATTTTAGGCTGCATCATTGGTTCCATTGCCAAGAGCTCTTTCTCAACTATTTTTCATGATGTTGCATGATGAAGATGTACTGGTTAACCTTAGAAAGTGTTGAAGAGTGGATAGTAGATCTAGAAGATGAATACACTCAGATATTCAACACTGGATCTGACTTTGATGCACATGTGTGGGTTGAGAAAAATCTGTATGACTACTTATATGAGAGCTTCTTTGCTATCTTTCCCATAGAACTATATGAGTGGCTGGTTGCTTATGTGTCTAAAAGGAATTGGAGGTTTCAAACACTTTTCTAGATGTAAGAATAATTTCAGGCTCTCTATGGTGTTGATCTAATTTAGACGTTCGTTGTGGATACTTGGTTCCGTGGTATTCTGAATAGCTATATTTTGGAGTACTCAATTTCTACCTACTCTTGTCCAGAGGTAGATGAGTTTCAATTTTTACGTTATCCTAGGGGATCATATCTACATGGAAACTGGTGATCAAGATCTTGATGGTAACCTTGAATCTAGAAGAGAATTCGATGGCTAGCTAAACCCCACCATGCGCGGGGGTAGGAGCAGGTGTGGTGAAAGATGGCGGACCTAACGGTAGAAAGGAAAAGAGAAGAAATACAACTTAAGTTCAATGAGGCGTGTGAGAGGGATTTAGAGAAGTAATTTGAAGCTACATAATGGATGGCATTGTGGAGAGAAATGGCTCGTGAAGGATTTGAAGCTCATGCAAAGGACATGGAACCAAAACATCTAGAACTCCCCCGTTTGGGAAAGTATGACATGGAACTCTCATTGGCCTCTTATGATAGCGCGCCAACAGAGACAACATGGCCTGCAGGTGCACATCTAAACCTACCTAGCGACCTAGCCCTTGTGCTTGGTTTTCTAGTTTCTAGTACAACCAATAGTCAACAAGCTATTTTGGGCAGTAGAGTAGAAAAAGGTAAAGTTTACTTATCAACATGTTCAGGAGTAAAAAAAATACATCTATGGTCGGGCATATGTCTCCCTTGTTATTTGGAGGTACGATTGGAGGTACATTTTTAGGCATGTCGTCGGGATAGAACACATGTGCATAAAACTTTGGACTCACATCTGGGGGTAGTGCAACTTCACATAATGTGGGAGTTCAGTTTAGCACCACTATTGGGACACAAGGAAGTGCATCATCTAGTTCAATTCGTGTTACAGGAGGATGATCAGGAGGCACAAGTGGCTCAGGATCTAGCAGATCTAGTGGATCTAGAGGTAAAAGTAACACACGAGGTTCTGGATCTGGTGGGCATGGTCCTCACCAACCACATAATATTTACATGGAGATGTCACTTTGTATCCCAAAGTATAGGGGAAAAGAAGATGCTACTGAGCATATCCATATGTGTGAGATACTATGTCGCGTGAAAGGAATTACAGCTTCAGAGTGAAAGGCTAGTCAGTTTGCAACTACTTTGCAGGGATGCACGCACAACTATTATAAGAAGTTTGATAATCAGACTTGTGTGGATTATATGGCGTTACAAGATACTTTCATTAAATAATTTAATATCCTTGAGTTCAAGCAGAAAAGTATAAGTGCGCTCAAGGATATCAAGCATGGCACTACTGAGAGTGTTTGGGAATATGATGCTCATTTATAAACACTTCTGTCTAAACCATCTTATGATATCCATGCAAGTCAGCATGCACAGTGGTTCATAGGAGGCATGATCACACCTTCTCACATAATACTTATACAGACCCATGCAAGGTGCTCGAAGTAGCTTTGCGTGCTTAGGTAGCCAGGAGCATAAACAATTGAGTGAGCCCATTCTTGGAAGATCATATTATAGCAATGGAAAAATAGTTAGAGAAACTATCAGCCAATACAACACATGAGACATGCACTGGAATTTGGTGCACAGATTGTGAAGTAGAAGTGAATACTAAGGATATTTTTCCTTGCAGATCAATGTGCTCCTTGTTGTTGGATTGTGAGATATGTCATTTAGACCATGATGTAAGTTGCTACCTATTATTATAACATGTGATAAGGAAGAATGTGTCCTGCTATTGTAAGATTTTTCGATCCACAACTCACAATATTGAATATTGTAGGTTGATTGATCATATCGATGATGCCATTGATATTGGTGTATGACAGATCAGAGTTACGAATAGCTCTAAGGATAAAAGTGAGCAACATGATCATGATCACACTCAAGGGCATTATGATCACAATGAAGGGAACTTTGAGGGAGGCTATGGTAGAGGTCGAGGATATTGTGGTGGATTCAGAGGCCAAGGTCGTGGCGGTGGATGAAGTGAGTTCCCTTGTGGAACATGTTATACGTTTGGATCCCCTAACCATTACAAGTGTGAGTTCAATCAGAACATTACTTGTTCTTTCTGCAGAAAGAATCAATACTATGAAGAGTTCCAAGACTTGTATGAACATTTGAGCAAGAAGCACAAACATGAGAACAAGGGCGCATGGATGGTTAGAATATAATGCGCAGTGGAAAACCAATGGATGTCGAAGTTAGCATCAGACCCTGAGATAGTACCTGTGAATATTTCTACTCGTGCTAAGGCTACACGCACCAGAGAAATGTTACAACAGAAGCCTACCATTACTAAGGAGGAGATTTTGCATGCAAAGTATCCAAACCCTACACATCAGAAAGAGGTTTACCAAGAAACCATGGAGGTACGCAGAGATCTGCATGGTGAGATATAATGTCTAAAGGAACAATATTGAAAGTTGGAACAGAAGAAGTCAACTAACATTCTCCAGTCGGATGTTAATGATCTAAAAGAATTATGTAAACTACTACGTCAGGAGAACATTAATCCGTTACTAGGGAGTTGGTTAAAAGGAAACACTCCATGTGCTGGTATTGAGAATATATGACAAATTTTTCCTCCTAATCTCCCTTCTCATAGTTTGGATTATGAAAAGGAGATCACTCTGAATGCTATTGTGGATGGATGGATTTTGAGTAGTATTTTGATTGACACAGGCATGAAAGATAATGTGTTTACTTTAGATGCATGGGTTCAGATGGGTAGACCTACATTGCAACCATATTCTAATGGAGTGTTTATGGCAAATTAGACTAAGGCCATGTAAATTGGAGCCTTAAAATAAGCATCAATCACCATACATGGGGCTAATTTCACTATATATTTTGAGGTTTTTACGCTTGCAGAAGTGAACAAATTCCCAGATCTACTTGGGCATCCTTGGTGTTATGAAAATAATGCTGATTCACATTTCAATAAGGGATATATCAATTTTTAGAAAAAAAAGGAGTGAGTTATTATCCCTTTTATAGATGAAAAATATACAGCTTATGTTGAGCCTTTAAGTGAAGAAGACCCGAACAAAATTTATGTGCACACCATTCGAGATCCATAAGTATTTGAGCCATCTAAGGAATGAATTCTCTAGTGGGATGATGCACAGTCCATCAGTAATACTACAAGTATTTCCTGTGATAATTGGGCACATGGAACTTATGAGATGGTTGGGCATGAGGTAAGAAGCACAGCTGCGTGCGTAAGTAAGTCACGTTATGTTAGGCGGTTAGGCAACAACATTGTACCTTAGTACACTGGTGAAGGAAACCCTAAGGTAATCCTGTGAGCCATAGAATTATAATGGAAGGATCAAGTGGATACAAGGAGCATGTTATTTTATACCCTAGGCATGACAGTAGCGCACTGGTGGATGGTTCATAGGGATAATCTCATATAATGGAGAGAGGTGAGAATTTCCCTGCCAGCAAGATTTCTCAGAAGTAATGCACCTACTCAAATATGTGAATATCATGGTAATAATCCTTTTCAGCACCATGTTCAGCAGTGTGAAAGAATCTAGATAGAGGGATAGGAATTTTTACCACCTTTGTTGTGGGTGCATAAACTTTATTTCACCTTGAGAGGATGCGTGTGCACATGGTATGTTTATGCAGAGTTGAATATAGAGACCTGAAATTGGTAAGAATTGACTGCATGTATGATCCAAAATTTTGACTACTTCTTCACTAAACCTCTGGTGAAAGAGGCATTATAGGTTATGAAGTGTTTGAGTATGGGAGATAGTGCAAACGCTGAATAACTCATTCAAGAGTTATTTGGTCAGTTAGACCTAGAAGCACGTTTTGACGAAGTAGATGAAACATATGCAGAATTGCTTGAGCGCACTTTTCTAGAGAAGGAGAAAGGAAATATGGTCTACATGGTGGATGATGAAGAAGTGGAAAATTTGGACATAGATCATTTAAAGGGTACGTTTGAGGTCTTAGATAGTATGGATGAGAAAGTGCGCACCTAATATGAACTTATGAAGACAAAGAAAATGAACATTGGAACGTATGCTAAACCTAAGAAGGCCATAATTGGAGATTACTGGTCTGGCTCTGAAGTGGCTAAGATAATTAAAAGGCTACGTGATTTCCTGGACTTGTTTCCTAGAGGCTACCATGAGTTGAAAGGAGTCCATGAATATTTAGGTGTGATGAAAATAAAATTAAAGGAAGGTGTGCACCCAGTTAGGAAGAGACCTTACAGGATGAACCCTAACTTGCGCATAAAAGTTAAAGAAGAAATTGACAAGATGTTGAACTTTGGCATCATTGAGCACATAGAGTAATTAGAGTGGTTTAATCCCATGATAATCAACATAAAGAAAGATGGAAAAATTATAATTTGTGTGGACTTCAAGGAGCTGAATGTTACATGTGTGATTGATCCTTTCCTGACACCATTCATTGAAGAAATATTGGAAGGTGTTGTAGGGCACGAAATTTAAAATTTTACAGATGGATTTTATGGGTATCATCAAGTAAGGATTGCTGAATAAGATCAAGAGAAGAAAAATTTCACCATTGAATGGGGAAGTTTTGCATACACGGTGATGCCCTTTGGATTGAAGAATGCCCCTGCAATATTTTTGTGCATTGTTGTTCAAGCATTCCAAGATTTTATTCGCAAATTCTTGTAGGTATACTTGGATAACTGGACCATATATGGGATTCTTAAGGATCATTATGAAAAATTGAGGTTAATGTTTGAGAGGTGCATATAGTTAAGCATATCTTTAAGTATCAGGAGGTACATATTTGCTACACCTTTTGGAACTCTGCTAGGGCATATCATCTGCAAGGAAGGTTTGTTAGTATATCCATCTAAGGTTGTAGTCATTTTAGGCTTGGAGGAAGCCACTAGTGAGAGTGAGGTGCACAGATTCTTGGGCCACACAAGGTATTATAGAAAATTTATCAAAGGATATGTGAAAATTTCCGCACCCCTGGAGGAGTTATTAACAGGTAAAGGTAAGTTCTATTGGGAAGAATGTTAGGAAATAAGGAATAAAATATGTGGAATAATCCCTCATAGAATTGCAACAGTAGAAACTAATATGCAGAAAATATTACAGATCTCAAATAAAAGTGCAGAATAAAATAACACAACACAAAGAGACAATATTTAACGTGGTTCACCCAATTTGGGATATGTCCACCAAGAATCACTTGCTCAGATTTTATTACAAGCCACCGCTCTCTCAATACAATACCCAAATCTATTTGGAGCTATGCTCAACAAACTCTACAGAATTCACACCTGAATTCAAAACACATCTGCAATGTTACTATCTTTCTACCATATGCATAAAACCATATAAATAGACAACTACTTAAGAAGTTTTATAAAACTGTGGGTATCAAAACCATGGGCCAAAATTGTCCCATAAACCTATGGGTCAAAATCCCACCCATATGAGAAAAACATGTTTCCCGGTATATCAGGCACGTTTTAAGGCCAATTTTTTTTTTCTCGGGGGCTACACCCCTGAACCCCAGCAAGACAACATGGAAATTGTACAGTACTCTTAGTGTACAATCTTCAACACTTTCACACATGAAAATAGGCTCCACAACCTAACAATCTCCCACTTGGAGACTAGTTTTCCTCTGAGCAAGCTTCTCAACCCTTCACTAGTTTTCGTGAAGACCAACCAAAGCTGAACACAACTTCAATTTTTCCCTTGTGACCACCTTGGTCATCATGTCTACAAGATTCTTACTGGTATGAATCTTCTCCAACTTCAAATTCTCTTCCTCTAAAGTTGTCCTAATGAAATGGTACCTTAACTGTATATGCTTCGTCCTAGAGTGGAAAGTAGAGTTCTTAGCTAGGTGTATAGCACTCTGACTATCACTATGCATCTTTCCTTCCTCCTGCTTATGCCCCAACTCCTCAAGCAATTGTTGTAACCAAATCATTTCTTTTCTTGCCTCTGTGGCAGCAACATACTCAGCCTCTGTGGTTGACAAAGCCACCAGCTTTTGTAGTTGTGAAATCCAACTCACTGTTATCCCACCTACAGTGTAAACATAACCTGTAATGCTCCTCCTGCTGTCTACATCTCCAGCCATATCTGAATCTACATAACCACACAAAGTGGTGTCTGATCCACTGTAGCACAAAACTGTCCCCATGGTCCCTCTCAAATACCGAAGGATCCACTTTACTGCCTACCAGTGATCTCTACCTAGATCACTCATAAATCTACTCACCGCTCCCACTGCATGGGAAATATCAGGCCTGGTGCACACCATGGCATACATCAAACTGCCAACCACTGATGAGTAAGGTACCTTGGACATCTAGTTTCTCTCTTGCTCTATCTTGGGACACTGCTCCTTTGATAACTTGAAATGGCATGCCAAAGGAGTCCCAACCAGTTTAGCATCCTGCATATTAAACCTATCCAAGACCTTCTTAATGTAATCTTCCTGAGATAAAGTCAGCTTCTGTTCCTTCCTATCCTGAGATATCCTCATACCAAGGATTTTTTTGGCTGCCCCCAAATCCTTCATAGTAAAGGATTCACTTAGCTGCTTCTTGAGTACTTTTATTTCCTGCATGTTTTTACCTGCAACCAACATGTCATCCACATATAGACACAGGATAATATAACTGCCATCCTCAAATTTCTTTGTATACACACAATGGTCAGAATGACATCTAATATAACCTTGCTCCATCATGAAGCTATCAAATTTCTTATACCATTGACGTGGAGCTTGTTTCAAGCCATACAAGCTCTTCTTTAGTTTGCACACCATCTCCTCTTTACCTTTGACCTCATAGCCCTCTGGTTGCTGCATATATAGTTCCTCCTCCAAATCACCATGGAGAAATGTAGTCTTTACATCAAGTTGTTCTAAGTGCAAGTCTTCTGCTGCAACTATTCCTAGAACAGTTCTAATAGAAGTCATTTTTACTACAGGAGAAAAAATCTCATCAAAATCTATACCTTTTTTCTGTGCAAACCCCTTGACCACCAACCGAGCCTTGTATCTTTTCTTGCCTCCTTCTTCCTCTTTGACTCTGAACACCCACTTGTTCTGTAATGCTCTTTTTCCTTCAGGTAGCTTCACCAAATCCCATGTCTGGTTCTCCATGAGAGCTTGATGCTCCTCATCCATGGCTTGCTCCCACTTCTTCCTGGCATCTACCTGCATTGCTTCATCAAAGCTCTCTGGCTCTCCACTATCAGTGAGTAATAAATAATAAAGAGAAGGAGAAAAATGTTCAGGTTCTCTTCTTACCCTAGAAGACCTCCTCAATATAGGAGTTTGGGGTTCCTGTTGAGGAGGTTCCTGAACTGATTCATGTGTCACTTTCCCATCCAGAAGATCCTCTACCGCTGCATATTCTTTCTTGGATTCTTCCCTGTTTTCTTGCAACTGCTTCTTATACATGACTTTCTCATTAAAGACCACATCCCTAGATCAAATGATTTTCTTGTCCTTAATACTCCAACATTTATATCCAAAGTCATCACCACCATAACCAATGAAAGTACATTTTTCTGATTTATCCTCTAGCTTGGTCCTATCATCCTTGTCTATATGGACAAACACCTCACATATAAAGACTCTAAGAAATGAATAATCAAATTTCTTACCATACCAAGCCTCCTCAGGTATGCCTCCATCCAAGGCACTTGAGGGTCCTCTGTTTATCAAGTACACAACTGTGCTCACCACTTCTACCCAAAAAGAAAGAGGCAGTCCTGCATGTAACCTCATGCTCCTAGCACGTTCCATTATTGTTCTGTTCATCCTTTCTGACACCCCATTCTGCTGTGGAGTTCCTGGAACCATCTTTTTCCTGCAGATTCCATTCTTAGAATAATAATCATCAAATTCATTGCTGCAATACTCCCCTCCATTATCTGACCTGAGACATTTTAGCTTAAGACCTGTTTCATTCTCTACCAAGGCTTTCCATTTAACAAAAGTGTCAAATACATCATATTTTTTTCTAATACAATAAACCCAAACTTTCCTTGTTGCATCATCAATAAAAGTAACATAATAACTTGAACCCCTAAGAGATGATACCTGAGCCGGCCCCCACACATCAGAATGCACCAGCTCTAACTTACTCTCTTTCTTTGTAGGTCCAACCTTGAGAAACCTTACTCACTTTTGTTTCCCATATATGCAGTCCTCACAGAACTCCAAACCTATTTCTGTATATCTAGGAAAATCCTTCTTTATGATCTCCATGCCCTTATGGCTCATATGACCAAGCCTATAGTGCCACAATGTTGTATCTACTTTTGAAGCCACAAGATTACAAACATTAGTGCTATAAGTGGTTAAATACAAGGTTCCAACCTTCTTACCTCTTGCCACCACAAGAGTACCCTTGGTAACCTTCCAAGAGTCCACTGTAAATATCACAGTACAACCATCACTTCCCAACTGCCCCGCCGATATCAAATTTCATCTTAATGTAGGCACATGTCTGACATCCTTCAATAGCCAAGTATTCCCATTCTACATCTTAACCTAAACAAAACCTTTTCCAACTATGCTACAAGGCTCATCATCACCAAGAAAAACATGCCCAAAATCTCCTTGAACATAATCAACAAAATAATGCCTATGTGGAGTAGCATGGAAAGAAGCCCCCAAATCTAAAACCCAAGATTCAGTAATATTGTGCAAAGAAAGAATCAAAGCATCCTGACATACATTACCCGTTGCCACATTTCACCTCCTTGTTTTCTTCCTATTGTTTCTTCTTGTCCCAAAGCTCCCAACAATCCTTCTTTGCATGCCCAGACTTTCCACAGTGCCAGCATACTATCTTGCTTTTGGATTTTGACCTTGCCTGATCCTTTGATTTTCCACGGCTTCCTCTATTCTTCTGTCTCCCTCTAGTTTCCACTGTCAAAGCATTCCCTGAAGTAGAAGATTCCCCAGATATTTTTCTTCACATTTCCTCACTTAGAATCACCCCTACAACATCCTCAAACTTCAACTTTGAGTTAGCTGGAACCGAGTTGCTTACCGCCATTACCAAGCTATTCCAACTCTCAGGTAAAGAGCACAGAACTAATAAAGCCCTAACTTCTTCATCAAATTCTATTGTAACCAAAGCTAGCATATTTACAACCATATTAAAATCATTTAAATGATCTGCTACTAAACCATTCTCAGACATCTTCATATTAAACAACTTTTTCATTAAAAATATCTTATTAGAGGT